>CM019719.1:52983416-53631749 GCA_009760885.1 Achatina immaculata | reverse complement strand
AAAAAAAAAAGCAGATGCCCTCTCCAAGGCAGGGAGCAAAATGGAACAGATTAACCACCCAGAAACACACCAGGAAGTAAAAACCATCATCCACAACAAACTAAACACCAACTGGAAAACAAAAATGAAAACAGAATCAAAACAAGACTTCATTCATCAACTATAGAGATACCAGCAAACCATAATCTTTCATCTAAGAATGGGACACTGCAGGGTTCAATAGCCTCAAAATATCACACACAAATGAGTTCCAGTTGCTTTGGTATCCACACACCAGAAAACATCCTACAGACATATCCAACCCACTCAAACCTTTGATCGCAGACCTGGCTTGAGGGAGAGGAACTGATAGAAAACATATGGGGCTTCCACTCTAGCTAGGAGAAACGGCAGACTTCGTTAGGGCCTGCAAATTTAGCACAGTCAACCTTCCACGAACATTGAAGAAGTTAGTCAGCCAACAAACTTCTGATGTGAAAAAAAGATGACAATAAAGAGCAGCCTGATGATGAATTTTGCTAACCAGGTTTTGAAGTGTTGAGAAAATTTGATGAGTCAATCAGTTTACCTACACCATCACCATCATAATCATCAGTTGCTACGCCAAATGGTTATAACAATAAGACTTCCCGAGATGCCAATCCTTCATGCAGGGCATTAGCTCAACTGGTGATCTTGTCTCACACGGTCTCATCAGACTGTCCATTATCATTTCTCTCAGTCTTCCATTAGCTCTTCTTCCCTCTATTTTTCCTCTTGTTACAATATTTTCAATGCCCCCTATTTTCATTGCATTGTCTGTCTCTCATTTTTTAACCAGATTTTTTTGTCTCTCCAGCTCTTCTCATACACTCTTCATTAGTTATTTTTGCTGTCCAGGAAATTCACAACATTCTTCTTCTAATAAACCACATTTCTGCTGCTTCTAATGATTTCTGTGCAGACCTGCCTATTGTTCATGATTCACTTCCATATAATAAAACAGGTTCAATATAGCATTTTAGGACTCATTTTTTAACATTCATTGATAAGGATGTGTTGTATATGTTCCACATTCTCTGAAATGCAGTCTTTGCTTGGCCTATTCAGTTCTGCATTTCCCACCTGAAGTTATTACTGCTCCAAGGAATTTGAATTTCTGCACCTGCTTTAGAATAGTTCCATTTAATTTTATAATACATGTTGGTGGATTCTGTTACCTACAACAATGGTTCCCAAACTGGGCTTTTCCATTCTCATGAGCTGCAATCAGTTTACTGACACTTACATCTTACATCCTTCCAGTGCCGTTAAACGTCACACAGGGCTCACATGGTGGTTCGCCAAGTTTTCCTGTTTTTCAGGAGTTTTTCAACTTCATCAAGGGATGTTATGCCCACTAAACTGGCTTCTCTTTAATTCTATGTCCTCTTTAGAGTTTCACGTGGTCGACCTCTTTTTCTTCAGCCTGTTGTGCTCCACTTGATAGCTTGTTTTGATATTCTCTAATTGTTTCTTCTCATCACATGGCCTACGTATGTCCATCTTCTTTTTCTGATCACTCATGAGAAAGTTTGTTGTTTGCTCATCTGTCTTATCTCTGTGTTGCTCTTAAATTCGTTCCACTTTATACCAAGCATTTTTCTGAGGCATTACTGACACTGCTGGTTCCAAAAATGAACTGTTCCTTCCTATTCCCTGGCACTGAGAAAATAAGTTGGTGGGGGAGCAGGGAAAAACACAACCAAGAGAACAAATCTGGGAGAGGGCAACGGGGATGCAGTCTGGGAGAGGGCACTGGGGATGCAGTCTGGGAGAGGGCATTGGGGATGCAGTCTGGGGGACAAGGTGCCAAAAGACTGAAAAACTCTGGCAAACACTGACTGCTAAACTTCTGCAGTGTCTCAAGGCCAGCTTGCAAAATGAGAAAACTAATGCTACATAGGCTCCATTCTAGCAATAAAGCAAGTGATCTCAACAAAGACATGACAACAAAGTTTATCAACAAACTATTATTCAGTTTACTTTTGAATACACCGTGAAACATTTTTTTTTTTTAATATTCACCTATTTTTAACTAGTGCATGTCCCACATTCATAAGACCGATTTACATGTATGTGAATTGCTGCTGTTCCTGTGTAAGTTGCTGACAGCCATGTATACAGTGTCCTACTGTGTGGAAAGTGTTCTCCTCCTTAAGGCTTTTGTTTTATTACTGCTAGAATGGAGTCCACATAACATTATTTTCTCATTTTGCAAAACTGAAACTTTTGGAGGCTGCCAGTTGCTGTGACAGGTATAAATTATCAAAAACCCTTGTAAAAAAAGCAACCACCAAAATCAGGCTGGTTAGGCTGATGATTCTCAATCTGCATTTGCAGGAGAGACTCAACAAGTTTTGTTTTGTTTTGGTTCAGCATGTGAGCGTTTTGTCAAGATTAAATCTCACCATAAATAAGTAAGAAAAAAAATAGCATAAACATTTCACTCCTGCTGACAATTGTAAAGTCTGTTTAATTTTTTTTTAAAAACTGATATAAACTATGAAATAATGTACTGAGAAAACTGATTAAGTACTTCATGCTAGGTGAAAGGCAGGCACTTCTTCTTCTTCTTCTTCGTTCACTTCTACCACCAAAAACCGCACTGTGAACCTACTGAACTCACGCCTGTGGTCCTCGTTAGGTCCCGTGGTCCCCTGTGTGGTCCAAAATAGACCACACGAGATCCGCGAAAGGAAAACAAGGGGTTCAGAGTATCACAGTGCTTTAGCCTGTATTCTTGGTGGGTCTCGGAAGCGGGATTGCGTGACACCGTGGTTTTCATTGCACCAGTTTAGTCTAGGGTTGGACTTTCTCACCGGAAGACCTCGACGTGTTTAGGATATCAGTGCATCCCCGCTGGGTGAGAGGCGGTAGCCCACCCAGGCCAGAGTTGGACTTTCTCACCGGAAAACCTCGACGTGTTTTGAGATACCCGTGTATCACCGCCGGGTGAGAGGTGGTTGCTCATCCAGTCCAGGGTTGGACTTTCTCACCGGAAAACCTCAGCGTGATTAGGATACGCAAACATCCCCGCCGGGTGAAAGGTGGTTGCCTATCTAGACTTCCCTGGTCCAGTGTCTCCGACTTCAGCATTTTGCGGTTGTGGCAGCTACCCTTCCTAGTTGTGACCAGGATGGAGCTTTTGTCCAGGAGGACGAATCCTCGCCACTAGTGACTTCTACCCCTGGGTTGAGCCGGTTTAGGCATTATCCCAGTATGGGCGTGTTTGGGACGGGACCGACCTCTAGGGCAGAGGTACTGTGACATGCATAGCCTTCAAGATTCACCCCTGGTATGAGCCGGTTTAGGCAAAATTCACCAGTATGGGTGTTTATCAGGCGTTACCGACCTCTAGAGCGGAGGTGGCATGACATGTCTAGCCATAAAGTTCCACCCCTGGTGTGTGCCGGTTTAGGCATATTTCACCAGTGTAGGTGTATTTCGGACGTGGGCAGCCTCTAGAGCAGAGGTGCCGTGGTATAGCTCTCGTAGCGATACTACTGGACATACCAGTTAAACCTCACTTTCCACCACCTTTTCCCATTGGCGCCGCACAGCAGCCTTTATTTCTTTTCCGCATTTACTTCCTTAACCGGGAGGAGCTTCACTCCACGCACGGCATTTGAAGAGTCAAGCCAGCAGTGACTTAACCTCTGGGACAAGCCGGTTCATGCATTTCACCCGATATGACTGCACTCAGGACGTGGCCGACCTCCAGACCAGAGGTGCCGTGATTTGACTGTTTGCTTCGCTTTATCCTTTCTACCACCTTTTCCGCAGTGATGCTGTGCGGCAACCTCATTTGCAAATTTCTTCATTGGCCGGGAGGAGCACCGCTCCATGCACGGCAGCTGAAGATCTCGCCAACAGCAGAAAGGCAGGCACAATTTTACCTGTTTCAAAAAATCCTAGTGTGATCACTAACTGAGTACAGCTGAGAAAAAAAATAATGAAATGCGGCTGTAAACATGGAGCTTATTTTTCCTAAATACACAGCTCCCCTCCAGTATCAACAAAGTCTGATATGCAATCAATGATTGTCAGTCAAAGAAAGATATGCCGGTCATATTTTATTGGCAATATTTAAAAACAAAAAAAACAATTTTGTACAAAGGCACTCAACCCTCCAAATACAACACTAAATGGAAATCCACATCAACCATTACAAAAACTCAACCAACTCAGATCAATATCATGGACAACTTTTCTACGCCCTGGAATAAAAACATAAATAGAAAGGGGTATTACTATATTTGAGGAACTGGCAAGAGAAAGCATAAAAACATAATATTAATACTAAAACTGTCAAGAAAAAAGCATAAAAACATAATACTAATAATAAAACTGCCAAGAAAAAAGCATACAAACATAATACTAATAATAAAACTGCCAAGAAAAAACATAAAAGCATAATATTAATAATAAAACTGCCAAGAAAAACCATAAAAGTATAATATTAATAATAAAACTGCAGAGAAAAAACAAAATATTAATAATAAAACTGTCAAGAAAAAACATAAAAACATATTAATAATAAAACTGCCAAGAAAAAGCATAAAAGTATAATATTAATAATAAAACTGCCAAGAAAAAACATAAAAACAATATTAATGCTAAAGTTTTTGATCTACAGTGTCTGTGTGATTCGTACCCCCTTACAGACTCTTAATTTGCTAACAACATTACTAAAAGCTTAACAGTTTCTATCTTTATCTTTCAGTAGTAAACAATAAGCAGCAGGCAGATGCTCCAAAATGACATACTTTTATACTTCAGAAGCATGGAACTGTGATGACCTGAATGTGTCAGTGGAGTGAACAGGTCCCAAAAACAAATACCACTTAACATATTTCTAGAAAGGAATAGACCATGAGACAGCCCAGACTGAGATACAAGGATATTTACAATGCATCCATGACAGATTCATTCCACCAATTTCAAAGACTTGGAAGTATGGACTTTGCGCCAGATATTGCGTCACGTGCGAAGTGAACCCATTTGGGGATTCAGTGTCATCTGTGGAGGAAATGTGATCAAGCTGGAAAACATGAAATGAAAGTGGAAATGGATTTGCTGCATAATAAATGACTTGTCCTCAAAGAGATAACTCAGACTTTCAAATATTTGTAATCAACCACAGGAGAAATTGCTCAGAAGTCATCTAACTGCCATTTGTTTCCAAAATCAGGTGCATAAACTGCAAAAAAAAAAAACAAACAAACAAACGTCAGAAAACATTTTTGTGAAGAAATAACAATTCCTAATACAGATCATTTCAAAATATGTAAATATGTATATATTAATAATGTGCTATATTTTGTCCATGTACGTTACATTTGCTCCATTATTCACAGCTAATCTTCCTATCACAGGATAATTACACATTTCAAAAATTGTGGTGAAGTTTACACTCTACAAACACAAGCAATTTAAAAAAAAAAAAAATTACACTTACTGAGTTATCATGAACTTCTGATCTTCTCTATAGTTAAAAACCAAAAAGTGTCTGCACAGTAAATGTTAGACAAGGTAGGTTGATAAACAAGAAGTTTGATATTCTCTATAGTCTATATACAATAGCTGGAAATAAAAAAAAAGTCTCTGAACAGTAGATGCCTGACAAAGTAGGTGCGATAGTTGGGAACCAAAAAGTCTCTGCACACTAAATATCAGACAAAGTAAGCTCATGAACTTTGATTTTCTCCATAATCTATATGCAACAGCTGGAAACCAAAAGATCTCTGCATAGTAAATGTCAGACAAAACAGGTTCATGAACAAAGCTAAAGTTCAAAATTCAGACTTTGACTTCAGTGCATTCGGGACAACCCCATATATGCTTTGCTGCATGCCGCAGCATCCTTCCAAGAGTATGTTTGCTAATAGTTCCTGTCAAATGTTGGTTGTTTATGATGCATTTTCTGCCACACAGTTCAGATTTCCTGCCAGCACCTTTAATTTGTCCTAGCTCCAGCAATCTCTTCAGATCTACATTGCTCTTCCATTCCCGCTCTTCATTTTCCAGCAGTCTGTCCAATACAGCTTTAGCAATGTCCCCCTTGTCCATTGTCAGTCTGCCATTTATTTTAGCCTGTCCAGCAAGTCTGTCTGCCTCTTCATTGGCATGTACTCCCGCATGCCCTGGACAGTAAAGCCATGTTAGGCTTGTCACAATTGACTGGCTTAACAGATGAACTCATGCTTTCTGAACCAGTTTCTTCTCAATCTTACAAATCTGTGAAACCATCACAAAGACACCATTAACCACACCATGAGCAACTAGCCATTCCATTGTAGCTAACAGCCTCAATTTCCATTTGCATGGTTGAAGTGGTGACTTTAAAGGCTCCCGAACCCTGTGCCACTGCTCTTCCATTTCAGAGGATAACAAAACCCCAACCGCTTCTGCTGCCCCGAGTCAATGAGCCACCTGTATATATAACCGTGTTGGAAGATCCACAGTGACGCTGGATGAAATCTTGAACCCAGAGTTCAACTGCTCCCTGTGTTCAATCTCGACTTCACAGCCCTTCTGTATAATAACCTCTGTTAGCTGAGGTCGGTCCTGTACCCGTAACCAATCACCACCTTTAGGCACCTCATCTAGACTGCAAAACTGACTTTATTGTATCCTTGGCCTCAGCCATCCTGGATCTGCCACATTTGATATGTCTTCCCTTTATCAACCCCAGCTCCTTATGGAGAGGATGGTCCTTCATGCCAGCAACCCTGATGTATGCCTTTACCTGAACACAAGTCATATCAAGCAGAAAGCACATGGCTGCCACAGGAGTATCCCTGGTGCAACTCAAGACCACTCTCACTGTCTCGTTCTCTACACATTCTAGTCTGTTCAGCTGTGCATTGGACAGGGTGAGCAGGCCAAGACCATACTCCACTGGTGACAGCACCAGCGCATGCATCAGCAAGAACAGAGTGCTCTGTGGAAAGCCTACAGCGGCCTTTAACCTAACCACTCCCAAAGCTTTCCTGGCTTTTTGTACTGCATTGTCCACACAGTGTGCAAAGGACACTGAACAATCAAACATGATCCCTAGATCATTCATTCATTTGCATGTCCCTTGTGGAACTTTGCCTCCCTAACAGCACTCCTGTAGGCCTCTCGGTTGTCAGCAAGATGGCCTGCTGATGATGCATCCATTTGCAGATATCAACGATGTCTTGCAGCCATCTTTGCCTTGGTCTTCCTCTCTTTCTTTTTCCCATTATGTACCCTTCCAAGACAGTTTTCTCTAGATTATCATGACGTTTAATGTGTCCAAAATATTTAAGCTTTCTCTGTTTAATCTTCTTTACTAGCCAATATTAAGTTCTTGTAGTATGGATATATTTGTGATCCCTAGATACCTCATATGCTCTCTTAATATCTTGGCCTTGACACTTCACAATTGAAACTTCAGATCCTACAATTCTGTTATTTAATGGGCACCTCAGGATGCTGGCTTCTTCTGGGTTTATCACCGCATTGTCATCTTCACACCTGCTTGTTATCTGATCCACCCTGCTCTGTACCCTTGAGGCTAATTCCTCTCTACACCACCTATGCTCATATGAACGAGAATATGAACATGAACTTGTTCATGAACAAGAAGTCTAATCTCTATAGATGGAAACCAAGAAGTTCTAAGGACAGTAAATGTCAAAGTAGGCTCATTGGCCTCACAAAACTGTAGACACTTTAGGTGTGCGATAACAAAAGAAAAGGTGGCAAAGAGGTTGATAAGTTGTTCTCTCATAGCAAGAAGGTTGCCCAGTCTACTGGAGCGTGTGGTACCATTCTCAATCCTTTTCTTAGTATTTTTCTCTCTGTCTAAAATGTTTGTCGACACAATTTTTCCCAAGGCAAATCCTACCAACATTGCTCTCATATTTTACTTGTATAAAAAAAAAAATTAAACAGAAAAAGCAAGATAGGAAGACAGATAAAATTAAACTGAATGGGCTGACCAAGTGACAAAGTAATGGAGGCAACCAACATGAAAGAAATGACAAGCCCTAAAAAAACAAGGCACAGCCATGAATGCCAAATTGCCAACATTTATTTGTACATCAGCCAATGTAAGACTGAGTCATCCATACAAATCCCACCATGCTGAGTCATCCATACAAATCCCACCATGCTATGTTCACAGGGCATCATCATCATCATCATCATCATCATCGCCTTTCACTCCCTTGAGAGAACAGGCCATGGATAAAGGCTCTCCAGTCATCCCTGTTCTTGGAATTATTCTCTGCTTCCTTCCCTGTGCATCCCTTGTCTCTGAGCACTGTCATAATTCACAGAACAAAAGATGAATATTTAACAGTAGGTAGGAGAATCAATGGCAGTTAATATCTTTGATTACTGAAAGTGATGCTCATCAAAAACTGAACACTACAATGAACACAATCTGTGAAAGCACAACACAAAAACAAATCTGATCTCGGTTACGTTATTTTTAAAAAATGATAATCACTAATTTATGTGATACCTCACGTACTACAACTTTGTAATGAGCATAACTTCTCATGACTGTATAAAAAGCAACTGAAAAGCAATACAACTAAACAGAACTAAAACTGCAAAAAAGAAATGCATTTAGTTTATAATTTAAACAAAAAAAAAAGTACTCTCTAATTTCTATACTGTCTAAAATGTCAGTGCCATACTCTGTCAACATAAAAACATGGCACAACAATTACATATCTGAAACTTCAACTTTCTGTTTGTGCATAAAAAAAAGTTCTATAAAACTTTTTTTTTGTTTGTTCAGAAAAAAAAGTTTATAAAAATGTAAGTCATGCTCCTCTTATACAAATTATTGCACAATCTGATTCACGCTGAAAGTATAAAATAATTTTCAAGACAAAGAGATTCAAAAATAATTTTCAAGACAAAGAGATTCAAAAATAATTTTCAAGACAAAGAGATTCAAACAAATGAGTGGATTTGTTCTGAATTATATATGACTCCATTCAAACTGTCTTAAAAAAAAAAAATGGATGCAACCAAGTATATAACTATAAACTGAAAATATCCATAATCCACAAACTATCCATGCTTCACACGTTACTTGATTGGTTGAGACTGCAGCGGCTGTTCTTGCATGGCATGAGGAACATGATAAAGCCACCGACCACACACAGAATCCCCGACATGATTATCCCAGCATCAAACCCGCCTGTTGCATCTTTGATAAGCCCTGAAATCATTTAACAGTTACAGTTCTAGAAACAAATTTTGTTATTCACACTAATGTATAAATGTCAAATATTATTAATACCTCACTTACTCAACCAAAAGCTGGAACAGTAAATGAAATGTTATGCTGAACTGCATTTAAAAAAGTATTTATTAAATAATTACGAACCATGCGTGCGCTCAGTGACAAACCTGCTGAGATGCACAAGGGACTGAGGTTATAGGAGGACATGATATCCAAAGGAGTGATCTTGAGAGAATGAATGAATGAATAATCTTTATTTTTAAAGGGTAAAGAATTGGGCACGCAGGCCCGTCTTACATAGACAGAGAGAGAGAGAGAGAGAGAGAGAAAGAGAGAGAGAGACTGCACATTGATTAAAATTCATTACAGATGAATAATTAAGAAATTCAGAAGAGAATGTGAACAGTAAAATTCCAAACACTTAAAAACTTCAGCGGAACTGCTTAACACTGGAACAAACAGCTCTTGTCTTCTGACCCAGTTATCATTCAGTTGTATCTGCAAAACTCCTTCAGCTTCTTCTGGCAGAGTTGGAGACTACTGGCCCTCTCATTCTGTAATCTATCCACTACCATTACTTTCCCTGTAGTAACGCTTCTCCACTTCACTTGGTCCTCCAATGATTATCAATCTAACCTTCTGTTTTCCAATGACATGACTAAAGAAGTTTAACTGCCTTTTTACTGAGGTTAAATACTTTCTGTTGCTTTGAAATTTCCCCAAGAACTTCCATTTGTTTTTCTGGTCATCAAGATAAATGTTCCATCTTTCTCCAAAACCACAATTCCGTCAATTCCAACTTCTGCTCCACCTGTTTATCGTAAAACTTTCACAAGTACTGAACATTACTGGCTTTATCTCTCTCTCTCTGAACCTTAAGTGCGCAGGGCACATGGGGCTTCCACAAGGGTTTTCCACAAATGCCTGTCATTCGCCTTTTTTTATGCTCTTGCCCAGGTGAGCCCTCTATTGCTCAACATCCTTTCTGTTGTTCTTCTCCATGTCTCTTTTGGTCTACCCTTACTTCTGTTCCCCTGTGGTGTCCATTGTAGTGCTATTTTTGGTAGTGAGTTGTCAGTCATTCGGAGCACATATCCCAACCATTGCCAGCATCTTTCCTCAATAGTTGTTGTCAGTGGTTTCATCTGCATTTCTGCCAATAAGATGTTATTTCTTATGGTGTTTGGCCAAAATATTATTCTAATTCTTCGTAAACATTTAGTCTGGAAAGAATTCAACTTGTTTTCTATGGTTTTGGTGATTTTCCAGCATTCACTTCCATAGAGTAGTACACTTAGAACATTACTCTTAAATATCTACTGGCTTTATACTGCACTATAAATATGCTTTTCTCACTTTTACAGTCATTCCATTATTTGTTAACATCTTCTTCAAGTTTTAAAAGCTACCTTTTGCCTTTTCTATT
This sequence comes from Achatina immaculata, assembly GCA_009760885.1. Classification (NCBI taxonomy): domain Eukaryota; kingdom Metazoa; phylum Mollusca; class Gastropoda; order Stylommatophora; family Achatinidae; genus Lissachatina; species Lissachatina immaculata. The sequence continues at coordinate 53,621,070 of CM019719.1, read as the reverse complement.
CTTGACTTGACTTCAACTGTGCATTGCTACTACTAAAGTACATGTGTGTGTCCTGTAGCAGAACATACAGACACATTTTCCCTCTCATGATCGCACTATGGACATTAAAACAAATCTACTTTTATTATCCAAACACAACATAATAACATCAACAATTCAATAATACTCATATTTGTATAAGTACATCTTACCAGCTAGAGGAGGTCCAACAAATGTCCCAAGCCCATTTGACAGCATGAGATAACCAAGCCCATTTCCTAGGCTCTCAACTCCAACAAGATCTGTCAGCACGACTATTAGAAGGCCAAGTATAATGCCAAAAGCTATTCCACTTGTTATGAGGCATATCATATACATAGATCTTGATTCAAATAAGGGCAAAGCAATCAGACATACACCCATGACTATGTTGGATACAGTATACAGAATCTGCCTGTTGACCCACCTGAAGTTACCAAATACTCCCCCCAAAATTCCTCCAATGAAGCATCCGAACCCAAAAGCTCCACTGAACCAAGCTGCTTCCATGGGCGAAAGACCCCTTTCAGTTAAAAATTCTGGGACAAAAGCATTCACAATCGCACTACCAGCATTCCACATAATGTTGCTTGCAAAGTAAACATCAAATCCATAATTTGTGAATATAAATATATGTCTAGATGAGTTGGGTATGATTTTTTTGCCAGGTGTATCGTTCATCTTAATAATTTTACTCCCGAAATTTAAACTCTGATCACTAATCTCACCGTCTACGACAAGTTGGCTTGCACCTCGGCTGCAGCCAATTGAGTGTAGAGAGGTAAGTGAAAGGGAGTGTCCATTTGCAAGGGCAGAAATCTGGTGATTTGCCCTTTTGTGAATAAGCCTTCCGTTTTCAACACAGTTAACACTCGGCTTACATACTACATTTGAGTGTTCTTTGGCATCAACAGGCAGAGTTAAATCATCTTCTAGTTTTGCTTTCACAGGAAGATTTTCATCCGAGCTTAGATTTGCTGGGCTATAGTTAAAAGTGTCATGGTCAGATTCAGCAGACTTTTAACACAAGTATCTAGTATAAAAGCCATTTCTTCATCATCAATTTTCACCATTTCCTCCTTCCTAGAAGATGACGAAATGTCATCCACGGTTACTTCTACAGACAACATAGCCGGTGGAGAACGTAACAATGCAGAGAAAACAAGCAGGTGAAGACAAAGACCTGCCACAAATATCAATGATCCCTTCCAAGAATAGTGTTCAATCAGCACTCCGGCTAATACGGGCATTATCGCTCCTCCCAGACCAGAACCGCTTGTAGCAACGCCCGTGGCCAAGCTTCGGTGCTTGTCGTAGTACAGGCCACTAAGCACATGAGATGGAATATATGCACAGCAGCTCCCAAAACCTGAAGATATAAATAGTAAAAAAAAAAAACATTCAATAATTTACTCATGAATCAACTTTGGGAAACCAGGTAAAAGTTGCTTTAGAAAAAAAGATTATCTTACTCTATTTGTAATGGAAAACAAAAGCTTTCGGCAGTGTATAGAGAACTTTTCTTCCCTCCAAACCTTCAGGTGCCTATGGCAATAGGGCTTCCACAAACACCTGTTTTTCACACTTTTTTCCATTATCTTGCCCAAGTAAGCCCTCTACTGTTCAACATCCTCTCTGTTGTTCTTCTCCATGTCTTCCTTGGTCTACCCCTACTCCTATTCCCCTGAGGTTTCCATCTCAGTGCTATTTTTGGCAATGAGTTACCAGTCATCCAGAGCACATGCCCCTACCATTGCCAACATCTTTATAGAGAACATGAACCATTATCTGAAAATCTTCACTTTTTGCACACTCAGAGTAAAACAAAATATTGTTAAAACAATAACTAAAATCAAATCTCCCAGATTTATTTTTCTTTTTTTTTTTTAATAACATCTCTCCTCCACAACTGTAAACTAGAGTTCTCAGTATCCAATGCTGCAACAACTCTAGCTAGGTTCTGGTGCTCATTGTGGAGATGGAATATATGTATGGCATCTTTTTATGATCCTGCAACATAGGCATTTTACAGGATACACAGTTGACATGTGGTGGGTTTCTTCAACTCTCTGCAGTAGCCCTAAGAAACAGCCTACTCACCAAGCTCCACCACCATAAGGAACATACAGATTTCTAACTCCTGTTGATCAGGTTGTAGTACTATACCAGTACTAAAGACACCTCTAGATGGTCCTGATAACTCTCATCACAAATCATTTTCACCATCTAAGCCAACTTCTGCACGTTAATTCTAGTCATGAACAAAAATGAACATTAATCAACAGCAGTAAGGATTCAAACAGTTCACCCACCAGCAAGCAATCCGAAGCAAACGCACATGGCAGGGATGTATGGCAGTATAGGCATCCCCACAAGTCCAATAATTATCAGTGCTGAGCCAAACAAGGCAATTTTCCTATAAGTGAATCTTGTCATAAGGAAACTCACTATAGGCCCTGCTCAGGTGAACACCAAAAAAAAAAAAAAAAATGTTACTACTATATTTCAAAAGGCAGAAAAGATTATACAGTTATGAGACAACACTAAAATTCTGCTGGGCCTAAAGTATTTCTTTAAAAATATATTTACTCCAGTTAAACTGAAAAGGCACTCGGCCATAACCTAACCTAGAGTAAGAAACAGATGAAGAAGAATGGCTGTAAGAATCCTGTTATGACAACTCAGTAACATGCATACAGAAATTCAGTAAACAAAATGCATCACTTCACTGAACAGGACCATGTTTTTAATCACACAGACAAACATACTATAAAAGGGCATGTCTTGATGTTACTACTTTCCTTTTACTAACCTTCTAGTTAAAATTTTTAAAAATTCTCCTATCTAAAGGCATTCCCAGAGTTAAGAATGTTTGATTTACATACAACCAGTAGTTAGAGTCATTTTAAGAGAGGCCAGTTTAGTGGGCATAAAATCCCTTGATGAGGTTGAAAAGCTCGCTGAAAACAGGAAAATTTGCCAAATTACCATGCAAGTACCAAATTACCATATGACGTTCAATGGCACCAGAAGGATATAAGATGTAAGTAGTTAGAAATGATCCCCATAACGCCTATTACATTAAAAATTCAAGTCACAAGCAATGGTTCATAATAACATAGGGGGACCACTTTTCTGAGTGGATCAAAACATTGCATGTCTACATTGGTTCTTCAGTTTCTTTAATGTTTTTATGCACTGAAAGGTACACTGTATACTATATACTATGTAACTGATGTTAGATGCAAATCACACCTAACTGTTTCAACCTATGTACAAATTCAACTTACAAACAGACTCAGGACTGGAACTCATTCGTAATTCTGAGACTGGCTGTGTTTTCTCTAATCAAAGTCTGATTCTTTTACTTAATTTTCAATCACAGCCCTATGGTTTACCCTACAATTCATTATTTGTGGTCACACTTTGAACGGATAAGGAGATGAGAACACATAATAGCTTTAAATGCACACCTTCATCTCGGGTCTCAATGGAGTGTAATGAACAAACATTCTCCATTGGATCTGTCTCAAGGAAACCACCCCAGACTCACTTCTTACGTCTGTGCTATTTCTATTTCAACAATGTTTACTCTTTCTTTTATTATCTTTTTCTTTTTCACTAAGTGGGAAAATCCTATATTAATGCACTATACAGTGAATGTTAATTTCTAAACTCCTCTACACGTCACTATCTATGGGGTATCCTATTATGGTATCTTTGAACATGAATTTGAAAAAGCCAAAACAAGTGATTCAGAGATGACATGTTCACTTGGATTTATGAACTAAGACTGGTCAAGACCCTGTCTTACCTCAGCGTCATGCTGCTAGTAAAAGGGTGTTCTATAGTCTGGACAACAGGGTAAAGATTAGCTTGTTCTTAACAGTGATGGAGATTACCAAAAAGTTTGCTTCTCAAGTCCGTAATGAGTGGCAAAGAAGAGATCTCCACAGCCCACTCCCCATCCAACTTTATGTCTTTATTACAAATTTTCCACATCATAAACTGCCAAGAACTTAATGCATACACTAAGCAAACACACACACACAAGCACGCACACACTCACATCTCATTTCTCCAAGTATCATAGGCTTTATTTATGTTCACCTTCTGTGAAACAAGTAAAGTCCAATATTTTAAGGTACTGAGTTGTTTGTGATATCCTACTTTGTTCTTCATTATATGACAGCCATGTGTGCAGTCCATCCAGTGCGCCTCACTGTGTAGGCAGATATTCTCTGCCTTCGAAAGAAATCCGTCCTGAAAACAACCTGCTGAGTACCTATTTTTTACAGCCAGGTCTACTGAAGACAAAGTGTAAGAGTTGACCTTAGTTCCAAAACTAACTGAAAGACCTTGTTTGTATCAATGCAGTTATCCCACCTTCCTTCAGGTGTGGTTCATTCTTCTGCCACACAGGATTTCGCAAGACGCCCGATAAGGTAATCAGCCACCCATAGCTGATATGCCAGCGTCAGGGTTAGCAACCCATACCTGACCAAGACCCTGTCCCACCTCTCTGTGGTACCCCAATAACAGGCACAGCCTGGCTAATGGGGCAGGGACTGCCACAGTTCCCATAGTGGTGGAGTCTGTTACAGAAGCATTGCACACCTTCTGCTTTTTAGCTGTACTCCAGGACTGAAAAAGCAGCCGCCATAACTCGCTCCCACGATGATACAATGCTGTGCTTCAACATCTCTACAGCATCGGCTAAAAAGAACAACAGCTCATCGTTACAGAAGTTAATACAAGTACAAGTCTGCCACACAACATGACTCAGGATGCTATATTATCAACAGCAACAATTCTTCACATCTTTTGTGCATTCTTTCAAATTATGCATTAAAATAATATGTGCAGTAACAAATCCTTTCTTTTACCATTTACCTATTGTAAACTAAGAATGGTCCACACATATAAAACTGACATATGATATAAATGCTTCAGAGAAATGATCTGCCTGACAAGTGGCAAATATGGGCTACTCTAAGACATCTTACATCTCACATTCTTTCTGGCCGTTAAATGTCACATAGGGCTCACATGGTAGCTGGCCAAGTTCTGTTTCTGGCGAGCTTTTCAACCTCATCAAGGGATTTTATGCAAAACATGCAAGATAATTATTTTCCATTTTGCGTTAACAATTGGTACTATTGCATCTAAAGAAAGACCAATCTTTAGCAAAACTGGCACACTATTAACATCAAGTAAAGACCAAAAGCAAAGATGGGCTGAACACATCCAAGAAATACTTAATCGACCACACCCAAAAGAATTGATAGACCTTGAAACTGACGTACCATTCCCACAACTAAATGTCAACCTAGATGAAATTACATTGCATGAAATTGAAACAGCAATGAATTTAATGGCTAACAACAAAGCTGCAGGTGAAGATGAAATAACAGCCAAAATGTTAAAAGCTATTAACACTGACAACATGAACCTACTACAGAGAATGTTTAATAAAGTTCAGAAAGAAGAAAAAGTCCCTTCTAAATGGAGAAAAGGAATCATTGCTAAAATATTGAAAAAAGGCAACTTTAGTGATTGCAATAACTGGAGAGGAGTAAGCTTACTATCAGTTGTGTCAAAAATATTTTGCAAAATTATTCTGAACAGAATTCAAGATGTAGTGGATGCTGCAATGAGAGAAGAACAGGCAGGATTTCAAAAAGGGAGAACCTGTCTTGACCAGATCTTTACTCTAAGAATAATACTTGAAGAACATAATGAAAAGCAAAGACCTGAACTTCATAGACTTTAAAAAAGCCATTTGATAGCATACACAGAGAATCATTGTGGAGAATTTTAAAATTATATGGAATGCCATCTAAGATTGTCAACATCATTAGAGACCTCTACAATGGATATGTTTGTGCAGTCAACACAGAAGAAGGAATGAGTGAATGGTTTCAGGCAGAAACAGGTGTGAAACAAGGATGTATATTATCTCCCTTGCTTTTTGGAATTGCCATAGTTTTCATAATGAAAAAATGCTGCATAGGTAAAATGGGCATTGACTGCGTACATGAGACCCAACTGGAAGATCTTGATTTTGCAGATGAAATAACTCTTATCAGTGACAATGTGAAATCAATGCAAGTAAAAACAGATACCCTGTCTTCAATGGCTAGTAAAATAGGACTTGAAATTAACAAGGATAAAACAAAAATAATGAAATTTCTCATTAACCACACAGGACAAATATACATAGAAGGAACAGCTGTTGAAGAAGTCAACCAATTTGCATATCTCGGCCCCCTGGGAACAACTGTGTTAAGAGCACACTTATCTTAACATAGTGTTTGTGAGACAGGGAACATAGATCTGTTTGCTTAAAAACTCTGACCTACTTCTGTAGCCCAGAAACTTGTAGCAATCAACACTAATTGTAATTGTTATTTTTGTAAAATGTAATGTCAGGTTGGTGGACGGATGGGGACATGGAGATCTCTGGCGGGGATGAGGGAAGCCTGGTGTGAAACCAATGAATCCAGGACGTGACAAGCCTATAGGTCTTTACAACAATGGCCATCAGAATGATGTAAACAAAACAGAGCCAGCAGACTACAGGTGGCGGGGAATGGATATCGTTGAAGCACTCATCAGTTTCCTCATCTCAAAGTCAAAGTGTCTTTGTGGAACTGTCTCCAAACCATCTGACATGGAGAAGGGACTTACATACAGCCACCAGAGGCTGGAAAACAAAGTTTTGGCCAGGCCAGCCACACTGTCTTCATGGCAGTCCGAGCAAGACCACAGTCTGCCCTAGCAAGGAAAGGTGCTGAAGTCGGAGTTACCCAGCCAAAAGGCGCATCGCAAAAATCAGGGTAACACGCATTATCGCTAATGAATGTCTCTATCTGAAGTATTCAAACATGGTGCTCGCCCTGTGAAGACTAACCAGGCAGGTGCAGTGCCGGACCCCCTGCCTCGAAAGGGTCCACCCAATGCTACTGGAGGTCCTCTCAGTTCGTCTTGTGGAGTCAGGAGACATGAGAGTAGAGCTACTGGCCAAAAAATACAACGGAAGAAAACAGCCAAAAAGCAAGAGCTTAAAATAATGCAGTGGAATGCTGAGGGTGTCAGCAGTGTTAGAGATGGCTATAGCAAAAAGGTGGAACTAGAGAACATATTTTTTGTAGAGCAGGTAAATATATGCTGCATACAGGAGACACACCTAACTAAAGATGCCGCCTTTAAAATCAGAGGCTACCAGTGTTTTAGATCAGACCGACAGGACAGAAGAAAAGGAGGAGTACTCACATTTGTTAAGAATAACATCAGCGCATGTCAGGTGGGAGTGTTCATGGAAGGAGCCGAATATCAGATGATCCATCTAAAAAGTAGTAATACAGATTTCCACCTCCTTAACTATTACTGTCCTAATGACCGCCCACTTGCTTTAGAAACAATCCCACACAAAGAGAGACTGATGGTCTGTGGCGATTTTAACAGCCAATCCCAGAGCTGGGGCTATGACCACATAGACAAGAGAGGAGAGGAAGCTGAGAGCTGGCAGGATGATAATGGACTTCTCCTGATCAACCAGCCAATGGATCCCCCAACATTTTACTCAAGGGCTTGGCGTACAACCTCAACACCAGATCTGGCATTCCACTCTCCAGATCTGAAGTGGAACATTACACGTGAAGTTGGAAAACAACTTGGAGGTAGCGACCATCGACCAGTCTTCCTGACAATAGAAAATGAACTCCTTAATACCAGTAGCCCTCTCCCCAGATGGAACTATAAAAAAATCAAACTGGACAATGTACAGACATCGTACAGGTATCCTGGTGGGACAGCTGTCCATAGAAGGTAAGGATATTAACAGCATAGTGAAGGAATTCAATGCTTGTATCCTTCAAGCCGCTCGTGAAACCATTCCCAGAGGAGCTCGCAGGGACTATAAACCATACTGGTCTAGTGAGCTGGGAAAACTCCATGATGATGTGGAAGAAGCTCAAAAGCAAGCAGAAAATAGACCATGCCAAGAACACCACAATAATTACCAACATTCTAAGGCCAAATTTCAGAGAGCCAAGCTGCAAGCCAGACAGGAAAGTTGGAGAGAGAAAACAGAGTCCCTAAACTTTGAAAAGAATGGAAGGAAACTGTGGAAACTAATCAAACAGTTAAATGATGAGAGTACTGGAAGAAGTACAAAGATTACACTAATAGAGTATGGGAAAACTCTTACAGGTAAGCAAGTAGCAGATCACTTTGCTCGCATGTTTGCACAGGACTGCAACATTGATATCCATCCAGAGAAAGAGCGTGCAGTGCGCATTGACCCACAGAAAGAAGAGGAACAAGTCAGAAAAGTGGAGGTCATGGATGCACCAATCACACGCAGCGAGTTAGACCTAGCAGTTAGTAAACTGAAACCAAGGAAATCACCAGGACCAGATGGAGTGTTCAATGAAATGATCAAGAACCTGGGAATGGCAGCAATGGGAAAGCTGTTGGATATTTTCAATATGTGCTGGAGGGAAGCAAGCATGGTACCACTGCTAAAGCCAGGGAAAAACAATGATACTGCCTCCAGCTACAGGCCAATCAGTCTCACTAGCTGCCTATGCAAAACGATGGAACGCATCACTGACCTGAGGCTAAAATGGTACCTAGAAAGTGAAAACCTTCTCGTTCCACAACAAGCAGGATTTAGGCAGTACTACAGTACGGAAGATCAAGTGACCTATCTCTCTCAAGAGATTGAGGATGCATTCCAAGAGAAAAACCTTGTACTAGCAGCGTGGATAGACCTAAAGAAAGCCTTTGATAAAGTATGGAAAAAAGGTCTGCTGTGGAAACTAAGAAACTGCAATGTGAATGGAAGACTGTACAACTGGATAAAGTCCTATTTACACAATAGAAGAGCTAGAGTAGTAATGGATGGTCACAAAAGCCAGAAAGTACTTCTGCAACACGGTGTACCACAAGGAGGAGTCCTTTCGCCTACACTGTTCCTTATATTCATTAATGACCTGGTCAAGGAACTTCCCTATGGAATCAAAGCGGCACTGTATGCAGATGATCTGGTCATGTGGTGTACAGATGAATATGCGACAGTTGCTACACAGAGACTCCAAAGAGCAGCAGACGTCTTGACATCATGGACAAACAAATGGTGTGTAAGTATCAACACAGAGAAATCAAGTACCACTCTGTTCACTCTCTCATCTAAACAGAAAGCAGGTAAGATCTTTGTAAATGAAATATCCTTAAGGATGGACAACCAACCCACTTACTTAGGAGTGACTCCTGACTCAAAACTGACTTGGAAGCAACACATCAACAGTGCAGAAGCAAAAGCCAGAAGAAAACTAGCCATATTAAGAAAATTAAGTGGAACCACATGGGGAGCTAGTGAAAGAATCCTCACGAATGTATATCAGCAAAGTATTCTACCACATTTAGAATATGGCTCAACATCTTGGTGCACAGCATCAAACACTACGCTGCATAATCTAGACAAGGTTCAAAATCAGTCACTACGGATTATCACAGGTGCCATGAGGTCCACACCAATAGTAGAAATGCAGAAAATAGTTGGTGTTCAAGCACTAAAGGAACGTAGAGACACAAAGGTCATGACCATGGGAGAGAAATTCCTTAGCTCTGTAAGCCATCCCCTGAAGGAGAGATTCAATAACTTGGCATTAAGCCGGCTTAAAAGAAGCAGCTTCATTCACCAGGCCAAGCATATGCGTAAGCTGATACCTGACCTTCCAACTGTAGTCACTCCATTATCATCTGTACCAGAGCATACACCATGGAAAGAAGCAGATTATACACAAATAACTATTCAGACTGAAGTGAAAGGTGTGCAGAATGGTGAGATGCAAAGCAGCCTTGTAAGGTCAACAGCCACACTTAGTGTGCTAGATGACAAATATCCATGTGACACCTGGATACGTATATATACAGATGGATCTGCACACAATGCCATAAAGAATGGAGGGGCAGGAGCACATATTGAATATCCAAACAACATCTCTGACAAGATTTCCATACCCACTGGAAAATACTGCAACAACTTTGATGCAGAAGTTAGGGCAATTATTGCTGCAGTTGAAAAACTATCAGACTCCAGAATTGATACATGTCCTGTAGTAATTCTCACAGATGCAAGATCAGTACTGGAAGCTCTTCAGTGCAACAAACTACCAGCCCTTAAGGATGCCTTGTCAAAAATTGGCTTACAACATGGAGTCACTTTGCAATGGATTCCCTCCCACTGTGGGATACCAGGCAATGAGAAAGCTGACCATCTGGCCAAAGAGGGCACTGAAATGGAGCAACCAGACATACCAATCACCTATAATCAGAAGAAAAGCATGATAAAAACCTACAGGAAGCCACAAACACCACCACATGATGACTATCACATGCTAAACAGAAAGGAACAAGTCACCATCTTCCGTCTCCGAACAGGACACACCCGACTCCGAAGTCATATGTATACAAAGTTTAAGGTTGGTACTACTAATCTATGTACACGTGCCCAGGTGCCCCAAACTGTGGAACATATCCTCCAGAACTGCACCAACTATGAAACACTGAGAAATAATTACTGGCCCAGTGAAACCACTAAAGAAGATAAGCTCTACGGTTCCATATATGAATTACAAAAAACAGTGAAATTTATCCAAGAGACAGGACTCCAAGTATAGACAGACAATGCGAACGAAGAAGAAAAAGAAGAAGAAGCATATCTCGGCAGCTACACAGACCAGGATGGTGACACTAGAAAGGAAGTTAGAATTCAAATTGCAAAAGCAGCACTGACCTTCAAGAAACTTGAGAACATATGGTGTTCAAAAGTTATAAGTACAAAACAAAGTTAAGATTATTCAATTCAAATGTAATATCCACCTTCATTTACGCATGTGAAAGCTGCAAAACAACTAAAGAAATAGACAACAAATTAAACTCTTTTGAAAACAAATGCCTAAGGAAAATACTCTGTATAAAGTTGAACCTATTCAAGAACAGCACAGAGATAAGACAGGTGAGCAAACAACAACCTGTCTCATGGGTGATCTGAAAAAGAAGATGGACATATGTCGGTCATGTGATGAGAAGAAATAATCAGAGGATCCCCAAACAAGCTATCAAGTGGAACACAACAGGCCAAAAAAAAAAGATGTCAACCAGATGAAACTCTAAAGAGGACATTGTTAAGAGAGGCCAGTTCAGTGGGCATAACATCCCTTGATGAGACTGAAAAACTCGCCGAAGACAGGAAATCTTGGCAAACTACCATGCAGGACCTATGTGACGTTTAGCGGTACGGGAAGGATTTCTGATGTAAGATTATGAATTGATTTTTTTCTTGTCTGCTTTTTTAAAAAAAAATATTTTAACACAGAGTACAAAATTCCATGTCACCTGAACCTAGAAACACCCCATAGTTTATGGAGCCAATTAAGGAGACTGCCACCGTGGCACCATCAAAGTAGTCCAACAGTTCTATATTGTAGACACCGATAGCAGCAGTTGCTCCAAAGGCAAGAACTTGAATCATGAAAGCTGAAAATATTATCACTAAGCCCCACTTTCCACCCTCCATGCTTGGAATCTTCACAACTGATATTTATTATCTATATATAATCTTCAGTACTGATATTTATTATCTATATATAATCCTACTACGAATCTGTAGATCACAATTTGTACAACTATTCTCTGCTCTCTTGATAAAGTGATTCGGTTCAGTACTCATTTGCCATATTGAAAACTTTTTCTTCTTTTCTACACCCTTGTGCAAATTACTTGAAAGAAAATGAAATTTCCTCCATTTTCAATCATACGCCAACAACTTGCTCCCTGTAAGTATTTTATACTTCTATTATTTTTTTTCACTCATGGACAAATGATTAACCAAAATAATCTGCCACTCAGAACTGTACATGTGCAATATCAGCAACTATAGCATCAACTGCTATTTCATCAGCAATTACAGTACTGTACTGCATCAGTAATAAAGTAAATAGAGGTGTATGGTTCAGTTTTACAAAAAAGATAAGAGTGAGGAAAGTGGGCAGAAATAAGAATGGCAGAAAGTGAGATAAGCACATAAAAGTGAAGAACACACAACAACCCAATATTTGAGCATAAACTTTTTTCAAGGATCACATACAAAAACAACACAACAAATAAAAACATGAAAAGCAAATGAAAAATTAAAAACTTAGCCTTTTTTTGTGTCTCTGTCTATGCCTGTTTTTCTTACAAAGTTACGAAGTGATGCTCTGAACAGGGATTTGAAAGAGAAAGGAATAGAGGTCAGTTCTTCAACCATTCAAAGATGACTTCTAGAAGCTGGATGAAAAGTAAAACGACGCATGAAAAGAAAGCAACTACTGACAAAAGTAATGAAAGAAAAACGCTGTAAATGGGTGCAGAAATACAAAAACTGGAAAAGAGAAATATTCAGCGATGAATGCCACTTCTTAATCCAGGGCTGGCAAAGTCACCATGTTTGTAGGTCACAGGATGAAAAGCTTTGTGACTGTCACATCAACCAAAGTGAGAAAAAACCCAGAAAATATTTTTTTTACGATGGTGAAACCAAAAGGTGGTATTATGTGCACTGAACAATACATCGAAGTTCATCAAAAAAAGAATTGTTCCATTGCTGGAGAAGCAATTTTCTCATGGATAAAGAATTTTTAATCAAGATTTGGCCCTGTGCCACACTTCAAAAATGGTGAAGAACTTCATGACCCTCAAGCACATAGAACTACTAGACTGGCCTGGGAACTCTCCAGATCTAAATCCAGTAGAGAAATCTGCAGTCTACTTATAAGAGTCATATTCAGGAAAAGAACTAAACAACAAAGAAGAAGCTCATTCAAGCTATGATTCAAGTCTGGTACATGGATCTCCCCAGAATCACTGCTGACTGTGCAAAATTAAAGGACTCCTTACCAAACTGTGTTCAAATGCTGCTGAAAGACCCCTGCATTAGTACATCATGTACTAATGTCAATTTATGGCTGTTTATATGGGAGTTGAGCATAAGGCTAACAATCTTATCCTGAAACCTATCTACAGAGGGTGACTCTAGAAGAAAAGGAATTGTTATGGAAACTCGTAACAAAACCAAATGAGCATCAGGGATACCACACCAAAGCTATCAAGTGGAACACAACAGGCCAAAGAAAAAGAGGTTGACCTTGTGAAACTCTAAAGAGTATACTGTTAAGAAGCAAAACAGTAGACATAAAATCTCTTGATGAGGTTGAAAAACCTGGCAAACTACCATGCGATGCCTATGTGACGTTTAAAGGCACGGGTAGGATGTAAGATATATACAGGTAAAACATAAAGCAAGAGAGTTCTGTGCCTTTTCTGAAGTTCATTTCAATTAATTTACACAGAAACGTAAGTCTACGATGGCCTGAAGAAATGGCGTCTTGTTTTGCTCATGGTTTTTCATCAGTGAATTGTTACACAATACAGTATACTTAAGACCCTTCTCACTTCCACATAAATATAGGTGCATACTGTCACCCTCCTTATTTAATTTGTATACTGAAAATATAATGAGGAATGTTAGAGAAGATGTAGACAAAGAATATTATGATGCCATAACAACTGGAGGTTATGCAATACCAGAGATTAGATATGCTGATGACACTGTATTACTGGCCACAACACAAAATGGAATGGAAAAACTAATTATGTCAGTACATAGGAACAACAAAGGGCAAAAGCTCTATCTTAATGCGAAGAAAACTAAATTGATGACAACTGAAGAAAACAAACAAAAAGCTGAAATATGTATCAATGAGGAAAAACTGGAAGAAGTGGAGAGTTTTGAATATCTTGGATCACTTACATCTTACATCCTTCCTGTGCCATTAAACGTCACATAGGGCTCACATATTAGTTTTTTGCCAAGATTTCCTGTTCTCAGTGAGTCTTTCAACTTCATCAAGGTATGTTATGTCCACTAAACTGGCTTCTCTTAACAATGTCCTCGTTAGAGGCGACTCTAGATGGGGAAAAACGCTGCCGTTATGGAATCTTGCAACGGTTGGATCATTACTAACTAATAATGGAGATTAAATGAGGGAAATTAAAAGGAGGACATCTATTGCTCTTCAGAAAGTAAAACAACTAAAGAAACTGTGGAGAGGAACAGACAGAATTACAAAAATAAGATTTTAAGGGCATGCATCTTTCCAATCGCAACATATGCCTGTGAGATCTTGAAACTTAACAAAACAGCTGAGAAACACATAAATGCCTTTGAATATAAATGCTACAGAAGAGTTCTTCAAATATCATGGACACAAAAAAAAAACAAATATATCCATATTACAAGAACTTAATACTGAAGAAGGCTGGTTAGTAAAGAGGATTAAAGAGAGAAAACTTAAATATTTTGGACACATTAAACGTCATGATAATCTAGAGAAGTCCGTCTTGGAAGTGTACATAATGGGGAAAAGAAAGAGAGAAGACCAAGGCGATGATGGCTGCAAGACATCGTTGACGATCTGCAAATGGATGTATCATCAGCAGGCCATCTTGCTCACAACCGAGAGGTCTACAGGAGTGCTGTTTGGGAGGCAAAGTTCCGCAAGGGGCATGCAAATGAATGAGAGAATGAATGAATGTACTCATTCATTCATTCCTTTGCATGTCCCTTGCGGAACTTTGCCTCCCAAACAGCACTCCTGTAGGCCTCTCGGTTGTGAGCAAGATGGCCTGCTGCTGCTGCATCCATTTCCAGATCATCAACGATGTCTTGCAGCCATCTTCGTTTCGGTCTTCCTCTTTTTCTTTTTCCCATTATGTATCCTTCCAATACGGTCTTCTCTAAATTATCATGACGTTTAATGTGGCCAAAATATTTAAGTTTTCTCTCTTTAATCCTCTTTACTAGCCAGCCTTCTTCAATATTAAGCTCTTGTAGTATAGATATATTTGTTCTTTTTTGTGTCCACGATATTTGGAGAACTCTTCTATAGCATTTACATTCAAAGGCATTTATGTGCTTCTCAGCTGTTTTGTTAAGTGTCCAGGTCTCACAGGCATATGTTGCGATGGGAAAGATGCATGCCCTTAAAAATCTTATTTTTGTGGTTCTGTCTGCTCCTCTCCACAGATTCTTTATTTGTTTTACTTTCTGAAGAGCAATAGATGTCCTCCTTTTAATTTCCCGCATTGTATCTCCATTATTAGTTAGTAGTGATCCAAGATATTCAAAACTCTCCACTTCTTCCAGTTTTTCCTCACTGATACATATTTCAGTTGCCTTGTTTGTTTTGTCAGTTGTCATCACTTTAGTTTTCTTTGCATTAAGATAGAGGTTCTGCTCTTCGCTGTTCTTGCGGACTGACATAATTAGTTTTTCCATTCCTTCTTGTGTTGTGGACAGCAATACTGTGTCATCAGCATATCTAATCTCTGGTATTTCATAACCTCCAACTGTTATGGCATCGTAATATTCTTTGTCTACATCTTCTCTAACATTCCTCATGAATGTACTACTGTAATATATTACTGAAAATACAGTCAAGCCATCCTAGTTTATTAAATTTTCATCTGACACCTGCTAAATCACAGATGAAAATACAGATGGCTTGGTGACAAGTGCTTTAGTTTTTAAAAAACGCATACATTCACTCAGCCTATATTAAAAATTAAATTTTGGTCAAGTACCTTTGCTTCAAATATGGAATATCCAAGGCCTGCTCATCACAAAACAATTAACAGTCTGCACTGTGATACACTGCAGCGTTTCACTGATCATAATTATCAATGACGACGAGTTAATTGATGATCGGCCCGCCGTACAGGTATCGATAATATGTATGGCTGTTTCGACTACTTGTAATCAAGTTTATTTAAGCACCACGATAATCGGCAGGATATGATACTCAACATCTTAGCGTGATAAAGATTCAATATACTCCGGAATCAATATGCCCATGTCTTTAGAACTAAAGCTTGTGTTTGTACATCAGCTGATACCTGCCTGATTCAAAATCTCTTCTTACAAGAAAACCGTCAATATACATATGTTTGTTCATGAACATGTATATAGTCTGTTAAATTCCTATTATCTGTCTGCCCGAGCCCACCTGCAACGCTTACTGAATTTTTAGTCTTTTTTTTTTTTTTTTACTTTTAAAAGGAGAAGTTTTATTCAGTAGGGAAGCACACATTTGTGACTTTTCAAATTATGTCTCTATTCATGGACAGGGCGAGAAACCCAGAAAAATTACCCCACATAATGGAGGAGGGGGGGGGGGGGGGCAAGATGTGCAGAAACTATTTTGCTCTGAGTGTTGATAGATACTTGTAGCGTCACAATGCCGTTTCTGGTCAGGCTAATATGTTATTATTTTATCATATGTTTTAATTTTAATATATTATTGTTAATATGTTATTATGTTAAATAATCTGTATTGTAATCACATTTACGTGGACGCCCGACCCACATTCCAAAATATGAGCGTAGTTTTGCCCTGTAGCTGAAACGAGTGTTATTTTATCATGTAAAATGCCAGTTTGTAGAATTTTTCTTCAGCTTTCCTACCCATCGTTGCTGCAGATAAAGTTCGCTTCCATTCCTCTCTGTTTTCTTCTCTCTCCAGTTGGTGACACCAGTTTCCTTTATATCCTCTCTATGTTGCCTTTCCATCTCTGTCTTCCTTTGGAATTTCCAGAATTATAGTTTGTTTGGTTTTTTTTTTTCAGATCAATGATAGAACCATGTCAACGAAATGTGTGGAATTGTCAAGTGTGGAACTCTGGGCTATCATAAAGTTCCTGTTCCTACAGAAGCAAGCTTCTAAGGAAATCCATGAGTGTATGCTGCTGTATGAAAGACAGATGATTATTATTAATATGATTATGAAATTATTCGAGATAGTTTTGGAGAATGATTTTTGTTGAGATGTTTTTAGGTTTAGGATTATAGCTACAGAATGCTTGAGTTGCACTTGTTCTCAGTGATATAGGATTGTGAATAGGATTAGCTGAAAAATGGGATTTTCCAATCTTAAAGTGCAGTGTATTATTGATTTTGTTATGTAAGCTTGATTTGTGTAAAGAATGCTCTTGAGGACATTGTCAGATTTTTCTATTATAGCTCATGTAAAGAGTTATGTGGTTGGTCAAGTAATTGTTTCCTGTCACTATTTGTATAGAACTAAAGAAATGTGAGATTAGTTCTTTTCGAAATTTTTAATAGACCTTTGGTCTAGAGATTTTCTGCGATGAGTGAGAGAATTCTGTGATCCTTTTTGACGCAGTAAGTGTGTACTCTTATGTTATACTACATTGTTTGTATGCTTGTTGCTTTATGTAGTGTGAGAGAGTTGGGTTTTCTCCCTTTCCATTTGGCAAACTACTTCTTGCCGGAAAGTGGATTAGCCAGAAACTTAAAGTTACCAATCGCCTCTCACCCTCACCTATCATCACTCATTTTTTCCCCATTAATAAAGTGAGTTTATGTTACTCACACTGGACTTGTTCTTCATACTGTTCACAGTGTGTTGTCCTTGTTAGTATATTTCTATAGCAGAAGTTTCATGATAGTAATAGAAATCTTTTTTTAAGTATTGCCGTGTCTGTAACTAGCGATCACAGTAATAATAGACAGATGCACGATACATGTATAAGTAGTGCACGTCTACACATCCAGTGGACGCTTCTAAGTTGATTTTGCAGCGTCTTCAGCAATCTAGTGATAATTTCTTGGAGCGACTCGTTACAGCTGATGAAACATGGTTACACCATCATGATCCTGAGACTAAAAAGCATTATTTGCAGTGGCTGTACTTGGGTTCTCCAACGGCCGAAGAAAGTCAAGACCCAAAAGTTAGCCTGGAAGGTCATGAATGAGCAATGCATTTTCTCCTCGGGGGGCATGGAAATAAAAAGGTGTTTTGATGACTGACTGTCTCCCGAAGGGACAAACAGTTAATGCAGACTATTACTCAAACTGAAAGGAGAAACAACGAGGGAAGCTATGGAAAGTTGTTTTTTTTTTTAAACATTGCGCCTGCTCACAGAACGATGGATGTTTTTAAAAAATGTGGATTTGGGTGCACAGATCGTTCATCCTATTCACCACATCTAGCTCTGTCGGACTATTTCCTGTTTCTTACCCTTAAATATAAGAAATAAGAGAAATGACGACTGCGGTAAAATTGGTTCTAGTAATAAAGGTAGACAGAGGTATATGGCTCAGCTTTGTAACGACATTGGGAATGCGGAAAATGAGGGGAAAAAACAACAACAAATGGCAGAGAGTATGAAAGTAAGATGAGAATGCATAAATGAAAAATATACAACATCCAATTTCATCTCATTTTCCACATTACCTCTGTACTTTTGTAAAACTAAACCATACACCTCTATCTACCACCTTAGATAGTGTTTGAAAGGGAGGTAATAATTACGAAATGATAACAGCAACAGAACATTGAGTTCAGTGACCAGCCATCAGATTTTTTTTTTTTAAGGGCTAAAGAGACTTGCAAAACAAGTGTGTTGAGCTTTGGATGAGTTTGTGAAATAACATGCAAATTTCATGGCTTTTTCCCCCCTTTTTTGATCGGGTCAATAACTTTTTGGCACCCCCCTCATTTGGGAAAATGAAGAAAGCAAACATGTCCTGAATCTTTCATTCAGAGCATCAGATACTCTGACCTGGATTGTGCTCGTATTAGAAAATGCTATGTACCAGGCATTAATGCTCAGCCTGATTGCTTCATTCCACGAATATAAAAATCACAGTCTAATGGAAGTGCATATGATAATTTTCGAGTCAGGAATGAAGACAAACAGGGCTGCGTCCTATTCTCTTCTGCTCTGCTTTGTTGGTTGTGCATTCGACTAAGCCAATGGCACCGTGTTCATTCTGCACAGTGTTATATTGCTCTCTTTTAACTTAGCGCTTTTTTATATTAAATACAAGAAAGAATACACACACACACACAGAGTCGCTGATAAAAAAAGTATGACCAGGGGAAATGATAGCCTCCCTGATAATAAAGTTCAGACTCTAGCTTCACTGCATTCGGGACAACCCCATATATGCTCAGCCGCATGCCGCATCATCCATTTCCTAATAGTTCCTGTCAAATGTTGATTGTTTAGGATGCGTTTTCTGCCACACAGTCTGGAATTCCTGCCAGCACCTTTAATTTGTCCTAGTTCCAGCAGTCTCTTCACAGCTATATTGTTCTTTCATTCCCGCTCTTCATTCTCCTGCAGTCTGTCCAATACAGGCTAAGCAATGTCCCCCTTGTCCAACGTCAGTCTACAATTTATTTTTTGCCTGTCCAGCAAGTCTATCTGCCACATCATTGCATGTACTCCTGTATGCTGTGGACGGTAAAGCCACGTTAGATTTGTCACAACTCACTGGCTTAACAGATGAACTCATTCTTTTCGAAGCAAATTCTTCTCAGTCTTGCGAAGCATACTCTGTGAAGCCGTCACAATGACACCATTAACCACATCACGAGCAACTAACCATTCCATTGCTGCCGACACAGCCTTGGTCTAATCTGTAGCTATCAAAGATGAATACGAAGATGGAAAAAATGAGCACTAAAGACAAATTTCTGCTTCACTAGTCCAGCGAGCTTGACACTCTATTACATCTAGATGATGTCAGTCAGTCCTCTCTTTCTTTTTCCCATTATGTACAATTCCAAGACTGTCTTCTCTAAATTATCAAGACGTTTAATGTGTCCAAAATATTTAACTTTTCTCTGTTCAATCCTCTTTACTAGCTAGCCTTCTTCAATATTAAGTTCTTGTAGTATGGATATCTTCTGTGCTGCTTTCTTCTTTCGCTTTTCTGATTACCTTTTTCTAATACTAAGTTGAATAGTAATGGAGATGATGTATCACCTTGTTTTAAACCAGTTCTTATAGAGAAGTGTTCTGACTTTCTTCCATTATATATTACTATATTTTGTGTATCCTCCATACATATTCTGGTCAGACTGATTAATTTATGAGGTATCTCAAATTCTTTCATAATTTCCATAAGCTGCTTCTATCTATTCTTGAAGTCAATTAAGATATTATGTACTTCTTCCCCATATTCCCAGTACTTTTCCACTCTTTGACGTAGATAAAATATTTGGTCTGTGGTTGATCTATTCTTCCTAAAACCTGCTTGATAGTCTCCCAGTATGTTCTTGCTGTATGGTTTTAATCTATTTAAAAGTATAATACATAGTATTTTGTAGCTTGTTTGTGGTAAAGATATTCCCCTGTAGTTTTCACACTTGCTCTTAATGCCTTTTTTAAATACTGGGATCAGTAATGATTCTCTCCATTCACTAGGGAGACTTTCTTCTCTCCATATTTGTTGTATTAGTGCACATATCTGTTCATGTAGATTTAGACTTCCTCCTTAATCAGTTCTGCAGCAATTCCATCTGAACCATTTGCTTTGTTGTTTCATAGAAGCATGATACTGTAGATGACTTCTTCTAAGTCTGGTTCCTCTATTTCAGGTTCACAAGTCTGTATTTCTGTGTATGGTTGTGCTCATAGGCTCTTCACAGTTTAGTAGTTTTTCAAAATATTCTTTCCATCTGATACAGATTTTCCCTTCATTATTTATCATGTTTCCATTACTATCCTTCAAGCCCTGTAGAGGTTGTTTATACCCTTGCTTTACTGTTCGCAATTCTTTATAGAATTCCCTGCTTTTCTTATTCTCATGGCATGTCTGCATCTCGCTTACCATGTCTTTCATATATAGTAGTTTTTGTTGACGAACAACTTTTTTTAGTTTCTTAACATTGTGTGTGGTACTTCTGCTCATTTGTTTTGTTGTTCATGTCATTCAACCATATCTATCTTGCTGTTCTTTTCTTTATGACTGCCTCTCTGCAGACTTCATTGAACCATTTCTTTTTTTTAGTAAGGTCTTGACTCCCAGGCATTCTTTCACTGTGTTCTTTATAATGGCTTTTATATCTTCCCATCTGTCATCAATGCGTTTATTTTCTTAATTCCCTCTTGTGTTTCTCTTATGTTTTAGTTCATTTCTGAATTTGTCTTTAGTGTCTTCTCTTTTCAAAGCATCTCTATTAATGAGCGTTTATTTAATTTGCTATACAAATTTTTCTTCAGTCTGAATTTTAATTTAGCTCCAACAAGGTAATGATCGGTGCTGCATTCCGTTCCTCTGTAACTTTTGATCTGAAAAATTAGGAAAGCAGAAACATACAAAATATCTAGGCACAACCTTCAACAGAAGCAACACAGTAAGCGAGGAAATTAAAATCAGAGTACAGATAGGGAATAAAATATACTTTGCCTTGCAACACTAAATACAAAATCCTGTCCCAAAACATCACAATAACAATCTACAAAACTATAATAAGACCAGCCGTCATGTATAGATTAGAAACATGGAGTACGACAAAGAAAGATGAAAAACAATTGCAGATCTTTGAGAACAAAATCCTAAGAAGAATCTTTGGACCCATAAGGGGAGAATGGAGAGTTAGTAAGAACACTGAACTGTTGATATGGGAAATATGCATGCCCTTAAAAATCTTATTTTTGTAGTTCAGTCTGTTCGTTTCCACAGGTTCTTTAGTTGTTTTAGTTTTTGAAGAGCAATAGATATCCTCCTTTTAATTTCCTTCATTTAATCTCCATTGTTAGTTAGTAATGATCCAAGATATTAAAAACTCTTCACCTCTTCCAATTTTTACTCATTGATACATATTTCAGCTGCCTTGTTTGTTTTGTCAGTTGTCATCAATTTAGTTTTCTTTGCATTAAGATAGAGATTTTGCTCTTCGCTGTTCTTACGGAGTGACATAATTAGTTTTTCCATTCCTTTTTGCATTATGTACAGTAATACTGTGTCACCAGCATATCTAATCTCTGGTATTTCATAACCTCCAATTATTATGGCATCGGAATATTCTTTCTGGGTCATGGTTTGAACAAAAAAGTTTTTAAAATATAAGAAAACGTTTAATTTTATACTTTGTCTTCCTAGCAGCAGGCTTGGCAAACTCTGAAGTGCTGCATCGTGCTAAGTTTCTGGAAACCTAAAAGTTTTAAAACCAATATGATAAACTCTTTCCTTGTAGCAAGCTGTGAGATTGCTATTAAATGGTAATACGAATAATTAAACTTGACAAAACGCGCACATCGGCACATGTATTATAGTGCGATCAATGATGGGCATTTAAATTGAAGTAAACTAACTACAGCTTGTGCACAATGATTTGTGGCTGACATCGGTCTTTTTTTTTTTAATGCCCATAGGAACTTTGTGAGCAGGAAATTTACAAGAGTAGAGCAAGATCAGAATTAACTTGTTGATAGCTTACTGTGTGACTGTTCTAATGGATCATGTTAGTCTAAATGATGTGTTGACGCTTTGTCATTTATTTAAGACATTTATATTTGCAAAGCTGCTTAATTACTCGAGAGGCCTACAGGAGAGCTGTTAGGTAGGCAAAGTTCCGCAAGGGACATGCAAATGACTGAGTGACTGCTAAATTACTAAATGTTAAATGTTGTCTAATACTCCAAGTTTTAAGTAAACTGTACACTGTAAAAAAAAGGGGGGAGGGGGCTAGGTCTGTTGCTGGTCCTAGGGAGCAGATTCATAATATTCGAGGCATGCCCACACGTGGTCGGCCCTTGACATCTTCAGTGTTTTTTTTTAGATATGCTAGGGAACAGCTTCATAATATTCGAGGCATGCCCACACGTGGTCGGCCCTTGACATCTTCAGTGTTTTTTTTTAGATATGCTAGGGAACAGCTTCATAATATTCGAGGCATGCCCACACGTGGTCGGCCCTTGACATCTTCAGTGTTTTTTTTTAGATATGCTAGGGAACAGCTTCATAATATTCGAGGCATGCCCACACGTGGTCGGCCCTTGACATCTTCAGTGTTTTTTTTAGATATGCTAGGGAGGGGGTAAGGTAGTAAAGGTAACCCTATCATGCCTTAGAGGCACATAGGGATATGGTGTTAGTGCCCATATTTTCCTTGACCTGTCAGCACACTAGAGGGTGATATGGTCAGTATCACGCCTGGCTGCCTTTCCTTTCCCAACTCCAGAAGAAGTCGGGTACCCATTTCTACAGCTGGGTGACTGGGGTGCCGCCGGCCGGATTCGAACCCCCGACCTTCGCCATGAGAGACCAGTGCACTAACCACTTCGCCACTCAGACACCCATGCTAGGGAGCAGCTTCATTATATTCGAGGCATGCCCACACGTGGTCGGCCCTTGACATCTTCAGTGTTTTTTTTTTCTTTAGTTAATGACTCTAATGTTGTGTTGACTGTGTGTTTCCCGTGATCTAACATTTAGCTGGGATTTGCGACCACTGGCCTTTGGCTACATGTAATGCATTGAGTCGTATGTGATAGGTACTTTGGAGGAAGCTGTGGAAATCTTAAGTATTGTTAGATTAAATAATAACTAGTGGTGTGTCGATATTTATAAAAAGTAATGTGTCGGGAAGTCCAGTACTGTGTTCTGTATTCATAAAAGGAATATTTAGTTATAATTTCTGTTGATTTATGTAGCAATAATTTCATATAGCTATATATTTTAACGAGCACATTTTTTCTTCTTTTTGCCACCCTGAATTCGAATTCCACCGCATATTAAAACTTTGTATTCGACACATTTCCAGTTTTTACTATAGCAGCGTGGCTCAACGATAGTCTGCATTCTCTGCAGTTAGCTAAAATGTCACAAAAAGACAAATGTACGAGTGACTGTGTTGTTTTGTGCAACATTTTGATTTATGAAGAAAATTTGATATAATACGTCTTCTATGGCTCCGAATACAATTCTCTGCTTCTGCAGAAAACTGAAAATTGATTGGTAGATGTGAATACACATCTGCCAATCAGTTTTCAGTTTTAGGTGGCTGTGGGTGAGGCATACACAGCTCTCTCTCTCTCTCTCTCTCTCTCTCTCTCTGCACAAAACTTCTAGAAGCTGTTTCATGAAAAACTTCTTAGGCAAGTATAGGAATTAGAAGCCAAATTAGATTGGATCAAAATACAAGCAGATACCATGGTGATCGAGACAATGTGTATAGGTTTTACTTGCGTCCATACAGGTAATCTTCACACGGTGTAGAATAATACAATAGCATAGCATTTTATTATTACAAATGTTTGATTATTTTATAATCGAGAGAGAATTTTTTAAGTAGAAGCAATATACCATTTAATAGTGGTAATTATGAGCAAGTGAACATAACGGTTATATCACTTCTCCATATACTCCCCCTCGCAGATTGATGCACGTCTTGCATCGTTCCTCCAACTTCTTCATTCCTTGGGAAACGAAGTTTTTCGACTGCTACCAAATCCATGTCTGCACCGCTTCCTTAACCTTGCCATCAGAGGTGAACCAGCGACCGCGTAGAGATTCTTCAAGTGGACACAAGGCGTGATGATCACGTGATGCCAGGTCATCCTAATGAGGAAGAAGTTCGAGCTGCAGCTGTTGCATTGCTCTGTCGCTGCAGCCGCTAAATGGAGAAGTGCATTGTCATGTTGCTACAAGAATGTCTTTGACATCAATCCTCTTCTTTTGCAACGAATGGCAGGTTTAAGTTTCCCTCTAACCTGGATCTTGCAGTTTTCGTTTCCACATTGAGCCAACAACACACGATTACTTTCAGCAGGTTTCACTACTAAACTCAAAGAAAGTTCATTAAAATGCGTTGTCCGACAATAATGTAATCCCACAGCAAAGCATACATGTTTATTTGACCTTGACTTCAACTATACTCGGGCTAATAGCTACGATATGCGTGTTCAGCCATTGCGTCTGCTTCCAACCGTTGTGTTTACTATGTAATTTGAAAATTCTCTTTACTTTTTACTTTATTCTTCTTCCTATATAATATAAAATATTATAAAGTGTCATTCTCTCCCTCTCTCTCTCTCTCTCTCTCTCTCTCTCTCTCTCTCTCTAAACCTTAAGTGACCAGGGCACATGGGACTTCCGCAAGGGTTTTCCACAAATGCCTGTCCTTCGCCTTTTTTTCTGCTCTTGCCCAGGTGAGCCCTCTATTGCTCAACATCCTCTCTGTTGTTCTTCCTTTTGTCTCTTTTGGTCTATCCTTACTTCTGTTCCCGTGTGGTGTTCATCTTAGTGCTATTTTTGGTAGTGAGTTATCAGTCATTCGGAGCACATGTCCCAACCATCGCCAGCGTCTTTCCTCAATAATTTTTGTCAGTGGCTTCATCCGCATTTCTGCCAATAAGATGTTATTTCTTATGTTGTTTGGTCAAAATATTTTTCTAATTCTTCGTAAACATTTAGTCTGGAAAGAATTCAACTTGTTTTCTACGGTTTTGGTGATTTTCCAGCATTCACTTCCATAGAGTAGTACACTTAGAACATTACTCTTAAATATCCTGATTTTCGTATTCATGCTTAGTTTTTTTAAATTTCCATATAGTCTGCAGCATTGCAAAAGCCTGGTTTGCTCTAGTAAGTCTGCTGTTGATGTCCTCTGTGCTGTCTCCATTTTCTACTACTCTACTGCCAAGATATACAAATTCGTTGACCTCCTCCACTAACTTGCTATCTACTCTGAGTACATTTATGTTGTTCACATTTTGCTTCATTAACTTTGTCTTTCCTATGCTGATCTTTAATTCTATGTTGTTTGCATTCTGAGTTAGCTTGTTTATTTTATCTTGCATATCTTTGTGGCTCCTTGATAGTAGACAAATGTCGTCCGCAAAGTTAAGGTCCTCCAGCACTGTGTCAAGGGTCTACTGTAATCCTCTGCGTTTGTCTGATGTTGCTTCCTTCATTAACCAGTCTACTGCCAAGATAAATAATGTTGGTGATAGTACACATCCCTGCTTCACTCCTGTTTGTACCCTAAAACTGCTGGAGGTATGTTCTCCACAGATCACTTTGCACTGAAAACCCTCTTCTATGGCTTTGATGACATTCACTATCTTATGGAGGAGGCCATGGCATCTTAGGATTTTCCACAGTGCATCCCTGTTGACACTGTCAAAGGCTTTCTCAGAATCTATAAACAATGCATATGGTGTGCAATGCCACTCATTTGCCTGTTCTAATATTTGTCTAAGTACAAATATGTGGTCTTTGCATGATCTTCCTTTCCTAAATTCTGCCTGCTCTTTCCGAACTTTTCCATCAAGTGCTGGTACAATTCTGTTGATGATTATTCTACAAAATACTTTACTGGTGAGTGGCAGTAGGGTAATGCCTCTCCAGTTCCCGCGATCTCTGAGGTCATCCTTCTTTGGTAGTTTTACTATAAGGGCAGTTTTCCACTCCTCTGGAGCTTTTTCTAGATCCCAAATTTATTGTAACATCCGGCAGAGTTGTTTTAGTGTTTCTGTTTCTTCTGCTTTCAGCATCTCAGCAGTCACTTCAACTTTACCTGGTGCCCTGTCTAATTTTGGCTTCTTTATTGCCTTCCTTACTTCATTTATTGTTATTGTTCCTATATTGATGTTTAGTTCCGTTTTTGCTTCAGGTATGTCTATTGTTTGTGTTGCTTGTGCTCTGTTTAGTAGGGTGTTAAAGTGTTTCCTCCAACTTTCAATTTTTTATCTTTCTCCACTGACCAGTTGTCCCTTATGTGTCCTTACTGCACTCTCACATCTTGTGCTGAAGTTACCTGTCACCTGCTTTGTGATTTTATATATGGTTTTCATGTCATTTGCATATGCTGCTTTCTCTGCTGCTTCTGCTAAGCTGTCATAGTATTGATGTTTATCTTGACGGCATGATTACTTCACTTCTTTGTCATTTTGTGCATAATTACTTAAAATGTGTTCTTTTAGCCTTGTGATTTGGTGTTCAGTAATTTTTTCTTGATTTCCTTTCTATGCTCTATATTTTCCCATGTGGTCTCGCTTATCCATTCTTCTTTTCTCAGTTTCTGATATCCCAGTACCTCTTTTGCTGTTTCCTGTAGTGTTTTATTGAACTTTAATATGGACATTTCTGCTTCGTCTTGTAGGACACTGAAGCGGTTCTTAAGTACTATTGAGAATTCATTTCTTGTTTGCTGGTCTTTCAGTTTTGTTGTATCAAAACGTGTCTTTCCGTATTCTCTGATTTTGGCTTTCCTTAATTTTAGTTTTATTTTTGCTACCAGAAGGTTGTGATCACTTCCTACATCTGCTCCTTTCCTTGCTCTCACATCTTGTAGTGACCATTTCCACTTGTTGTTTATTAGTATGTGATCGATTTGGTTTTCTGTGGTTTTATCTGGGGACCTCCAAGTCACTTTATGGATGTTTTTATGTTAGAAAATTGTCCCACCGATGGTCATCATGTTTTCTTCACAGAAACTGCACAGTCTTTCTCCATTTTCATTTATTTCTCCGATTCCTTCTCTTCCCATGATTCTTCTTCTATCTTCATTTCCTTCACCTACTTTTGCATTGAAGTCACACAAGATGAGTAGCATATCATGCTTGGGTATTGTTTCTATTGTGGTTTGGTGGCTGTTGTAAAAATTCTTCTTTTAATTCCTCTTCAGCTGCTTGTGTTGGTGCATAACAAACTATAATAGACAGCTTCGTGAATCTTGAGTTGAAGCGCGCATATAATAATCTCTCATTTATAGGTGTCCATTTCAGCAATGCTCTTGATGTTTCTTTTGTTATAATCAATGCTACTCCTCCTTCATGATGACCTTCTTTACCGGACCATATTATTGTATCTTCTGTGTGCTGTGTTGTTAATTTCTTTCTGCTTTGTCCTATCCATCTTGCTTCTTGTATTCCTAGTATGTCTAGTTTGTATCTGTGCATTTCCTTGATGGTTTGTGCTAGTTTTCCAGTCTGATTAAGTGTTCTTACATTCCAGCTGCCTATTTGCATCTTGTGTTTAGGTTCCAGGAGGTCTGCAGTCGGGCTGGGGACTTCCAGTGGCTGGCTTTCATCCACAACCTTCATGGGCTCAGTTTCCTGATAAGCATTTCTCCTTCCACCTGCATTTGCTTTTTCCCTTGCTTCTGTTTCTGTAGCAGTCTGATAGTTTTTTTTTTTACCAGATAGGGTTGCTGGTCCTATGTCGAACCCTCCTTAGTCGCCTTTTACAATCATGCGTGGTAGGGTACAGTGGTCCTATTCTTTGCAGATCCCGGGTACCACGGGGGGGGGGGGGATATAAAGTGTCATTATGAGTATTTTATTACTACAGTTTTCTATCTTTTCTTCCAATGTTATTTGTCACCCCATTAACGTCACATATTTGCACGCATGCACACATACACACACATAACGGTATGGTTATTTCCTGCAGGGCACGCAATGCAGTTCGATACAGATTTTATTAATGTAATTAGAATGTGCCCTTAGAAGTCGAACACGATCCGTTCCAGGAGGCAGTTCGACTTTCAAATTGTTCGACCCTCATGTTTAATTTCCCCATAAGAAATAATGTAAACTGAATTAATCCCTTCCAGACCCCCAAAACGTACCCATTATAAAACATTTTAAGTCGAAATTGTGGTTATTTAGACCTACACAATAATGCAAATACGCATTCTATCACACATTACTACTGTAAAATAATCAATAATAACAATACCTTACATTAATGCAAATCATCAAAAAAATTTTTTTTTCTACCTCTTCCACTGCTGGGGATCTTTTACTGACAACAGATTTTTACCCATTTCGCCACAATAGCCGCTTTAATGACTTCCTTGATCTTTAGTATGGTCGACTTGGCCATCTCATATTCAACTGCCAGTTCCGATACACGTGTACCACTTTCCATTTAGTGATAAGTTCCTTTGTCAGTTCTATTCCTTCTCTTATGATTTTCGGCACTGGTAACTTTCTTTGGTGCCGTTATGAATGTGTAATTTTAATGATGAAATGGGGAAAAAAATCCTAACAAATCCCAATAGAAATACACTTGGGAAAACTCACACTGAACTTGGTATATGCTCACTGAACCGAAGTCACGGGAGAGGTGACCACGTGATTCTTTGTTTTCGTTGGGTGGCTGCGTTTATTTTGTTAGACTTTCGAGTTTTTGTTCGAGTTTCAAACCTTATTTTGTTGGGTTTTTTTTTTTTTTAAACTTTTTTTCAAGTTGTTCGAGTTTCAAACCGTTCGACTTTCGAGGGTTCACTGTATTTGATTTTCCTAAGGGAAATAACTGACAGTTAGCTAGGCAATTTTTTTTCTAGATTTCCTTTCTCTTTAACTGAAAATAAATCCGTGTAGTTTCCAGTACCTATTCATCCATTCCCTCAAATTTCCTTTCAGCCATCACGTGTTTTTCCTTATTTTTCTTACTCCTTTACTTTTTTTAATAACTTTATTTTCATTCAAAAATCAACAATTTCATATTCAACTGAAATGATGTGAAATGGGGATGATTGCCCGTGGTGTGAAATAATGAGATGGTGGGCTTTTACAAACCATGTGGTGATAGCGTGGAGGCATCTCATGGAAACCTTGCAGTTCACAGATCATAAAGCAATAGTCACAACAGTAAACATGACACTGTCAAATAGACCTTTTAAACGATCGCCACGCTGGAAGTTTAACAATACACTTCTCCAAAATCAACAATTTGTAGACAACATAACACAGATTATCCACGCTTTCACAGACGACTTACCCACACGCGACATTCAACAACACTGGGAAATGCTGAAGATCACAATAAGAGAAAGAGCACAGATACTCTCAACCCAGATATACAGGGAAAGACTGCAACAGGAGAAAATAATTGAAGACGCAATCAGACTAACAAAGCAGGTAGACAAAAACTCACCAAATATACTAGCACTACAAGAAGAACTAGACAAATATAGACAGCACAGATTTCAAGGCGCACTGTTGAGAACTAGGCTCAACACTATCACGCAAGAAACACCTACCAAACAGTACTTAGGGATAGAACAAAACATTCAACGCAACAGACAAATAGGCGAGATAATAGATCTAAATGGCAACAGACAAACGGACATACAAAACATAGCGCAAACCTTCAGAGAATATACAAAAATCTATACACTAAGGAAAAAACAGAAACTCATACACAAGACAAATACATGCAATATACTAACAAACTCTGTGACACTGACAGACAGGCACTTGATACACCACTTACATTAGAAAATTTAACACACGCAGTGCAAGGGTTCCACAAAGACAAGTCACCAGGACCAGATGGTCTCACAGCAGAGTTCTACCAACACTTCTTTCCTATCTTAGGTCCTCTCCTCTTACTTGTTTTCACAGAAACTTTTGAACGCAAAAAACTCCCACCCAGCCTGAACCTATCATATGTTACACTCATACCAAAAGACAACTCAGACAGGACACAACTCAAAAATTACCGACCTATATCTCTACTTAATGTAGACTATAAGATCCTTACAAAAGCACTAACCAACACGCTAAAACCATTCATGGCCAAACTCATACACGAAGACCAACAATGTAGTGTAGAAAACAGAAATATATATCAACATACACATTTCATACGAGACTTCATACACTACACGCACATAAAAGACTGCCAATCGTCAATTCTTTCTCTAGATCAAGAGAAAGCTTTTGATAGAGTGTCACATCAATACTTACACAAGACACTACTCCACTGTAACATAGGGAATTACTTTAGAGAATGGATCAAAATTCTCTATTTCAAACCTGAAAGCAAGATCTTAGTAAACCATACGCTTACAGAGACTTTCAGGCTAACTAGATCTGTTAGGCAGGGCTGTCCCCTCTCTCCTTTACTGTACGTACTCACTCTATAACCACTTCTAGAGAAAATCAGACAGGACAAAACAATCCAAGGTACTTTCATACCTGGGAAGGGAGATGGGAAGTTGCTTGCGTATGCAGACGACACTATCTTCTTTCCAAAAACAGACAGATCAATAGCGAACATTCTAGAGACATTCACAGAGTTTGGCAAAGCTAGTGGAGCCAAATTAAACATACAAAAATCAGTAATAACGGGAGTAGGCAAATGGCGGAATAAAAAGGATTTTCCCTTCTGCTTCACACACACAGACAACATAACACTTTACGGCATCACTTTCTCGTCACAGCCAAATAAAACACACAAACCCACATGGGACAGACTTGTCGCACAAATCACAGACATGCTGAACAGGTACAAATATAAAACCACCACGATATTCGGTAGAAGCATAGTAGTGAACACCTACATCATTCCAAAAATAATATACATAGCCACAGTAATGGAAAAGAACTGTATTCATACCACTGCCAAAAAAGGGTAACCTGAAATTATGCACCAACTACAGAACTGTTGCCCTGATTAGTCATGCCAGTAAAATTCTGTTAAAAATCATAATGGGTAGACTTCGAAAGAAAATAGAAGAAGAAGTCAATATGGTCCAAGCTGGCTTCAGGCAAGGAAGAGGATCAAGAGATCATATATTCAATCTAAGATTAATAATAGAGAAATGCAGGGAGTTTAATGTGAATCTATATTTATCCTTTATAGACTACTCAAAGGCATTTGATTGTGTACAACACCAGAAACTTTGGGAAATAATGGAAAAAATGGGATTTCCAACACATTTGATACAATTAACATCACTGCTGTATTTAGACCAACAAGCAGCAGTAAGAATAAATGGTGAAACAACAACTTGGTTTGACATAAAACAAGGGGTCCGTCAGGGGTGCATATTGTCACCCTACTTATTTAACTTGTATACTGAAAATATAATGAGGAATGTTAGAGAAGATGTAGACAAAGAATATTACGATGCCATAACAGTTGGAGGTTATGAAATACCAGAGATCAGATATGCTGATGACACAGTATTGCTGTCCACAACACAAGAAGGAATGGAAAAACTAATTATGTCAGTCCGCAAGAACAGCGAAGAGCAGAACCTCTATCTTAATGCAAAGAAAACTAAAGTGATGACAACTGACAAAACAGACAAGGCAACTGAAATATGTATCAGTGGGGAAAAACTGGAAGAAGTGGAGAGTTTTGAATATCTTGGATCACTACTAACTAATAATGGAGATACAATGCGGGAAATTAAAAGGAGGACATCTATTGCTCTTCAGAAAGTAAAACAAATAAAGAATCTGTGGAGAGGAGCAGACAGAACCACAAAAATAAGATTTTTAAGGGCATGCATCTTTCCCATCGCAACATATGCCTGTGAGACCTGGACACTTAACAAAACAGCTGAGAAGCACATAAATGCCTTTGAATGTAAATGCTATAGAAGAGTTCTCCAAATATCGTGGACACAAAAAAGAACAAATATATCTATACTACAAGAGCTTAATATTGAAGAAGGCTGGCTAGTAAAGAGGATTAAAGAGAGAAAACTTAAATATTTTGGCCACATTAAACGTCATGATACTTTAGAGAGGACCGTATTGGAAGGATACATGGTGGGAAAAAGAAAAAGAGGAAGACCGAAACGAAGATGGCTGCAGGACATCGTTGATGATCTGGAAATGGATGTAGCAGCAGCAGGCCATCTTGCTCACAACCGAGAGGCCTACAGGAGTGCTGTTTGGGAGGCAAAGTTCCGCAAGGGACAAGCAAAGGAATGAATGAGCCACAGTACTAGACCCTTCACAACAGATAATACACTAAATCAACAAACAGATTAGACATTTCATCTTTATAAACACTATACGCAGCATTAAACATACAACTCTCATACAAGACAAATTGTACGGAGGAATCGCCCTCCAAGATATACAAACAAAGATCCAAGCACTCAGGATCAATCACGTGGGCCGCATCATCAAACATCCAAAACAGCACGCACTAGCTCACTATTATGTGGGACTCAGAATATCAAATCTACTACGACCAAACAACTCACAGCCACACCACTTCGGCACGCTGCCAGCATTCTACAAAAACTGTATTCAGGCCATCCAAGGAAACGAAACACTCATACACCATAAAACAAACAGCATCTACAAACATTTAGTCAGAAATCAAGCATCCCCACTACACCTCAGAATCAAGAGAAGTCAGAGATATGCCATTTTTTACTTCAAGGAAACATTTACGAATCTACACGTGACGAACATCACACCGAAAGCAAGAGAAATTACATTTAGGCTTATTTACAACATGATACCCACCACGCAGGGAGCAGCACACAGATCTAAACAGACCGTACCATGTCAACTGTGCAACAACATACAAGAAACAGAGGAGCACATATTTTACACATGCAGCACAATCACACCCAGTATAGCAACACTACAGAAAACACCAGAAGCACACACGGCACACAAAATAGACATATATAAAGCAATTATGTTAAATATTATCCCTGCGACTCAGTTGGACACACACACCAAGTTACTGGCCTTGCTCGCAGAGTTCAGGCACTTGGTGTGGACGTGCAGGAACAAAGCTAGATTTAAGTTCGGCACGTTTAGTCCCAACATTTTCAGGGATCTGTTTCCACAAAGGGAAATGAAAATCATGACGTGTTGTAAACTGACATGAAATAAAACTTTGACAGGAGCGAGCGCATAATAGAGAGAGAGAGAGAGAGAGAGAGAGAGAGAGAGAGAGAGAGAGAGAAAGATGGAGAGAGAAAGAGAGAGAGAGAGGAAGGGGGAGAGAGAGAGTGAACTGCAAATGCTCGGATGAATAATACTGATTTATATTCAAAATATTCACTGCTCCATTGTTACTGGAACAACCTTACACTCCTTGTGAGATTCTTATTTATATTTTTACAATGTTACACCTGTTTCTTCAACAAATGTTATTAGACGGGATTAGCCTTGAAGCTACAAACTGACCAGACAATGACCGCCAGACAGGATTAACTCTTGATGCGACAAACTGACCAGCAGACATCTCTACCCTCGAGGGGGTTTAAGATAACATGTCAGCCAAGTTTGAAGATAAACAAGGCACAGCGCAGACAGAGAGCGACACGACAATAGAGATAAAAACAAGCCCACGACGCTTTTTTTATCACCCCTACCCACGATACAAAACAAAGCCCTGACGCTATAGCAAGCCTATGTGAGAGAAAGAGTGTGAGTGTGTGTGTGTGTGTGTGTGTGTGTGTGTGTGTGTGTGTGTGAGTGATATTATTACTGTACACCTTTGTTTTCACATTTTATGTACAAAGTATTAACTTTATCATACTCCACGCTGTCACCTCATGGTTTGTAAAAGCCCACCATCTCATTATTTCACCCCACGGGCAATCATCCCCATTTCACGTCATTTCAGTTGTATATGAAATTGTTGATTGCTGAATGAAAATAAAGTTAATAAAAAAAATAGAGTGGAGTATGATAAAATTAATACTTTATACATAAAATGTGAAAACAAAGGTGTACAGTAATAGTATCACACACACACTCTCTCTCTCTCACACACACACATAGGGTTGCTATAGCGTCAGGGCTTTGTTTTGTATCGCGGGTAGGGGTGATAAAAAAGGCGTCGTGGGCTTGTTTTTATCTCTATTGTCGTGTGGCTGTCTGTGTCTGCGCTGTGCCTTGTTTATCTTCAAACTTGGCTTACATGTTATCTTAAACCCCCTCGAGGGTAGAGATGTCTGCTGGTCAGTCTGACGCGTCAAGAATTAATCCTGTCTGACAGTCATTGTCTGGTCAGTTTGTTGCTTCAAGGCTAATCCCGTCTAATAACATTTGTTGAGGAAACAGGTGTAACATTGTAAAAATATACATAAGAGATTCACAAGGAGTGTAAGGTTGTTCCAGTAACAATGAAGCAGTAAATAGTTTGGATATAAATCAGTATTATTCATCCGAGCATTTGCAGTTCACTCTCTCTTTCTCTCTCTCTCTCTCTCCTCTCTCTCTCTCTCTCTTATGCGCTCGCTACTGTCAAAGTTTTATTTCATGTCAGTTTACAGCACGTCATGATTTTCATTTCCCTTTGTCGAAATAGATCCCTGAAAATGTTGGGACTAAACGTGCCGAACTTAAATCTAGCTTTGTTCCTGCACGTCCACACCAAGTGCCTGAACTCTGCGAGCAGGGCCAGTAACTTGGTGTGTGTGTCCAACTGAGTCGCAGGGATAATATTTAACATAATTGCTTTATATATGTCTATTTTTTGTGCCGTGTGTGCTTCTGGTGTTTTCTGTAGTGTTGCTATACTGGGTGTGATTGTGCTGCATGTGTAAAATATGTGCTCCTCTGTTTCTTGTATGTTGTTGTTGCACAGTTGACATGGTACGGTCTGTTTGGATCTGTGTGCTGCTCCCTGTGTGGTGGGTGTCATGTTGTAAATAAGCCTAAATGTAATTTCTCTTGCTTTCGGTGTGATGTTCTTCACGTGTAGATTCGTAAATGTTTCTTTGAAGTAAAAAATGGCGTATCTCTGACTTCTCTTGATTCTGAGGTGTAGTGGGGATGCTTGGTTTCTGACTAAATGTTTGTAGATGCTGTTTGTTTTATGGTGTATTCTCTATTACTTCAGTACACACGTTTTTAAAGGAATATCTTCGACCTTTTTAAACAACATTGCTGTAACTTGTCAAGTTGGCTCGTATACTATTATTTTAAGTGGTGTAAATTTTGCTTTGTTCCACACAGCTTTGACTAGATCAGACCAGTGCACCTTTTACCATAATCATTTCAGCATCTGGACCTCTCCTTTTACTGTGGTCATTATGATCGAGCCTCCGTCAAAACAGAATGGTCACTCAATATGGTAAGTGGAGGGGAAGAGAGAATAGCTCTGCATCAGATTCCAAAATTCCTCTCGGACACCCTGCCTTACATACCCATTTCTACCAAACAAACCGTCAAACCCTATCAAGAAGTTCGTTTTTACTTGAGGAAGAAGACAAGGCAAGACAGGTTCACCTTAAAAGAGTTCACCTGGGAATCTGAAAGAGAGTTTAGTCGTATTCACTGTGTACTACTGCCGGACTGCCTCATATCTACGTAAGACATACACCTCTCTCTCTCTCTCTCTCTCTCTCTCTCTCTCTCTCTGAAACTTAAGTGCCCAGAGCACATGGGGCTTCCGCAAGGGTTTTCCATAAACGCCTGCCCTTTGACTTTTTTCTGCTCTCGGTCAAGTGAGCCCTCTATTGCTCAACATCCTTTCTGTTGTTCTTCTCCATGTCTCATTTGGTCTACCCTTATTTCTTTTCCCTTGTGGTGTCAATCTTAGTGCTATTTTTGGTAGTGAGTCGTCAGTCATCCGAAGCACGTGTCCCAACCATCGCCAGCGTCTTTCCTCGTTAATTGGTATCAGTGACTTCATCTGCATTTCTTCCAACAGGATGTTATTTCTTATGGTGTTTGGTCAAAATATTTTTATAATTCTTCGTAAACATTTAGTCTGGAAAGAATTCAACTTGTTTTCTATGGTTTTGGTGATTTTCCAGCATTCACTTCCAATGAGTAAGTACACTTAGGACATTATTCTTAAATATCCTGATTTTCATCTTCATGCTTAGTTTTAGATATACAAATTTGTTGACTTCCTCCACTAACTTGTTATCTACTTTCACTACATATATATTGTTCACATTTTGCTTCATTAGCTTTGTTTTTCCTACACTGATCTTTAATCCTTAATTGTTAGCATTCTGAGTTAGCTTGTTTACTTTATCTTGCATATCTTTGTGCCTGCTTCACAGTAGACAAATGTCATCCGCAAAGTCAAGGTCCTCCAGCACTGTGTCAAGGGTCCATTGTAATCTTCTGCGTTTATCTGCTGTTGTCTTCTTCATTAACCGGTTTACAGCCAAGATAAATAATGTTGGTGATAGTACACATCCCAGCTTTATTCCTGTTTGTACCCTAAAACTGTTGGAGGTGTGTTCTCCCCAGTACACTTTGCACTGAAAACTTCGTATAGGGCTTTGATGATATTAAAAATCTTATGAGGGAGGCCATGCCGTCTTAGAACTTTCCTCAGTGCCTCTCTGTTGACATTGTCGAGGGCTTTCTCAAAATCTATAAAACGTGCGTATTTTGTGTTGTGCCACTCATTTGCCTGTTCTAATATTTGTCTAAGTACAAATATGTTGTCTATGCCTGTTCTTCCTTTCCTAAATCCTGCCTGCTCTTTCCGAAGTTTTCCCTCAAGCAGTGGTACAATTCTGTTGATGATTATTCGGCAAAATACTTTGATGGTAAGTGGTAGGAGGTAATTCCTCTCCAGTCCCCGCAATCTCTGAGGTCACCCTTCTTTTGTAGCTTTACTATAAGTCCAGTTTTCCACTGTTCTGGGGGATTTCTCTAGGTCCCAAATTTGTTGTAATATCCGGCACGGTGGTTTTTGGTGTTTTTGTTTCTTCTGCTTTCAATATCTCATCAGTCACTTCGTCCTCACCTGATCAGTCAGTCATTTGCATGTCCCTTGCAGAACTTTGCCTCCCTAACAGCTCTCCTGTAGGCCTCTCGGTTGTAAGCAAGATGCCTTGCTGCTGATGCATCCATTTGCAGATCATCAACGATGTCTTGCAGCCATTTTCGCCTTGGTCTTCCTCTTTTTCTTTTTCCCATTATGTACCTTTCCAAGACGGTCTTCTCTAAATTATCATGACGTTTAATGTGTCCAAAATATTAATATTTTCTCTCTTTAATCCTCTTTACTAGCCAGCCTTCTTCAATATTAAGTTCTTATAGTATGGATGTATTTGTTATTTTCCGTGCTCATGATATTTGAAGAACTCTCCTGTTGCATTTACATTCAAAGGCATTTATACGTTTCTCAGCTGTTTTGTTAAGTGTCCAGGTCTCACAGGCATATATTGCGATAGGAAAGATGCATGCTCTTAAAATCTTATTTTTATAGTTCTGTCTGTTTCTCTCCACAAATTCTTCAGTTGTTTTACTTTCTGAAGCGCGACAGATGTCCTCCTTTTAATTTCCCTCATTGTATCTCTATTATTAGTTAGTAATGATATTCAAAATTGTGTCATTTGTCGTCAGTTTAGTTTTCTTCGCATTAAGATAGAGGTTTTGCTTGTCTCTGTTCTTACGTACTGACGTAATTAGTTTCTCCATTCCTTTTTGTGTTGTGAATACTAATACTGTGCCATCAGCATATCTAATCTCTGGCATTTCATAACCTCCAGTTGTTATGGCATTGTAATATTCTTTGTCTTCATCTTCTCTAACATTCCTCATTATATTTTCAGTATACAAGTTAAATAAGTAAGGCGACAATATGCACCCCTGACGAATCCCTTGTTTTAAGTCAAACAAAGTTGTTGTTTCACCATTTATTCTCACTGCTTCCTGTTGGTATAGATACAGTAGTAATATTAAATGTATCAGATGTGTTGAAAATCCAGCTTTGTTCATTATTTCCCAAAGTTCCTGGTGTTGTACACAATCAAATGCCTTTGAATAGTCTATAAAGATAAATATAGATTCACATTAAATTCTCTGCACTTCTCTATTATTAATCTTATATTGAATATATGATCTTTTGTTCCCCTTCCTTGTCTAAAACCAGCTTGGACCATGTTGACTTCTTCTATTTTCTTACGAAGTCTACCCATTATGATTTTTAATAGAATTTTACTGGCATGACTAATCAGGGCAATGGTTCTGTAGTTTGTGCATAATTTCAAGTTACCCTTTTTTGGCAGTGGTATGAATATAGTTCTTTTCCATTCTTTTGGCCAAATACTTGAATGTTATATCTGTTTACATGGTGCATGATAGATTGTTGCACATTCCTTTCCTCCTGCTTTAAAAAAGTTCAGCTGTTATCTCATCACATTCTGGTGATTTACCATTTTTCAGATTCTTTATTGCCAATAAAGAGGCAGAGAAAGCAGCAAAAACAGGAGACAGCAAAACTTTATATAACATACAAAAGAGGCTAGCAGGTACTATTACATCTAAAGAAAGACCAATCCTTAGCAAAACTGGAACCCTATTAACATCAAGTAAAGACCAAAAGCAAAGATGGGCTGAACACTTTCAAGAAATACTTAATCGACCACACCCAAACGAATTGATAGACCTTGAAACTGACGTACCATTCCCACAACTAAATGTCAATCTGCTGATGTTGGTGTATATATCTGGATAATTGTTACATTTCTAGGAGTGCCCTTAAATCTGATAATGATAATTCTATCACTTACTGGATTGTAACCTAGTAATCCTTTTGATATTAATTTGTCCAAGTAAAAAACCATTCCATTCTTTCCTCCTAATTCTCCACCAGAGTATATAAAGATATTATCATTATCGCTCTTGAAGTGTCCTGATCCTTTCCATCGATGTTCGGAGATTCTCAAAATGTGTATCCCCGTTCTTTTCATCTCGTCACTTATTATTTGATACTTTCCCTCATACATACTTCTCACATCCCACGTTGCTACTCTTATTTTTCTTTTTAGTTTGATGCAGGGCTTTTCATTAGTAACACCGTCAGGATTTTGTCCGTCATAACAATTACTAGTACTAACCTCTATATCACGTTCTTCCTCAGTGTTAAAATTAGATCTATCTGGCCTGGGGGACTCGCCACCAGATCTTTTTCCTATGTGACCTTCTATGTTGCTGTTTGGGTTTCTTGGTATATTTCCAGAAGGTAGTTTACCATTGCTTTCCTTCCGGGCAGTGACTGTACTAGTTTACCATTGCTTTCCTTCCGGGCAGTGACTGTACTAGACAGTGATCTTAGCCATTGTCCCTACATTGAGATCCTACCATCATAAAATGGTGACCATAACCAACATTATCTGTCAGCTGCTCTCCCATTCCATCCACCACCTGCGCCCATGGCTTCACGTCACCCTGATCGGGAGGGGGGGTATACGGGTACCTTGTCAAAGGGTGTCCCGTAGACTAACGGAGGTAATGAAGCGTCCTCACTTGGTGCTCTGTCTAATTTTAGCTTCTTTATTGCCTCTACTTCACTTATTGTTATTGGTCCTGTATTAATGTTTAGTTCAGTTTTTGCTTCAGGTTTGTTATTGTTTGTGTTGCTTGTGTTCTGTTTAGTAAGGGTTCAATTGTTCTCTCCATCTTTCGGTTTGTTCTCTTTCTTCCGTTGTCCCACGCGTTCTTATTGCACTCTCACATCTTGTGCTGAAGTTACTTTCATCTGCTTTGTGATTTTATAGATGGTTTTCAAATGCTTTGCATATGCTGCTTTCTCTGCTGTTTCTGCTACGTTGTCGTAATTCTGACGTTAATCTTGACGGCACGATTCTTTCACCTTTCTGTCTTTTTTTGTACATAGTTTTTTAAGACTTGTTCTTTCAGTCTTTGTGATTTAGTGCTCATCAATTTTTTTTCTTGATTTCCTTTCTTTGGTCTATCTTTCCCATGTGGTGTTGCTTATCTATTCCTCTTTTCTCCTTTTCCGATATCCAAGTACCTCTTTTGCTGTTTCCTGTAGTGTCTCACTGAACTCTAATATAATCACTTCTGCTTTGTTCTGTAGGACACTGAAGCGACTCTTAAGTATTATAGAGAATTCATTTCTTGTTTGCTGGTCTTTCAGTTCTGTTGTATCAAAGCGTGCCTTTTTGTTTTGGTTCTCCAATTTTGGCTTTCCTTAATTTTAGTCTTTTTTTATACTAGACGGTTGTGATCACTTCCTACATCTACTCCTTTCCTTGCTCTCGCATCGTGTAGTGACCGTTTCCACTTGTTGTTTATCACTATGTGATCAATCTGGTTTTCACTTGTTTAGAACCGATATATAGGACTTCCTTATTGTATCCTGTTGCTACAACAGATTAACGAAAACAAAGATGAGATTAATTTGACATCATAATTACTTCCGCTCACATCTTGTTAAACAGTGTAAGAATTTATATTTCAACAGACATTGTCTCACTATATTCTTGTCATCATTATCATTGTTATTATTTTAATTCTACATACACTGGACATGTAAGCTTTAAGCTTAGATGTTCTACAGATCTCATGACAAATCTATGAAGTTGGAGAAACAGGATAGAAACAAAAATCTTCTTTCAGTGTTGCCTGTACGTTTTATCTGTCTGTCTGTCTGTCTATTATTCAGCCTCCCTCATTTTAACTTTTACGGTCAGTTGTTTCTTATTCTCTCATGTATCAAGTCCTGCCAACTCTTCCTTCAGTCTCTCATTCGTCATTTCTCTCGACGGATATTCCATCCATTCTTCCGCAGTTTTATTATGTATATTTTCAGTTTTCTACATATTGATAGTAAGGTTGTGTCAGTTATGTTATCCTCCTCTGAATTTCATATCTAACGATGATAAGTTTATCAATCATATTATCTTCATCTGAATCTCAGGTCTAACGATGATAAGGTTATGAACCACATTATCTTCCTCTGAATCTCAGGCCTAACGATGATAAGGTTATGAACCATATTATCTTCTTCTGATTCTCTGGTCTAACGACGATAAGATTATCAGCCGTGTTATCTTGTCCAAAATCTGGGGTCAAGCGATGATAAGATTGTGTCAGCCATATTATCTTTCCCTGAATCTCAGGTCTCTTACACACGACTCGCATACAAGTAAAGTTAGGTTACCTGCACATAGTCACGGCTCAGTGAAACCAGTGCAACGTTTTCCTACGGTCATCTCAGCCTCTGAACCTCTTTTTAACGTAGAGGTCGTGTCAACCGATTTATCTTCCCCTGAATGTCACATCTAATGATGTCTCAACTCCGCCCTTTAGGGATTTAAATTTTACCCGTTACGTGACTATTTCCACATATTTCCGACGACACGGATCTTGTGGCAAACAGCACGAAGTTGGTCATTTTGTTTCATTCGTGAACTGACAATGTGACCCTCTGTTGAACTACGTGCGACATCACTCGTAGGTTTCCGTCCCGTACGAACCAACCAACCAACTTTTATTTGCTTCACGCTTCAAAAAATGAAGTTCATTCGTTTGTTCGTTCGTAGCGTGTAGTGTTGTTTGTTGTTCACTGCATTATTAAACGTATCATGGGTCTGTAGGAAAAGATTTATTAATTAACGAGCACACAGTCGTAACGTATCGATTTACACCTTAATCATAAAAAACAACAACAAAAAAACACAAACACAGGCCAAAGAAACAGAGAAAGAAGAGAAAATATAAATGCACACCAATGATCTACATCAAATAAGAATTTAAGAAATAACAGAAGAAAAACATCACCACCGACACTCAAAACCAGCTTATTACAAGTCACAACAAAAATGTTCCCTTTTTTTGTCTGTTGGTTTTTTTTTTCATTCTTACTTGATATATTTTTTCCTGTATGTTTTTGTCTGATTAAGGTGTAAACAGAAACGATGCAAATGTATGTGTTAATTAATCTTTTATGCGCCATAGAAAAGTGTGCATGGGAAAAACTTTTTTCATTAATGTACATCAAATGTGAGTAGAATGATTAGGCAAAGTACAAACCTGAGATGTAATTTTTTATGTCTGTAAGGTGGCAATATTTTTTATTGCCCTTTAACGAATATTAGTTTCTTCCTTTTTTACCCACATCTGGGGCATAGGCCATCGACAAGGGTTCCCCATTTATTTCGCACAATGCTCCAACCTATCTGTGGTCGTTGTTCAAATCCAACCCATAATGCAGTCAATGCTTAAACAATTGTATTCTCTCAAAACCAAGGCTTGACATGTTTTGAAAAAGCTTCTCCTTACACAGCTGCCCACCTTTTGAATGCCTTACCAACTCATATAAAACTTATAAGTAATATTCGTCATTATTACTTCAAACTTTGTCAACAACTTTTGATATGGACTATATGCTCTCTAAGCACAGTCTAAAGTAGTTTAAAATATGGCTTGATTGTTGTAATTTTTTAGTGCTTTTCTATAAATTTGTTAGGTTTGAATGAACGTAAGAATGCTAATCTAATCTAATCTAAATGCCATGCCGCTTGACGTAGGCGATCATTTCTCTCCACAGTTCCCTGTCTTTTGCGTTGATTATAAGATCTGCCAGTGACTTTCTTCCTAGCCACACTGACAGCCCATCCAGTAGCTTCTCTCTCTCTCTCTCTGTCTCTCTCTGTCATTCTCTGTCTCTTTTTCCCTTATTTTTTCCAGTTGCTACAGTGTGTTCCAACTTTCCTCTTCTCAGAAAATGTCCTATAAATCTCTCTTGTCTGCCTCTGATCGTTGCTATAATTTGCTTTTTAGCTCCAGCCTCTCTTAAGACTTCTTCATTGCTTTTTTTGGCTGTCCATGGTACCTTCAACATCCTCCTTATAAACCACATTTCCGTGGCCTCCATTTCTCGCTGTACTCTCTTATTCATAGACCATGCTTCACACCCATAAAACAAAACTGGCTCGATGAAACATTTAATACTTGTAAGAATGCAAGTTTATTCTATGCTGTTCCATAAATCAGAGTACGGAATGTATGGACAAGAGATACGTTTATTATTTATTTATGTAATTATTTGATTGCTTCCTCATTAACAAATGCTGAACGACTGTGACTGAGTGAAAGCTGTATGATGAAGGGCAGAATGTTAGACGAGCCTGCGTGCCCAATTCTTAACCCTTTGAAAATAAACTATGTTCGTTCGTTCGTTCTATCCTGAACTGTTTCTTCTATCCGTCTCCAGGTGTAGTTGATCTTTCTAACCTCTACTTCAGGACTCATTCGCCTGGTATTTCTAGGTCTTCCCTGCTTCCTCTTTCCCTGGGGATTCCAGGTCAGAGCTTGTCTGGTAATGTTTGTAGTAGGCTTTCGAAATGTATGTCCTATCCGTCTTCGACGTATTTTCATTATCATTTCCTTCAGTGTGGGCTGGTTCATTTTCTGTCATAGCTCTTCAT
Organism: Achatina immaculata; assembly: GCA_009760885.1. NCBI lineage: Eukaryota > Metazoa > Mollusca > Gastropoda > Stylommatophora > Achatinidae > Lissachatina > Lissachatina immaculata. Next base: position 53,577,250 of record CM019719.1, on the reverse strand, counting down.
TACTAGTTGTATCTGGTGTGTGTCTGTGCTCGTGTCTAAATTTTCGTTATCACTTTCTTCCTTATCATCACCCTCTGACTCCGAATCATCGAAACATCTCCACGTCAGGCCCAACGGCTTTAAGGCAATTCCACAGAGGCCACTCCGAATCTGGGATAAGAAATCCGACGAGTGCTTCAATGATATCCATTCCCCCCCCCTCTCTTTTCAATGTTTTGTTTACCTCATTCGGACAGCCATAACATAGCGGATGAAAATGAATGCTTTGACTGTTGCGTTTTTATTGAGCCGTACCGTTAAACGTCACATAGGGCTCGTAAGGTAGTTCGCCAATTTCTCCTGTTTTCGGTGAGCTTTTCAACCTCATTAAGGGATTTTATGCCTATTAATTTGGCCTCTTAACGATCTCCTCTTTAGAGTTCCACGCGGTCTGCCTCTTTTTCTTTGGCCTGTTGTGTTCCACTTGATAGCTTGTTTTGGGATTCTCTGATCGTTTATTTTCATCATGTGACCAACATATGTTGATCTCCTTTTCCCGATCACCCATGAGACTGGTTGTTGTTCGCTCATCTGTCTTATTTCTGCATTGTTCTTGAATTTGTTCCACTTGATGTCGAGTATTTTCCTTCGGCATTTGTTTTCAAAAGAGTCTAACTTTTTTGTCTATTTAGTTTTTTCCAGCTTTCGCATGCATGAATGAGGGTGGATATTACATTTGAATTGAATAGTCTTAACTTGGTTTTTGTGCCTATAACTTTTGAATTCCATATGTTCTCAAGATTCTTGAAGATCGATGCTGTTTTTTGCAATTCTAATTCCAACGTCCTTTCTGGTGTCACCAAACTGGTCTATATAGTTGCCAAGGTATGCAAATTGATTGACTTCTTCAATAGCTGTCCTTTCTACATGTATTTTTCCATTTTGATTAATGGGAAGTTTTATTATTTTTGTTTTGTCATTGTTAATTTCAAGTCCTATTTTACTAGCCAGTGAAGACAGGATATCTGTTTTTTCTTGCATGGAATTCACATTGTTACTGATAAGAGTTATGTCATCAACAAAATCAAGATCTTCTAGTTGGGTCCCATGTACCCAGTCAATACCTGTGTTACCTGTACAGCATTTTTTCATTATGAAGTTTATTGTAATTCCAAAAAGCAAAGGAGACAGTATACATCCTTGTTTCACAGTTGTTTCAATCTGGAACCATTCACTCATCCCTTCTTCTGTCTTGACTGCACAAACATATCCATTAAAAGTCCTTAATAATGTTGACAATTTTAGATGGTATTCCATATGGACTTAAAATTCTACACAATGAATCTCTGTGTATGTTATCAAATGCCTTTTTAAAGTCTATGAAGTTCAGTATTAATGGTTTCTGCTTTTCAATATGTTCTTAAAGTATTATTCTTAGAGTAAAGATCTGGTCGAGACAGCTTCTCCCTTTTCGAAATCCTGCTTGTTCTTCTCTCATTGCATCATCATCATCATCAGGTGCCGTGGCGACTGGCGTTGGCTATTATGCTTCTCCAGAGTACACGATCCTTCATGCAGGCCATCAGTTCAGTTGGTGATCTCCTCTCACACCATCCCGTCAGACTGTCCAGTATCATTTCTCTTGGTCTTCCTCTTGATCTTCTTCCTTCTATTTTTCCTGTTGTTATAATATTTTCAATGCCCCCTCTTCTCATTGCATGTCCTATGAAAGTACATTGTCTCTCTCTTATCTTTCTGACAAGGTTTTTTGTCTCTCCAGCTCTTCTCATACATTCTTCATTAGTTATTTTTGCTGTCCAGGGGATTCGCAACATTCTTCTAATAAACCACATTTCTGCTACTTCCAATGATTTTTGTGCAGACTTGCCTATTGTCCATGATTCACTTCCATATAACAAGATAGGTTCAATATAGCATTTTAGGACTCGTTTTCTAACATTCATTGATAAAGATGTGTTACCTAATATGTTTCTCATTCTCTGAAATGCAGTCTTTGCTTGACCTATTCTCTTCCTAATTTCTGTTCTGCATTTCCCATCTGAAGTTATTACTGCTCCAAGGTATTTGAATTTCTGCACCTGCTTTAGAATGGTTCCGTTTAATTTAATATTGCATGCTGGTGGATTCTCTCATTGCAGTATCCACTATATCTTTAAATCTATTCAAAATGACCTTGCAAAATACTTTTGACACAACTGATATTAAGGTTACTCCTCTCCAACTGTTACAGTCACTAAGGTTGCCTTATTTTTTGTATTTTAACGAAGATTCCTTTTTTCCATTTAGAAGGGACCTTTTCCTCTTTCCAAATCCTATTAAACATTCTCTGTAGTTGTCTCATGTTGTCACTATTGATAACTTTTAACATTTCGGGTGTTATTTCATCTTCACCTGCAGCTTTGTTGCTAGCCATTAAATTCACTGTTGTTTCAATTTCATGCAGTTTAATTTCATCTAGGTTGACATTTAGTTGTGGGGCTGGTAAGTCGGTTTCAAGGTTTATCACTTCTTTTGGGTGTGATCGATTAAGTATTTCTTGGAAGTGTTCAGCCCATCCTTGCTTTTGGTCTTTACTTGATGTTAATAGGGTTCCAGTTTTTCTAAGGACTGGTCTTTCTTTAGATGTAAAGCTTGTTAGCCTGTTAGCTTCTTTTGTCACTAGCAAACCGAAAATTCCAAAACCACACAAACTATTTATAATAAACGCACCCGCCATGTCTAAGTTCAAATGACGCGATATCTGCTTTCTGCATATATAACAGTTTAAACGTCTGAAGCACCCCCTCCTAAAAGAAAAAAAAACCAGAATAAACCCATTTAGAGGCAACTATTTGGTTTTTAGCTTTATATTAAGTCATGTACGTGGCCTACGGTAGCTCCTGAGAGGACTGATGAAGTAGACTTCGCAGTAGACTCTGCAGGCGATGGAATAATGACGATCCTTACCCCGATGGTCATACCGTAGTTTCACAGCAGCCCATTGATTGAGAGGATTGCACAGAAATAGGATGCAGTCAGATAACAGTGTAATCACTCAATTACTCAGATAACAGTGTAATCACTCAATTACTCAGATGACAGTGTAATCAATCAACTACTCAGAAAGCAGTGAAATGGCTTTTACGCGCTTTCCATTGCTACCAAGTGAGCACCTTCTGGGACAAACACGATAGACCATGGTAAACAACTTTCTGACACGCTGACTGGTGTCTGGAGTTTCAACGGTCTTACTTGTTAAAAAAAAAAAATAAAAAGGTACATGACTAAAAGTTTTGGAGGGAAAAACTGCCACGTAAACTACAAATATCTGCCTACAGTACGAAGTTCACGGAATTACATTGCACATACGGCAGATAATACATGAAAGAGAACTGGGATATCGCGTGATATTTAATGTGTTATGAGCATAAGACAAGCCCGAGACTACAGTGAGAGAACCGGAATGTGGGGATGAGGGTAGTAAAAAAAAGGGGGGGGGGGGGTGAGAAGAAATATAATTATCTCAGACTGAAGTCAGGAGCCAGAACTGAACCAGCCACTTATTAGTGACACTTCTTGTTTCAAAATTTCATTAAATAGCGTTTCCTATGTCGGGTACAATAGAAACTTTATTTCGCATTATAAACTTTCCGAGAAAAAAAAAATCACTGAAAATGTTTCCAGTAATGATTATCTGTGCTTTAAATATCCCGAAGTGTTAAACTCTCATAGATACAGGAAGCGAAACTTCTCTTCCTCTTGCGCTCTTAACGACGTAGAAAATAAGTTTCCAGTCATTGGTTTAGATTTTTATTTTAAAAAGTGTGACCGAATTTTCGCACAAAGCAAAGCTAGTATATTCTGTTTTCCTGTTTCCTTTGGTGAATCTTTTTTAACAGTGAGGGAATTTTAACCATGTGATGGTTTAATATTTCCCACAATTCCCGGAAAAGAAAGTTGTTTTTTTTTAAGATTAAAATTATTGTCAGGTCATATCATAAGAGGCACCATTTACTCACATTGTAATGAAACATGTCAGGAACGGAAGTAATAATGTTTGAGAGACAACAGCATCGTCTGATCAGCAAATCATAGATGATCAAGAATGTGGCACGCCTTCATTGGTTCGGAGTAAAGGGACAGATGATTACAACACTCCTCGCCAGTATGTAAGGATGTACATGTTTCTCGTGAAAGCTAAGCGGGCTGGGAAACCTGCGTCTGGCAATAGCGGAAAAGAAGTTTATTTCGGGGTTTGTTTTTTTTTTTTTAAACGTTGTTTCGTTTCCCTTGATAAAGGTGCTTTTCTGAAAGATTGATTCGTTGTTGTTGTTGTTGTTGTTGTTGTTGTTGTTGTTTTTCTTTTCATTACCGTGTACCCTTCCAGTTGTCTTTTTGTCATTTTTCCCGTTTCCCTCCTCTGTTAACCTTGGTATAAAACTCTGGGATGCTCATCTGACTCTAGTTCACTATTGTCAGCTTTACGGAGGTTATTATCACAGTCATGTTAGCTCCAGTCATGAATGGAACTCAAGTCTCTGGCCACAACTCGGAAATCTCCAGAAATTAAAAAAAAAATCATTAACAGATTTTTACAAGATCTCTCATTCTTTTCTTTCTTATCCACCTTTTTAACGTTAAAATGTTCTATTTGGCCACGCTTTCACTACATTACTGAAGTAAAGCCTTATTCATGTCTTCTAGGTGTGATCCCCCCCCGCTCCCATTCGCATACTTTTAGTAAGAGTACGAGGGCTTTTGTTAAGAAAGTATGGACTAGTGTAACATACATAACACAGAACCATGTGTAGACAATGTGAAGTGTCAAAATTTGCTACAAGGAAATGCCTAACCTCATAGCTGTCAGCAGTCATCATCACATCATTCAAGCAGTCTCTCAGTCGAATCATTTGCCTATGTGATGTGGGGTATATGTGGAAAAATAGTTTAAACGGAAACAAAACTATATATATATATATATGATGCAAATCACTGGTTCCTAAAATGGCTAGCACCGGCGGTGGAAAGATTCATGGAGGAAATAAGGGAAAAAAACGAGCAGGAGGCAGCATCAGAACCATTTAAGTGAAACAAAACGATTATTAGAAGCGTTGAGAAGCAAGGAGTTGGAGAGACTGAACAAGCTGGGGAACCACTCATACGAAAGGAGAAAAAGGCCTTAATGGAGAAATAAATAATACTTATACATTCAAGAATTATACTCTGGTTAATAAAGTTAACTTATACATAGGATAAGGAATATTTAATCGACATTTATGATGATGATGATGATGATATGCAATAGGAAGAAACATCAACTACAACCAACTGGAAAAAACAACAACAAAAAAAAAAAAAACAGGAAAGTAGATTGTAATCGAATATTTCGATCTCACACATATGTATGACCCCCCCCCCCCCAAACACATCTTCCATATTTTATAGTGGTTAAAATACTTTATTAAATGTCAGTCAGTCATTTGCATGTCCCTTGCGGAACTTTGCCTCCCTAACAGCTCTCCTGTAGGCCTCTCGGGTGTAAGCAAGATGCCCTGCTGCAGATGCGTCCATTTGCAGATCATCAACGATATCTAAATGTAGCTGATGAAATATTCATTTTCAGTTTCCGAAACGAAGGAGGATGTATTTAGCTTACAGGAGGAGCAGGGCCTCGAGTATGTGTCGTCGGACAATCAAATCTTATGGTCAAAATTAAAACAGAAGGTGAAATGTTTATTTTGAAGACGAAATGAATACTGAGCTTTATGTATTCTTACATCTTAATCCTTCCCTTGCCGTTAAACGTCACGTAAGGTTCCCATGATAGTTCGCCAAGTTTTCCTGTTTTCGGTGAGCTTTTCAATCTCATCAAGGGATTTTATGCCTACTAATTTGGCCTCTCTTAACAATGTCCTCTTTAGAGTTTCACATGGTCGACCTCTTTTTCTTCGGCCTGTTGTGTTCCACTTGATAGCTTGTTTTGGGATTCTCTGACTGTTTCTTCTCGTCACATGACCGACATATATCCATCTCCTTTTTCTGATCAACCGTGAGACACGCTGTTGTTCGCTCATCTGCTTTATCTCTGCATTGTTCTTGAATTCATTCCACTTTATACCGAGTATTTTCCTTCGGCATTTGTTTTCAAAAGAGTCTAATTATGTATTAGGTCGAACATAAGTATTTAATCTTCTCAATGACAAATGCAAATTCAAATTTTATACGTGATTTATGTCAATGAAGTTACTGTGCTAAAAAAAAAGTCAATGCAGAAATTATAATATAAGAAACAAGAAATTTGACAGTAATTAAAAAATATTTCATACAAACAGCACTACATTGTTTTAGAGGTTTGCAAAGACAGTCCATTCTTATCAGAAATGACAAATTTTGACATTTCATTTCCCTGTCAACTCTGATCTAACTGAAATATGTATTAATTTGCCACTAAATTTGGGGCACTCTCGTAGAAATATTTCTTGTAAGATTGCAAATTTTACTGTTCGAATTTTTTTTGGAATACGAATGACTGAATTTTGTCAGCATTCGGTCGACCATGAAGTCGAGCCGAATTTTACTATGTCTCTTGTTTATTTATATGAACAACAAATAAGAGAAACTGATAGTGTATAATGAAAGTAGATGACAGAACTCTTGGCGAAAGTGGTACACGATTAGCTTTTTTGGTATAAGCGTACAAAAAGACTACATATATAGATTTACACAAAGCCACTGTCAGGCTATGATAACTAAATGTTAAGACTATTTAAAATAAAGGTAAAAATAGCTTTATTAAAAACCTTTTATAAAGTAATATCATCATGCCACTGTAGGGTGACAGTAGATCTGCCACTATTTCTCTTCGTAATGTTTGGTGGTAAAATATCTGCTACTGCTCTTTAGCATTACTGCATTTTATTTAATCCACGACATGTGGCAAGGAATCAAAGAAAGAGAAGATCCATAATCTCTTCAAGAGACTACGGCCACCAGAGGCTGGAAAACAAAGTGTTGGCCAGGCCAGCCTACACCACTGTCTTCATGGCAGTCCGAGCAAGATCACAGTCTGCCCTAGCAAGGAAAGGTGCTGGAGTCAGATGAGAAGAAACAGGTCAACACAACCAGCCAGAAGGCGCATCGCAAACATCAGGGCAACACGCATTATCGCTAAATGCGTACGAAGAAGAAGAATCCGCGATGTTAGAGCGCCATGAAATCTACAAGACGTAAGTTTTGCAGTTGACAGAAATAAAAAAAATTTCAAACTAATGAACAGACTCAAAACTATAAACCTGTTATTAAAATGTACAATTTAACTAATTAAAAACAAAAATAATTTGTTGCTATGTCAACAGTCAACCAGTGTGATGACAGCCTTTGCTTATTATCTTTCACGTCTGAATATGAAGTGATACAGTATTCACAGTCACAAATAATCCATCCAGAAATACTTTAAATAAACTGCAAATTCTCCTCTCTAGTATGTAATCGTTCCTATAAATTCAGTAAATGAAACTTCAAGAAGTGAACAGATGCAACTAACTCTACCGAATCGCAGGAAGACATTGCGTCAGACAATACAGATCAGTTTTATCAAAACCAGGTGTGGTATTGTGTGCACATGTTCAAAGAGGAAAGATTTGGACACCTCCCACTGCAATAAAACCAGGTAGATAGGGGGTAGGGGTGAAGGCGCTGTCCAATGAGGCAATCAGCGAGCCATAGCTGATATGCTAGCTTCAGAGTTAGCGAACCATAGCTGATATGCTAGCGTCAGAGTTAGCGAACCATAGCTGGTATGCTAGCGTCAGAGTTAGCGAACCATAGCTGATATGCTAGCGTCAGAGTTAGCAAACCATAGCTGATATGCTAGCTTCAGAGTTAGCGAACCATAGCTGATATGCTAGCGTCAGGATTAGCGAACCATAGCTGATATGCTAGCGTCAGAGTTAGCAAACCATAGCTGATATGCTAGCTTCAGAGTTAGCGAACCATAGCTGATATGCTAGCGTCAGAGTTAGCAAACCATAGCTGATATGCTAGCTTCAGAGTTAGCGAACCATAGCTGATATGCTAGCGTCAGAGTTAGCAAACCATAGCTGATATGCTAGCGTCAGGGTTAGCGAACTATAGCTGATATGCTAGCGTCAGGATTAGCGAACCATAGCTGACATGCTAGCGTCAGGGTTAGCGAACCATATCTGATATGCTAGCGTCAGAGTTAGCGAACCATAGCTGATCAAGACCCTGTCCCACCTCCAGTTGCTACCTCCAGTAACAGCTCTAGCCTGGCTATCGGGGCAGGGATCACCATAGTCCCCATGGTTGTAGAATCTGCTAAAGAAGCATTGCACACCCCCTGTTTCTTAGCTGTACCGCGGGACTGAAGAAAAAAAAATTAGCTGCCATAACCCCTCCAAAGCCGATACGATGTTGTGCCTCAACACCTTCACAACATCGGCTGCAAAGAACACCAGCTCATAGTTACGTGGAGATAGCACCAGCCAAGACAAGACATATTAAGAGGTATAAGAATATACTGTACTTAGAAAAAAAACTACGCTAGGGAAAAAAAAAACTCATACGACAACAGAACAACAGGGGTACATAGCGGCGAGCACCATTACAATATAGTCGGGGGGGGGGGGCAATTTGCGTAGGCCTATTATTATTGCAAGAATCAGTCATGCGTAATCTACTACAGTCGGTTCAGCGAGGATGACGGCACCAGATGATAATAAATCTTACTTCCTAGTTTGTCATTAAAAGAAACTGGCACGAATAAAAGTTTGGAGATTAGCCATAAGGTTGAAAAGACTTAGGTCTATGGACCTACAAGGACTGAGGGCCCGCAAATCCTGCGTGTGACAAACGCTTATAACTATTATTGCCGTTTTAGCATGCTCTGTTATCCAAAAGACGATATAGTATCAGCCGTGTTTGGTCCGCGTATTACATAGTAGTAGAAGAGACTAAAATGAATTAGGTCATATATCAGTAGATAACCCCTATATGTTTGAGGATGAGGAGGCCCTTTCTAAGTTTAGCCTAGAGGCCTTGGTAGTAATTAATATGTTAATGGATCCACTAGCAACCCAGTTTCTCGAAAAGATAAGATTATATAAACAATGCTCGAGAAGATAACATGATATAAAGAATGCTCGAAAAAACATAAGATGATATAAACAATCTCTTGGGTTCGTGGAACAGCGGACCTACCTAACAACTTAAATATGAAAAAAAAGAAACCAAAACATTTCGAATATGAAGAGATTACAACACAGTTTGTACAGACAAAGTTACAGAGAAAGTCTTTCAATACACGTCAAGGAGCTGAATAAAAGCACTAAAATAAGAGTTTGTACGGGACATGATTCGCATTGCCGTTCGATATGACAAGCAACAAATAACGGAAATAGGAAGCGTAGCGATATTACTATATATAAATGTCTATAAGTGTGAACAAAAACGTACAAGTCATTAATGTAAAGCTGTAGGAAGTAACAATAATGTAAAATAATTTCTAAGGAAGTAAGGGAGAGAAGGATGATGATTACACTTTTTTTTACGGTTCCTCCTTCGTGTGTTAAAAAAGTTGTTAATTTTAGTTTTTAAAAAGACTGGACGTTTTAAAAATGTATTTATTATTTTTTCAATTTACCGGAACTGAAAAATCGTAGGAAAAATTCAAGTGTTATTTATAAACGAAGCAAAACTACTAGCTAAAAAGAACTTGTCTCTTGAGACAGGTACACTAGGACAGGGGTTCTCACGTATTTTTTACATCCGAGAACCACTGTCTCAAATACATATAAGTTACAAACCACCATTTTATGTGTAATAAAAAAAGTACCATGAAACCTGAAACTGCTTTTATTCAATACGTGGTACCAGTTTAATAACTCGGCCAAGGACCGTGTGATGGTGCTCTTAGGGCCACTTCTGGTCCACAGACTGGGAACCAGCGCTCTCGAGTAAGGCTGATAATTCTATTATACACTTTAAAATGTTGGGCCGGGGGGGGAGGTAAGATAAGCACAGGCATGACTAGAAGAAACACGTTTTATTCAATGAACCAACATAATTCACACGACCCCTAAAGAAGAAGGTGCACTAGGACAAGACGATAGCATATTTCTCTCCCTCTATTTTATACTTCTCATTTCAGAATAGCTAAACAGACATCCCGCACTTCTTTCATCAGCTCGGGTAGAACTCTTCTTTTCTTTGTTAGTCAGTCATTTGCATGTCCCTTGCGGAACTTTGTCACCCTAACAGCTCTCCTGGAGGCCTTTTGGTTGTGAGCAAGATGCCCTGCTGCTGATGCATCCATTTGCAAATCATCAACGATGTCTTGCAGCCATCTTCGCCTTGGTCTTCCTCTCTTTCTTTTTCCCAATATGTACACTTCCAAGACGGTCTTCTCTAAATTATCATGACGTTTAATGTGTCCAAAATATTTAAGTTTTCTCTCTTTAATCCTCTTTACTAGCCAGCCTTCTTCAATATTAAGTTCTTGCAGTATGGATATATTTGTTCTTTTTTGTGCCCATGATATTTGAAGAACTCTTCTGTAGCATTTACATTCAAAGGCATTTATATGTTTCTGGACTGTTTTGTTAAGTGTCCAGGTCTCACAGGCATATGTTGCGATGGGACAGATGCATGTCCTTAAAAATCTTATTTTTGTAGCTCTGTCTGTCTCCACAGCTTCTTTAATTGTTTTACTTTCTGAAGAGTGATAGATGCCCTCCTTTTAATTTCCCTCATTGTATCTCTATTATTAGTCAGTAATGATCCAAGATATTCAAAACTCTCCACCTCTTCCAGTTTTTCCTCATTAATATATATATTTCATCTGGCTTATTTGTTTTGTCAGTTGTCATCAATTTAGTTTTCTTCGCATTAAGATAGAGGTTTTGCTCTTCACTGTTCTTACAGACTAGTTTTTCAGTTCCTTTTGGTGTTCTGGACACAATCTACCTTTTCATGGTAAATTATGCAAAATAAAATCGGCCGTGTATATAAAGGAATCTCTTATTCTCACCATAAACAATTAAAAGATTGTTTATATCATCTTTTGAAATCCTCCTTACAAATAATGGCATAAATAATTTGCATCTTAGGAAGTTCCTTGTTAACGAAATAAAATCTTTACCGCTGATTATTTATGCAAACTGAATCTTATTTTTTCTTAAGTTTTGCTTGTGTATTATAGTAATTCACTAGTATCTCATGGAGAAGGTCGGTGGTTTGAATTCGGCCAGAGACGCCCCAGTCACTCCCAGCTGTAGAAATAAATACCCGACTTCTTCTGAAGTTGTAACACACAATAATTAGCCTATGAGTATACACGGGGGCCACGGCGGTAAAGCTGTGATACCAAACTGTATAAAGTAGGAAAAAAGTAGGAACAGCTTTATTAAGCTGTGACATTTCGGCGTGAACCTCCATCATACAAAAACACACAGGACAAAGAAATAGAGAGAGGAGATAAAGTATAAATTCACATGAATGCTGCGTTTAAAAAAAAAATCAAATAAAACGAATAGAGCACTTAGCTGTAACTTGTAAGAAGCTGTGGGTAGGCAGACGCTGTATGTCAGAAATGCGCATGGTGGAGTGAAGAGAGTATTTAAATGGAGACTTGGGATGTGTGATAGGTGGGTCATAACTGAAGGTGATGGGTAATGAAACAGTGGAGGGGAGAGAGAGTGATACAGTGGTAATCTAGCCGGGAGAAGGTGAAATATGTGATTATAGTTAGGGTAGAGGGGTTGTAATGTGATGCTGTGAGGAGGTTCTGAACTATGTGTAACAAGTGAGAAGGAAGTGCAACTTAGTGGGGAGGGATTCTGGAAAAGGAAAACGTTAGGTGTAGCTGAATAACGAGTTCAAACCATGTGGTTCTAGCGTCCCATATTCTTGTTGTAGCGCATGAAGCTGCTTATAAAGTTGGCGAAGGAAAGGTGACCTGGCGTGACGCTGACCACGTCACCCTCTAGTGTACTGACAGGTCAAGATAATTCCTGGCACTAAACCATATCCCCTAGTTACCTTCATGGAATAGTGGCCTTGGCCTTACCTAATTAATTAAAATACATCCAACAGTTATCTCAACACCTACTGGCACGTTAAGATTACTTTCTTCTATATAAAGTATACCTTCCATTATTTGACATTGTTCACAACTATTTGTGTTCTGACTGTTTTATTTCTGTTTCGGTTGTTGGTAACTGCTACTCACGCTCTCACTCTAGACAACAGGTACTTCTAATTTTTTTTTTTACGCCCATTCTAATTTTGCTCCATTCCCGGATGTTCTTGCTACACGAACACGTATTCTGCCGTAAAGTTTTCCTCTATTCCGAATTTAAACCTACATCCTGGAACGTCTAAAAATAGTCACCAACACAGTAACAATAACACACAGACACAGTCCACTGACTTTTGTTCTCCTTTTCTTTGTGTGTTATTCCCAGCTAAGCCTAGTTCCCTCTCGGGGTTGTTGCAAGACCGTGAGTTGTTGATTTAAGTCCAGGATGTTTCCGGTGGGGAAAATCAGAACCGTCTTTTTTTCCCGTGTGAGTGAGAAAATCCTTATGAACGCAACATGTGTAGGCGCGGAAATGTATTCAGTGAAGACGCTTGTTACCTTGTCCCGGTACGGACTCGAAACAACATTTTAACGTTCATATGGATGCACATTTTTGCAGTTTCTTTCTTTCTTTCGGCATCCATCTTTTCCATGATTATCATGTTTTACATGCAGATACATTCTCAGCTGATAAAAGCAAGGGAAGTATGTCCGAAACTCCTTGTCAGTGTGTATTATACATGTAAATATGCTTGCTGTAAGTACACAACAAACAGTAGTAAACAGATCAGAGTTAGCCTGTTGTGTGTATACAACAAACAGTAGTAAACAGATCAGAGTTCGTGAAAATCCATGAAGTTTGTGACGTCACGAAGAGCAAACTCGCACCAGGTTTCCACCGAGACGGTTTTCAAAATGCCAGGTATGTGTCGTGTCGACCTGAAACATGACGAAACAGCGAACCACGCAAGGAATGAATAGAAGGTATGTGTAACTGAAAAGCCTACAAGAAGAAAATACTAACATTAATTTAAATCAGGAACTTCCCAATCATTCCAAAACACCCAGTGAAGTTGAGGAGATAGGTATAGATGAATTATGGAATTCTTACAGCACAGCCATAATCACAGCAGCAAAAGCAAGCGCTGGACTGAAAAACCAAATAGAAAAGCATGGATATCAGATAAAACATGGAAGTATATACATGAAAGACAAGCAGTCAAATTAGACACGTTGAATGCAAAAACAGATCTTGGAAAAGATCTGGCGAAAGCAACATACAAAGAAATAGACAAGAAAGTAAAAAGTTCTGCTAGAAGGGATAAAAGAGAATGCATAGACAATATAGCGAAAGAGGCAGAAAAAGCAGCAAAAACAGGAGACAGCAAAACTTTATATAACATACAAAAGAGGCTAACAGGTACTATTACATCTAAAGAAAGACCAATCCTTAGAAAAACTGGAACCCTATTAACATCAAATAAAAACCAAAAGCAAAGATGGGCTGAACACTTCCAAGAAATACTTAATCGACCACACCCAAACGAATTGTTAAACCTTGAAACTAACTTACCAGCCCCACAATTAAATGTCAACCTAGATGAAATTAAATTGCATGAAATTTAAACAGCAGTGAATTTAATGGCTAACAACAAAGCTGCAGGTGAAGATGAAATAGCCGAAATGCTAAAAGCTATCAATAGTGACAACATGAGACAACTCCAGAGATTTAACAAGATTTGGAAAGAAGAGAAGGTCCCTTCTAAGTGGAAAAAAGGAATCATTGTTAAAATACCAAAAAAAAAAAAAAGGCAACCTTAGTGACTGTAACAACTGGAGAGGAGTAACCTTAATATCAGTTGTGTCAAAAGTATTTTGCAAGGTCATTTTGAATAGACTTAAAGATATAGTGGATTCAATGAGAGAAAAACAAGCAGGATTTCGAAAAGGGAGAAGCTGTCTCGACCAGATCTTTACTCTAAGAATAATACTTTAAGAACATATTGAAAAGCAGAAACCATTAATACTGAACTTCATAGATTTTAAAAAGGCATTCGATATCATACACAGAGATTCATTATGGATAATTTTAAGTCTATATGGAATACCATCTAAAATTGTCAACATCATTACGGACTTCTACAATGGATATGTTTGTGCAGTAAAGACAGAATAAAGGATGAGTGAATGGTTACAGATTGAAACTGGTGTGAAACAAGGATGTATACTGTCTCCTTTACTTTTTGGGATTACAGTAGACTTCATAATGAAAAAATGCTGCACAGGTAACACAGGTATTGACTGGGTACATGGGACCTAGCTAGAAGATCTTGAATTTGCTGATGACATAACTCTTATCAGTAACAATGTGAATTCCATGCAAGGAAAAACAGATATCCTGTCTTCACTGGCTAGCAAAATAGCACTTGAAATTAACAATGACAAAACAAACAAAAAAAAAGAAACTTCCCATTAATCAAAATGGAAAAATACACATAGAAGGGACAGCTATTGAAGAATTCAATCAATTTGCATACCTTGGCAGCTACATAGACCAGGATGGTGACACTAGAAAAGAAGTTAGGATCAGAATTGCAATAGCAGCATCAATCTTCAAGAATCTTGAGAACATATGGAATTCAAAAGTTATAAGCACAAAAACCAAGTTAAGACTATTCAATTCAAATGTAATATCCACCCTCATTTATGCATGCGAAAGCTGGAAAACAACTAAAGAAACAGAAAAGAAATTAGACTTCTTTGAAAACAAATGCCTAAGGAAAATACTCGACATCAAGTGGAACGAATTCAATAACAATGCAGAGATAAGACAGATGAGTGAACAACAACCAGTCTCATGGGTGATCAGGAAAAAGAGATGGACATATGTTGGTCACTTGATGAGAAGAAATGATCAGAGAATCCCAAAACAAGCTATAAAGTGGAACACAACAAGCCGAAGAAAAAGAGGCAGACCGCGTGAAACTCTGAAGAGGTCATTGTTAAGAGAGGCCAAATTAACAGGCATAAAATCCTTTGATGAGGTTGAAAGACTCGCCGAATACAGGAAAAATTGGCGAACTACTTTGCAAGCCCTATGTGACCTGAAAAAGCGATGAAAGACTGAAGTGTTGAACCACGGGCGACGAAACAGCCAGGGTCTCCAATATATAGTTATATAATCTGTTCTGGACATAACAAATTCACATGCCATCTTAATAACAAAATTGAAATGAAGACTCCCAAACGAGCCCATACAAAATTATAGAAAAAACAATTACACCAGATGCATTAATGATGTTTCTGTCGTGAATAATAACAACAACAACAACAACAACAACAACAACAACAATAAACCAACTTTAAGTGGTCAGTACAGGCAGTTTTTCATCCTAAATCAAGAACACACAAACGTTTACTACGACTCCTTGTTTTTACTGAAAAATACCCACACGGACGTTTGAAGATGTAAGAAAGGAAAGAAATTTAAAACAAAGAAGAAAATATCATTAAAGTCACTAATAAATATAATCAAAGTGTAAAAGTGTTTTACATCAATCGTTATATGCTTGCCGTGAAATAGGTCATTTATTTTGAATTATGTGTGTGTGTTCGAGCGCACGTGTGTGTGGAGTAAGACTTCAGTTTTTCTAATTGAATTCATATTTACTGTTTCAGACTACAGTTTTTCAGAACTATTCAATAGTTCTAAACGACATGTCGTCTTTGTGAGACTTTTTAAACTAACGTGTCAGATATACATGCTGAAAATTAACTGCTGCACTGAATTCATATACGAGTTCCTCGTACTTAATAACTTTGTTACACTCGTTAATCTTGAATTAGGTTTTTCAAAATTCAATGGTCAAAACCGAAATATTTTGGCCGACCCACCCTGATTCACATTCGTAGAAGAAGCATGTTTCCCCTGCCTTGACCCACACAAGGGTTTATTTTAGAGTCGATTTCATCACAAAAGTTTCACAAATTATATTTCGGAAATTCCCGGTTTTACGTGTTAGTTCGGCTGTGAACGACTACTTGGAGAAAATTCGGTCAACGTAACAAGCTATTGTTGAGGGAGCAGCTACAGATTTACCAGAAAAGTGAATGCTAACTGTAACATAAGTGTCAACGACCTTATAGTTGTTATTTCGGTACTGGTATTTCTAAGTTGACTTAAATAATCGTCATGTCTTGTAACGTTACTAAGCAGTAAAGAAAACTACACATTGTTTAACTCTCCACTTATAATAACTATTATGAAAAACAACAGAATGGTGTGGCTCAGGCAATTAGAGATATTGTAGGAGGATAGACAAACAAAGATGGCCTATACAGAAGTGATGGAAGTGGATAAATCAAGGAGAAGACCTATATGACGATGGTGAGACAACCTATAAGAAAATATATGCGTTTTTTTTTAATCAACAATTGGCAAGAAAATATCACGAACAGAGAGGAATGGAGATGTGCCTTGTCTGCAGTAGAGAGCTTCAATGGTTCAGAAAGCTGCTGACTTCAGCAGGTGCTCAAAGAAGAGGTCTTATAATGACAGATAATCTTCATGTTCTGCAAAGACATTCTTCGTCCTGGAAGATGATTTTGAAGAAAGTAGGTTTTGTCGCGCATCTTTTCCCGAATAGCTCCTCTCATTGTAGAACGTATTAAGCAACAGTGTTTGTGTGGCATGGACTCGTCTCATAAGACTTGCATCTTCTGTTTTCAACTTAGACTCTTCTCTCCTCTTCTCTCATTGCAGAACGTATTAAGCAACAGTGTTTGTGTGGCATGGACTCGTCTCATAAGACTTGCATCTTCTGTTTTCAACTTAGACTCTTCTCTCCTCTCATTGTAGAACGTAATAAGCAACAGTGTTTGTGTGGCGAGGACTCGTCTCATAAGACTTGCATCTTCTGTTTTCAACTTAGACTCTTCTCTCCTCTTCTCTCATTGCAGAACGTATTAAGCAACAGTGTTTGGGTGGCATGAACTCGCCTCATAAGACTTGCATCTTCTGTTTTCAACTTAGACTCTTCTCTCCTCTCCTCTCATTGCACAACATATTAAGCAGCAGTGTTTGTGTGGCATGGACTCGCCTCATAAGACTTGCATCTTCTGTTTTCAACTTAGACTCTTCTCTCCTCTCCTCTCATTGCACAACATATTAAGCAGCAGTGTTTGTGTGGCATGGACTCGCCTCATAAGACTTGCATCTTCTGTTTTCAACTTAGGCTCTCCTCTTCTCTCTTTGTAGAACGTATTAAGCATCAGTGTTTGTGTGGCATGGACTCGCCTCATAAGACTTGCATCTTCTGTTTTCAACTTAGGCTCTTCTCTCCTCTCAAAATAATGCCACAGAGTCGCTGTCCACGTGACATGATCTTTCCTCAGATTTCCCCAGCCCTCACTGACGGATAAACCGGTACAAGCCAACAACTCACAGACCTCTGGCAGTCAGTCTGGAGGGCCCGGAAGAGCATGGGGGCCCAGCATCACTGAAAAGAATCCAAACATAGATTACTATTTTATGGATTTTATATCAGGAGATGAATAGTGTAGATCGAAGGGGGCCTATATTATGTTTAGTCTAGGGGCATAGATGCTAGTTAATCCTTCGCTGTCTACGCCCATCAGAGCGTCAGAAGTTAAGGGTCGAATCGTTGAAACACTTCCTTGACGGTCTGATGAGCTGTATGTTTTTTTCCTCACTACAAGAAAATATTTCCTGCCTAGAGATCTCAAAAGGCAGATAATCTGTTCTAAATTTCTCACATAAGCAGCGAACAAAACATCCGGCACAGCTGTTGCTATTGTTATTGTTTTTGCTGTTATTGTTGTTTTTTTGTGTCTGTAAATTAGTTTGAATCTGCTGGCAGTTGTTAACGGTAGTAAATTTCCTCTAACAAGAGTATAATACCGGATATATCGTAAATAAGTGTACATACTCACAATGAGAAGTCCACCGAGTACAGTTTTTATCACATTATTCTATAACTTCATAATGATATTATCATGAAATCTAAGCAGGGTATTCGAGTGTGGGTCACTTATCGGTTTCTTCACCTTCAAGTTACTGTATATACTAAATGTGCAATATCTCTCTAGAACAATGGTTCCCAACCTTGTCACTTCTAAAGACCACCTTTCCAACTACATTTAAGGCGCCGACCACAATCTTATATGTTATATACTAGTACCATGAACTTTTCATTGGTTTTAATTCAGTACATGGTATTTAATGCCAAATCAGTAATGCAGAACCGCGTGATAATTGTCCGGGGCTCACCTGTTTGCTGACCTCAGGCTGGGACCCATTGCTTTAGATCTTCTTCTTCTTCTTCGTTCACTTCTACCACCAAAAACCGCACTGTGAACCTACTGAATTCACGCATGTGGTCCTCGTTAGGTCCCGTGGTCCCCTGTGTGGTCCAAAATAGACCACACGAGTTCCACGAAAGGACCACAAGGGGTTCAGAGTATCACAGTGCTTTAGCCTGTATTCTTGGTGGGTCTCAGAAGCGGGATTGCGTGACACCGTGGTTTTCATTGCACCAGTTTGGTCTAGGGTTGGACTTTCTCACCGGAAGACCTCGACGTGTTTGGAATATCAGAGCATCCCCGCTGGGTGAGAGGCGTTAGCCCACCCAGGTCAGAGTTGGACTTTCTCACCGGAAAACCTCGACGTGTTTTGAGATACCCGTGTATCACCGCCGGGTGAGAGGTGGTCGCCCATCCAGTCCAGGGTTGGACTTTCTCACCGGAAAACCTCAGCGTGATTAGGATACGCAGACATCCCCACCGGGTGAGAGGTGGTTGCCTATCTAGACTTCCCTGGTCCAGTGTCTCCGACTTCAGCATTTTGCAGTTGTGGCCGCTACCCTTCCTAGTTGTGACCAGGATGGAGCTTTTGTCCAGGAGGATGAATCCTCGCCACTAGTGACTTCTACCCCTGGGTTGAGCCGGTTTAGGCATTATCCCAGTATGGGCGTGTTTGGGACGGGACGGACCTCTAGGGCAGAGGTACTGTGACATTCGTAGCCTTCAAGATTCACCCCTGGTATGAGCCGGTTTAGGCAAAATTCACCAGTATGGGTGTTTATCAGGCGTTACCGACCTCTAGAGCGGAGGTGGCATGACATGTCTAGCCATCGAGTTCCACCCCTGGTGTGTGCCGGTTTAGGCATATTTCACCAGTGTAGGTGTATTTCGGACGTAGGCGGCCTCTAGAGCAGAGGTGCCGTGGTATAGCTCTCGTAGCGATACTACTGGACATACCAGGTTAAACTTCACTTTCCACCACCTTTTCCCATCGGCGCCGCACAGCAACCTTTATTTCCGCATTTACTTCCTTAACCGGGAGGAGCTTCACTCCACGCGCGACATTTGAAAAGTTAAGCCAGCAGTGACTTAACCTCTGGGACAAGCTGGTTCATGCATTTCACCCGATATGTCTGCACTCAGGACGTGGCTGACCTCCAGACCAGAGGTGCCGTGATTTGACTGTTTGCTTCGCTTTATTCTTTCAACCACCTTTTCCGCAGTGATGCTGCGCGGCAACCTCATCTGCAAATTTCTTCATTGGCCAGGAAGAGCACCGCTCCACTCACGGCAGCTGAAGATCTCGCCAACAGCGAATTGCTTTAGATAAAGCTTCCACTTTACTCCACTTTCTCAAACTAATGGCCTTTGCCTCAAATTGGCCTTTTGCATTATAGCAGCGAATTGCAAGGAAAAGCATTCAGGAAACAAAATTGAAAATCATGTAAATTAGATAATCAATTAAAATATAAAAATAATTATGAACGCCAGTTGTAATGATCTCTTAAAGCAGAATGTGAAGACATTTTTTTTTTCAAATGTCAAAACGCCCAAATAAATAGTTCCTTTTATTGGAGAGTTCAACAAAAAGAAATGCTGGATCACCTAGTGATAACAAACACAGTGAACAGAACGATGATCAAACTTAGAAATCTTTGCAGCGACAACCTACATAGCAATGAAAGGAAGATTAATATCAGGTGCCACAAACTAATATTTGAGAAGGATACTTGGTGCTGTTTTAACTGTAGATAAGTAGTTAGTCTTCTTACCACTCAAATAAACTTTAGTATCACATGACATCTCCCCTACCCTTTGCGACCAACATGGGACCGGTTATCAAAAGCTAACACTGTTATTTTTTCACCTGGCTGATACAGGATAAGACTTTTGAAGGTCCTAGTTTTAAGTTCAGGAAGTGTTTTATATATGCGATAAAAATGTTTATGAAACAGAAATATTCGAAATAAGGAAGGATTTTCAAAAGTTCACTTCGTGCTCTTACTGCTCCCACCTCTTAATGCATAATGTTTAGAAAGATTTATAAATTATTGGCAAAACCACGTTTTCTATTATTATTTCTGAATATGTGGATGTATGGGTGTTTGTTATATTCATGGTTCATATTATATTAAAATACAAGCATTATATTACAGTCGGTGGTGAAGGCATATTTATTTCTACAGTTTATTCCCACTTGTCAGTTTTTAGAGTATTTATTTGTCCCTATAATTACACATGACCGTAACACACACGAAGGCATACGTACACACAATCACACGCAGAGGAGCTGATGTACCAGTTTTTTCCTTATTCCGACAAACAGACACAGCAAACGAAAAAACAAAGGAAGGTAACGATCACAATTTGAACATTTTTACCAGTCAACGAAGTCAGTTTATACCTTAAAACGGTTTCCCTCCCTTTATTCATAACACGCATTCTCCCTTCCGTGGACTCTTGTTTCTTTTATCCGGACACGGATGGGAATACACGTCGCATTACTGCTCTTTATTGTCCTATGAAGTTGTTTGTTTTTTCTTATCAGCTCTTTAAAATATTACAAGTTTTACTGGTATCTATGTCGCCGTGTGACCCAGGGATATCATGAAAGTCTTGCCTGGGGAGAGGCGGGTAAACAAATAAAAACCCCCTCATTGTTTTCCGTCTGAATTTGTAAATAAAACTACTTTCGTCAAAAAAAAAAAAAAAATTGGCTGGAAATATTTCTTTCCGAAAGACTGCCATTGCAAAATCCCTAAACTTTTTAACGGATTTAAAAAAAAAAAAATCTAAGTGCGACATTCTATTTTCTTGTTGGTCGGAACATCTCTTGACCGTGAGTTTTCCCACAAGTTCATTGCTCCTTTGTTGACGTCTTACACGTGCGCGACTTGCTGTGGTTGTCAAGTGACTGGTGCCGTTTCCTCTCTTAACGAGACAGTTTCTCATTCGACTTTCTATGTTCAGTCACTCTTTTGATACTTTTTCTCACCTGTTAAGAATATGAGCCTGCTCACCGTGCCGTTTATTGATTTATTGAAACTCCTTCCACCTAATCACACCCCGCCGTTGTTTCCAGCTAATGTATGTATAACCCGTTCTAATCTTACATTTCATGTGTATGAGAGAGAGAGAGAGAGAGAGAGAGAGAGAGAGAATAACGATTTTCTCAATGTAGCATATACACGGACATGAACCGGGATGTTGAAAGTTCATAAAAGCTGTCACAAACAACTTGTCTCTAATGTAGGCTAATCTACACAATGTGACGGATTTCGTAATCCCTCCATCACGTTTTCTTTTCGAACCCCTGGTCACGCTTCTGACATACTTCACATTAAAAGGCTCCAACTTTTAAAACGAGAAGTGTTTTTGCTTTGTAAATCAAACCCGTTCATACCGTGGAACATATCCTCCAGAACTGCACCAACCACAAGACACTGAGAAGTAATTACTGGCCCAGTGAAACCACTAAAGAAGATAAGCTCTACGGTTCCATACATGAATTACAAAAAACAGTGAAATTTATCCAAGAGACAGGACTGCAGATATAGACAGACAATGCGTAAGAAGAAGAAGAAGAAGAATAAGAAACCCTTTCATAAAACCACCTTCATTTCAGCTTTGAAAAATGGCATTAGCCATACATGGACTCAGAATCACTGATACGACTGGTCCTCGCGTCACACACACATCACTTTCAACTAGCATATTCTTAGCAACTATGTTTAAGAAAATAATGAATCTTAAGTAGCTATCTCTTTCACCCCCCCCCCCCCCCCAATAAATCGTATCAATACAGAACCATTGATTCCCCCCTCCCTTCATTTTTATGAACAAGTAGGTCGTTTTCTGCTTTTGTCACCCTCTCAGCTTGGTTAAAAATAAACAAATAAGATGTTTTGCTGTTTCTGTCGCGCACTGGTAAACAATCAAAGAAAAGATCTCTCGTTTCCTCTAAGTTGATTACTGTTAAATGGAAGCTGTCTCTCTTTCGCTTTCACAATTTCGGCAAAAAATAAAATAATTTTGACTCTTCCGTGAAAGCAAAACTGGACAGTATCTTTTACCTTATAATTGTATTTATCTGCGCAGTTTTTTTCTCTCTTTATGTATAATTAAGATGAGCTTGGATGATAACAGAAGGCACTTGGGGTGTAGAACAACTTCGAAATTGAATAAAATAATATTAAAACTATTGGTTTGAAACAAAAACCGTAAATAAACGATTTCAAACATGGACAGATTCTCCACTTCCTCACCCCCTCCCCTCGAAAAAAAAAAAAAAAAGGCACCGTGCGTATGTCTGTGAACGTCTCTGCAACCAGAAGTGCCTGGAACCAGAAATGCCTGGAACCAGAAGTGCCTGGTGTTCTTGGAAATACGGCTGACACGACAGCCAATAGAAAACTTGGCCTACTTAATTCACCCCGGCAGAAGAGCTATAAGTTTATCGCGAACGATGACGAAGAAGACGACACGGAAACTTCAGAGAGTCTTGACAACATTGATCGCTGGTCTCAGATCCTGCGTGGGCTAAGCCATCCATTCATCTCATTCTGTTTTTCTGTTTCCTTATTTAGTCGATGAGTGCGGTGCTGTAGCATAAAACACGTTTCAAACAAGGTCCGCCTTTTTTTTGTCGTGGGAGTGTTCCGTAGGTCGTAAACCACAAAGCTACCTGGCATTTTTCCGGTTTAGGTCACCGGGTGCATCGCTTCTGACTTGGTTATTGGGGGAGGGGGGGGGGGCCGCAACACTGAATTTCTGAAACAGATAATTTCACTACACTGATAATGAAGTGTAGTAGTTAATAACTAATTTTGGTATTGGCTGGCAAAAATGTTCTGTTGTTTCTATTGTCTTTTCGTGATGGCTTATCAAGAAGAACCCGGCGCTTTCGGGTCAAAGACGTACGGAGTACAAAGAACTTGAGGAAGATCCACGTAAATTAAGGACCAAAAACATTGAAAGCTAATGATATGATCTGCCCAAAACAGCTCAAAAAGCAGGAAGTTTGTTATATCTATATATCTTTCATTCATTCATTTGCATGTCCCTTGCGGAACTTTGCCTCCCGAACAGCACTCCTGTAGGCCTCTCGGTTGTGAGAAAGATGGCCTGCTGCTGATGCATCCATTTGCATCACCGATGTCTTGCAGCCATCATCGCCTTGGTCTTTCTCTCTTTCTTTTTCCCATTATGTACACTTCCAAGACGGTCTTCTCTAGATTATCATGACGTTTAATATGTCCAAAATATTTAAGTTTTCTCTCTTTAATTCTCTTTACTAGCCAGCCTTCTTCAGTATTAAGTTCTTGCAGTATGGATATATTTGTTCTTTTTTCTGTCCATAATATTTGAAGAACTCTTCTGTAGCATTTACATTCAAAGGCATTTATGTGTTTCTCAGCTGTTTTGTTAAGTGTCCTGGTCTCACAGGCATACGTTGCATGCCCTTTTGCATGAGACCTAGCTAGAAGATCTTGATTTTGCTGATGACATAACTCTTATCAGTAACAATGTGAATTCCATGCAAGAAAAAACAGATATCCTGTCTTCACTGGCTAGCAAAATAGGACTTGAAATTAACAAGGACAAAACAAAAACAAAAAAAAAGAAACTTCCTATTAATCAAAATGGAATATATATATATATTATATATATATATATATATATATATATATATATACATGCATGCAGGAACATCTCTACTGTTGAGAGCGGAACAACAACGCAACTCTTTCAGATCATCAGAGGAAGTACCCCCCCCCTTTTCAGACAAGTGTTTCGGCCCCTATTAAACTCCTGACAGATATATATATATATCGGACTAAAGATACATATTTGAACTACTGGATACTTTTCTTGTCCCCATATTACATTTTATCCTTTCAAAACCCTATGGAATTTGTCGCATGAAATTCCAACAGACGTAAATTTTTTTATCCTGAAATGGAAAACAGGTTTCTGATGGGAAACGCCGTGCTAACAAGGAAGCTTGATTTTATCCTTAGTAAAAGTGCTAAATAGAAGTTTTCTGAGAACTGGCTAGTAGAAAAGAGAAAAGTATACGTGAAAGAGTTTCGGAGCCTCCAGTATGAACTTCCTGCTAGGCTGTTACTTCTCACAGCTGTGTGTGTCAGTTAGCCGTTACTTCTCACAGATGTGTGTGTCAGTTAGCCGTTACTTGTCACAGCTGTGTGTGTCAGTTAGCCGTTACTTGTCACAGCTGTGTGTATCAGAGCTATCAAAAGCCTAAATTATGAAGAATAAATAGTCGGTCATTAAACCGACCAAAGAGTTTACACACTAGGAAGTGTCATTTCAAGGCCATACGACACAAGCGGCAACAAAAACTTATTTTACGCTGCAGTGTTTTTTCATTTTACGCCATATGTAACTGCAAAAGAAGTAACATCTTCATATAAAATAGTTTGTTTAAACAAAAAAAAAGGGGGCGCGGAGACTGCGTACATCATGGGCTACTTGGGATGAATTCCCATCAACCCGTTGCTCTCTCCTTCCAGGGCCTGCTGCTGGTTAGTGGAGGGGGGATAATAAACTAAAACCTAGAAATATAGAGAGGAACAGGAGAATTCTGGATCTGCTTTGACTTGTTTCTTCTCAGCAGCGACGACTGAAGCAGCTTCTTCATCTCACACGAACAGAGTGAGCTGTAGATCGGATGCTGTCGGTCGCTCTCCAGTCAGCATGTCTGAAAAAATTAGGTACCTGACACATTTGTGTTAGGGAAACTTCCTCTGGAGAGAGAGAGAGAGAGAGCGAGAGAGAGAGAGAGAGAGAGAGGGAGAGAGTAAACTTGCAAGGTGAGACACATTTACAACACAGCTCACAAAAACTGTCAGTGTAAAATTTTTTTTTAAAATATTCACATAAAAATTAAACTCGTGAGTCCTGAACTAATTCCTTGTTAGCAACAAGTGAAAGTTAAAACAAGAAACAAGAAAACAGGACGAAACAAAAAATTTTTTCTTACTTTTGGAAGGCTACTTTAGTGATAGAAATGATACATTTTACAGTTTCGTTCCAGTAATTTTCTTACTTCTACTTGTCTACTTTTTTTTTTCATAAACTTCCTCCAGGGATATTTTCTGAACAGTTCCAACTCCCTCCCCACACCCCAAATCCCCCCCCCTTTTTTTTTTCCCCCTTGGCTGTCTTGTCACAAGTCACCCGGTGCATGTGATTAAGGGGGGAAAAAATGAGAAAGTATTGAATGTTTCGATATCGGCGGTGTCTATTGATACGGACAGAGTTTCCAAGAAGTTTACCAGATCAGAAAGGGACGAAATATTTCCATATTTTTTTTTTTTTTTGGTGGTAAGTTCGCAGATGCTGACGTTAAACATCACAGTTTTTCCCCCCTTGGATTTCTGGATTATCGTTAAAATACACACAATTCTTTGGGGATCATATTAAAGTTAAGTGATATTTCTGGTTAATTAATGCGTAAATAAATATGTTATAACCGAATTTCGCATTTGATAAACAAGACGGATTTTTTTCCTTTCGTATGTCATTTTGTTTTGTTAAAAATAGTTTAATGTGAGACATGAATTACTTGTTTACCTATCTTTTATGTAACATTGCTTGAGAGATTGTTTGTGGGGTGTTTCCGTGAATGGAAAATTTTAGCGTAGTATCGGATTAACGATTCTACGTCATTTAAATTCTCCCCCCATGTGTTAGGGAAAACCCGAATGATTTAACGCGTCTAGCAAAGGGTATAAAACTGGTTATATAGTTCACAGACTTCAGTCAGAACTAGACGTCAGCAAAGGCAGTTTCAAGCGGATGGTATATTTTCTTTGTTCATTAAATTTCACTGGAGGATTAGGTGAGTACATT
The DNA here is from genome assembly GCA_009760885.1 of Achatina immaculata. NCBI lineage: Eukaryota > Metazoa > Mollusca > Gastropoda > Stylommatophora > Achatinidae > Lissachatina > Lissachatina immaculata. The sequence continues at coordinate 53,550,978 of CM019719.1, read as the reverse complement.
TTAATAAAATGTAACTTACAGACAGTAAAATCGTTCAGTCTAGTAATATTATTTATAACTGCGAATATTAGGGAAGTGTTAGCAAAGGAAGAAAGATGAGGAGTTCCTTGAAATGTAACACTTACTGGTTCGCTTCGTAAAGGTTTGCCTCGTCTGTATGTATTTTTTTCCCGATAGTTAAAAATTATTTTATACGACTACGATATTTAAACAATTTTTGTGGCTATCATAGCAAACATTTGTTTTTCTCCAGTGTGTAATTTACTTTGTTTCGACTACCCGGCTGTATGGTAAATTTGTAAATGTTTTTTGTCCTTCCTTATTTCCTTTGATTCTGTTCATTGTATATTGTTAATTAGCACAGCATTAAGCAGATATCAATCAGTCATTTGCATGTCCCTTGCAGAACTTTGCCTCCCTAACAGCTCTCCTGTAGGCCTCTGGGTTGTAAGCAAGATGCCCTGCTGTTGATGCATCGATCTGCAGATTGTCAACGATGTCTTACAGCCATCTTCGTCTTCCTCTCTTTCTTTTTCCCATTATGTACCCTTCCAAGACAGTCTTCTCTAAATTATCATGACGTTTAATATGTCCAAAAATTTTTAAGTTGTCTCTGTTTTAATCCTCTTTACTAGCCAGCCTTCTTATATTCCTCTTGTAGTATGGATATATTTGTTCTTTTTTGTGTAAATGATATTTGAAGAACTCTTCTGTATCATTTACATTCAAAAGCATTTATGTGTTTCTCAGCTGTTTTAAGCAGATAAAGAGTGTTTATTTCTGCCAGCTCAGTTTTTAATTAAACAGAATGTGGAATTCTTCCAGTTAAATTTTTGATGAGAGATTTCTTTTCGGCCACCTGGATATATTTTTTTTCACTGCGACTGTATTATATCAGGTAGGACCCCCCCCCCCCCCCGTTTCTATGTCATTAAGGCATATTGGAGATACGGTGGTAGGGCTGTATTTTCAAGACTTTCAGCACACGAAAGAGTGATGTGATAGGTATCACGCCTGGCTGCATTTACCTTTCCAGCTTTCTCTTGTACCCATTTTTACAGGCTGGGTGGACCCCGGGGCCTTTTCGGTGTGTACCAGGAAAAAAAAAAACAAAACCTACTACTGGAACCATCGTTTTAGTAAACAGAGCTCCGAACTACTCCGCCGCTAACCAGGTCGCGGAGCTATTTATACTCATTTAATATTACTGTGTTCATAAAACCCGTGGATTTTTATGTGCTAAACCAAAAATTAGTTCCATGTGAGAGAAAAAAAAATATTAATTACTACTTGTTATTATTTGTTAAACACCGACGTATCCCTTTTTTTTTAAAACGCATTAGAAGGCAACAGATAAATTTGTTTTGCAGTGTTTTTCTTTCTGTTAGTCCCCCCCCCCCCCCAAAAAAAAGGAATCCAGGTCACAAGTTAAATTGCTTGGTTGTTTACAATCATCGGCCCAATGATTTTTCTCGGCCATACACGAAACTGTAAACATGTTAGTGTTTAGTCACATTTAGTCGAGGTATTTTCCTTGTCACTGACATTTTATTGATTAAAACTGTGTTGGAGGTAGAAACCTATCTGTTGCGAGGGAAATCTTATCTGTTGCACTGAAAAGAGTTGTCCTTGGATTGTTGTGAGAAAAGAGATGGGGAGGCGAGGAAAAAAAAAGGGGGGGGGTGGTTGTGGAAGGATTTTGAAGGAGGGAATGAGAGAAAGAAAGGAGAGAGGCAAGAGGCATTTGCTCAAATATCAGTTGAGAAGCCCAGTTTTAGGCACAGAAAACTGATAACCTTCAGCTTCAGAAAAAGTTACCGCTGTAATTGAGAATTAAGAAGAGAATTGACGTGGTGATAAGAAAAGAAGTTTTGGAAGTTTTCTGCTTGCATCAGACTGCTCCGTGGCACTCTACAGGTCTTTGTAATGGAACCAGCTGGTTCACATGACCATTATTGGCCGAGTACGGTTATTCTAACTTTCACTTCCTATGTGGCCAGTATATGTTTGACCATGAGCTGTCTGTAGCGGTGGTTAAACGTAAAGCAGTGCAATTTGTAAGCATGCGCGGATAACGTAACGTGATGTTTTAGCGTAAAGAAATTTGTTGTTTCAACTCCACGCAGGAATGTATTAATCATGTTAGGCAAGTGAAATACTTAAACAAGAATGAGTGTTCCATTTGTCTCCATTCATGCATTTCTCATGTCGTAGAACTGCTTAAAGAGACGGCATAATATATAGCAGCTATACATACAACAATACCAACAACAAGAAACGCTGAAGAAAAAAAGTTATAAATGTGTATTGTGTACTACAGTAGATGTCTCTTTTTTAGAATCATTGCAATGTTCTTACAATCATTTTTTTCTTCTTCAGAGTAAACCACTCAAGCAGTTCAGATGTGCCCCAAAATGCAAAGTCATAATGACCGCGAGCAGGATGTAGATTTAAATGGAGACATGCATTCAGACAAGATGATACTTTCAACACTGTGGTCGATATATTCAGAAGAGAAGGAAGATTCTGGACTCGGGTACACGAATCTCCCTAGCCTCAATTTATATAACATGAACGAAAACGAGGAATTAAGATCAGTTGAAAAGGCTTTTTGGAGCCTGACGATAGACTGCGGAGTCCAACAGTGTCAGCAGGATTCCGGTGTGTACACAAGCGTGCAAAATTCAAGCCAGAATTATGAAATTGATGACATAGACAGAATTTGTGAATCGCGCTGTGCAGAAGAAAAAATGGTAATGAACAATACGTTTGATTCTGAAAGCACAACACACAACTGGCGAAGCAATTGCAGAATTCCAGAAGAACATGTCCATGAGCTTTTTGATGGGGACAGAGATGGTGACAACAAGCTCCATCTGAGCATTATCAATGGCCATCAGGAGTTCTCGCATAAGATTATCAATCTCGCGCCAGACTACTGCTGCTTGAGTTATTGTAACCGACTTAGGCAGACGCCTCTACATCTAGCGGTGCTGACAAGCCAGCACAGTGTAGTGCGACGCTTGATCTGTGCAGGAGCTGTTGTCATTGCTCAGAACAAAGAGGGGGACACGCCACTGCACATAGCGTGCAGGCTGGGCGACTCAGCGACAGTAAAACACTTGCTAACCCCCGTACGCTACGAAGAGACTCTACAAAACAGATACAGTATCCCTTATCAGAGAGTTCCCCAGGATTTGCGAGCCAGAAACTACGAGGGACAAACTTGCTTACACATAGCAGCAAGCTTTGGTCACTACGACGTTGTTCAAATGTTGCTGAAGGCAGGAGCCGACATCAATTTAGGGGATGGCAAGAGTGGCCGCAGCGTTCTACATCAGGCCGCCGACAGAGGGGACGCTGATCTGGTTGAACTTTTGTTGGCTTGGAGTGATACCAATGTTGAAAAAAAGGACTACGCTGGGTTCACGCCCATTCAGCTGGCTTATGGACGGAGGCACGTGGATATTGTGAAGATTATATGCGATTTTTCTGACGTATACGAAGGCATACACCCGAGTGATTTAGAGAGATCTTTCGAGGACGAAGGTCTCTCGGACGACTCGGACACGTCAGACTGCCCTGATGCATTCTCTATATATAGGTAGTTTGGACTCTGTGAAAGTCTTACCAGATATTTAAAGTGTTGTGCTCCCTTGATGTATTTAATACGCTTATACTGTAAAGTGAATGGAAATTTGTATGTGTGCGTGGAAGAGAGAGAGAGAAAGTAAAATAAGAGAGGAATTAACTCATGAAATAACTCATAAATCCTTTGGTGAAATACTCCATTTCACATAAAGCTCTTTTTATCACATTTAGCTCAGTGCTAACATATTTGCTTTTCTTTACTACTTGACTTTTCTTTCCTCGGTGCAGTTTCTTACAAGTCACAGCCAAGTGCTCATTTTTTTCCCTCATTCTTATTTGTTGTACAATACTCATATTTTATCTCCTTACCTTACTTCTTTGTCCTGTATGTTTCTGTATGATTACTGTATAAACAGAAACATTGTAACTGTGTGCTTGTTAAGAAATGAAGTTGTTCCTACTTTTGTTTTAAATAGTTTAAATATTCTGTTTCAAATGTGTTCTCATTGTCACTTTAGTGTACTTTATATCTCAAATGTTTCCTTTAGTGCTTTCCTAATGGATAATAAATCCACATCCCCACACATCACTTCTTTTTTAAAGAAAAAAAGAAGATATGGACAACTATATGAAAGTCTTAGTTTAAGAAAAATAATAAAAATAAAGATCACTATATGTGTCTTAATTCAAGAAAAAAAACAGTGATAACTATATGTAAGTTTTAATTTAGGAAAAACAAAGAATGAGTACAGATGAGACTTAATTTAAGAAAAAAAAAAGCAGGGATAACTATATGTGAACCTTCATTTTTAAAAATAGGATAATTATATGTAAACCCCAATTTTTAATTTAAAAAATAGGGATATGTAAACCTTAATTTTTTTTAAAATAGGGATAACATATAACTAAATAAAAGTTTTAATTTGAGAAAAAATTAAGAGAGATGTGTGACTTAATTATAAAAAAAAGGATAGCTTATGTAAGTTTTTTATAACTGTGTCCAAGCTTGAAGAAAAAAAAAATAGGGACAACTTTATGCAAGCTTTAGTTTAGGAAAAAAAAATAAGGACAACTATATGCAAGCTTTAGTTTAAGAAAAAAATAGGGACAGCTACATGCAAGCTTTAGCTTTAGAAAAAATAGGGAAAGATTTAGTTTAAGAAAAAAATAGGGACAACTATATGCAAGCTTTAGTTTATGAGAAAAAATAGGGACAACTATATGCAAGCTTTAGTTTATGAGAAAAAATAGGGACAACTATATGCAAGCTTTAGTTTATGAGAAAAAATAGGGACAACTATATGCAAGCTTTAGTTTATGAGAAAAAATAGGGACAACTATATGCAAGCTTTAGTTTATGAGAAAATATAGGGACAACTATATGCAAGCTTTAGTTTAGGAGAAAAAATAGGGACAACTATATGCAAGCTTTAGTTTATGAGAAAAAATAGGGACAACTATATGCAAGCTTTAGTTTATGAGAAAAAATAGGGACAACTATATGCAAGCTTTAGTTTATGAGAAAAAATAGGGACAACTATATGCAAGCTTTAGTTTAAGGGGAAAAACCCTAATGCTCAAAAAAGAAACTGATGTTTTAAAAACTCATGTTTTAAGTTTTAACAGTCATAAATAACAAACAATAAAAAAAAAAAAAACATTCTATAACAAAAGCTCTATATGACCACCAAAAAAAAAAAATCACATCAGAATACTTTATGATTGCTCAGAACAGTACATAGTTAGCATCTTCTATCCCACGATATGCTCAAGATCTAATGTTAACAGTTAGACATGCATTACTCCATACAATGAAAAGTCTCCTTGCTTAATTAGTCTGTGCTGCTTTGTTAGACCTTTCTTGTGTTCTCATCTTAGCTATCTGTTGTTGTCAGATGGAATAAAGCAAAATATTCACTCTTGCCATTGCTATTAAGTTTGGCCCTCATTTTTTTTTCATTCAGTATTAACTATATAACATAAATAATGTTCACTGAGCAAATGACAGTGCGTAAACATATGCATTTGATGCTTGCTTTATATACAGACATTCCAGTCTGTGGGATAGTATTGGTGGTATTTTGAAAAACAAACAACAAAATATTAATGATGTTTTAATCATTACTATAAAGATATACACAAACAGAAGTGACCTATTTTTTTATATATGTATATATATTATGAAATATGAAAACTATACATAAATTTTGTGAACACATCTCAGGTACTAAAATGCCATAACATTTTTTACTTCTTTTGTGGAAATATGTTTCTTTTATACGTGACATAAATAAAGAAAGAATTTCTGTATTGTCTGCAATTTTTCACGTTGTTGAAATGAATGCTTGTGTCAGTTGTTAATCATGTGTATAAAAACTGGTTGTCAGAGGAGGAATGTATGCCATGCTCGATAAATATAATGATGGCGTAAAGTTAGACCAGAATGAAGATCCTGTAAAAGAAGCATTAAACCAGGCTATGATGAACCACTCATAAACAGAAGCATCAAGTCAGACTTGAATGAAGATCCTGTAACAGAAGCATCAAGTCAGACTTGTATGAAGATCCTGTAACAGAAGCATATCAAGTCAGACTTGGATGAAGATCCTGTAATAGAGGCATCAAGTCAGACTTGGATGAAGATCCTGTAACAGAAGCATCAAGTCAGACTTGGATGAAGATCCTGTAATAGAAGCATCAAGTCAGACTTGGATGAAGAGCTTGTGGGAAAAAAAAAAAAAAAAGGTATGAAGTCAAATTTATGAAAATCATGTAAGGATGACTGGGACGAAAAGAAGCATCAAGTCAGGTTAGTGTGAATATATCTTACAAAAGAATCATCAAGTCAGGCTAGTGTGAATATCCTATAAAAGAAGCATCAAGTCAGGTTAGTGTGAATAATCTTACAAAAGAATCATCAAGTCAGGCTAGTGTGAATATCCTATAAAAGGATCATCAAGTCAGGCTAGTGTGAATATCCTATAAAAGAAGCATCAAGTCAGGCTGGTGTAAATATCCTGTAACAGAAGCATCAAGCCAGTCTTTGGATGAAGATCCTGTAACAGAGGTACCAAGCCAGTCTTTGGATGACCACAGTGGTTTTTCTCAATCACACCTAAAACAAAAAGTCAATCTGCTTCTTCTCAACAAGCTTCACTTCTATATAGAATACATCAATTCCTACACTGCTCATGCTAAAATAATAAGATTTCAAGCTTGTTTCCCAGGTAAAGGTAACAAGGCCCTAAACAGTTACATGCTGCTGGCTTTGATCACTTATTATCTACCACAGTCTGCCTCATTCAGGTTTAAGTAAACTGAAATTTACAAAAGTAAAGTGCAACATCAGGCTCAGATGGCTCCATGAAGGAAGTTTAAAAAAAAAAAAAATGACTGTTTTCCATTCGACCAATTAAGGAACTTATTTCCTGGAAGTTAAAAGTGATGATGAATATGCAGTCACTTATGAGTAAAAAAAAAAAATTTTTCCCAGACTTTCAGTTCTTGACAGTTATGGAAAATACACTCATGATTTTTATCTCCTTATCTATCTCTTCATTTCATTAGTCTTCCTCTTCCTTTTCTTCCACTTTCAAGTGACAGGGTATGTTAAATCTGGAGTCCTGTTGCTATTTTTAAGTCTGAGGCCTTCAACATATTGTGTGGTAGCCTCATTGCAAATCATTCACTCGGGCCTGGTCATATATAAATCTAAACACTACTTGGTTCTCCTGGAGTCAATTAATCAAGTGCTGTGCCACGTGCCATAGGTGATCATTTCTCTTCACAATTCCCTGTCTTTAGACTTGATTATGAGATCTGCCAGTGACTTTCTTCCTAGCCACACTGACAGCCCATCCAGTAACTTCTCTCTCTGTATTCCTCTGTCTCTTCTTCCCTCAATTTTTCTGGTTGCCACAATGTGTTCCAAATTTCCTCTTCTCAGAAAATGTCCTATAAATATCGCTTGTCTGCCTCTGATCTTTGTTGTAATTTGCCTTTTAACCCCAGCCTCTCTTAAGACTTCTTCGTTGGTTTTCTTGGCTGTCCATGGTACCTTCAACATACTTCTTATGAACCACATTCCCATGGCCTCCATTTCTCATTGTACTCTCTTATTCATGGACCATGCTTCGCATCCATAAAACAAAACTGACTCGATGTAACATTTAAGTACTCAGAATCTTGTTTCCATTGATATGGATCTGTTGCACAAGATGTGTCTCATTGTCTGGAATGCTGACTTGGCCTGAGCATGTCTGCTTTTTATTTCGTTGTGACATTTCCCATCAGCTATTATAATCGTTCAACTTGTTTCAGTTCTTTGCCATCGATGGTAATGCTACATTTTGGTGGTATTCTTCTCTTTGAGATGACCGTCACTTCAGTCTTCATCACTTCGGACTGAGACTTTTCCTTTTACTTTCACGAACCACGATGTCCAGAAGAGCCTGTAGCTGCCCCTCACTTTTAGCAATCAGAACTGTGTCGTCTGCATATCTTAAGTTGTTAAGGTTGTACCCACCAAATGATATTCCTGGAGTACCTTACCTAAAAGTCTGGATCCCAGCCCATTGATGGACATGGGGATTCAATGAATATGCTTGTCAAGTTTGAATAAATGAGAGATCATGGCACAAATGACATCATTAACAAGCTGCAGCTACCACAGGAGAGTACAACTTTTCAGATAAAGAAAGAAATACATCAGACTTAACAATCGCTTGAACAGTAGGAACCTCTCATAAACTGTTGAATACCACCATTAGAAAACACTGGCAATGCATCCCACATGTCCAGTTCTCATGTCAGAAAGCAGCAAAGAGAAAACAGTGAGGTTTGTCATACACAATAAGGACTACCTAACAATGCTTCAGATGAAGACACTGACCCAGGAGCTTATTGACAGCAAATACAACCCAGCTGAATGGACACATGTGTACACAGATGGATCTGCAGAAAAAGCAGTAAAAAATGGAGGCGGGGGCATCTACATAAGATACACAGATGGGAGACAAACCAAAAAGGCCTTCGCGATGGGAAAGATTTCCTCCAACTACAGGGCAGAAACAACAGCCCTCCCTCAGAACACTTCAAACAGAAAGCCAGCAGCCACCACACAAAACAGCCTTCCTCACAGACTACAGGGCACTTCTAGAATCTCTAAAAACAACAAAGAACCCACAGGCAAACATACATGAAATCACAACAGAACTGAAGCACTTTACACAGTCAACAACCGTGACCCTACAATAGGTACCATCCCACTGTGGAATTGCTGGCAATGAAACAGCTGACAGCCTATCCAAAGCTGGCAGCAATCAAGATCAAACAAATCATCCAGTAAACTATCAAGAAGCGAAAACTATAATCCATAACCAGTGCAGATCTGAATGGAAAAAGCAACTAAAATGCAACAAAGAACCAGATCCAATACACCAAAAGATATCAGCAAACCATCCTCTTCCGCCTAAGGACAGACCACTGCAGACCACTAAGCAACCTACATCGACTTAAAATGTCTCACACAGACGATTGTCCATGTGGCAGTGGAGTCCAGACTCCAGAACATATCTTTTAAGAGTGCCCAAACCATGCAGACCTGAGGCATGAAACATGGCCAGAGGACACAAGCTTGGGGCAAAAGCTTTGGGGCTCCTATCGGGATCTGGAGAGGACTGCAGGCTTTGCCATGTCGACACCGATTAAGATCTGATGTGACCAACAACCTCGAACGCAGAAGAAGTGAGGTTTGTGCACAGCAAATTGACAGAAGACTAGTGTTATATGGTTAACTTTAGAAAATACAAAGCACTTAAGATGTGAAAGAAAGAAAATTTATAAGAGAATGACCATGACTTGAATCACAGACTATGGTAGGACAAGGTCACCTAACCATGAGAGGACAATGTTCACTCAGCCACATTATATCTCTTTTTTGTTTCCTCAAGGCTATTGTCTCAGAAAGGAAAAGATCACTGTCCAGAAATTTAACAGCAACACTCAGCAACTGCAAAACACACGTAGATTCTTCAAGATGATGGAGCTGAAGCAGAAGCTGCGGGGCTGCCGCAAGGACCTGGAGAGAACTGTGGACTTCATCCTAGTGACCTGGCACTTGAAAACAGAAGAAGAATCTTCAGCCATCTATTGGTTGCAAATGAACACCAACCAAAGCAGCTGTTGTCACAAAACACGAACTGTCACATCAAGTTATAAAACAAGACATTCTCTTCACAGTTCATTTTCAACACGTAGCTTGACGCATATAATTATTTCATGTTCACCTATTAAATCTGTTTACAGTGGAGAAATCTCAACGTTATTCTGGTGAAGTGCTCTTCAGATGTATGACTAAGCATATGGCCTCATTTATGGCCCCTTCCCAAATTTCCTCTGCTGTCATATTTCTTCTATTCCATGCCTGGCCCTAAATTACTTCCTCCAACAGGGCAGTACCTATAATCAGTTGGTCTCTGCTGACATAAGCGTTTTGTTTTTTTTTTTAATGCAGGAGCAAGTTTAAGTTTGTAACAAGACCACAGGGTAATATTTTGTTTTCATACTACAAAAAATGTATATATATATATACACACATATATCTTATCATATATCCTCCCCGTGCCATTAAATGTCACATAGGACTCGCAAGACAGTTAGCCAAGTTTTTATATATATATATATATATATATGGCAGACATAATACAATGAGTGAATAAAGGAAATCTGAGAATTAGAAAGAACTAAAAATAACAGCTTAGCTTTGTGCTTCAACATCCTTGACTTGGGCACAAAGTTATTTAGATTTGTTATTCTGCTAATTAGATTATCTACAGTATTTGCTCTGCTCTTGCTCACCTTATCATCCAAGATTGTTTGTTTAATGTACATATATACTGTTTATCAGAAATATACACTTACTGATAATGTTCATTTGTTATCTATTTACGCGTATGGCGATTTCCATCAAAGACAATGTCCGATTTGGAAATCAGCACCCGATAACTGATATTCTAGCTTCGGGGCTGCTGAACCATAGCTGACCAAGACCCTGTCCACTTTTCCATTGTACTCCCAGTAACAAGCCTAGCCTGGCTAATGAGGCTGGGGATTGCCATAGTCTCCATGGCAGTGGAGTGCTAAAGTGGTACTGCCACCCCTTGCTTTTTAGCTACAATCTTACACTGAAAAAATAGCTGCAATAACCCACTTCCAAACCAACATGGTTCTGTGCCTCAACATCTCCACCACACTGGCTGCAAATAACATCAACTTGCAGTTTGAGGGTGGAAGTGGGGGGAGAAGAAAAATTACTTGTATAAAGTTGAATATTTATACCTTAATGTGTGACATCTTAGCATCTCTAATTTTCTGTCATGTGTCTCCTGCAGTATAATGTTCCAATTTAAAGTCTTCCACACTGTACTCAATCATGCCCTATCTTTTACTTCTCTGGTACAGACTATTGTAGACCAGAATGCCTGCTTCTCCTCTGTGTTACCTTGCTCTAAAAATTATTTAATCCTATTTTTGTTTTTGACTGTTTCCCACATTATTTCCTATTTTTATTAAATTTCAAAACTTTCATGAAAATTTCATGAAAATATGAAATAACGTGGGTATCAAAGGTAATGAAATAGCAGATCAACTGGCAAACAAAGCAACAACCCTGGGCATCCTACAAATGGACAAAGCAGACATTATAACAGCCACCCTATCAAAATTACAGGGAGATGAGCAAAAACAATTTTGAATGCAGAACCTATCACCAAAGACTATGCGAAAGAGGAATAATGAAGGGCTGCGGCAGATATTCAGAACTTTGCGGAAAAGACTGAGCTATACTCAATCAATGCGCCAATGGCACTGTCACCCAACACACACTATGACAACACTGAGGGCGAGCACATATGGGAGTGTCCTGAGTGCAAGGAGGCCCATCTCTAGGCCAGCAGCAGAGCTTGGCTGTTCTTCAAGTTCAAATTTTCAACACTGCTTTTCACCTGAAGCCTACATGTTTCTAGATCATACAAGACAGCTGCTGTTTGCAATGGTTTGTGAAGTCTTAGCTTAATTTTAGATCATTTCAGATCTCAGTGCAGAATATATATTTTTAAATAGCATTGTTAAATTTCATTTTCCCAATTCTCTGCTTGCTTTCTGCTTATGAAGTCACTCACTAACATTACTCACCAATTTAAACTCTCTCCAGCAACAATTTTAACTACCACCAACTAAAACTAGGATATTACTCAGCTTTACTTAATGAGGTTATTATATGTAATGTGAGTAAGTTAATGAATGTTTAATCTCACTATTATAAGCTTAGCTACACTGAATAAAGGTATATTTAAAGTGAATTAATGAATGTTTAATCTCTCTCTCTTCTTGTTTTTGTTCTCATCTTCCTGAAACTGCAAACTGCTGTTCTATGCAGGTATGGCTGTGATGATGATGCTGCTGCAGTGCAGACATTGAGTCTGATGGCCAGTAGGAAGTGGATGACAGTGGCTTGCACGAAGATCTAGAGTAGACTCAAAAATAAGCATCTTGGCAGTCCCTAAGCATCTTCTGCATACTCTGAGAGCCATTCATTCATTTGTATGTCCCTTGCGATCTTTGCCTCCCTAACAGCACTCCTGTAGGCATCTCGGTTGTGAGCAAGATGCCCTGCTGCTGATGCATCCATTTGCAGATCATCAACGATATCTTGCAGCCATCTTCGCCTTGGTCTTCCTCTCCTTTTTTCCATTATGTATCCTTCCAAGACGGTCTTCCCTAGATTATCATGATGCTTAATGTGTCCAAAATATTTAAGTTTTATTTGTTTAATCTTCTTTACTAGCCGGTCTTCATCAATATTAAGCTCTTGTAGTATGGATATATTTGTTCTTTTTTGTGCCCATGATATTTGAAGAACTCTTCTGTGGCATTTACATTCAATTCTGAGAGGCAATGATACATAAATGAATCCAACCCCAAATGCCAGTCTGAAGATGAGACGTGACAGGGTCCTAACCAGCTCTGTTATGCTGGCCCTGACAACTGCTCCATCCCTCTAGTATAGTCATCTTTGCCTCCAAAAGTCTTTTTTGTCCTAGACTGCAACATCTGCTCTGTTTAAATAGCACCATCTGACTTCAAATAATATTTTATTCAAGACTTGAACATTCGCTCTGGTTAAATAACAAACAGAAATTCAAAGTACTTCAGAAGAAATATATTTAGAACAGTTCGTAAAGAAGAACAACGGCCAAGCTAATACATACACAGCCAGTCTTCATCAATTCATGACACATCACCATATTCAAGTTTGGCTGTATTTTTTTTTAACAAATCAGTTTTTTTGTGCAGTACAACAAACAAACTGAAAAAAAAATTGAAATATCTAAATTATCCATTGATTACTGCATCACTAATGATGAAACTTCATTTTGACTCAACAAGCTATTGAACAGTAATATCTTTTACACTGCTCTGGTATATTTTAGAAATGTTGATTTTTAAAAGAGTTACTAACTGCTGTAAAAATTGCTAAGGGCAAATAACCAAGTGGATAAATAAGATTCAGCTTCAGGAGACGATCACGGGGCACTGAGGTCATCTGATCATGTTTATTACTCAGGAAATAACAAAAAGAAATAAAATATTCTGACAACAAACAGGCAAGTTGGGGGAAGGGGGGGGGGGGAGAAAAGACTAAACATTAGTCTCTGACATTAGCTCATTAGCATCTAGAATCACGAGTAATACATTTCGATGGGAAATTTAAGAAACAAATGAAGGAAGAGACATTAAAAAAAAAAAAAAAACCAGATCTAACACAAAGTGGCAAAAGATTAAAAAATGATCACATCCAAGCATTGAAGTTTTGTACTTTTCAGCAGATCCTGCTTACATTTACTGCATTAATTTCCGTTAAAAATTGGAACCCCTCTCACTTTCAAATATTAACTGCAACTGCACAACTTATTAAAAAAAAAAAAACTGTTCCCCTGCCTAAAGTTTCCCAAATGCTCTCATAAAGTTAATTTATATTTTCATATCGCCTGCACTTACAAATATTGACAAATGGTTAAATATCATCAAATCAAAACAAAAAAGGAACAACAATATGTTGTTTCCACTATGTCAGTTTTATTGTTTCACACACAAGCAAACAAGCAAGTACACTCATTCACAAGCAGACAAGTAATAAGTGACGTTCATACAAACATTCACTTCTCATTTAAGCTAGTCATGTGCCTTAGATAGGAAAACAGTTCTCTTCAAAGCAGATGCAATTAAAAGATGTATTTTTATTCAGCCTCAACGGACATATAACACATATAGAACTGAATTCAAAGTCTACTACCGGACACCATCAAACACTTAGTTTATTTTTTAAATCTATAATAAATCAATTCAGAAATTTAATTAAATTTATTTTTAAAATATTAAATTAATGCAAAGGGACTTTGTATTCAAATCCCATGCAACTACTAAAATTACATGTGAACTAAAAGCAGTCCCATGCTGGGAAAGTTTTCTGGCAATTTATAACCTTCTGCTACACTCGGTCAATGTGGCCTGAAGAGGAAAACAAAAAAATAATACAAAGATTACCGTGAAAGACATTCTCATTACTCAAAACTCCACCTTTAGCAATTCTCACATGTTCAAACTTTCCATGCATTTTCTTCCTTCCCTATCGCTCTGACATATTTTAGTATCGTAACTCATATCCCTTAACTACTGGAAAAAAAAATGATTTAAATGTAAAACATAACACACAACATGTGAACAAGGCTAATAATGAACACATGATTGAAACAAAAAGCTTTACCCAATCTTAGTGAAGCTGACAAGGTCAACGGGAATTCTGCTTAGTCATAACCAGTTCCCTGACGCTGTTCTTGCACTCTTCAATATTTCTTTGTAGATATTCCTTGGAGGCCTGCGGATAGACATTTTAAAAATATGAACATTTGCTCAGTTACAGAAAAAACACTCACTCTATCAATCACTGACTGTTGGTGAAATATGAAAAAAAAAAAATAAATAACCCAAGGGCTTGAAATTAAATATTAACATTCTAAAAGAGCAAAAGGAAACTTCTTCTGTGTTTACCCTTTAAAGGGTGTTTGTTGCATAGTGTCACAGTTTGTAGCTAGGTTTCAATATCTGCATCTTTCAACGCAATGCATCCATCTTTACTGAAGTTTATTTTAGAGACTGAGTTTGCCTTCTCATTCAGTCCCTATTCACTTGGCCATGCCGGGATGTGTTTCCATGGGGCACAACTGAGAGGCAAAAATAGGGTCTTGGTTAGGTATGGTTCACTAACCCTGACACAAGCAATCAAATATAGACTGCTAACCACGACCTTGCTCAGCCTGAGTGAAGTCCAATAACAGAAAAGATGATGGTGATGGCTTTAAAATGAAGATCATGCTTTATTCTTATGATGGTTCTGTAATTAGAGGAGTTCTAGTGGTAATTAAATTACTGGACTAAAGAATAACAAGAGTTTTTCAAGCAAAATTCATTTTGCATAAATAAAACTTGGTGTTCAGAAAATAATAATGAAAACAAAACATATGTACCACAGAGATATGGTACATTATATATAATTTCCCTCTGTGTGTATACATATGGTGTGATGGAGAGTTTGAAGTTTGGTAAAAGGACAATCAGTTAATAAATAACACAAAGAGAACATCACCAGAAATAAAGCACATGAAACTGGATGACTTGATGAGAAAAAAAAAATGCTAAGAATAAAATGTAAAAACAATCACAACTCAGGGAAAAAACCTCAACTATTTTTAGTATCAGCATTCTGAAGAATTTAAATTATACATAAACAAAACATAAGCAAGAACCCAAAATATAAACAATTATCAAAATTGCAAAAAAAAAAAAAAAGCTTCACATTTGCCCATCTAAGATTTTCATGACAGTATATGTGAAAGTGCAAATACATAAATGCACAAAACATAAATTTATGAAACCCTCATAATTTTTAAAATAGAAATCTTTTAACAGACCCTTCTAGCAATCAAAACACATGTATATTCCTATTTTATATACCAAAAGAGGGGGAAACATAGAAAGAATGAAAAAAAAAAAAATTGTAGAAAATATCAGGATATCTAGAAGGCAAATGTATAGATGGGATTTCCCAGTTCCCTTAATAGCACAAAGGGAAAGATATAACAGGGAAAACCTAGGTCATGATGACTATTAACTCAATTACCTAAACTCCAAGTGGGTCATTGTTGGGTTTGCTAACACTACAGGTGTCAGCTGAGTTTTTACAAAAAAAAATTGTCCAAACTTTGGGCTGCAACAGTTGTGTTTACAAAAAAAAGTGTGTGTGTGTGTGCGCGCACTCCCGCATGTGTGTGTGTATATATATATAGCTGCTGCTTTCTTAACAGAGAAAACAAGAATAGAAATTCATGAGTTAAAACAGAAGCTGGGCTAATGTTAAATTCTGTGATTAAGTGAAAATAACTGTTGCTCTTTTCTCCTTCCTTGCACTGTTCCCAGCTCTCTGCAATCAACAATGTATGCAGTGAAGCACCAAAGCTAAGCTTTGCTGCTGGTTTCAAGTTTCAGATATAAGTGAGAATATCGTAGTGTTGTCAACTATTTTTCCAACACTACATCATCTTCAACAACCATGCTTAATGCTGAATTACATTCACTGTACTGTTTCACTGTCACTTTATTGCTGCCCCTGAGAAAGACTGGTCCTTGTCCTTTCAATCTTACATGCTGATACTGTTGTTGCTCCACTGGTCTATTATCAAGTCTCATAATATACATGTCTTTTCTTTTTTTCCACACTCCACAATGACTTCTTTTTTTAAAAATTAATGTTCTCTCTGTTAATATCTGGTAATGGTTTGATTTTGCTTTTCCTTCAATCATCTTGGAAGGAAATGCAGCGTTTCTTTCTCTGTCAGATGTGTGTGACATATGATTTGTCCACTTCCACATTTCATATGAAAAGCTCTGATGACCCATCCTCTTGTGTAGTCTCTTGCCTTCAACTGTCTGTTACACCTATGGATCTGTGACTGCAGATGACTAGGATGCATATTAAAGATCTTGCCAAACCACTCCATTTCCTGCATTAGTCTTTTTTGCGGCAGCATTATTCCCACCGACTTCCTGTTTAATTTCTCACTCAACCAATCTCAGATCTTGTGCTCCACAGACAGCATTGATAATGAAATGATGTTGCAGATACATTTCTGAAAACAGTTTCTAATGGTTTACTTCTGTTAGTATGAATACTGTTTGTGGGTTTTACTTGCAGAGTCAGTGCATAAAACCATCAATTCTTTTATCCTGAGTGAAGAAGCATTTCATATATCTAAATGTTTAGCTGGTTAGTGAACTGAATTAAGTATGTTACTGTTAATACACGTTAACTCTTCAGTTTGTTTTAGCTCTGATGTAAAGTCTCAGTGTCTTTTCTCTTTTTTCTTATCTTCAACATTTAATGACTGTATCTATTGATTTTGTGGCATGATTTAGAAAACTTTTGTTACAGATGGGATGTCCATATGTTTGCAGTACTAGTCAATTATCATGATGGAATATACAGTGTAAGTCAAAAGGAAGCAGTTGTTTTAAAATACATTTCAATTAGGGCAATAAATGGTGAACTACTAAAGATTAGAAGATAAGAAAATTGCACCCTGGAACTCTATTTTCCAGGGAGAATCCATTTTGTCTTCCCTAGTAGCACAGCAGAATGTAGCAAAAGTATATTGTAAAGTTTTTTACCTTTACCAGGCAGAGTTCACAAAACATTTTTGCTTGGAAAGAATGACTGCTAATTAAACATTTACAGCACCCCCCTCTAATTTTTAAAAAGTCAGTCACCACCAATGTCCCTCAATTCTGTGCTGTGAGTGATCACATATTTTTTTAGCATTAAGTCACTTAGTAAAGATACCAACTTTTCAAGCTATTCATACTGAAAACAGAACTTGCTGCTCATAAACTGTTAAATTACATAAACTTATCACTCGTGTAAAATGCTTCGACACCTGCCAACATTCCTCAGAGGGAACATGTCACCACTTTTTCTTTAATAAATGCTCATAAACTTTGTGACCCTGTCAGTTCTGATCAAATACAAACTCTTGTGACAACAGTAATTAATAAATAAATAATAATAATAATAATCTTCTTCCCATATTTCTACACACTTTATTCAAATCTTTTCACAACACCAGTGTCACTTCAGTTAAAATTATTGTGGTATAAATTATAATAATATACACATAAATATAACAGCATACAGAACACATAACTGGATTGAAGAGTGAACCAGTTTAAATACTGACATTAAATCATGTATTTATCTCTTTGTAACACTTTTCTGATCACAGCTGGGATACATGACATTCTCTTTACTATGTGCACAGAAAACTGTATCATGTATATGTCAAAACATATGTTCATAGTTGAATTCTCTCTCTCTCTCTCTGAACCTTAAGTGCCCAAGGCACATGGGGTTTCCACAAACTCCTGTCCTTTGTCTTTTTTTTTTCCGCTCTTGCCCAGGTGAACCCTCTATTGCTCAGCATCCTCTCTGTTGTTTCCTTTGGTCTACCCTTACTTCTGTTCCTCTGTGGTATCCATCTTAGTGCTATTTTTGGTAGTGAGTCATCAGTCATTTGGAGCATATGTCTCAACCATCACCAGCATCTTTCCTCAATAATTGCTGTCAGTGGCTTCATCTGCATTTCCGTCAACAAGGTGTTATTTCTTATGGTGTTTGGCCAAAATATTATTCTAATTCTTTGTAAACATTTAGTCTGGAAAGAATTCAGCTTGTTTTCTATAGTTCTGGTGATTTTCCAGCATTCACTTCCATAGAGTAGTACACTTAGAACATTACTCTTAAATACCCTGATTTTCATCTTCATGCTTAGTTTTTTAGATTTCCATATAGTCTGCAGTGTTGCAAAAGCCTGTTTTGGTCTAGTAAGTCTGCTGTTGATGTCCTCTGTGCTGTCTCCATCGTCTACTACTCTACTGCCAGGATATACAAATCTGTTGACCTCCTCCAATAATTTGCTACCTACTCTCAGTACATTTTTGTTGTTTACATTTTGCTTCATTAACTTTTTGTCTTTCCTATGGTGATCTTTAATCCTTTATTGTTAGCATTCTGAGTTAGCCTGTTTGTTTTATCCTGCAAGTCTCTATGCCTGCTTGACAGTAGATGAATGTCCTTGGCAAAGCCAAGGTCCTCCATAGCTGAATTCAATGCACATTAACTTCCTGAATTTGCACAGAACAAAAAAAAAAAAAAAACATCTATGAATTTTACTTAAAATTATATGAAAGAAATTTCCAAACTTTCAAAGCTTTAGTGCAAGAGAACTAAATAATACTAGACAATGAACCAGGAAGTAAATACTTAAAAAATTTCCCTCATAAATTTATACTAAGTAAACGACAAAAATCCATTCATTTTTTTTTTAACCTCACAATGATCGGTTATCATTTGTGCTTCATTCTTTTCTCTTAACAAAAAAAAAACCACAAAAGCTTCAAAGTACAAAATCCATGTTGGTAAAATCAAATTGGGTAATAAAGACCATTTTTTTCCTCTTTACACAAATATACAACATGTGTTTAAAAAGCGAACTTTTGCTATAAAGACATAAGTGCTCATTTGACAACCATTTTAAGCATTGTCCCTTTCAAAGTAATCCCCTCTACTAGTGATAAACTGTTCCCAACACTTCTTCCATTGTTGGAGTACTTCCTGGAATGCATTTTCTGTAACTGTGTGCAGTTCTCTTATTGCATTTTCTGAATCTCCTCTAATGTTTGGAAACAATGACCTTTCAAAGTGGTTTTAAGTCTGGGAAACAGGAAAAAGTCTGCTGGGGCTAAGTGTAGAGAATATAGTGGATGGGGCACAATGGATGTCTGATATTGTGCCAGATAATTGCGGATGGGGAGTGACGCATGAGCCGGAGCATTATCATGGTGCAACATCCGAGTCTTGTTTTCCCACTCTTCAAGCCTCTTCCTGTACACAGCATCCTTCAGACACACTAAAACGTCATGGTATATTTGTTTACCATCTGACTATGAGGTATAAATTCATAGTGACAATGCCTCTGCAATCAAATAAATACAACTAACAACACCTTGAAGCAACAACTTTAAACAACACAAATGACTCATCCATACTTTTGTTTTTTTTGGTTGAGGAGACCCTTTCTCAACCCGGTGTGAATATTGTATTTGGTTTCAATATCTCAGCCATAAACCCACATCTCACCTACTGTTATCATGTTCTTAAGAAGGTTTCCATGACCAAAGCATTTCCTGACTGATTGTAACACGGGTATCTATCTTTTTTATTGTCAGTCGGTAAATGTGGCACAAATTTTGCACAAACAAATCTGAAGATTTTCTGTCAAAATTTGATGGCATGATCCTATGCCGATGCCCACTTTTTGTCAGGAATTTCTTGGGCAGTTAAACGATGAGTTCAACAAAATGCAGCACAAACTCTCTCTCAACATGGTCATCATCTGCTGATGTGGAAGGTTATCCAGCCCGGGGATCTTCACTTACAGACATTCTGCCCTCTTTAAAACATTTCAACCACTTAAAGCACTGTGATACAGTGGTCAATTAACTGCCAGGTCTTTGTAAAATCTTTACTAAGTCTGTAGCAAAATTTCTCTCTCTCTCTTTCTCTCTCTCCTCTCTCACATGCACGCACACACACTGTTCTTCAAGTTCTTTCACCTTGTGCACACGGTCACTTCAGCAGATTTAACTCAACAAGTAATGTTCATGGTGGGCTGGGGCAAATGGCAGTTTGTTGCCAAGACCTGCCACTATGTGCACTAAGCAGTGCATCACATCTACTGTGCCAGTTGGCGCACTATTCGGAAAGTTCACCATTTTTTGTAAAACATACCTTGTACAGTACAATTTAAATGATGTAACATAATTAGAAGCACATGAATGGAAGAGGTTCTCAGAAGGTGAATGTGAACAGAAATAGAAAGCACAGTGACAAACATATGACCCCCAGAACAGTGATCTCAACCATTTTTCCCCCATGCATCCTTTTTCATCATGATAGAATGTTGTTCCCCCCCCCCACCCACTGAGAGAGAGAGAGAGACTCAAAATGGATAACAGATATTTCAACAGTTTCAGCCTATCAACCTGTGGTCCCAGTTCTTCATAACACCCCACCCCTTACACCAAAACTCTAAAATAGCCCACTGGCTGAGAACTCCTGCCCTAACTAACTCTTCTGAGCACCCTCCACTGCGTGATGCCAAGGGAATTTGTAGGCTGATCTACATCAGTTTCACCAAGGTTAAATAACAAGTTTTATTCCAGAAGTGATATCATGAACATGGATAGACATTTGTTACGTTTTATATTATGTTATGTTATGCTACTTTACACTGTGTCATCTTACGTTATGTTATATATTGGAAACTGATATTTGTCTGTATCTGACCAGATTTATTCCTGTCAAACTTCTGATGGTTCCCACCTATTTATATCACTATTATTTCCTTGTGGTTTTCCGCTGAACATTTCCCTCAAGTGTGGTTTCTATCACGGCAATGCATCTATTCATACGGCCACTATATTTTAATTACAGCTGCAGAATTATGGAATAACTGAAACAAGCTGCTGAGGAGATGGTTGCAAAGAAAAACAGAAAGCACAAAATGATCAAAATATGCCTCAACCAATTCATCTTCCGGGCACCCTTCAGTTTAATGCCAGGGGAAATTTGTACCCTTATCTGTATCAGTTTCAAAGAATAAATTTTATTCCAGAAGTGATATCATTACCAAAGATATTAGCATGTATTTTTATGCACTTGGCCAAGTTTATCCCTATCTAAAACTTGATGTCATTCACCTGTCTCTATTATTTCTCTGCTATTTTTCTTCTTGGTGTTTTCCTCAAATATGGTTTTATTACAGTATTGCATGTCATTTAATTTTAATCTTAATTAATTCAAGGTATTAGGTCTGGCTTATCTGTGTAATTCTGTCCTAGTCTGTGCTGTAACCCCTTCCCCCCCCCCACACACACACACACACAGCAAGACAAGCATAGGTCTGGCTTATCTGTGTAATTCTGTCCTAGTCTGTGCCTTGAACCCCTCCCCCCCCCCACTCCCCCACCCACCCACACACACACACACACACGCACACACACAGGTCTGGCTTATCTGTGTAATTCTGTCCTAGTCTGTGCCTTGAACCCCTCCTCCCTCCCCCCCCCACACACACATAGCAAGACAAGCACAGGTCTGACTTATCTGTAATTCTGTCCTAGTCTGTGCCTTAAATTCTCTCTCTCCTCCCCCCCCACACACACACCCACACACACCACCACCACCCCCCCCAAGACAAGCACAGGTCTGGCTTACCTGTGTAATTCTGTCCTAGTCTGTGCTTAAACCACCACCACCCCCCACACACACACATACATTTTGGCTCACTGTTCTTGCATCACAAGTCATCAAACTATATTTAGAATTAGACTAAATGTGTCTATTACTAGTTATGAGACACACCCAAATAGACTGTGTAGTAAAGTGATTAGCGCACTTGCCTCTCATGGCAAAGACTGATGGTTTGAGTCTGGCTGGAGGCACCCAGTTCACTTAGATGTAGAAATGAGTACCATGCTCCTTTTGGGGCTGGGTAAGGAAAGGCAGCCAGGCATGATACTGAACATATTACCTTCTAGTGTGCCTACCAGGTCAAGAAAAATATGGGCACTAACCAGGCGTCGCTACAGCTTATGTATTTATATACATACATGCCCATGTTGATCAAATGTGCTCTAACTCAGAACCGTTGCTACTAATTTCAGACACAGCAGTTAAATATAAAGTTTGGGGGGGGGGGGGGTTGTACTTATTTGTCTAAAACTGCAAAACAGTGTAGTTAGAAAAATAATACATGGCCACACTGATTGAATTAATGTCTGTGTTGTTGACTGACTTTTAAAATAAATGTTATTTAGTCTATCTTCTACAGTATATTCAACATTACTGGTTAACAGCTGTAAATTGACGTTTGTTAAAATGCCACTGCATGCAAAAAAGTCAAGGGAGATATGTAAAACAATATAATATTTGATTATGAAAAAGTTACTCCTCTTGTTGCAGGAGTACTGTACTTAAAAGGACTAAGGACTATAGCTGCTGTTTGTGAGGAAATTATGACCAATATTTTTTTTTTTCAAAAACCCACCAGCTGCCAGTATAAAAGTTTAATTTATATAAATAACTAATGAGTGATGCCACCTTAAAATTTAAAAGGTTGAAAGGATGAGTAACAAAAACTAAACTATTTTTTTTTTTCATGCTGCAATATATATGTTACACAAAAAACATCTATCAATCAATCACAAAAAAAAACAAAACAAAACTGAATCATAGAACACAAAGATAATTAGTGTGAGTAATCATTTGTAAATATAATACTATCTATTATAGATTAAAACCATACAGCGAGAACATACTGGGAGACTATCAAGCAGGTTTTAGGAAGAACAGATATTTTATCCAAATATTTTATCTATGTCAAAGAGCAGTAAAGTACTGGGAATATGGAAAAGAAGTACATAATATCTTCACTGACTTCAAGAAAGCCTATGACAGCATAGATAGGAGCAGCTTATGGAAAATTATTAAAGTGTTTGAGATACCTAATAAATTAATCAATTTGACCAGAATATGCATGGAGGATGCACAAAATATAGTAATATATAAAGGAAGAAAGTCAGAACCCTTCTCTATAAGAATTGGTTTAAAACAAGGTGATACATTATCTCCATTACTATTCAACCTAGTATTAGAAAAGGTAATCAGAAACATGAAAGAAGAAAGCAGTACAGAACAAGCTGATGACACTGACCTAGTGGGGGAAACTATGCAAGAAGTCATCAAAACCTACATACACCTGAAAGATGTGGCACTAAAAGTGGGCTTGACCATTAACCAAGATAAGAAAGAGTATATGAAGATATCAAGAGACCAGAGACAGAATGATCCAGATTATGTAAATGTTGGAGATATGATCATTAGGAAAGCATAAACATACAAATATCTAGGCACAACCTCCAACAGAAGCAATACAGTAAGCGAGGAATTAAAATCAGATAGGGAATAAAATATACTTTGCCTTACAATACCTGTTAAAATCCAAAATCCTGTTCCAAAACACCAAAATAACAATCTACAAAATCAGCTGTCATATATGCATCAGAAACGTGAAGTACAACAAAGATGAACAACAACTTTGAGAACAAGATCCTAAGAAGAATCTTTGGGCCTATAAAGGATACCAACAGTGGAAAATGGAGAGCTATAAAGAACACTGAACTGAGCAGCTTATTTAAAACCCAACAAATTATAAATGTCTTGAAACTGAATAGACTACACTGGTTGGGCCATGTAGAAAGAATGGAAGAGAACAGACAAATGAAAATTATGTACGCACAAGAGATAAAGGAAACAAGACCAAGGGGTAAACCAAGACAGAGATGGAAAGACAACATAGAAGATGATATAAAAGAAACTGGTGTCACCAAATGGAGAGAGAGGATTATGAATAGAGAGGAATGGAGGTGAACTTTATCTGCTGCAATGAGCCTTAATGGCTCAGAAAGCTGAGGAAAAAGAAGAATCATTTGTAAATCTAATTGTTTTTTTTTTCACTACATTTTGAGGTTTCCAGCATTCAGAAAAAAAAATTTTTTTTAAACTTGCACTGACTCATTCATTCATTTGCATGTCCCTTGCGAAACTTTGCCTCCCTAACAGCACTCCTGTAGGAGTGTGAGCAAGATGGCCTGCTACTGATGCATCCATGTGGAGACCATCAACTGTCTTGCAGCCATCTTCACCTTGGTCTTCCTCTCTTTCTTTTTCCCATTATGTACCCTTCCAAGACGGTCTTCTCTAGATTATCATGACGTTTAATGTGTCCAAAATATTTAAGTTTTCTGTTTAATACTCTTTACTAGCCAGCCTTCTTCATTAAGTTCTTGTAGTATGGATATATTTGTTCTTTTTTATGTCCATTATTGCAATGACTAAACAAATAATACATGCAATGTTAAATTTTGTTAAGTGATCAAAAAGAGAAAGAGGATGACTGTATTACAGTGATGACAGTTGGCAGGTCAAGATTCTTTACTACTTCTCCATTAATGTTCCAAGTAACACTTTTAGTCTGGCCAACAGGACACAGATTGCTAATGTCACCTTGTGATGGAGTCTGTTAAAGAAGCACTGCATCTTCTTCCTAACACACTTTTCTCCTGGTTTATACATTCTGCATCTTCTTCCTGCCTTTTTAGCTTCACTTTTGGTCTGCAAAAACTGCTGCTGTAACCCACTCCCTATTTATCGTGATTCTTGAGCTCCAACACCACGTACTAGCTGCAGAGAACATCACGGTCACAGTCTTAGGGAGAAAGGAAAAGAACAAGGACAAGTGGCCACGTACCTCAAGGGCTTTGATTTTCTCTGAAAAAAGTTGCTGCTTGTTCTGCAGATCTTCTTTTATCTCATCCTGAGACTGGAGCAAAAACCTAATGACAGAAAACGTCAGTATTGAGAGTACTGTTTTACTCTTTCCGTGCCATTTGGTAAAATTTTACCACTTGTTTCGTGTCTAAAAAGACGGTGTAACTTTTTAATTGTACACATTTTATTTTCGTACGTCCGGTGAACATTCATAGTTCTGTCCGAAGCATGCCTAACAAGTGAGTGAAAATGGTCTTTCTTTGGAGAAATTTCACTATTTTATGTGATTTCTGAGGCATACGGACAAGCCCTATGACCAGACCACTGTTCATGAATGTGCCCCAAGCAGATTTTGACCTATAAAACACTATAAAACAGACTGAAGAAACAGTTAGAAGGTTATTTCAGACATTACTGTACTGAGTTTGCTACATACTATCACAGGACGAGATCGGATGAAGCTACAGGTCAATCTAGACATTGCCGCTGGTAGATCTAGACCTACCCAATGGTAAGTAGGACACAATTATCAGCTAAAAATCATCACGCTACTTCTTTTTTTCTAAAAAACTCTTCATTCTTACATTTACAGCTATTTTAATGCATAATACATATTCTTTTATTACGGAAATACTTTGTTATTTCAATTTTACAACTATACCCCCTATACGGATCAAGACCTGTGCTTTCACTCCGGCACCCAACTGAACGTCTGCGTTTCTTCCTGTGGCACGGAAAGAGTTAAATATTTCAGTCATATCATTCAGTTTGGGACAATGCAACATGAATGTAAGTGTTTGGACCAATTACAACATCATTACAAATCATATGAATAACAATAATTAAGCTTTTGTACCCATCCAAATGGTTGAAAGCTGGTGTCTTCTAGAGCACTAAAAATTATTACTTTTAAAAGCTGTTATCTTATAAAATGATGGAGAAATAAATGAAAATATGCGCTTTGGTAAACTAGTTTTTCCAATGAAATTTTACCATTCCAAGAACAACATGACTTTCAGAACTGTTTATATTTTGGTATAATTACTGTACAAGAAGCCCTACAAAATATACAATAATAATTAAAACATAAATGCGAGATACTTACATTCTGCCAACTGCTTTGTAAATTTTTACATCTCCTGGCAAACATTTAACTTCTTGCTCCACGAGTGCTGCATGCTGAATTTTTCTATTAAAGCTGTCAATCTGAGCATTGGAGATGCGGATCTGACCTTCTGCTTGAATTTTTTTGACTGACAACTCAGCAAAAGCCTGGATATAAACAGCAAAAGTGATAGAAAAACAACTCAGCCAGAACATGGATATAAACAGCAAAGTGATAGAAAAACTTTGCAAAAATCTGAATATAAACAGCAAAAGTGATAGAAAAACAACTTTGCCTGGATATAAACAGCAATATGACAGAAAAAAAACAAACAATTCAACACAGCAGATAGTGGAAAAACGACTCAGCAAAAGCCTGGAGATAAACAGCAACGTGATGGAAAAAACAACTCAACAAAATCTTGGTTAAAAAAAAACAACAAAATAATAGAAAATAAACTCAACAAAAATCTGGTTATAAACAGCAAAATGATGGAGAAACAACTCAGGTGATGCCTCAATATAAAGAGCAAAAACCTGGATATAAAGAGCAAAAACCTGGATATAAAGAGCAAAAACCTGGATATAAAGAGTAAAAACCTGGATATAAAGAGCAAAAACCTGGATATAAAGAGCAAAAAGTGGCAAAGAAAAAAAGAACACAATCAGGAAAAGCCTTGAGATAAACAACAATATTGGATGAAGGCTGGCACTGAATCAACCTGGATCATGTGAGCCTAACACACTAGCCACTTTACTGTTTAGGAGACCTGACAATGAAGGAAAACAAGCAAAGTGAACATGAAAGATTGACTCTGATCTTTTGACCATAACATTTATCATCCCATGATCAAAAAAAAAAAAGACTATAAGTGGAGGCCACTATATTTATGGCAATCATGGAATGAAATTATTATCACTGATAGTCACAGATCAGATTTAAGAACAAAAATATGGCCAAGAGAAAAATACTTTTTAATGCAATGAAAGACAGAACAATCTTGACTCAATCCGCAAGAATGAACATTGAAGTCGACGCAAAACTTCATAACGAGAAGAACGCTTCAACTTATCACTGGTAATCATCTCTTGTTACGACATATAAAAAAAAAGAAGAAAATTAGTTACTGTACTGTCACTTTCAATTTGCCACTTCTACATGAGTACACATTTTGTTTGTGAGTACTTATATACTCTATTTTTTTTATATAATGACAGCCTACGGTCATAACAATATTAATTCCAACTAAACAATGTTGTTAGAACCACGAAAATTTCAAACAAAGAATTGGAATAATAGATTAAATTGCTTGTTTACATTTGCAAGCTCTGGATCTGCAGCATGACAGGTGGTGGCCATTTTGAATGTTTCACAGGTAGCGGGGAGTGTTCGGTGAAATCATTGATACTCTTCCGTTAGAATTAGAAGGAAGCAATTTTATTCATAAAGGTAGATGAAGATGTATGGCTCAGATTTACAAAACGACAGAGGGATTGGGGAAAGTGAGAAAAAAAACACAAATGGCATAAAGTATGAAAGTAAGATGAAAATGTATAAAAGAAAAAACATGCAGCATCCGATACTTTGGCGTTAGCCTTTTTCAAGCTGGTTTTAAAAAGAAGAAATCATATATTCAATATAGGATTAATAATAGAGAAATGCAGAGATTTTAGTGTGAATCTATTTTTATCGACTATTCAAAGGCACTTGATTGTGTACAGAATCAGACTCATTGGGAAATAATGGAAAAAAATTGGATTTCAACACATTTGATACAATTAAATAATATCACTGCTGTATCTAGACCAACAGGCAGCAGTAAGAATAAATGGTGAAACAACTCGGTTTGACATAAAACAAGGGGTCCGTCAGGGATGCAGAATCTCGCCTTACTTATTTAACTTGTATACGGAAAAGATAATGAGGAATATTACAGAAAATGTAGACAAAGAATATTACAATGCCATAACAATTGGAGGTTATGAAATACCAGAGATTAGATATGCTGATGACACAATATTACTGTCCACAATACAAAAAGGATGGAAGAACTAATTATGTCAGTCCGTAAGAACAGCGAAGAGGAAATCCTCTATCTTAATGCAAAGAAAACTAAACTGATGACAACTGACAAAACAGATAAGGCAGCTGAAATATGTATCAATGAGGAAAAATTTGAAAAAGTGGAGAGTTTTGAATATCTTGGATCATTACTAACTAATAATGGAGATAACATTGAGGGAAATTAAAAGGAGGACATCTATTTGTGATAGTAAAAGTAAAAAAAGTAAAATAACTAAAGAAGCTGTGGAGAATGAATGAATGAATGATCTTTATTTTTAAAGGGTAAAGAATTGGGCACGCAAGCCTGTCTTACATTCTGCTCTAAAAACAGACAGAACCACAAAAATAAGATTTTTAAGGGCATGCATCTTCCCCATTGCAACATATGCCCGTGAGACCTGGACACTTAACAAAACAGCTGAGAAACACATAAATGCCTTTGAATGTAAATGGTACAGAAGAGTTCTTCAAATATCATGGACACAAAAAAGAACAAATATATCCATACTGCAAGAACTTAATATTGAAGAAGACTGGCTAGTAAAGAGGATTAAAGAGAGGAAGCTTAAATATTTTGGATACATTAAACGTCATGATAATTTATAGAAGACCGTCTTGGAAGGGTATATAATGGGAAAAAGAAAGAGATGAAGACCAATGTGATGATGGCTGCAAGACATTGTTTATAATCTGCAAATAGATGTGTCAGCAGCAGGGCATCTTGCTTATAATCAAGAGGCCTACAGGAGAGCTGCTAGGGAGGCAAAGTACAAGGGATATGCAAATGACTGACTGACAATCAAGAACACAACACATAAAAAAAAGAAAGGAAAATGAAAAACTTAGCTCTGTGGCACCCTCCTAGTACAGAATACAACAAATCAAAGTGGGAGTGGTGATTACAAAGAAGAACAACTTTGGGGAGAGAACACTTGGGGGGTGGGGGGGGGGGGTTCTGGGGAAGCAATCAATTTATTTATGTATTTTATTTTTGTTTTATTTTGTTATTTGTTCAGAGTGAACGTTAAACGTGACTATCACACAAAATAATGGTTCTAAGATTTTATACAAAATGACAATTGCAATAAAATTGGTTCTAGTAATAAAGTAGATGGATGTGAGTGGAAAGTAAGTTGTGCACGTATAAATGAAGAACGTATAACAATCCAATATTTTGGCAAATGCCTTTTTTCAAGGATCACATATAAAAACAACACAACAGATAAAGCGCAAAAAAAAAAAATAAATAAATGAAAAATTAAGCACAGGTTTTTTGAGTATCCTCCTTGAAAGAAAGACAAGCATGGGGATATAAGAAATATATTAGGGAATTGCTTCTGAAAGAGGAGAGTACTATATGCAATGTGAGGCACACTTTAAAAAAATACATTTTATGCCCATCTTTCTTACAAGGAAGATATAAAAAAAGCAAAGTGTTTAATTTTTCATTTATTTTTCAAGTTTTTATCTGTTGTATTGCTTTTGTTTATGATCCTTGAAAAAGACATTTGCTGACATATTGCATTGTTGTATGTTCTTCATGTATATACATGCTAATATTTTACATAATAATTTTCCATTAAACCATATGTAACCCCTACTCTGCTTAAAAAAAAAAAAGAGAAAATATCTTGCACTAAAACAAGTTATTAATGATGAAATTCATAAATAAATGCTTTTTAATGTAGTTTATTTTCATTCCCATTTCATTTTAACTAGTTTCATGATAATTTCACAGAATGGTCATAAGAGATGGATGCATCAGCAGCAGTGCATCTTGCTTATACCAGAGAGGCCTACAGGAGTGCTGTTAGGGAAGCAAAGTTTCACAAGGGACATGCAAATGACTGACTGACTGACTGGTAATAAGAGATTAGGAGGCATAATTTTTTTTTCTTAAATCAAGTTTTATTTCTCTATATTTGCTTAATTAACGTGTTTTACACTCCTATTGCTTCTTTTTTTTTCTACTTCTACCCACACACTTCTCTTGTCATTACAGTTTATGTTTATGTGTAATTTCTTAAAGTATTTGTGTCTTATCCTCATGATTCATGCTGCTGAAAACCTTTCTACAGTCAGTTAAGCATAATTAAAGATTTTTTTATCTCCATTTGTGAAGAGTTAGAGCAATTTTTGTCCAGTAAAATCATTTAATCATAGTATAAAAATAATGAGAATGGGACAAAAGATATTATGAATGAAAGAAGGAGAATTTGAAAGAATTTTTTAAAAATTAAATTACTTAATTTTGACATGCATTTGCTTTCACGCTTTTTCATGTTTGTTGGTTTTTTTTTCATCTCATGTTGCCACAGAAGTTTAGAATATGACAACTTCAGTACATTTAACACTTGTATATTAGTATATAATGTATAAACTTGTATATAACACTTGTTATCAAGACCAACAGGCAGCAGTGAGAATAAGCAACTTGGTCTGACATAAAACAAGGGGTCCCGTCAGGGGTGCACACTCTCACCGTACTTATTTAACTTGTATACTGAAAAGATAATGAGGAATGTTAGAGAAGATATAGACAAAGAATATTACAATACCATAAGAAATGGAAGTTATGAAATGTCAGAGATTAGATATGCTGATGACACAGTATTAGTCCACAACACAAAAAGAAATGGAAAAACTAATTATGTCAGTCCGTAAGAACAGTGAAGGGCTAAACCTCTATCTTAATGCAAAGAAAACTAAATTGATGACAACTGACAAAACAAATGAGGCAGTTGAAATTTTTATCAGTGAGGAAAAACTGGAAGAGGTGGAGAGTTTTGAATATTGTGGATCATATATTTAACTAATAATGGAGATACAATGAAGGAAATTAAAAGGAGCACATCTATCGCCCTTCAAAAACTAAAATAACTAAAGAAGCTGTGGAGAGGAACAGACATATCTACAAAAATAAGATTTTTAAGGGCATGCATCTTTCACATCACAACATATGCCTGTGAGACATGGACACTTAACAAAACAGCTGAGAAACACACAAATGCCTTTGAATGTAAATCTACAGAAGAGTACTTCAAATATCATGGACACAAAAAAGAACAAATATATCCATACTACAAGAACTTAATATTGAAGAAGGCTGGCTAGTAAAGAGGATCAAAGAAAGAAAACTTAAATACAAGGGTCATACCAAAAGTCATGAGCAAAATTTGATTTTTAAATCAGAATTTATAGATAGAGAAAATATAAATGTATCACCTTCAACTGCATCCTTTGTACTCCATGTAGAAGTCACATGATGTCACCATCATGTGTCACGTTACCACGTGAAGCAGAAACAAAATGCCAGGTGCTGAAGTTTTGTTTTGTCAACGTGCTGTTATTGAGTTTCTCATTAAAAGAGGAAATCCCCCTGCTGAAATTCACCAAGGACTTTAACTTGCTTATAGAGATGTGTGTATGGGTGCTAGGAGTGTTAGGAGGTGAGTGAAACATTTCAAAGATGGAAACACGGGCATCCAAGATATGCCTCGCAGCGGTCGTCCTCGAACTGCCTCCAATGAATGCAATGTGGAAAGGGTTGACGACATCATTAAAGAAGACAGACATGTCACAGTATCTGAAATTGCTGTAAATCTTGGAATAGGACACAATACAGTACAAGAAATGATTGAAACCCTAGGTTATAGAAAAGTTTGTGCCAGCTGGGCTCCACAGGAGAGAACGTCCAGAAACTTGCAGAGTGATGGGAAGAATGTGTGCAGAGAAATGATATTATGTTGAAAAGTGAAGAAAAGGAATGCAGTTTAAGGTGATACATTTATATTTTCTCTATCTGTAAATTCTGATTTTGTAAACATTTTTGCTCACAACTTTCAGTATGACCTCATAATTTGAACACAAGCATCATGATATTACAAGCACTTAATATTGAAGAAGGCTGGCTAGTAAAGAGGATTAAACAAAGAAAACTCAAATATTTTGGACACAATAAATGTCATCTAGAGAAGACCATCTTGGAAGGGTACATAATGGGAAAAAGAAAGAGAGGAAGACCAAGGCAAAAATGGGTGCAAGACATCGTTGATGATCTGCAAATGGATGCATCAGCAGCAGGGCATCTTACTTACAACCAAGAGGCCTACAGGAGTGTTGATAGGGAGGCAAAGTTCCGCAAGGGACATGCAAATGAATGAATGAATGAAGCGTCATGATAATTTAGAGAAGTTCGTCTTGGAAGGGTACATAATGGAAAAAAGAACAAAAGGAAAACCAAGGTGAAGATAGCTGCAAGACATAGTTGATAATCTGAAAATAGATGCATCAGCAGCAGAACATCTTGCTTACAATCAAGAGGCCTACAGGAAAGCTGTTATGGAGACAAAGTTCCGCAAGGGGCATGCAAATGACTGATATTAGTTGATACATGAGTAAAACTCGTGTTTTCTAATAATCAGAAATAAACAAAGAAATATGCTTAACCTGAAGATTATAAAATTCAAAGATGTCCCTACAGAACGGTAGAAAATGCTACACAGATTGCCACCAGTATTGTGTTTTTGTTCCAAGTTTCAAACTTGTGAAAAGTCACCCAAAATACAAGGGACTGATTTTCACATGAATCCTGCTTTCCTGTGCGTTGGCAGCAATGTGATCAGGGTACTTTACTGTACCTCACACTTGCAGACAATATTCTCTACTTTCAGAAGCAGTTCCCTATTTCAAGTGCCATGCTGCATGGCGTAGGCAATCATTTCTCTCCACAATTCCCTGTCTTTAGACTTGATTATGAGATCCACCTGTGACTTTCTTCCTAGCCACACTGACAGCCCATCCAGTAACTTCTCTCTCTGTCTTCCTCTGTCTCTTCTTCCTTCAATTTCTCCAGTTGCCACAGTGTGTTCCAATTTTCTTCTTTATCAATTGGCAGCAATCAGCAGCAATGATGGTTGAGAACCAAATAGGAGCATTCCAAGACATAAAATTGGGGGTGAGACAAGGATGTGTTCTATCTCCTGACCTCTTCTCCTTGTACAGCGAAACCATGATGAGAAATATAGAGAACATGCCAGGAATATCAGCTGGTGGGTACAACTTTAACAACTTAAAATATGCAGATGACACAGTTCTGATTGCTAAAAGTGAAGGGGAGCTATAGGCTCTTTTGGACATCATGGTTCGTGAAAGTAAAAATAAAGGTCTCAGCTTGAACAAAAAGAAGACTGAAGTGATGGTCATCTCAAAGAAAAGAATACCACCAAAATGTAGCATTACCATCGATGGCATAAATCTGAAACAGGTTGATAGATTCAAGTACTTAAGAACGATTATAACAGCTGATGGGAAATGTCACAATGAAATAAAAAGCAGACGTGCTAAGGCCAAGTCAGCATTCCAAACAATGAGACACATCTTGTGCAACAGTTCCATATCAATGAAAACAAGATTCAGAGTACTTAAATGTTGCATCGAGCCAATTTTGTTTTATAGATGTGAAGCATGGTCTATGAATAAGAGAGTACAATGAGAAATGGAGGCCATGTAGATGTGGTTTATAAGAAGGATGTTGAAGGTACCATGGACAGCCAAGAAAACCAGTGAAGTCTTAAGAGAGGCTGGAGTTAAAAAGCAAATTATAGCAAAGATCAGAGGCAGACAAGCAAGATTTATAGGACATTTCCTGAGAAGTTCCCTAATACATTGTTTATATCCCTATTTTAACATGTATGCTTAATGGAGCCTTCTTAAAATCTCCTCTACACAAAATTACTCCTACTGCATTACTGTGGCACAGACAAATCATCATTAGTCAATTTAAGGTAGGCAGGTTACAGGGATTTATAGTAACATTGGTAGTAATATTACATGTGCAACAGCCTGTTGGAGTATGTGGAGTCTTTTTGTTACAAAAGGACATTAAGTTTATTATCTCCATAGGTATGCTTTTATTCATTAACCTAAAGTGTTTTATTTGTTTTTCCTCATTCATAGCACCTAATCTCTCTTTTATTTTTCTTTATTTGATGTTGTTTTGTAGTGAAGGCTTAAAGCTGATAAATAACTAAATCTGTTGTCTGAATTCTAAGTGAAGCTTACTTCTACAATTTGTAGTTTTAAATTTTTAATTTAATGATGGATAAGAATAGAATTTATGTTTGTTAGCAGATTATCAGTAAAATGCCCCAAAAGTTTAGTATAAGCAAATACAAATAAGATTTGCAAATGATGTAATGTAGTAATTTATTATTTTATATGCACCTTGTACTAGAAGAAATTTATCAGGTATTGGCAGGCATACCAACCAAAGCATTGTGTTGGCTGGTGGATCTTATAATGGGTTTGATTCAAGTTTGATAACAAAGTCAACCACTCTCCACAGCTCACCTCAGTTTTGTAGCCTTATCTGGAGCAGAGTTCATTAATCTTTATAATGCAAAAGAAAGAAAGACACTGCATCTCAGAATGTCTATGGCAGAATCTATGAGTAAAAAAAGCTATGACATTCTCTGAATGCAGTGCAAAATGCACACTTTATTGCTGTCGCTGGCACTCACTTATGCTCTCACACATTTAATTCTGCACACATACAGAATCTAAATAGGATTTTTTTGTATAAGATTTACAACATAATTTTACAGTATGATTTTGGTAACAGCCACACTGGGGAATTGCCTTGAGTTGCACAATGTCAGCAAAGCCATTCAATGAGATGGCCCTTTCATTCACTGTCACATATAAATTATATATAAAATTATATATAAATTATACATTTTCAAAAGGTGATAGTCCATCACAAGCATTTTCAAAAGCTCATAATTTTTCCCTCAAGGTAATTGATGTAGTCCATTTTATTGATTTACTACTTTCATGGAGCCAACATTCATAAGAAATCCTGTTTTCTTTTTGTTTGTATTGCTAATGGAGATTTCACCATATGAAAAGAAAAACCACAATGAATATATCTGTGTCCCAAATGTAAGTGTACTGATTTTTTATTTAAATGTATATAATACTCACATGAAATTACAAGTTATCTCCTTCATAGTATGACCCTTGGGTAGTAGTTCCAACATTTTTTTTCCACAGATCATAGCAGTACTGGAAGTGTGCTTAGCTCATTGGTTACAATTTTTTAGATGTTTTCCACAGTCCCAAAATGATTAACCTTCAACTTAGATTTCAACTTAGGGAAGAGGTAGAAATCACACAAAGCTACATCTGGGCTGTAGGGAGGTTGTGAAAGTGTGGGGATGCTTTTCTTCACCAAAAGTTCTTGAACTGAAAGCACTGGGTGAGGAGGTGCGTTATCATGGTGCAACATCCAGTCAGCTGCAGTGTCCCTTTGTCCTCTCTGGACTGTTTGCATGTGTCTTCCTTCCTTCTTCCTTCATCGTTTGCTTCTACCACACAGATTGCCCCTTGCTGCTAATGAATTTACTCCTGTGGTCCTCAAGATAAAGCTCATTTAGGATGGAGGCTCAAGAGCATCATGGGGCTTGAGTCTATATCTCTGGTGAGTCACAGAAACGGAGTTGCGTGGCACTGTGCATGTCACCAATGAGCTTCGAGCTGGACTTCCTCCTCAATGAAACCTCAACATAGTTTGGATATGAAATCCGCTGGGTGAGAGGAGGTTGCCAAGACTAGACTGCACTGGTCCAGTGTCTCCGACTTCAGCGATTGATGGTCGTGGCCACTACCCTTCCTGGTGGTGACCAGAACACAGCTCTGGTCAAGGAGGATGAAGCCTTGCCACTTGTCAAGTTTCACCCCTGGGTTAAGCTGGTTTAGGCATATTTACCAGTTCAAGTGTACATAGGACGTGGCCGACCTCTAGAGCAGAGGTGCCATAAAGTGAGTAGCCTTCACTGCGAGATTAATGGCCATACCAGTTAAACTTCCCTTAAGACTTTCCATCACTTTTCTTGCAGCAGCGTTCACCCGGCAACCCTAATCGCATTTTTCTTCACTCCAGAAGGAGTTTCACCCCACGCATGGCAGATGAAGAATCTTGCCATCCAGTTGTTTGCATGTGCAAAACATTTGTTAAAATTTTATGAATTGCATTTTTATCCAAGCCCGTTTCTTCTGAAATCATCCGGATTCTCAATCAGCTTGTACAACTTCCATGTTGAGATTGTTGATGTGATTGGCCTTCAGGAACAAGGTTTGTTTTTAACATTTTCTCAACCCTCTTTGAAAGCTTTGTGTCACCTAGAGACCATATTTCTCAATAGAGTGGCATCTCCATAAGCTTTAGTTAAATTTTCAAATGTCTTAATGGCAGATTTCTTGAGTTTCACACAAAATTTTATAGCATACTGCTGTTTGATATTTCGCTTCATCATAAACCTAATGAGGTATTAAAATATGACCTTATATAAACTGTAGTAGTGTGGGAATGACTTAACTGATCCAGTTGAATCTAGTCTGGATATGTAGCTAGGATCTCTATCACCACACTGATGTCCACCAGTGACATGTTACTTTGCATATTCGTACATAAGAAAATCAGCTTAATTAAAATTTCATTTTCTTATTCATGTTCCTAATTTGTGTGATGACTAATCTCATAATGTTCCTAGCATGAAGAAGAAGACATCAGAATATTCTGCCCTACATGGGGTTCATATATCATATGAATGCAGGTTTATATTCTGCCCTACATGGGGTTCATATATCATATGAATGCAGGTTTATATTCTGCCCTACACGGGGTTCATATATCATATGAATGCAGGTTTATATTCTGCCCTACATGGGGTTCATATATCATATGAATGCAGGTTTATATTCTGCCCTACATGGGGTTCATATATCATATGAATGCAGGTTTATATTCTGCCCTACATGGGGTTCAAAAGAGAATAGGCTAGGGGTCTATAATCATTAAAATGCAATGCATAGAACCCAGTGGCACTCTTCAGTCAAATTCCAGGCATGGTTCAAGTGAAATTACTCAAGAATACCAGTCAATATATTTTGTGAGAAAACAATAAAATTAAAAAGGACTCTTACTATCCGACACACTCTTAAATGACCAAGATGCCACACTTTATCCCAGTAGATGGCTACATCTATGAACTGAAAACAAATCTGACTTTGTAGAGCTTATTTATTACAGGAAGAGAAGGCTTCACCTGTTGTCAAACCCAGAGACACTTAAGACATAAATTCTTGATTCTGGGTGATCCTGACCTGCTTTTTCTATTTGTTTATTCTGTCTTTTCTACACTGTAAAGTTCTGTCAAAATGGTTCATTTCCACTGCCTCTGGAATTACTCTGTCTTCTTTCTCCCTGTGCGGTCCATCCATCGCTTGTCTATGTGGTCTGTTCTTTTTCATGCACAGTATATGACCAACCTGTCTCCATCTATACTGTTTAACTTTAAGTTTTATGTTACTTCTCTGGCATATTCTTGAAATTATTCTTACTTGCTTCCCAAGTTTTCCACTTCATATTTTTCTCAGTGTTGCCAAGAAACTTCTGAACAAGCTTTCTAGTTTATTATCAGCTTTCCATGTTTCCAACCTATCAAATAGTAGACAGTCAAAGTTAATATTTCAGAATTCTTTAAAGACTGAAGAGTTCAGCAGGTGGCATCTTTAAAATTGAAAAGTAATGTCTGTTCAGCTGTACATTAAGGAAAACTGATTTATATTTATTTTTGCATGTGCATGCGATGTTTTCACCCACAGCTCTCATTATGTTTATCAGGTGGTACACACAACATATTAGTACAACATATCAATATTTACACATAAATTACAGTTATTGATTACTTACAACATATCTGAAGGAACTAAAAAAAAAAAAAAAACTAAACCATTCTCAAATGTCAGACAGTTTATTTGGCATATAAAAAAGTAAAGATAGTCCCATAGCATTTCAAATGCCGTAGGGGGTGAAGCGTTAGAGACCTCATTATGCTGGGTCATCAGCATGTGAGGTAGGGTGACCAGTTCCTTTCCTATATTGGCATATACAGTAGTCTATTAGGCAAGCTGTGCCACTAATTAATTTAACTTTCAACAATGTGCCACAAATGAATCTTATCGAACTTTCAGTCATTAGTGCCTCTCACAGTTCTAATTTATATTCTGGGACCACAGCATGACTGTCCATTTATGCAACCTATATATTGCTAAAAACCCTCAGTCTGGTTTAATTCTGTTTTTACTGAATTTTTATAACACTGTGGACAGCAGTGTTGAGTTTCATGTTGCACATGCTTATCAGTTTTTTCTTTCTGCGGAGCTAAATTTTGCCTATTTCTATACTTTTAGGCTGACACTATTTTTATAAAGTGGCCTGTGTCACATAATCCTATGTGTCACAAAAATTTGTGTTTATGTATTGAAATGTCTTTTCTGGTTTTAATTCAGTCTTCTTAAATCCTTCTCACATCCTTCCCTTGCTGTTAAACCTCACACAGGGCTCACATGGCAGTTTGCCAAGTTTTCCTGTTCTCGGTAAGTCTTTCAACTTCATCAAGGGATGTTATGCCCACTAAACTGGCTTCTCTTAACAATGTCCTCTTTAGAGTTTCACGTGGTCGGCCTCTTTTTTCTTCGGCCTGTTGTGCTCCACTTGATAGCTTGTTTTGGTACTCTTTGATTGTTTCTTCTCATCACATGGCCTACATATGTCCATCTTCTTTTTCTGATCACCCATGAGACAGTTTGTTGTTTGCTCATCTGTCTTATCTCTGTGTTATTCTTAAATTCATTCCACTTCATACCAAGTATTTTCCTGAGGCATTTGTTTTCAAAAGAGTCTAATTTCTTGTCTATTTCTTTAGTTGATTTCCAGCTTTTGCATGCATAAATGAGGGTGGTTATCACATTTGAATTGAATAATCTTAACTTGGTTTTTGTGCTTATAACTTTGGAATTCCATATGTTCTCAATATTTCTGAAGGACAATGCTGCTTTTGCAATTCAAATTTTAACTTTCTTCCTAGTGACACTATCCTGGTCTATGTAGCTGCCAAGGTATGCAAATTGGTTTATTTCATCAACAATTGTTTGTATATTTTTCCTTCTTGATTAATGAGAAGTTTCATTATTTTTGTTTTGTCTTTGTTAATTTCAAGACCTATTTTGCTAGCTAAGGAAGACAGGGAATCTGTTTTTTCCTGCATCGATTTCACATTGTCACTGATAAGATTTATGTCATCAGCAAAATCAAGATCTTCTATTTGGGTCCCACGTACCCAATCAATGCCAGTTTTACCTGTACAGCATCTTTTCATTATAAAGTCTATGGCAATTCCAAAAAAACAGTGGAGATAATATACATTCTTGTTTCACGCCTGTTTCAGTCTGAAACCATTCACTCATTCCTTCTCCTGTCTTTCATAGTCTAGATAACAAATATTTATCTCATACTGCCATTAAATGATGAATGACTATCTTATACGAGAACTCCTAAACACATAATTATGTTTCCAAAAAATATGTCAAATTTATGAATATGTTCATAACTACAACACTTGGTTGATACATGCTGGCTCTAACAATCATTAAAAGTGGACAATATACAGGTTTTTTTAAACCTTACAATAATTAATCCAATGAGTATGCAAAATAATATGCATAAATGCTATAAATTAAAATCACAATTTTTTTTACAAAATCGTGATCAGGAGTTCATCTCGTATCATTTTGTACAACCTAAAATGTTTTGTACTGCTAAAAAAAATTTATTTATTTTGAAACTGTTTAAAAGCTTTTTTTTTTAAATTTAAGATGTTTAAAAGTGATGAAAAGTACATACAGAAAACTTATATTTATTCTGGGAAAAAAATAAAATAATATGATGAAAATGATTTTGAGTACTGACATCTAAAGGAAGGCTTCATTGAAAAATATTGCCAAGCATTTCCAAATAAGCAAGGAATGATGTGACATTCTTTATTCTGCAACTGAACTTAAATTTCCTATATCCTTTGTAATATAAAAAGAAAGAAATAATCATGCATCATAGACATCATCTAGATAACTTGGCAATGGTTTGTTTGGTAAGTGACTACATCTTTGTTGGTGTTCCTCCATGTTTCTCTGGTTCATGAGATGAAATCCTGTGCAGCATAGCAACTTCATCCTGGACATCTAGTGTTCTGTGAGATGTATATGTGTAACTTATCTGATTTCTTTCATAATCAAGTGAAGTGTGGTTTAAAATAAGTTCATTTATTATAGTGAGATTATGAAAATATTAATTTTATTAATTCATGTTTCTATCATCAACAGTTACTTATAATTGCTAGTGTATCTATCACAATTTGACCCATTATTAAAAAGTCATTTATTTAAAATAACATTCAAATAAAAGTATCATAAGTTTCTTAAAATATTAAAATTATATTACAATGATTTTTTAAAAAGGTGCAATACAGCTGAAAGGGTTTTGTTTATTCAGTCTCCATGTTATGAGTTTTTACTCTCTTTCTCTTGGTGTCAGTGAGTGGAGAGTACAGTTTTTCCTCTGTGTATTCATTCATTCATTCATTTGCATGTCCCTTGCGGAACTTTGCCTCCCAAACAGCACTCTTGTAGGCCTCTCGGTTGTGAGCAAGATGGTCTGCTGCTGATGCATCCATTTGCAGATCGTCAACGATGTCTTGCAGCCATCT
Organism: Achatina immaculata; assembly: GCA_009760885.1. Taxonomy (NCBI): domain Eukaryota; kingdom Metazoa; phylum Mollusca; class Gastropoda; order Stylommatophora; family Achatinidae; genus Lissachatina; species Lissachatina immaculata. Next base: position 53,510,054 of record CM019719.1, on the reverse strand, counting down.
TCGCCTTGGTCTTCCTCTCTTTCTTTTTCCCATTATGTGCCCCTCCAAGACAGTCTTCTCTAGACTATCATGACGTTTAATGTGTCCAAAATATTTAAGTTTTCTCTCCCTAATCCTCTTCACTAGCCAGCCTTCTTCACTATTAAGTTCTTGTAGTATAGATATATTTGTTCTTTTTTGCGTCCATGATATTTAAAGAACTCTTCTGTAGCATTTACATTCAAAGGCATTTATGCATTTCTCAGCTGTTTTGTTAAGCGTCCAGGTCTCAATAGCATATGCTGCGATGGGAAAGATGCATGCTCTTAAAAATCTGATTTTTGTGGTTCTGCTGCTCCTCTCCACAGATTCTTTAGTTGTTTTACTTTCTGAACAGTGATAGAAGACCTACTTTTAATTTCCCTCATTGTATCTCCATTACTAGTTAGTAGTGATCCAAGATATTCAAAACTCTCCACTTCTTTCAGTTTTTCCTCATTGATACATATTTCACCTGCCTTATTTGTTTTGTCAGTTGTCATCAATTTAGTTTTCTTTGCATTAAGATAGAGGTTTTGCTCTTCGCTGTTCTTACGGACTGACATAATTAGTTTTTCCATTCCTTTTTTGTGTTGTGGACAGTAATACTGTGTTCCTCTGTGTAAGGGAGTGTAATATACAGCTTTCCTTGTATTCCAGGGAGTATAATTTACTTTTCCCTCTGTGTTAGGGAGTGGAGAGTATAGATGTGCCTCTATGCCAGAGAATGTAACATAGCTATCTCTTTGTGACAGGGAGTTGAATGTATAGTTTTCCATTTGTCATCATGCTGTCCAGGAAATGAAATGTAGATATCTTTCTCATTTTTGTATCTCTGCACGTTATGTCAAAGACAGAACAAATGAAAGGAAAAAATAAAGCTAGTGATCTTATTCTTATCTTTTCTTCCTTTAATCTTTAAGTGGATTCTATACAGATTAAATGCTGAAGTTTTGAGTTACAAAAAGATTGTCATATACTAAGAGAGAGACTATGAGAGTTATAATGTGTAGCAATATCAAGCACTTACCTTCTGCCAATATTAAGTATCCTTTCATACCAATCGTCTTGATTCATGTTGACTTGAGATTCTGCATGCACACTATTTTCTGAAGCTAAATATATATATATATATATATATATATATATATATCTTACATCCTTCCTGTGCCGCTAAACATCACATAGGGCCTACATGGTAGTTTGCCAAGATTTCCTGTCTTTGGTGAGTTTTTCAATCTCATTAAGGGATGTTATGCCCACTAAACCGGCCTCTCTTAACAATATCCTCTTTAGAGTTTCACGTGGTCGAACTCTTTTTCTTCGACTGTTGTGTTCCACTTGATAGCTTGTTTGGGGATTCTCTGATTGTTTCTTCTCATCACTTGACTGACATATGTCCAATTTATTTTTCTGATCACCCATGAGACAGGTTGTTGGTTGCTCATCTGTCTTATCTCTGTGTTGTTCTTGAATTCGTTCTACTTTATACCAAGTATTTTCCTGAGGCATTTGTTTTCAAAAGAGTCTAATTTCTTGTCTATTTCTTTAGTTGTTTTCCAGCTTTCACATGCATACACGAGGGTGGATATTACATTTGAATTGAATAATCTTAACTTGGTTTTTATGCTTATAACTTTTGAATGCCATATGTTCTCAAGATATTTGAAGGTCAATGCTGCTTTTGCAATTCAAATTCTAACTTCCTTTCTGGTGTCACCATCCTGGTCTATGTAGCTGCCGAGATATGCAAATTGGTTTACTTTACTTCTTCAACAGTTGTTCCTTTTACGTATATTTTATCCTTCATGGTTAATGAGAAGTTTCATTATTTTTTTCTTTTATCCTTGTTAATTTCAAGTGCTATTTTACTAGCCATTGAAGACAGGGTATCTGTTTTTTATTGCATTGATTTCACATTATTACTAATAAGAGTTATGTCATCTGCAAAATCAGGATCTTCCAAGTGGGACTAACATACTCAATCAATGCCAGTTTTACCTGTGCAGAATTTTTTCATTATGACATCTATGGCAATTCCAAAAAGCAAGGAAGATAATTTACATCCTTGTTTCACGCCTGTTTCAGTCTGGAACCATTCACTCATTCCTTCTTCTGTATTGACACACAAACATATCCATTGTAAAGTTCCCTAATGATGTTGACAATCTTAGATAGTATTCCATATATTCTTAAAATTCTCCACAATGAATCTCTGTGTATGCTATCAAATGCTTTTATAAAGTCTATGAAGTTCAGGATTAATGGTTTTTGCTTTTCAATATGTTCTTCAAGTATTATTCTTAGAGTAAAGATCTGGTCGAGACAGCATCTCTTTTTTGAAATCCTGCTTGTTCTTCTCTCATTGCAGCATCCACTATATCTTTAATTCTATTCAGAATAACTTTGCAAAATACTCTTGTCACAACTGATAGTAAGGTTACTCCTCTCCAGTTATTGCAATCACTAAGGTTGCCTTTTTTCGGTATTTTAACAATGATTCCTTTTTTCCATTTAGATGGGACGTTTTCTTCTTTCCAAACTTCTCTGTAGTTGGTTCATGTTGTCATTGTTAATAGCTTTTAACATTTTGGCTATTATTTCATCTTCACCTTCAGCTTTGTTGTTAGCCATTAGATTCACTGTTGTTTCAATTTCATTCAATGTAATTTCATCTAGATTGATATTCAGCTGTTGGATTGGTAAGTCAGTTTCAAGGTCTATCAATTCTTTTGGGTGTGGTCGATTAAGTATTTCTTGGAAATGTTCGGCCCATCTTTGCTTTTGGTCTTTACTTGATGTTAATAGTGTGCCAGTTTTGCTAAGGATTGGTCTTTATTTGGATGCAATAGAAACTGTTAGCCTCTTTTGTATGTTATATAAAGTTTTGCTGTCTCCTCTGCTTTTTTCGCCATACTGTCCATGTATTCTCTTTTATCCCTTCTAGCTGAATTTTTTACTTTATTGTCTAGTTATTCATATGTTGCTTTTGCCAAATCTCTTCCAAAACCTGTCTTTACATTCAAAATGTCTAATTTGGCTGCTTGTTTTTCATATATGTATTTCCATGTATTATCTGATATCCATGCTTTTCTATTTGTTTATTGCAGTCCAGCACTTATATATATATATATATTGTATATACTCTTTATTGAATAATTTATTTTAAAAAGAAGACTAAAATCAAACTTTATAGACCATAACTATTTATTCCTTTTGCATTCACAGGCTGCCTGAAAGGACATGGGCAAAGTATCCTCATTTCATAACCTGCCTCAGAAAGAGATTTTGAATATTTGCTGGCCACTAACAATAAATAAAGACCTACTTGCCAAATGTGAACAAGATGATATGCTTATCACAACAGCACAAAAAAAACCCAGTGAAAATGGATTGGTCATGTGCTCCAAAGGGACTCTAGCAACACTGCTAAAGCAGCCATGTGATGGACACTTGAGGGAAAAGGAAAGAGGCTGATCAGAGGCTATCTGGTGGAGCACTACAGAAGCAGAAATGAGTAGCATGCAGCACAGCTGGGGCACAATACAAAGGCTGGCTGCAGACTCTTGTTGCTGTCCTGCAAAATGCCAGAGGGTGTACTGGGTGGTGACTGCTTGGCTGACTGCTGACCAAGGAAATGGATGGATGGGTCATAGTTACCAGTTTAAGGACTGTTTCCTCTTTATTCCAGTTAATTTCAGTCTTTTGCCAAGGTTTATGTTGTCTGCTTTAGAGGTGAATAGTCTGGTATTTTGCATGCAGATTCTCTTACATCACTCTCTGTAGCCTAAGATTTACATATTTGCTATAACATACTGTGATGAGTTAATTCATGATGTTACACTGAATAGGCAGAATACATCTGTCATAGTGTTTAGTAAACATTTTTAACCTTACTTCTTCCTGCACGTACGCTTCTGAACATTTCTTCTTTCCAAATAAGCGAAAAAAAGAATCCAGTAGCAGGATGAAGATCTGTGCCTCATCACTTTTAACAGCTGGACAGTTTCTCTGTGCCTCAACTGTAAGAATGTCAAGCAAGATGGCCAGGAACAAATTTGTGAGAAAAGGACACAAATGATGACAAATAAGCAGAAAAACAGGACTGTTTCCCACTGATCAGACTCGGGCAGGTTTGTTTCCTGGAACAGTGAATTTTAAAAATATGATGAAATAAAAATGTAAATATTTTGTTCTATGTATTGCAGTTCAAAATGATTTGATAAGTGTCTGTAACTCAAAGAAACATTTTCTGTAAATGAGAGACTGTCACATAACTTTTAAGGGCGAACAAACATGATATTTTAAAAAATGACATGTAAATAAATTTTTTAACATTTTTGAATGCACGAAATAATCTTAAGCATTTTAAAAAAATTAAATGAAGCCAAAACAGAATCTGTCTGAACTGTGTGAAGGAAGATTGTTCATGAATCTATATGTATCAGTTTCTGTTCTTTCCAGTCAAATGGCTGACACTAATGTCAGTTACTTGTGCAAGTAAAAAATTTTTGTGTGTTCTTTGTCATTACAATTGAAAATTTCAACAACTACAAGACTCAGTCCAAAACTAAATCTTCCTGTCAAACTGTATATTGTGTAAAGTTTTATAATCCAATAACTGTACAATTTTTTAAATGCAGGTCAAAATTAGCTGGTAAATATTTCCTTTGGCTTCAACATTTTCCAAAAAATTTGAATAAGTTTCCAGTTAGTAACAACTGTCTGCCTGAATTTAAATTAGCATAGAAAATATTCACTTCTGTATGTCTGTCAGTTTCTCTGTGTATTTCACCTTGAAGCCAGAGTGACCTAGAAGTCCAGTGAAAAGTGTCATCATGCTGTCCAGGAAGCTTTTGAAATATGGGCTTGTATGGTTGAACAACTGGTAGCCCAGGAAAGTAAAGCTCATTATAATGAGGCAAATGTATGAGAAAAAGCTTGGTAGGGTGTTCACTGCTAACTTCAGAACATAGTATACCTGAAAGGTGCACAAAAGTAGCACTTAAGAGAGAATTTTTCATGTGAAGCCTAAGTATTTGCTTACATTTTTGTTTTCAGTTTTCATATTTCTCTGTAACTGTCCTTAATTTTGCCTTCAATTTCACATTTTTTTGCACATATGAATGAACAATTGTTCTTTGCCTGCACCTTCATATAAAAACCTTTCAGCTCCTTGCATTGTTTTCATTTGTTTAAGCCACTCACTAATTAATTTTTATCAAAGAAAATAATGCTGCTAAATTTGTACTCAACAGGCTATTGTACAAAATTCTACCAGTTCTGCTGTCTGGACATTCAAAGACACTGTAAACTGAAAACACTGAGCATGGCAGTGTAGTAGTCAGAAAATTAGATTCTCAAGTCCAAGGGACCACTTTTGTTTCTGGCTGAAGATTCACTTCTTTCAACTCAGATTAAAAATAGATATCTGACCCAAGTATTAAGGAGCAAAGGCAACGGAGGTGATTGTTCATGCCTCACCTTTGGAAGCTGGCATCCTTCAAAAATGAAGTCTTAAATAACTGAACATGCTGTGCACAATAAGTGCTTTGTTAACTTTCGTTAAATACTGAGATTATTAATTCATACAAAACAAATTCTCTATTATTTAAGAATAGAGAAAATTTAATTTAAAATCAAAGTTTAACATTTTAAAATGTGATTGTGTTACTTATTTGATATATTCAATGTGTCATTAGTATTACTGGTACAACAAACTGTAACAAATTATTTTTAAACTTTCATTTGACTTTCTGTCAGGACCATTTGGGGGGGGGGGGTGGTGAGGGGGGAGTGTTTGTGTGAGTCAGGCTTGTACATCCGGGGCCTAGGTTGTCAAGAGGACCTGGTGGTCCTATTTTTCATATTTTTATCTTATTAGAGACATGCTTGGGTGGAAGACTGATAGTAACTGACCCTGGGGCCCAACTTTCTGTTGATGAAATAAGAATGCAGGTGGATATATTTCTTGTTTAAAACCTACTGCAAATGTGGAAGACTGGATTACCTATTCTCACATGTAATCATTAACACCAACAGAAGGTTTAAATTCTTTCTTGATTACCCTTATAGTTCTTTCAGAGTATCCTGCCAGTTTGAGTAATCTGAAGCAGGTAATGGCTACAAGAAAGGCCAGGCAAATGATAAATCCTGTGTCCCATATAGCAACATGCTGGAAATTTAAAAACTGTGTCCTGTCCTCCTTCATTCTGGATATTGCTGCTTTTACGCTCTTCATACGCAAGCTTGAAACATTTTTTAAAAAGTAATATAATTATGTTAGCTTTTAAATAATATTCACAAAATGTTGTCTTTCTCTTTAATCATTTATAGTGAAATGGTCACAGAGTCTCAACCTGGGAATCAGAATAACAGTAAATGACAATTTGCAAGTTCATATGATACAGAAAACTGAAAAAGCAAACAGTTTTAGTGAGATCATAAAGCAGAAACAAAGAAATCCAGAAACATTAAGTAATGATTATCACAAACCCTGAGATTAAAAAAAAAAGAAAGACAGACTGGTTCAGTTAAGTATTCTGCATGAAAAAAAAATAAAAGATGATCAACCCAATAAAGGAATTAGACTACAAAAGGAGAAAAATGACAGGACAAATCCACAGTATTTAAGGCAAACATTTCAAAACTGGTGAGATGGTAAATACAGAAATATATCCTGACCTGAATTTTAGAGAATGTGCATCCTTATATACTGTATGATGATAATCTTCTTCTTCTTCTTTGTTTGCTTATACCACCAAGACTGCCCCGTGATCCTACTGAATTTACTCCTGTGGTCCTGCCCTCCTGTGGTCCCCAAGAGGACCACAAGAGATCCCCGAGAAGACTACAAGAGGTTCTGAGTATCGCAGGGCTTGGGCTTGTATTCTTGGTGGGTCACAGAAGTGGGATTGCATGACATTGTGGTTTTTGTAGCACTAGTTTAATCTAGAGTTGGACTTTCTCACTGGAAAACCTCAACGTGTTTTAGATATCAGCATATATCCACCGAGTGAGAAGTGGTTGCCCATCTAGCCTAAAGTTGAACTTTCTCACCAGAAAACCTCAGTGTGATTAGGATATGCATATATCCCCATCGGGTGAGAAGTGGTTGCCTATCTAGATTGCACTGGTCCAGTGTCTCCGACTTCAGCATTTTGTGGTCGTGGCCGCTACCCTTCCTAGTTGTGACCAGGATGAAGCTTTTGTCCAGGAGGACATATCCTCATCACTAGTAAGTTTCATCCCTGGGTTAAGCCGGTTTAGGCTATTATCCCAGTATGGGCATATTTAGGACATGACAGACCTCTATAGCAGAGGTACCATGACATGAGTAGTCATCAAGTTTCACCCCTGGGTTAAGCTGGTTTAGGTATATTTCACCAGTATGGGTGTCTATAGGGCGTGGCCGGCCTCTAGAGCAGAGGTGCCATGGTATGAGTAGCTCTTGCCACAAGACTACTGGATATACCGATTAAACTTCACTTTATCCTTTCCATCACCTTTTCCACAACGGCGTTGCATGGCAACCCTAACTGCATTTTCACATTTCCTTCATTGGCCAGGAGGAGTTTCACCCCATGTGTGACAGTCGAAGAATCTCGCCAGCAGTGTCTTAGTTTAACCCCTGGGTTAAGACGGTTTAGGCAGTCTGCCCCAGTATGGGTGTAAATAGGACATGGTCAGCCTCTAGAGCAGAGGTGCCGTGATTTGAGTAGTCCTGACCTTGAGACTACTGGTTACTTCACTTAATCTTTTCCTTCACTTTTTCCATGGCAGCGCCGTGTGACAACTCTAATTGCATTTTTCTTCATTGGCCGGGAGGAGTTTCACCCCATGCACGGCAGTTAAAGAATCTCGCCATCAGTGGATGCATGGCTTAATCTTTGAGACAAGCATGTGACTACTGGCAGGATCAACTAGATAGTTTTCTTTACCGAACCTTAGTCAAATGTCTGCCGACAGACCGACACAGGGCAAGGGAGACAGCGCTCTGCTCAAAACGGATCCCTTTTGATCCCGGTGGCGTTCATTTCCTTTAACCACCAGTAGCAGTGGCTGGCTCTCTCTGCTCTAACAAATGAGAAGAAAGTGCGGCCCCAACAACCAGTGCACATTACATACTGCAGACCTGATACTCTTTGTGAGAGATGGGCCAATTTTGAGAACACTGGTCGACAATACCGTAGTACACCACCGATGCCTTAGCACGAACCTATAGGCTTCGCTTAACTCTTGCTGTCCAGGAAGGGAGCAAAAACCTTTCTCCCCACACATGGAACTTGAGAGTGCTTTTTCACCAAAGAACTATGATGATAATGATAATGTATCCATTATGTCTCATGCCAAATAAAGAAGTAACAAATCTTTCAGGCATAACCACCTGTTTCTGCGCTTCCTGATTATTTTTTTTCTTAAATCAATGAAGTTATTTAACTTTCTAATATCAATGAAGTTATTTAACATTCTTATATTAAACACTCTTAACAAATAATAAACAATTAATGAAGCAACTTTAACACTCACAAGAACATTGATATTGTTGTAGTTGCCACAGCAACAGCTGCAACATCAACCATAAACCAGAAATTTTTTAGAGCTGCCCATTTTTCTTGTGAAAGCACAAAAATAACAAAGAAGAAGCCAAATGCTGTAAAGCATAAGTACAGGACTTCACAAATGGTGATATATGTACCCAGAGCGCCTGGAGGGTCATAAACCGTGAAAGGGTAAATGCTGAAAAAAAAAAAACAACCAAAATGATATTAATTATATATTATCCTACATTATTTGTATAGTAATGTCAAGCACATTATAAGCATGGCAAAAACTTATTAGCCATAATAAGTAAAAGTTTTTAAAATATCTGATATGTAAATGTTGCCAGTCCTGAATGCCATTTACAAAAGGCAATAGTCAGGTTAAACTTCATAAACATTAATGACAGTAATTAATAAAATGCCATCCTTCTGGCAAAAAAGTTGGTTCAAATAGATTGGGACATTCTATGGGGGTTGGAGAAGAGAAAACAAATGCCTAAGGAAAATACTTGGTATAAAGTGGAACGAATTCAAGAACAATGAAGAGATAGGCAGATGAGTGAACAACAATCTGGCTCATGGGCGATCAGAAAAAGGAGATGGATGTACGTCAGTCACATGATGAAAAGAAACAGTCAGAGAGTCCCAAAACAAGCTATCAGATGGAACACAAAAGGCCGAAGAAAAAGAGGTCAACCACATGAAAAGAGGACATTGTTAAGAGTGGCCAGTTTAGTGGGCATAACATCCCTTGATGAGACTGAAAAGCTCATCGAAAACAGGAAAACTTGGCAAACTACCATGCGAGCCCTATATGACATTTAAATGGCATGGGAAAGATGTACGATGTAAGAAACCTCAGAAAATTTCTATATTACATGGGAAAATATACAAATGAAGGTTCAAAGGAGGTGCAAATGTTTTAAAACAGTGTTTCTGTTATTAAAATGAGTTTTTAATTTTGCAGTTAAAATCTTGCCACAAGGTGCATTAGGAAGGAAAGTCTCCATCACAACAGCAAAATATCTTTACATGTCTTAGATTATCAGGTAAGTGATCAGAGTCTAATTCTGAAACAGTAATGAACCCCTAGAATATCAACCATCACAGGTTTGCAAATTATTTGTATTATTTTTCAAGCTTGGAGACATTGCTGGGATACTTTATCCTCATCCGCTTTACTTTCACTGCCAAATTTCTTCTTATTTGTGTTTCTCTTAGAAGGTTAATCAACTTTTAGACATAAAGTGCATGATCTTTAGGTTAGATGTTCATTTTGGGTGTTGAAGGCTGCAGGTTCTTCTTCTTCGTTCGCATTGTCTGTCTATATCTGCAGTCCTGTCTTTTGGATAAATTTCACTGTTTTTTGTAACTCATGTATGGAACCGTAGAGCTTAACTTCTTTAGTGGGGCTGCAGGTTCAAATCCCACTACAAGTGGCAGGTATTTCTTTCTGTAAGTCATCCAACAATAAAATTCTCCTGGTCTCTAAGTAATGGGATTGAATGTCCATGTACATTGTCATGCATGTTAAAAATCCCTAGGTAGTTGAAAACTGCGAAAAACAGTAGGCCAAATGGCCACAGCCTGGGCAAAATTCTAACGGAAATCTACCACAGAAACTGGCACAGGAGCTTGAAATGTCTATATTGTCCATGACACCCATTCTGAGGTGGGAACTGGAACTGGGGGAAAGGGATATGGCAGGCTGGACTGAGCAGATAATGGGAATGTCCTGACTGTGATGAAGCCATTTCCCAAACAATGAATGATATGAACATGACTGTGATTTCAACAGCTATTTGATCACCAAATAACTTTCTATGAAGAGTGTGGCAGACACGATAGATGTAGGTAGCACTCTTGTAACACACATTCAACAGTCATGTTTGAACTGCTAAAAGTGCATATACAAATAGATTTGATATTACATTTCAATAAGTTCAAACATCTTTTCATATTTTATCACAAGACTACAGTCACGCATTTGTGTTGTTAATTTACATATATCAGAATACAACGTGAAAACATTAAAAAACAATCAAATAGTAACAAATTAAAATCTAACTTGATACTGGTAGTGCAAAATATATATCATATTCATACTTAACAAACGGAACCACCCCTCCTGTTTCTGGAAATTCAGCTAGCAGAGTAACGTAAACGAAACGGTATACATTTGGGCAGTAGACTGTAAATTCAAGAATCACTGCTCGAGTCTGCCGGTCAATCCATAAATACTGTTTCATCTCTTGGACTATAGCTTGGGCCAGCTGGACAAATAGTAAATGCAAATGTGAGCAAGAGAATTTTTAAAATATCCTACAATAGTGCTCGAAAATAAATACATTCTGGCTAAATTAATACTATTATAAGAATTTTAAAGTCAGACTACATTTTTAAAAAGTCAGACTATATAATGCTCTTATAATTAATTAAGAGGACACTACTATTTATAATCAAATTTGTTACCAAATTTCTCAATTGTATCATCGTATTATTAAGTTATATTGTTAATAGCTAAAGATGTGCGTATCAAAAACATCCTTTCCTTGTCAGTAGAAATATAGCCATTTCTACGGCAGAAACAAAGTAAACTACTTACATTTTTAAAACAAAATCTAGTCAACTAATTATATTTTCAAAGTAAAATCACATCTAGCTAACTAATTATATATTCAAAATAAAAAAGCAATCTTTCAATTTAAAATTCATTTTAATAAACCATCAACAGTGAATATTTAAATGTACTATCAAATTTATGTCCAGGTTGACAATGTAACCCCCTCCTCCATAAGTGTTATATTCTCCTGTGATAGGAAGCTGAAAGGTACTCAGAGCTGATCTGTGACCCCAAGCTCCAGCAGTTACACGCAATCGGTCTGATTGAGGACATGGAGTATTAGACCAGCCAAGACAAAATTCTCTAGTTTCCTCCTTAAGAATACTGTACTTGTCAATACAGGCTTTTGCATCAATCCTAGGCCACAGACAGTCTCCTAAATACAAAAAAAAAATTGAAAGACTGTAGTCTTGTATTTTCCATAATTCATTACCTAACTGTATAGAATGGAGCCAATAAATCGTATAAAAACAAAATAAACATCTATTTTCAGTTTATTTACAATAAATCTATCTCAATAACTGTAAAACTGCATGTGGAAAATATTTAGTATGGCTGAGTATTGTGATAAAGCAACTAAAATACTACAGGAATCAATTCACAATATTTCTAAATGGACAGAAAAACAAGAACTAGAATCTTAATTTAGAAAAAATACATGCCCCAGTTTTCTCATTTCTGAGCAAAACTGAAAGTGGATATAAAACTCGACTGATTGCATGTGAATTGTTAAGATGGTGCAACCTTTCTGTGAGATAAATGTTGACACTAACATTAATACAATACATACCAAAACATCTTCTGATAAGAATGCAGTGTTGTGGCTCAATATCCGAATTCTGTCAATACAGCACAAGTTTTCATTTTCAAAACCACGCCACTGGTTTCTGACTGACCTTTTCTCATGCGTACTTGTCTCAGTCTTGGTGCACCAAGGCGATAAAGATCCCAGACCACTGTATAAAGCCTATCTTCTGATACAATAGAATGACCCTTGGAATCCTTCTCTGGGAAAAGCCACGGAACAAGCACATTCTCCAGCCAGGCAAAGTAATCAAAAGATGAATTTATCTGTGATAAATACAAAAGTCTGTTTAATTATACAAGTTACTATTGTCATTTTTAAAAAATTATAGTTTATCATGTGTGACATTTGGTAACAAAACTGCATAGCTTTTTAATTGGATAATGATTTACCCACGACTGTGAACATGAATTCTATGCAGTGCCACCATTATAATGGGCATAGTTCAGTTTTACTGAAGGGTATAGTTCAGTTTTACTAAATGACAAAGGAAATGAGGAAACTGAGCAGAAACACAAATGGCAAAGAATAATGAAGTAAGATGATAATGTATCAATGAAGAACATACAACATCCAGTATTTCAGCATGAGCCTTTTTCAAGGATTTAAAAGCAAAAATGCCCCAGGTAAATGGAACTGTAGGGTGGGAATGAAGTAGGATAAAACTTCAAAACTTCAGCCAATCAGAAACCTTAGGCAGCATGGATGGAAAACATTGTTCATTGGACAATAGTTGGAGGGGAGGGGCAAGAAAGAGCCAAGAAAGCTATAAACACTTGGAGGCTGTTACAGAAGAAGGAAGGAATAAAGCTAAAACTGCAGTGGAATGAGTGGGGCTGAAAAAAAGAATGAAAGTGCAATATAGATAGCAGAAAGTAGGTGGAAATTTAAAGAAGTTTAAAGAAAGCTGAATTTTTTGTTAATTTCAGCTGGGTGGAGACAGCCAGCCTGGAAAGTAAGGTGCTGTTCTAAAGCCTTATGGCAATGTTCATTGGAGCAGATTGCAGTAACAGAAATGCCCCATTTTCCTTGGTGGTTTTTTTTTGGCTGTCTGTGCCCTCTGAGATATGTCATCAAGATGTTGACGAAAATGATCTCCTAAGCGTAAACCCTATATACTTCATATCACAACGCTTACACATAATGACATAAATGACATTGCGTGAAGTGCAAGTGAAGCCCTCCTGAACTAAAAGCATGGACTTCAGGATGGAAATCTGGCTAACCTCAACAACAAACAGGCAAATATTGCATCTACAGTGTCCGCAGCTTTTAGAACCATAAAACGTCTTGTCCTCTGTCATCAGGCGACTTCTAACTAATAGGTCCTTGAGGTTCTTGTCCCGTCTGTATTTCACTTGTATCAGGGTCAGTCTGGAGGAGATGGAGATGAAGAAACAAGATCTCCTTAACTGCCAAACTATGTGGGTGGTGCATGAGTACCAATTTCACTCTGTCCGAGTTGCAGGACAGTTTAGGAGTGAGGGCTTGTTGTCACAAGATATAGCTGATGTGGTTCCAGGATGAAGTGAGAACATGTTCTGGATAACCGCATTGACAGAAGATATCCAACATTTTGTGAGACTGATTGTGGAAATCAACATCTTCAGTACATAAACGTCACAACCTACGAAGCTCCTAAAAAAGGAAAAGTCCTTACACAACCTGGGTAGGAGGAGGAGTACAAGAGATAGCTAAAAAGATCTTGAAACATACGCACTAATTAATGCAGAGAATGGAAAATATAAATCTCAATATATATTTAAGAAGCATCTCAAACTAATGAGGTTAACATTCATTTATAATGTAAGCACTGATGCATCTGAAGCAATCAAAACAAATATTAATAAATATAAATGGAAGTGGTTGGACCAGCCACAGGCATAATTAGAAGTAATATTGACAGGAAGTTCTGATGTAGAGAGCAAAACAACAAAACAACTCCTCAGATCATCAGAGAAGTACCCACCTCCAAGGAAAGCATTTCGGCCCTTTAAACTTCTGACACTCATTACTCCCAGAAGTCTGTGAGTTGCTAGTTGTAACTGCTTCACGAGGCTGGAGATACTGTTTGAATTTTCAAATAGCTGTTTGTTCGGTGGATTTTGATAAAATGCCTTATATTACGGAGACCAAGTCCTTGACTGTGCTTCGTGTTTATTGCCCTTGTTTGTCCAGCGTGTTACACTTGGTGATTTGTAAGACACACCGTGAGGGAAGCAGAAACACAAGCCACTCTTGCCACCCACTGAGATGGCACAAATGTTGTCTTCCATTATATTACCTTGATCACTGTTACTGTGTTGTATAGGGCCAACACAAATTTGTAAGTCCTCACAGGTATTGTAATAATGAAAAAGAGAGCACACTGTAAGTATCACTCCATTATACAATCAGAAAAATTTAAGACAAGAAAAAAAAAACTAGCAAGGATCCTACACTAAATATATAAACTACGAAAAAAAGTAGGAACAGCTTTATTACTTAATGAACACAAAGCTGTGACGTTTCATCGTTAGCCTTAACCACACAAACATAAACAGGACGAAGAAATAGAGAGACGAGATACAGTATAGAATCACATCTATTTTCCATTCATGTGATTCTATACCGTATCTCGTCTCTCTATTTCTTCACAGCTTTACTGTAGTGCTTCGTGTTTAGGTGTATACTTATACACTAATTATTGTGTACACTAAATATATTACAATAACACAAGAAAAAAGTAAAATGAACACTAACAAATGCATGCAATTACACAGCTGTTGAAATTTAGTAAACATGCTTACAAGTTGAACAGAAAGGTATATGAAATAAAATGACATGAAATAATCCTGCCTAGAGTAAATGAATAGGAAAATAATATGGCTAAATTCACTGGTGGACAAGTCTCCACAAATAAAGTAACGGTAAAATTCTAATTTCCATGCCATTGAGGCATATTTGGTATATGGTGTTAGGCCTGTATTTCCATGACCTTTGGCACATGAAAGTGTGATGTGGTCAGCATCACTCCTGGCTGCATTTACCTTCCCAGATTTCTCTGGTACCCATTTTTAGAGGCTTGGTGGACCCTGGGGCCTTTTGGTGTGTACCAGAAAAAAAATCCCACTGCTGGGACTTGAACCCAGTACACTGGATTTACCATTGAGCATCTAACCACTCAGCCAACCAGCTCCGCAAATAAGCTCTGGAATATTCTATAATCAGTTATGTTGTCAACAAAAAAAGAACTATGTCTCAAGAAAGAAGCATGAAAGGTTTTGCAAAGCATAAACTCTTACAAAGGTAAAAAGACAAACATTTATTTAGGCAGGACAAAGCTAGAGAGGGGGAAAAAGAGGTAAATTTTCTGATAAATAAAAGAGCCAGCATCAGTTTCTTGTCCGTCTCTAGGTGTTCTTCCAGCAGTTCAAAATGAAAATTTTTCCTACTAAAAGCTTCAGTGTCCTTTCATCTCAAAAATTTACCTGTAAAATTATTGTACTCATCTTTATTATGAATTAAAGTGATTAACATATAAAAAAAAACATACACATGCTTACAGAATTAAAGCCTGTGTTGCTCTGATCAACTAGATCTGCATAGATGATGTTGTACAGCCGATTATCATGAGGGCTGCGGTTTGAGTAGCAGATACTGGTTGTTATTATAAGAATAACACAGTGAATTGCTAGTTCCTGAAGGGTATTTCGAAGCATAATATGAATTTTTCTTTTATGTGTTGCAGCTCTCAGTTCCTTTTCTGAGAAGGCTGGTAAAAATGAGACTGACTGACGTGGAGGCGCTGGTTCTGGAAAGATAGGTTAATTCCCATGAGGGTATCTAGAATCGAAAATAAATGAGATGAAACAGGTTCAAAACAGCAAAGAAAGTTACATACAGTGTGAAATTTTTAAAAATATACTAAATTATACAACAAATTGCCTTTAGTATTTGAAATACATCTGGGCTGTGAAATCAGCCTTTACTATTATTTGTAGATTTTTATATTTCCTTAGTGTTATGTGCATACAATTTCTCTTAAGTTTAGATGCAAAATCACTCATGGTTTAACATATATACCGCAACTGTCAATACTACTAACTGTTATGATCAGAAGAGCCTGACTCACTGTTCCTGATGCCATGTTCCTTGTTGATTTGAGAAATGTGCTCATGACTCAGTTCATCTACACTTTTCACTTTGGCTTTTCTCATCAAAACTGACAAAAGAATTGAAATCAACACCACCTGCGATTCAAAGACTGCAGAATTAAAATACCATCATTCAATAATCAAAGAATTATTTTATTATTTGAACGGTTAAAGAATACTTGATATAAAAACATACAGAAACATTTCTTTACACATATTGTTTAAACTTCTTACTTTCTATGTTAAAAAAAAAAAACTAAAAAATACAGGTGAAGATGGAGTATGAGTTGTTGAAATTACCAAGACTGATCTAAATTAAATTTTTAAAACTGTGAAATTCACTTATCTTTACAGTTTCACACTCAGGTTGTGTATGTAATAAAGAAATATAGTTTTGACAATATACAAGAATGAACACTAATAATTAGTTGATCAGTTCCCCTGGGAAAAACTGTGTTAAGAAAACATTTATCTTAACATAGTGTTTGTGAGACAGGGAACATAAATCTGTTTGCTTAAAAACTCTGACATACTTCTGTAGCCCAGAAACCTGTAGCAGTCAACACTAACTGTAATTGTTATTTTTCTAAAATGTAATGTCAGGCTGGTGGACAGATGGGGACATGGAGATCGCTGGCAGGGATGAAGGAAGTCTGGTGTGGAAGCAATGAATCCAGGACGTGACAAGCCTGTGGGTCTTTACAACAATGGCTATCAGAACAATGTAAACAAAACAGAACCAGCAGACTATAGGTGACAGGGAATGGATATTGTTGAGGCACTCATTGGATTCCTCATCCCAAAGTCGGAGTGTCTCTGTGGAACTGTCTCAAAGCCGTCTGGCCTGGCAGCATTGCACGCTGGATATGACGTGGAGAAGGAGCTTAAGTACAGCCACCAGAGGCAGGAAAACAAAGTTTTGGCCAGACCAGCCTACATCACTGTCTTCATGTCAGTCCGAGCAAGACCACAGTCTGCCCTAGCAAGGAAAGGTACTGAAGTCAGAGGTACCCAGCCAAAAGGCGCATAGCAAAAAACATGGTACAACACATCATCAATTCTAATGTGTGTACGAAGAAGAAGTTGATCAGTTTTTTAAATCAGCAACAATTATACACTATACCTGGAGATCTGTCGCAAAATATTCACTTCTAATTAGTTCCTTGAAAAAGAGAGATTCAAAAGGCAGATTAATTCTGTGTTGTTCTTGGGTGTAAATTATGGCTCAGAACAAAAAGAAATACAGAAAATCTTTCAAAATCCTATCAATATAACATGCGTTGGTGAAATAATCTGAACTACATACTGGAACACAGAGTACTACAAAAGAAAACAAAATTTAAAAAACAGCCATTATATAATGATTGTTGCTAATACTACTAAAACTACCACAAGCATTACTATCACAGCAGCCCTACATTTAGATTGTAGTACCCTCTGTTATTTGCCTGTGTAGTTACAGGGGCCCAGATCTAAGTGGGAGGAAAGAATAGGACCACTGCCATCTTCCATGCATGCCATAATAGGTGATGAAGGAAGTTGGGAGAGGCCAACACCCTGTTCCCCAGAAAAAATTGCAGCATTACAGAAACATGGAGAAGAAAATCAGAAAACATTGTCTTGGAAAAGGAAGGGACTCTGATAACAAAGCACATGAAGTTATGCAGTCAAAGCCGAAGCTGCAGAACCAACATTTCATCTGAGTAACAGGATGACAGTGCTCAGAGACAAGGGACACACATGAAAGGAAGCACAGAATAAATTCAAGAACAGTGTTGACTGGATAGTCTTTATCCATGGCTGATGCTCCTTAGGAAGTGAAAGGCAATGATAATGATGATGATCATAATGATGGTGATGATAATGGAGATAAGCTCTATTACTATCACAAGTCCTACTTTTTTACAGTAAATAATACAAACAGTCACAGATTCTGTAATGATTTGGTTATCAGCATCAAAACTAAACTAATCACTTTTTTAAAAATATAAATCTTAGCTGCACACCTTGAAAGGATCCACAACAAACATGGACTCAAGGAATGCAATAAAAAAGGTAGACAGCCATGTTTCTGTTACATCCTTGCCCCACTCCATTGTGTATAGAACCACAAAAAAGCTGCATATTATCACAGTGAAGAAAACAATAACCCAGGCCATGTGGCGCCAGAATCTTGGCCAGGTCTTTGTCATCTCTTCCACATCTGAGAATAAAATCAGTTTTAACAAAAATAAACATCTTAAATAACACACTTAATCTGAGGTGAGCCAAGCACTCTCTTTGTATGTCTAATGCATTATAAGAAAATCACCTTCCTATATGGCTGGTTCTATTTGACAGATTTCAGGTTATGAAGTATATCAACAAAACCATGGTAACCACTTGAAACAGAAAAATGGCCAACAGTTAAAAACAAGCTTTATTCATTAGATGAGCCGAGAAAGAATTTGTTTATGTTGCCTCCCTGGTACTGTGAGCAATATGTTCTTAGCAGCCAATCCTACAAGGATCCTGAAGCACAAGCATCACGTAGAACTGGATGTAGATTACAGTGGCTAACCTTTAAGACTAAGGAATGGACTCAAGCTTCTCAGCAAACTCTGCCACCATGGTGATCATGGTTGAGCCCTGCCTCATTTCAGCTTCTTACCAAGAACACTAAGGAGAAGTGGAGCAGAGTCTTAGCCACCTTCTCTGACAAACTGACCTTGATAAATGTAACATGGCACTAGCAAAATAATTTTTACTCCCACAAACTGTTAGTAAGCAATGTTTAACTTGAAGCAATATGGTGCTGATGTTGCACATTTAAACAACATTACTGTCTTTTGGATAAATTTTACAGGCTTCATAAAATCTGCAGTGAAATGGCAGTCACATAAATAAAGACTAGAAAATAAGCAAAACAAGGCATTGTTTGTAAAACTGTTAATAAATGAATAAATAAACAAAACAAAACTGTAGATTAATTCTAACACCCCACTCCCTTGTCAACATCAAAGTCCACAACTGTGGCCATTTATATAAGACAAAAAGGACTTTAATAAATATGTACAATCATATGTCAACTTATGGCCACATTTAGGACCAACTATCTGGCTGTAACTTGATTTGGCTGTGTGTCACTCTTTATAGAGGAAGATCAGACACAAAGTACAGTTCACTACTACAACATGTTACAATATGAATAGACATCACTTTAAAAATTGAAACAGAATGCAAATTAGCATATCAATTGTGTGGAAACTAATCACAAAATATGAATCACAAACATATATATATATATATATATATATATATATTTGGCAGCTACATAGACAAGGATGGTGACACCAGAAAGGAAGTTAGAATCAGAATTGCAAAAGCAGCATCGATCTTCAAGAATCTTGAGAAAATATGGCATTCAAAAGTTATCAGCACAAAAACCAAGTTAAGACTATTCAGTTCAAATGTAATATCCACCCTCATTTATGCATGCGAAAACTGGAAAACAACTAAAGAAATAGACAAGAAATTAGACTCTTTTGAAAACAAATGCCTAAGGAAAATATTCTGCATCAATTGGAATGAATTCAAGAACAATGCAGAGATAAGACAGATGACTGAACAACAACCAGTCTTATGGGTGATCAGGAAAAGGAGATGGACATATGTTGGTCACTTGATGAGAAGAAATGATCAGAGAATCCCAAAACAAGCTATCAAGTGGAACACAACAGGCCAAAGAAAAAGAGGCAGACCGTGTGAAACTCTGAAGAGGACATTGCTAAGAGAGGCCAAATTAACAGGCATAAAATCCCTTGATGAGGTTAAAAGACTCGCTGAAGACAGGAAAAATTGGCGAACTACTTTGCAAGCCCTATGTGACGTTTAATGGCACAGGAAGGATATAAGATATAAGATAAGATATATATATATATAAATGTGTGTATATATATGTGTATGTGTGTATGTATATATATACATATATATATACTGTATATACACCAAAATACATACATTCTTTATACACCAATAAGTACATTTAAGAGTCATGATGCTGTAGATTCTAATGAAAAATGAAATATCACTTCATAAGCTAAAAATTTCATGGTATCAAGACAAATAAGAAGAGACAATCGAGGATGCGGCAGTTTTACTGAAAATTTACTGTATACTGTGTTTTATTATATCTTTAATAAAATACACCTGTGGGACCTCAATCATAAGTACAAATGGCCATAACTTAGCCAGCCATAAGTTGGTGTACGACTGCATTACTAAGAAATAATCAACCAGTGGTTAGACATATAAAAAGTCTTGATAAGAAAAAGAAAAATACATCATTATACATTTAATTTCTTTGCAGATTTTTGTTGTACTCATCTAAAAAATTCTGAAGTGTAACACAAATAAAGATTGATGAGTGCAGTTCTGAGTTCAAGAATGATCCTGATCAGTACATTTGAAGATCTATAGACTAGGTCATCACAAAACATCAAACACTCATTCTTGTGACTTTTGGGACCTACAGACCAAAATAATATTGCATGTTAATTCTGTTTGCCAGAGCAGTAAAAAGCTTTTTGTGTTTCAAAAACAAC
This sequence comes from Achatina immaculata, assembly GCA_009760885.1. Classification (NCBI taxonomy): domain Eukaryota; kingdom Metazoa; phylum Mollusca; class Gastropoda; order Stylommatophora; family Achatinidae; genus Lissachatina; species Lissachatina immaculata. The sequence continues at coordinate 53,489,346 of CM019719.1, read as the reverse complement.
AGAATCATAGTTCGTGTGTCTAATGAAACAAACCTATAGCTCCAGCTGTACTGAACTGTACATGCATATTGCGTAGAGAAAGCTGAAACTGAAATGAAATTAGTAAACATAAAAATGAAGAAATTATCCTTTTGACCTGGTTTTATCAACAATATCTTCTCCAGTTCTGCCAGTTGTTTTTCCAGCTTTGCCACACATGGCAGTTTCATGCTGCATAAATTTGAAAACTTGGATACCTTCTGGCCACTAGACTTCTTTTGATCTAGGATTATAGATAACAAAGTCATCAATACAATGATGAAACAATAACATCTTATTATTTATTATCTGGGATTTATTATCCCAGCATCTTACTGACCACAGATGATCAAGGTGATGAAAAATTAATTAGGAAAGTATAAAAACATGCGTCTGTATACAATCAGTAAAGAGGAATTGTTTTTTTTTTTTTTGGGGGGGGGGGTAATAAAAAATGCCATATCATGCATGGAGACATCTGAGAGAATGTGGCCTTAGTGTCTATATTTATTTCACTAAAGAGTTATGTGGTCAGTCTGGTGGCCTTTCCTTGGCTAGCTTCAGAAGAAACCAGGTTTCCATTTCCACAGTGGCCAGATATGAACCACTGACCTTCACCATGAGAGATCAGTGCACTAACTACTTCACTACTGAGGTGACCATTTTTTTGGGGATAGTTTTCTTAATTTTTGCTATATATAAACAGTCTTGTGAGTGATTAAAAATTACACTGCTATTAATAACTCTAAATCACAATGTAGAATATTTAGCAAGTTAAAAACATGGACTTCAGTCGTTTTCTGCTAGCAAGAAAAGTTATTTCAAAAAGTCCATTAAAAATTATATTATTTGTGATAATAGTTTTGCTGCTGTGGGTGCTCCCACAGATACAAAGTCCACTTAATTTACCGAAGAGAGAAAGGCTTCATCAAAAGCATAATCAAATAAAAACACAGAAAAAAATATGTTTATTTAGTTATTTCTAATTTTGTGTTTCTTCTGATATTTCACTGTTATTTTCAGTTCTTCTTTTCTCAATAATAATCTTAAAAAAAAAACATTAACGTAAAAAAAGACATTCCAAAGGATCATAGAAATGAATCACTAAAGTTAGATTGGGGCAGTTTGCAGTGCCTTATATCCATTGTCTTTATAACAGTCTACATGAGTACATTAAAAAATCTTGAGAACATATGGAATTCAAAAGTTATAAGTACAAAAACCAAGTTAAGATTATTCAATTCAAATCTGAGATCCACCCTCATTTATGCATGCAAAAGCTGGAAATCAACTAAATAAATAGACAAGAAATTAGACTCTTTCGAAAACAAATGCCTCAGGAAAATACTCTGTATAAAGTAGAATGAATTCAAGAACAATGCAGAGATCAGACAGATGAGCAAACAACAACCTGTCTCATGGGTGATAGGAAAAAAAAAAGACTGACATATGTAGGCCATAAGATGAGAAGAAACAATCAGAGAATACCAAAACAAGCTATCAAGTGGAGCACAACAGGCTGAAGAAAAAGAGGATGACCATGTGAAATTCTAAAGAGGACATTGTTAAGAGAGGCCTGTTCAGTGGGTATAACATCCCTTGATGAATTTGAAAAACTAACTGAAAACAAGAAAACTTGGCAAACAACTATGTGAGCCCTATGTAACATTTAACGGCATGGGGAGGATGTAAGATGTAAGATATGAGAACATAAAGAGCCTATAAAGTAATCTAATCTTGCATATAACACTGCATGAATGGAATTATTCCAATAAGACAAGAGACCAATATTTTGCTTAATCAGGATAACTAAAGAAACTCTGAGGAAAAAAAACTGTAGAAGAGGATGTGAACAAAATGAGCATATCCTGGAAGAAATAATAAAAAGTACAGACAAGTGTGCTTTGCACATATCCTGCAGAAACAAAATATTCTACCAAGAACCGAAGGGAATATGTAAAAAAAAATTAGGTAGTTAAAAATTTATCCAATCAAAATGTCTCAATATGATGATAATTCTGCACTACTAATATCAATATTATATTTCTTAGCTTCTTCACTGATTCAAAGCAACCTTCTTGTCACTTAACCTTTCTCTCCTCTATTACAGCAAAACTGTCCATCTTCATCTGAAAGAGTTCTTGCTCTTCTGAACATCACCACTAGGGCAGTTACTGGCACAGCAGTGATCACAGTTGATATAAAGGAATAGTACATCTGTTGATATAAATTAATGATGACAGAGATTAATAAAGCCCCCTGACACAAGCTGACATTCTTCATCATTATAAAATATCACACCTTGAAGTACTTTACTTGGCTTGGACCAAAGAAACAGGATTTCATACTGGGTCTGCCAATGCAAGGGACTTGAAAGATTTCTTCATTACTGGACAGACTGTAATAACACAATCTGTTTCAAGATGCACCACTTGAAGTGTTGTATAAGAGTTCATAAAACTTAGCCAAATCTAACGACAGTCACAAAGAATATAAAGATATTTACATTTCACTACCCCTCTATTTTTCCCCAGCATTTGAAAAATAGGAGATCATAATATGTGAAATAATATTCACAATGCATTTGGTGTGAAAGCAATTTTGCAATAGGAAATTTTGAGTTTGAGAGAGTACAAGTACAATAAAGGTAGTCAATATCTGGACTGCACTGCCTTGGTCAGGGATTCAAAGAGAAGGGGAAGCAATAGGAGAAAGAGTGACAGTTATAAATAGAGACATTGAGAGAGAGATACAGACAGAGGCAGTGAGAGTGAGAGAGAGAGAGAGACAGATACAGACCGAGGCAGTGAGAGAGAGAGAGAGAGAGAGAGATGCAGACAGAGACAGTGAGAGAGAGAGAGAGAGAGATACAGACAGAAGCAGTGAGAGAGAGAGTGTTTGGTGTATATTATAAACAGTAAACATATGACCACTTCTTGCAAATGTAAGAGTGTATAAAACAGGAAAAAGTAGGAGCAGCTTTATTACTTAACGATTACAAAGCTGTGATGTTTCGGCGTGAGCCTTAATTATACAAAAACATACAGGACGAAGAAATAGAGTGAGGAGATAAAGCATAGATTCACATGAATACTATTAAAAAAAAAAAATTTTTTTTTAAAAAGAGTACTTAGTTGTAAATTGTAAGGTGTGATTTGTCCAGTAGTGTGTGTCAGGAATGGATTTAGTAGAACGTGGAGACTCTTTAAATAGAGACCTGTGATATGTGGTTGGTGGGTTGTAACTGGGGGTGGTGGATGGGGAACCGGGGAGGGGAGAGAGAGTGATACACTGTTGACCTAGCTAGGAGAAGTTAAAACAGATGATTGGGGAAGAGGGATTGCAAAGTGATGCTGTGAGGAGGTTTGACAAGTAAGAAGGGGTGGACTTAGTGGAGAGGTACTATAATGCAGCTCCCCTGTAGGCCTCTCGATTGTAAGCAAGATGCCCTGTTGCTGATGCATCCATTTGCAGATTATCAACGATGTCTTGCAGCCATCTTTGTCTTGGTCTTCCTCTCATTCTTTTTCCCATTATGCACCCTTCCAAGATGGTCTTCTCTAAATTATCATGATGTTTAATGTGTCCAAAATATTTAAGTTTTCTCTGTTTAATCCTCTTTACTAGCCATCTTTCAATATTAAGTTCTTGCAGTATGGATATACTGTATTTGTTCTTTTTTGTATCCATAATATTTGAAGAACTCTTCTGTAGCATTTACATTCAAATGAATTCTTTTATATTGTAAGTGTCCACATGTACCAGCCCTGTCATGACTGCAAGCATAAAAATTTCTAGCTCATGATCAGAAATCTAAGATTATCTACTACAAGGGTCATACCGAAAGTTGTGAATAAATTTTTTTTTAAAATCACAATTTATAGATTGAGAAAATATAAATGTATTACCTTAATCTGATCCTTTGCACTTCATGTAGAGGTCATATGACATCACCATCATGTGTCACATGACCACATGGAGCATAAACAAAATGGTGGGTGCTGAAGTTTCATTTCATCAATGTGCTGTTATTGAGTTCCTTGTTAAAGAGGAAATCCCCGCTGCTGAAATTCACCAAAGACTTCAACTTGTTTATGGAGTTGTGTGCATGGGTGCTAGCAGTATTAGGAGGTGGGTGAAACATTTAAAAGTTGGAAATACGAGCATCCAAGATATGCCTCGCAGCAGTCGCCCTCAAACTGCTTCCACTGGAAGCAATGTGGAAAGGGTTGATGACATCATTAAAGAGGACAGACGTGTCACAGTATCTGAAATAGCTGTAAATCTTGGAATAGGACACAATGCGGTATAGGAAATGAATGAAACCCTAGGCTATAGAAAAGTTTGTGCCCGCTGAGTCCCACATTTGTTGAATGAAGATCACAAAGCTGTGAGAAAAACTCTGCTCACCAGACAATTGAGGAAATTCATAAAATAGTTTGGGAAATTCTTCCACACCCTGCCTATAGCCCCGACCTGGCACCCAGTAATTACCATCTTTTCGGTTTTGTGAAAGAATATATGCGAGGCCATCACTATGACACAGGAGAGAACATCCAGAAAGCAGTGCATCTGTACCTTCAGTCATCTGGAACAGAATTCTACCGGGAGGGTATTTCAAACTTACAGAGCGATAGGGAAAATGTGTATAGAGGAATGGAGATTATGTTGAAAAGTGAAGAAAAGGATGCAGATAAGGTGATACATTTGTATTTTCTCTGTCTATAAATTCTTATTTTTTTTAAATTTTGCTCACGACTTTCGGTATGACCCTCATATAATAAACATGCAAGAAAAAAAGGATATAATACAATATGCAGGAGTGTGTTGACTGAGAAATTTACATCTTTAAAATGTACTTCTGGTAATAAAATGTATTTTAAAAAAAACGATGTACTTCTAGATTGCGTGTAACAAATAATTCAAAATGCAACCTGTTGAATGCTCAGTCTAAGTGGACCAATTTGTAGGTCACTAGGTGGTTGCTGCCTGTCAGTTCCTGGAGTCCATTTATAAAACATAGTACTTGTGATCATGGCTAGAAGTACAAAGGCCAAGCAACACCCTGTTCTTTCTAGACGGCTAAAAGAACAAAACAGAGCAAATATTTCAGTTTTTCTGTTCTGATGCACTTGGTGAACAACATTCGTAAATGCAAATCTTAGAGATTAAAGAAGAGTGTTGATTTTTTGCTCATACAATCACTATGTGGCATGCTAAACAGTATTTTAAAAAAACATGCTTATCCATCCCATGTGATCATTGGTGTTTCCAATGAATTCAAATGCTTTTCTTTTTTAAGTCATCTAGTCAGTTTACTCACACGTTTTTCTATTCACCTCTCTCTCTTGCTCTTTTTCTGTTTGATTTTCTAGCCATTACCAAATTCTATAACTTCTGTTTTCTCATGACATAAGTGAGAAATTTTGTCTTTTTCTCATAATTTTAACTAGCATTGCTTAGAAACCTCTCTCTTTCATGTTAGCTCATGACATGAAAATATGATTCAGTATTACAGTAAGTAAATAATGCAGCAGTTAATAAGGCATCTTTTTAAAATGAACAGACATGGTTCTATTGTGTGAAATCAGTATATGAAGGTGAGTCAAAAATAACCTTAATTTTTCTCTTATCTTATATCTTATATCCTTCCAGTGCCATTAAACGTCACAAAGGGCTCGCAAAGTAGTTCGCCAATTTTTCCTGTCTTTGGCGAGTCTTTCAACCTCATCAAAGGATTTTATGCCTGTTAATTTGGCCTCTCTTAACAATGTCCTCTTCAGAGTTTCACGTGGTCTGCCTCTTTTTCTTTGGCCTGTTGTGTTCCACTTGATTTCTCTGATCACTTCTTCTTATCAAGTGACCAAAATTTTTCTCAACAAACTCTAAATTGAGTAATAGACAGTTGTAGTACAACCATGTTATGCCATTCCTTTGCTGATTTTTTTATGTGGAGGCACAAGTGCTTTTTAGAAATATAATGTTCAGCAGACCAGATCAAAGATAGCTCCTCCTTTAGAAGCATGCACTAGAGAAGAACAGGACATAGTTATTCATTTCTTTGGTGTCTAACATTTTGAAGCTGATATCTCAACTGAGAGAGGTGGCTTTTTATGATGCACAGTCATTGGAGACAAATGTTGGGTACTTTGTTTCCAACCAGAGGCAAAATGAGCCAGCAAAGAGTGGTGACATTCTTCCTTGTCAAAATCAAAGAAGTTCTGTACAACTCTGTCAGTCAGAAAATTGAATGTCATGTTCTTCTGAAACTATAAAGGCCCTATACTGGAACAATACATGGCTAGGGAAACAACTGTCAATAGCAGAACATACTTTGATCAGCTTGAGAACAACTTGCTCAATTATGGTGTGTTGTTTCAGCATAATAATGCATGGCCTCACATGGGACACACAATAGGTCAACAAATTAGGAATCTATTTTGTAGTGTCTTCCACATTCTGTAAATTTACATGACCTTGTACCATGTGATTACCATGTGTTTAGACCCCCCCCCCCCAATAAGGTGCTAATTGGAAAGAAGTTCAGAAATGAAAGAGGCCATGCATAGTTAGTTACAGGGTCAGTCAGAAGATTTTTTTTTCTCGAGGAATCTAGGCATTAGTGAAGCAGTGGCAGATCTACATCGAAAGCAGTGGAGATTGTGTTGAAAAGTGATAAGGAGTTTTCAACCATGCCTGTACATTTTATTTCAGAAAAAAAAATCAAGATTACTTTTTGACTCACCCCTTGCAATTACATGCAGGAAGAACATTTTGTACCACAATAACTGAACACAAGAAAGGCTATACACATCTAATACAATTGTTTCTATCATTTTCTGCTCAAAGGCTCACCTGAAACGACTTCTCTCTGGTCGAATTAAGATTGATAACCAAATATGATCATCAGTGATGCGCTTTTTTGTTTGGAAAAAGAATATGCTTTTGAGAGACTGAAGCTCTTTTATGCTGCTGGCTTCAATAATTTTGTCTGAAGTATTGTTTTCTGGAGTCAGCCAATCATCACAGATAAAATAGTATCTGTAGGAGAACAAAAACTAAAATCTGAGGAATAACACTGATCATGAGCCTTGAAAAGACAATTATGCTTAAAAACAAACACAAAGCAAATAGTTAAAGTAATTAAAGAGATTTAGATACTATCATAGACAAAGATTTAAAATGTAACATAAAGATTTAATGATGTACAAAAACTTAAGGCCTTAAGCTTACAAAAATAATATTCTATTTCTAACTTTCAGATCACAAGGACAACTAAACAGTACTAAACCAATAAGTGTCATTATTCAGACAGAAAATGTGTTGTTTGGCATTGAAAATGCTGAGAACAAAGCAAAATTTGAAAAAAAAAAAAAAAAAGTATGATACTGCATGGTGAGCTTTTAGTCAGAATTTTATCGTAGTCAAAAAAAAAAAAAAAACTACTGTAGGATCTGTGGACATATGAATCATAAGTTAAAATTATAAAAATTTACATAGAACTAATTTAGTTAATAAAGTACAGATCCCATGTTAAAGATATTTATTTGGGAGAAAACATGGTCATAGTCACTTTCATGTAATTTCATTTTTCATCCACTATTTAAAAAAAGTACATACATTTGTTTGCGTTGTATTTGAGAACTTTAATTAATTTTTTCATATGTGATAAGCCATCAGTGTTATTTTGCAATGAGTCACTAAGCTCTTTGCTCACATCTTATATGATTGTTATCAAGACAAGTAATTAGAACACTATGGAGGCTTGCACTCTGAGGTACATGATATCTCAGAAAAGTTTGCTCAAACTTTGTTTTTTTTTTTTTTTACCAATACAGATGCAGGACTTTTTTAAACAAAAATATCACAGTGATCAGTTAATTTATCCATTTCTTCACTGTGCACTTGGGTACCAGGTCTAGAGTCATGTCACAAGGGCAAAGTCTGCTGTTTTCTCCAGATTTATGTGGCAGACCAAAGTTTCTGCCTTGATGAGATCTAGCAAAACAGATTCGCATGGGATGGGTACTCTGAGAGTATATATTCAGAAATGTGGATTCAGTTTCACAACAGATATACATTTCTATATACTCTGAGTCACCATAAAAAAAATTTTTTTTTAAAAACAGCATAGGTATCTAAAAATGTTACATCTTCAAAAACTGAGTTCTGAGTTAGAAATAACTTACGTATGACCAGTTTGTATATCTGTGACATCAAGGTGACTCAAGTACCAAGATGCTTCACTACCTTTTCCTGAATTGTCATGCCAAATGCGCAAGCACTGAAGAGCACCCAGTGATGCAGGACAGGCCATTACAAAATGTAACACACTTGCAGTAGGGAAGCCCTATTGAAAAATAGTTGTTATAAAAATGTCAACAACAACAAAAAAAAAGATTAAAACTAAAGTACTTCTTACTAATCATTCTTTGTCACACATTTTCAGAGGGCCAAATACCACGTTACCTTTTTACCTCTGAAATAGAAATATTATTTTCATTCATAAACTGAATGGACTAGTAGAGAAGTGTGTATTTCTTACATGACCACTGAATGATATTTGGTATTTATGGCCATCACATGCCTGGTGTCACTAAAGATATCTTCTTCTTCTTCTTCTTCGTTCGCATTGTCTGTCTATATCTGCAGTCCTGTCTCTTGGATAAATTTCACTGCTTTTTGTAACTCATGTATGGAACCGTAGAGCTTATCTTCTTTAGTGGTTTCACTGGGCCAGTAATTATTTCTCAGTGTCTCGTAGTTGATGCAGTTCTGGAGGATATGTTCCACAGTTTGGGGCATCTGGGCACATGTACATAGATTAGTAGTACCAACCTTAAACTTTGTATACATATGACTTCGGAGTCGGCTGTGTCCTGTTCGGAGACGGAAGATAGTGACTTGTTCCTTTCTGTTTAGCATGTGATAGTCATCATGTGGTGGCGTTTGTGGCTTCCTGTAGGTTTTTATCATGCTTTTCTTCTGATTATAGGTGACTGGTATGTCTGGTTGCTCCATTTCAGTGCCCTCTTTGGCCAGATGGTCAGCTTTCTCATTGCCTGGTATCCCACAGTGGGAGGGAATCCATTGCAAAGTGACTCCATGTTGTAAGACAATTTTTGACAAGGCATCTTTAAGGTCTGGTAGTTTGTTGCACTGAAGAACTTCCAGTACTGATCTTGCATCTGTGAGAATTACTACAGGACATGTATCAATTCTGGAGTCTGATAGTTTTTCAACTGCAGCAATAATTGCCCTAACTTCTGCATCAAAGTTGTTGCAGTATTTACCAGTGGGTATGGAAATCTTGTCAATGGTGTTGTTTGGATATTCAATATATGCTCCTGCCCCTCCATTCTTTATGGCATTATGTGCAGATCCATCTGTATACACACGTATCCAGGCGTAACATGGATATTTGTCATCTAGAACACTAAGTGTGGCTGTTGATCTTACAAGACTGCTCTGCATCTCACCATTCTGCACACCTTTCACTTCAGTCTGAATAGTTATTTGTGTATAATCTGCTTCTTTCCATGGTGTATGCTCTGGTACAGATGATAATGGAGCGACTACAGTTGGAAGGTCAGGTATCAGCTTACGCATACGATTGGCCTGATGAATGAAGCTGCTTCTTTTAAGCCGTCCTAATGCCAAGTTATTGAATGTCTCCTTCAGTGGATGGCTTACAGAGCTGAGGAATTTTTCTCCCATGGTCATGACCTCTGTGTCTCTACGTTCCTTTAGCGGTTGAACACCAACTATTTTCTGCATTTCTACTACTGGTGTGGACCTCATGGCACCTGTGATAATCCGTAGTGACTGATTTTGAACCTTGTCTAGATTATGCAGCGTAGTGTTTGATGCTGTGCACCAAGATGTTGAGCCATATTCTAAATGTGGTAGAATACTTTGCTGATATACATTCTTGAGGATTCTTTCACTAGCTCCCCATGTGGTTCCACTCAATTTTCTTAATATGGCTAGTTTTCTTCTGGCTTTTGCTTCTGCACTGTTGATGTGTTGCTTCCAGGTCAGTTTTGAGTCAAGAGTCACTCCTAAGTAAGTGGGTTGGTTGTCCATCCTTAAGGGTATTTCATTTACAAAGATCTTACCTGCTTTCTGTTTAGATGAGAGGGTGAACAGAGTGGTACTTGATTTCTCTGTGTTGATACTTACACACCATTTGTTTGTCCAACTAAAGATATGTAAATGTCCACTTTAGTTTAATTAATAATAACAGAAATTCATACTGCAAACAAAGTATACATATCTTTTATACACAAAATGTATCCCAGTTATTTTGTTGTTGCAAACATACCATTGGCTACTCTCATCAACAGTCATTTTCATGAAATAAATTATCTGTCTGTTTCTTCTCTAGTGTTTGCCTCCAAAAGGACATTGGTTGTGTTGTGTCCCTGTTATGTGGCTCCTTACATTCTGATGCATCCTACTTTAGCTTGGTGTATACTTAGGACCAGGTTTGACCTCCCAATGTGGTCCCTGGTCATTTGACTAGAATACTCTCTATTTTCCAGGGGCATCACTAGGAAGTAAATTAGTGTCTTGGACAACTATGGTTTGTTAACACCAATGACAGTATTCAATTTGAGCTTGACTTCCATCTCATTCAGCTTGAATCCTGCATTTTTGGCCTCTGATATGTTTAAATGTCACAGTCTACTGGTATGAGAGTATGATACATAATATGCCTAATTAGAATTTTGTAAAACTAAGTCATACTGTTTTAAAGTCACAAACTAAAGGTACGACAATATGAAATCAATGCAAGTAAAAACAGATACCCTGTCTTCAATGGCTAGTAAAATAGCACTTGAAATTAACAAGGATAAAACAAAAATAATGAAGGTTCTCTTTAAAGACGAAGGACAAATATATGTAGAAGGAACAGGTGTTGAAGAAGTAAACCATTTTGCATATCCTTGCAGCTATATAGACCACAATGGTGACACCAGAAAAGAAGTTAGAATTCGAATTGCCAAAGCAGCATTGACCTTCAAGAATCTTGACAACATATGGCATTCAAGTTATAAGCACAAAAATCAAGTTAGGATTATCCAATTCAAATGTAATATCCACCCTCATTTATGCATGTGAAAGCTGGAAAACAACTAAAGAAATAAACAACAAATTAGACTTTTTCGAAAACAAATGCCTAAGGAAAATACTCGACATAAAGTGGAATGAATTCAAGAACAACACAGAGATAAGACAGATAAGCAAACAACAACCTGTCTCATGGCTGATCAGAAAAAAATAATGGACATATTTTGGTCGTGGTCATGTGATGAGAAGAAACAGTCAGAGAATCCCCAAACAAGCTATCAAATGGAACACAACAGGCCGTAGAAAAAGAGATTGACCACATGAAACTCTAAAGAGGACACTGTTAAGAGAAGTCAATTCAGTGGGCATAACATCCCTTGATGAGATTGAAAAACTCACTGAAGACAGGACATCTTGGGGAACTACCATGGGGGCCTTATGTGACATTTAGTGGCACGGGAAGGATGTAAGATGTAAGAAAGGTACATAACTCTGTCTTCCACCCTTTTATGCACATAACCATGATCACTGCTTGAAGATTCACTTATGTACTACAAGAAGAGAACTCTTTATCAATAAAAGTAATAAAGGAACACTCATTAACAGTGAAGAAAATTCTGAAGTTTAGACATCTTGCAACAAATTTACAGATTTGAAGAAAAATGTAGAACATATTTAACTACTTTATAAATCTGAAAGACAAACTTACCTCTCTGACTTCATCTGATAACTTTCTAACGCCTGTTTCATGCAACTCCCCAGACAAGCAGAAGCTGACTTTAGACTTGGTTCCTGCTGACTTACGTAGCCCAGTGTGAACAGTGATTAAGTAGAAATAATTTTCATTGCGTAGTTGTCTGCTAAGGAAAATACGCCCCACTAAAATTCAAAAGTAAAATGATACCAGTAATGTAGATATAGATTCCAATCATCTGTGCAAGAAATGAAAGATTCATTATACAAAATTGGTTGTTGAATATGGGTGGGAATTACTTTTGTATACAAATTATATTTGTTTCTTATGGCTTCTCTGGGGATTACTGTAAATGTTTTATTTTCAGAGTATCTATGTTCAAAATACAAATGATGATCTTAGAAGACTAATTATCTGAGATGTTATGAGATATATCTGATGATGTAAATGTGAAGAAATTATAGTTTGGCATAATTAAATATCTTGTATTAGTCATTATAAGCTTGTCGGTTGTTCCACACTTGTCTTTTGTTAGATTTAATTTTTGTAATATCCTGTCAAGTCTCTGGTCAAGTTTCACTGCCATATTAGGTAAAGTACAACCTCTTCATATCAGATCTACTATGTGTGTAGCATAGGGTAGTTTGATGCTGTGACAGGATGTCTTGACACAAAAATATGAAGGAAGGAACCTTCAGAAAGTTGACGGTGAGTATTTTTTCAATTCATTTTCTACCACAGCATCGTGTCAGATTGCGAGCAGGTTATGGTAGCTATTTTTTCAGTCCTTGAGTGTAGCTCAAAAGCAGGGGATGCGCAATGCCTCTATAGCAGACTCATGGTGACTACTTTCTCTAGCATAGAAATGTAGTGTATGTTAACATGATGTGTTACTCAGTTAAACCAACAGGGCACAAATCAATGTGTTCCCCAGAAGTACTGAGAAGTATTTTTACTGGTCTGCTCTGTGAAGTAAGATATGCCAATGCTGCACTCATTTTATCTGATCTGATGGCCATATTTCAAGTTCTTCACTACATCTACTGCCTAACCTTTCAAGTTTCTATCTTTGGGAGATTCAACAACAGCAACAAATAAATCTCCATATCACCACCACATTCTGAGTGTACTCTGCCTTGAAGTATTGAATCCACACTTCAATAACAATAACAAAATAATAATTCAGTTCATGTAAATCTAAATTTTCTTGATTTATTTCATCAGCTTCAGAGGTAAGTATATTTTGATATTCCACATATTTGTATTTTATTTTATTTTAACAGCTTAATTAATTCTTTATTTATTCATTTTTTCACATTAGCATGTTCACTGTTTCTTTGATTCCATTAGTATGATGACAACTGCAGCAAAAATTAATAATGGTGGAGTTAAGTTGGACAGAGATATATACTGCATTTCTGCAAAATGATAAAAAGCACAGGAGACACAGCAATAGAAGAAGATGGCAAAAAGAACATGAAATGAAAAACAACAAGAAAGCCTGTCACGCAATGCCACTTCTGTGACCCACTGAGAATATGGGCCCAAGCCCCACGATGCTCTGAGCCTCCATCCTAAATGAGACTATCACGAGAACCACAGGAGTAAATTCAGTAGGATCAAGAGGGAATCTTGATGGTAGAAGTGAATGAAGAAGAAGAACAAGAAAGCCCAATATTTTGGCATCATGTCTATGTTATGAGCAACATAGAAAACAGAAAAACAGATTCATCATCTCATCAGGTGTCATGTCAACTGGCAATGGCTATTATGTTTCTCCATAGTATTTGATCCTTCATGAAGGCATCAGTTGGTGATCACATCTCACACCATCACACCAAACTATCCAGTATCATTTCTCTCAGCCTTCTATTTTTCCCATTGTTAGAATATTTTCAATGCCCCCTCTTCTCATTGTATGGCTTATGAAAGTACATTGTCTCTTTTATATTTTTTATAAGATTTCTTTTGTCTCTTCTATTCATCTCATACATTCTTCATTGGTAATCTTTGCTGTCCAAGGAATTCACAACATTCTTCTGATAAACCACATTTCTATTGCTTCCAATGATCTTCGTCTACCTACATGATAAGGCACACTAGATTTCACACATTTGGTGTGATATAAGGATAAATATATGTGATATAGGAAAATATATGTTCACATAAAATAAATATATATGAGATCACTTTAAGTGAAAACATAAAAAAATGTAGTTATATTAATCCACACCTGAAAGATTCCTCTCCTGTCCTTGAAATGAGCCCAAATGGCAATCAGGGCAAAAATGAAGTATATGGCTAAGAGCACTCCTAACACTGTTCCTTGTGTCTTGATGTCAAATCTGCTAAACACTGTAGGGAAGTGTATACTGTTTGGAGCAAAGCTAAATGAGAGGGCATTGATGAGCTGTGGGCCATCTGAGCATTTACAAGTGATAGTCCCATTGCCACGACTTATCTATGGTGGAAAAAATATTCATGATATAACAAATATCTAAATTGTTCACTTTATATTCATGATATAACAAATATCTCAATTGTTCACTCTATTATTTAGCTGTCTTCTGGTTGATATTCAGATTTATGTGTTCAAATTGCTGAAATTAAATAAACAAAAGTATTCTTCAAAGTACAATTTACTAACATTAATTCGCTTGTGGCTAAACTCTAGGAGAGTTAAATTTCCAAACTTTTGTCAACTAAACCTGATTTATTTATCAACTAAGCCTGACTTATTGATCAACTAAGCCTGATTTATTGATCAACTAAGCCTGATTTATTGATCAACTAAGCCTGATTTATTGATCAACTAAGCCTGATTTATTGATCAACTTATATCTTATATCCTTCCTGTGCCATTAAACGTCACATAGGGCTCGCAAAGTAGTTCGTCAATTTTTCCTGTCTTCAGCGAGTCTTTCAACCTCATCAAAGGATTTTATGCCTGTTAATTTGGCCTCTCTTAATAATGTCCTCTTCAGAGTTTCACGCGGTCTGCCTTTTTTTCTTCGGCCTGTTGTGGTCCACTTGATAGCTCGTTTTGGGATTCTCTGATCATTTCTTCTCATCAAGTGACCAACATATGTCCATCTCCTTTTCCTGATCACCCATGAGACTGCTTGTTGTTCAGTCATCTGTCTTATCTCTGCATTGTTCTTGAATTCATTCCACTTGATGCCAAGTATTTTCCTTAGGCATTTGTTTTCAAAAGAGTCTAATTTCTTTTCTACTTCTTTAGTTGTTTTCCAGCTTTCGCATGCATAAATGAGGGTGGATATTGCATTTGAATTGAATAGTCTTAACTTGGTTTTTGTGCTGATAACTTTTGAATTCCATATGTTTTCAAGATTCTTGAAGATTGATGCTGCTTTTGCAATTCTGATCCTAACTTCCTTTCTAGTGTCACCATCCTGGTCTATGTAGCTGCCAAGGTATGCAAATTGACTGACTTCTTCAATATCTGTCCCTTCTATGTGTATTTTTCCATTTTGATTGAGAGGAATTTTCATTATTTTTGTTTTGTCCTTGTCAATTTCAAGTCCTATTTTGCTAGCCAGTGAAGACAGGCTATCTGTTTTTTCTTGCATGGAATTCACATTATTACTGATAAGAGTTATGTCATCAGCAAAATCAAGGTCTTCTAGTTGGGTCCCATGTACTTGATCAACTAAGCCTGATGTATTGATCAACTAAGCCTGATTTATTGATCAACTAAGCCTGATAAATGTTTGCTTTGGCATATCTTATACACACATCCAAATAGTTGCTTATCTTTCAGGGAATGTGTCAATTATTTAAACAATATTCATTACATTTAAATATTACATTCCATAATACATTTGAAAGAAAAATAAATCAAGCATATTGTCTGATTATACCTTTTAAGATACAAAATATTACAGTGAATGAATGGGTGGGTAGGTGGGTGGGGAAGGGGGGAGGGAGGTATTTGAACATGTGTTATGCAAATAATCTTACATCTTTCCTGTGCCATTAAACATCACATAGAGCTCACATTGTTGTTTGCCAAGATTTCCTGTTTTCAGTGAGATTTTCAACCTCATCAAGGGATGTTATTCCCACTAAACTGCCTCTCTTAACAATGTCCTCTTTAGAGTTTTATGTGGTCGACCTCTTTTTCTTCAGCCTTTTGTGTTCCACCTGATACCTTGTTTTGGGATTCTTTGGTTGTTTCTTCTCAGCACATGACTAACATATGTCCATCTTCTTTTTCTGATCACCTATGAGACAAGTTGTTATTTGCTCAAATAAAAGCTGTCTTATCTCTGCATTGTTCTTGAATTCATTTCACTGACTATTTTCCTTAGGCATTTGTTTTCCAAAGAGTCTATTTTCTTATCTATTTCTTTAGTTGTTTTCCAGCTTTCGCATGCATAAATGAGGGTGGATATCACATTTGAATTGAATAATTTAACTTGGTTTTCATGCTTATAACTTTTGAATGCCATATCTTGTCAAGATTCTTGAAGGTCAATGTTGCTTTTGTAATTTGAATTCTAATTTCCTTTCTAGTGTCGCCATCTTGGTCTATGTAGCTGCCAAAATATGCAAAATGGTTTACTTCATTCACAGCTGTTCCTTCTACGTATATTTGTCCTTTGTGGTTAATGAGAAGTTTCATTATTTTTATTTTACTCTTGTTAATTTCAAGTCCTGTTTTACTATGCATTAAAGACAGGGTATCTGTTTTTTCTTGCACTGATTTCACTTTGTCACTGATAAGAGTTATGTCATCTGCAAAATCAAGATCTTCTAGTTGGGTCTCATGTACCCAATCAATGTCCATTTTACCTGTGCAGCATTTTTTCATTATGAGGACTATGGCAATTCCAAACAATCAAGGGATATAATATACATCCTTGTTTCATGCCTGTTTCAGTCTGGAACCATTCACTCATTCCTTCTTCTGTGTTGACTGCACAAACATATCTATTGTAGAGGACTCTAATGATGTTGACATCTTAGATGGTATTCCATATATTCTTAAAATTCTCCACAAAGAATCTCTGTGCATGCTATCTAATGCCTTTTAAAAGTCTATGAAGTTCAGGATTAATGGTTTTTGCTGTTCGATAAGTTCTTCAAGTATTATTCTTAGAGTCTGTTCAAGACAGCTTATCCCTTTTCGAAAAATCCTGCTTGTTCTTCTCTCATTGCAGCATCCACTATATCTTTAATTCTATTCAGAATAACTTTGCAAAATACTTTTGACACAACTGATAGTAAGGCTACTCCTCTCTAGTTATTGCAATTGTTAAGGTTGGCTTTTTGGTATTTTAACAATGATTCCTTTTTCCATTTACAAGGGACCTTTTCTTCTTTCCAAACTTTATTAAACATTCTCTGTAGTTGGCTCATGTTCTCACTGTTAATATTCATTTATTCATTCTTTTGCATGTCCCTTGTGGAACTTTGTCTCTCTAACAGCACTCCTGTAGGCCTCTCGGTTGTGAGCAAGATGGCCTGTTGCTGATGCATCCATTTGCAGATCATCAACGATGTCTTGCAGCCATCTTCGCCTTGGTCTTCTTCTCTTTCTTTTTCCCATTGTGCACTCTTCCAAGACGGTCTTCTCTAGATTATCATGACATTTAATGTGTCCAAAATATTTAAGTTTTCTCTGTTTAATCCTCTTTACTAGCCAACCTTCATCAATATTAAGTTCTTGTAGTATGGATATATTTGTTCTTTTTTGTGTCCATGGTATTTGAAGTTAATACCATGTTTATAGCTTTATATGTTAATTGCTTTATGCAAATAAAGCAGAATGAAAAATTCTCTATTTAACATGAGCTTGTTTAGATATCACAATTTTTATTGCTTGCCTTCTCTGTCCTACATTATTCTTTTTTCTTCATCTGTTTCAAAAAATCCACTTAATCATCTCCACTGAATATCTGTTCTATTTTCCTGCAACTTGAGATGATCTAGTTACAACTTTTTTTCAAAACATTATGAGATTTATGTCATTTAATCTGGATGTGCTCATGTGTCTGTATGTTTTCCATGTTGTTTCCCATGTTATTCTCAATAATCTTTTCAATGTTTTGCCCTCTGAACCTCTGAGAATGTTTTCCATTTTTTTTTTTTTTACTTATAATCTGCAGTCTGAATTTGGTGTTTAGAAAACCACATTTTTATTTGAAAAATTAAATGATATGAGATGCAGATGCAAAAAATACTGGACCAATGAACACTAATGGAGTTTCCTCATGTAGTGGCTAGTTAAACCAATCAGTTACTGGTAGAATCAGCCATGATGAAAGCTGTTCATCAAAATTTTGTTTGAAAGTTAACATCCACTCCACATGCTTATCTACTGTCCTAAAAGATGAAAGAAGCTTTTATCATACTTTGGTTTACTCACTGCCAAGTTTGCCTTCAAAGATCTCTGCTTCATTTCTATTTGTAAATTGTCACTTAATGATACTTTTCTTTTTAAATGAACTCTGATTAACTCATAGAAACTATGAAATATACTTTGTAAAATTTCCCAAAAAGATTCTTACTTTACATTGGCTGGCTACCCAGTCCACTTCCTTAGCTTCCCAGCTATAACATGCCACTGTTGTAACTTGAAAAAGGTAGCTTGAAAGTAAAGGATTGGTGATAGCTGCAAGATAAAGTAGTAGTCAGTGTGATAATAGTGTGATAATAATGTGATAATAGTGTGTATCACTGCATGGCACAGAAAAATAAAACATCACATGATTTCTATAAACAGAAACAAGCAATATTTTGAACAATTGCAGATTTTCACAGGCACTTGCCACTGCAAGACTCCTCGTCGGAGGCAAAGGAGTGAACTGAAGCTAGATTTTATGAATCCTCGAGCAAATATTTCATTTCCCAGTTCTTTTTTAAATGTAATAAAGTAAGCACACAGAAATCAGATGTTATAAAATGTATTTAAATAAGGAACAAAAGACTATGCCAATATAAATTATGTTCGATTATGCTCCCTTTATGTAAATTCTGCTTTTGTCCAAGATATTTGTGACTGACTTTTTCCCAATGTACACCAGTTTTTTCATAATGCACCAACCATAATATTTACTATATCCTTTGCTATTCTTTTTCTTTGCTATTATTTGACTTGAAGGATGATATCTTTTTTTCAGATGTTGTAGGATATTTAATACCTAAAAGCAGACACTTGGCAGGTTTTCAATGAATTTTATCATATAAGTTATAAAGTTTCTCTTTATCAATTCCACCAGTTGTGGAATCTGTAATGTACAGCATCCACATAGGACTTTTTTGGCATTAACCAAGAAGATAACCACTCTATCTCAATGTGCATAACAAAATCATGAGATTATCATTATTAATCCATGCCATGCCTAAAGGCACACAGTTAAGAAATACAGCTCTGGGTCTATTTTTTTTCCTTGGATCCAGTCCATTATTTGTCTAGGATTCTGTTTTATTATCAGTTGCATTGGTGTTTCTGCTCAACAGAGTAGAACTATTCTGATGCACAGTGTATATAGCTTAGTTTTAGTTAATGACTGTAGACTTTGGATTCCTATATGTGGCACAACTTATTCACTGCTGGGATGAGAATTGCAAGATCAAAAGTAACATTCCTGGACTGAAGCAATGGGTTTTTTCCCCTGTTCTCACTACACAGACCAAGGTGAAGATCGCTGCAAGACAACGTTGATAATCTGCAAATGGATGGATCAGCAGCAGGGCATCTTGCTTACAACTGAGAGGCCTACAGGAGAGCTGTTAGGGAGGCAAAGTTCTGCAAAGAACATGAAAATGACTGACTGATTGACTGATCACTACCCAGATGTATGAATGAGTACTTGGCACAATTGTGTTGAGAAAAGCTACTTTAGAGAGAATTCTTGCCAGTGCTACAAAGTATGTCCTTCATGGAGATCTTCCAAAGAGCATTAATGGCCTTGTCCAGAGTGTATGAGTGATCCCAAAAATTTTTAAATTATAACATTGTAAATTGCTAGGTTGGCCTTCTTTTATTTCCCATTTGATTTTCACCGCAACAATCTATCATGCACTGTGCAAAAAGATATGGCATTCAGGTATTTGGCCAAAAGAATGGAAAAGAACTGTATTCATACCACTGCCAAAAACCTGAAATTATGCACCAACTACAGAACTGTTGCCCTGATTAGTCATGCCAGTAAAATTCTGTTAAAAATCGTAATGGGTAGACTTCGTAAGAAAATAGAAGAAGTCAATATGGTCCAAGCTGGTTTCAGGCAAGGAAGAAGATCAAGAGATCATATATTCAATCTAAGATTAACAATAGAGAAATGCAGAGAGTTTAATGTGAATCTATATTTATCCTTTATAGACTACTCAAAGGCATTTGATTGTGTACAACACCAGAAACTTTGGGAAATAATGGAAAAAATGGGATTTCCAACACATTTGATACAATTAACATCACTGCTGTATCTAGACCAACAAGCAGCAGTAAGAATAAATGGTGAAACAACAACTTGGTTTGACATAAAACAAGGGGTCCATCAGGGGTGCATATTGTCACCCTACTTATTTAACTTGTATACTGAAAATATAATGAGGAATGTTAGAGAAGATGTAGACAAAGAATATTACGATGCCATAACAATTGGAGATTATGAAATACCAGAGATTAGATATGCTGATGACACAGTGTTACTGTCCACAACACAAAAAGGAATGGAAAAACTAATTATGTCAGTCCGTAAGAACAGCAAAGAGCAGAACTTCTATCTTAATGCAAAGAAAACTAAATTGATGACAACTGACAAAACAAACAAGGCAGCTGAAATATATATCAATGAGGAAAAATTGGAAGAAGTGGAGAGTTTTGAATATCTTGGATCACTGCTAACTAATAATAGAGATACAATGAGGGAAATTAAAAGGAGGACATCTATTGCTCTTCAGAAAGTAAAACAAATAAAGAATCTGTGGAGAGGAGCAGACAGAACTACAAAAATAAGATTTTTAAGGGCATGCATCTTTCCAATCGCAACATATGCCTGTGAGACCTGGACACTTAACAAAACAGCTGAGAAACACATAAATGCCTTTGAATGTAAATGCTACAGAAGAGTTCTCCAAATATCGTGGACACAAAAAAGAACAAATATATCTATACTACAAGAGCTTAATATTGAAGAAGGCTAGCTAGTAAAGAGGATTAAAGAGAGAAAACTTAAATATTTTGGACACATTAAACGTCATGATAATTTAGAGAAGACCATATTGGAAGGATACATAATGGGAAAAAGAAAAAGAGGAAGACCAAAACGAAGATGGCTGCAAGAAATTGTTGACGATCTGCAAATGGACACAGCAGCAGCAGGCCATCTTGCTCACAACCAAGAGGCCTACAGGAGTGCTGTTTGGGAGACAAAGTTCTGCAAGGGACATGCAAATGAATGAATGAAATGATTTAGGCCTTATGAACGTTTCCTATCTCTTCATTTTTTCCAGTTCTGATGCAACACTCATTTACATTTTGTCTGTGAAATCATCACAGGTGTAGCATAATTTGACAAACTATGTGGTTATTTTGCATGGTGAAACTGTACTCTAATACCCATTGATTTATAAATCAATGGATACATATGATGGAAATCATTAAAAAGTCCTGAACAAAGTATGAATCCAGGACACTTCACTCTCTACTGTCAGTGCTGCCCAGGCCCACCCCCCAGGGAATAATATTATAACTCATGAATTATATGCCAGGAACTAATTTCAAGCCAAGAGTTGGTTAGTAATATATAAATAATAATACTGTCTTGAAAAGAAGCTTCAATTTAAGACTAGTATACCAACCTTGTCGTTTACTTCTTCTATGATCTGAAATATTGAGAAAAAGAAATAAATATTATAACTTAACAAAACTTTATGTACTCATATTCTTAAAGCAAAGTGAATAAACATAAGCGACATGTCTTTTTACCTGTCTTAAAAGCATTTTATGATTTGATAGTGATGTCTGAAGAAATTAAATTTATGTATGAGGACACACCTAAAACTAATGCTTCTGAATTTTTACATGGAAACAAACAATTCTGCTTTTTGTGCTTCTCTTCACATTTGACAGACTTTAAAGTCTTGTGCAATGGGTCCAGCCACTACACTGCTCTAGGGTCTGGAGCACTGCTCCCTTTAAGCTGCACGGCTGCACAGCCGAGCGCCAAAAAAATTCATACCACGCACACAAGTTTTGGAGCCACGCAAAAAGAAAAATGAAACTCCTACTTTTATTTTCCAGTTTCCAGATGTTACTCCGTGCTATAATTGCAATCAAGAAAAGTACAGTCATGGTACATGTTTTTCCTTTACTGTTTCTTTCTTGTTGAGAAATGACTTTCAGATCGAATGTTTCAGCTGATATTTTATCACGTAGTTTCGGTAGAACTGTAGCAGAAACGTGACAAGGCAAGTGGGCACACAAAGAATAGATGGTAATTAAAATAAAGGGGCAAATGAATTTCCACTGTGTCGTGAAAAGGATAATGTCCATTGAGCTATTCAGGTATGTAAATTGATCATAGTAACTAACATCAGACATCATGATCACCAATATTAGGGCATCCTGTTTTTTTTTTAATAGCACTAGATTTACTAATGCTGTGGATAGTAAATCCACTGTGGTGAACCTATAGTAAGTCAAATAAGATAAGATAAACGACTAGATAAATAAATAATTACTGTCACTGAATAAGTAAACAAAGAAATCATCAATGCAATTAATTAAATACCACTAACTGAAAAGCACAGCAGGTTTATCCTGTTATTAAATGTACATGCTTTACAGTGTGTATATATATAAATACAATGCATATTTGCATACACAATTTTTTTCTTCACATGAGCTGAACATTTTGCATACAGACTGCAAACTCTTAGAGGGAACATTGATCTTGGAGGGTTTTCCTTGTTTTAAGTGTGGGCCTGAAGGGATTTGAGGGGATCCATAGTGAATGAAAGCAGACGAGGGAAGGAGGGAGGGAGGGAATAATTTTTGCACTGGCTTACAAAACCTCCCTCAGAGGCCCCGGTGGCAGGCAGAGGTCTCTCTTAGCCTTATTATGACCTATCAGCTTCATACACATCAGTAGCTCTACTGCCACTAGGGTAGCATAAGGAGTTACTGGATTACTCATACTTATCTTAAAAGGGTACAGACAACAGTGGGAGAAAAACTGGAAAAAAAAAACAATAAATCATGTATTTATTTATGTTATATTGTTTTTTTTTCTTATTTGTAATTTGAAGTGAAACATAAAATCAACACATCTGATGTACATCCAATCTAAATAAGTTACAAATAAAACAGAAGATGACCAAAGCACCGATGAGGCAAAAGAGACAAACTGGGATGGACTCATAATGAAGTGTGATCATCTGGAAACATATATATATATATATATATAAAAGAAGAATCACAGAAAATAGTCTCAGAAACGTAAGCATTAAAAAAGTCACAGGTATCTAATAATACAATTTGACAAATCTCTGAAATGTGCAGGGGTTTTCTTTGGTAATGCCATCAGGTTTGTGTCCTTCATTACAATTACTAGTACTGATCTCTGTCTCACACTCATCCCCAGTGTTAAAACAGCACTCCTGTAGGCCTCTCGGTTGTGAGCAAGATGGCCTGCTGCTGCTGCATCCATTTCCAGATCATCAACGATGTCTTGCAGCCATCTTCGTTTCGGTCTTCCTCTTTTTCTTTTTCCCATTATGTATCCTTCCAATACGGTCTTCCCTAAATTATCATGACGTTTAATGTGTCCAAAATATTTAAGTTTTCTCTCTTTAATCCTCTTTACTAGCCAGCCTTCTTCAATATTAAGCTCTTGTAGTATAGATATATTTGTTCTTTTTTGTGTCCACGATATTGGAGAACTCTTCTATAGCATTTACATTCAAAGGCATTTATGTGTTTCTCAGCTGTTTTGTTAAGTGTCCAGGTCTCACAGGCATATGTTGCGATGGGAAAGATACATGCCCTTAAAAATCTTATTTTTGTGGTTCTGTCTGCTCCTCTCCACAGAATCTTTATTTGTTTTACTTTCTGAAGAGCAATAGATGTCCTCCTTTTAATTTCCCTCATTGTATCTCCATTATTAGTTAGTAGTGATCCAAGATATTCAAAACTCTCCACTTCTTCCAGTTTTTCCTCATTGATACATATTTCAGTTGCCTTGTTTGTTTTGTCAGTTGTCATCACTTTAGTTTTCTTTGCATTAAGATAGAGGTTCTGCTCTTCGCCGTTCTTGTGGACTGACATAATTAGTTTTTCCATTCCTTCTTGTGTTGTGGACAGCAATACTGTGTCATCAGCATATCTAATCTCTGGTATTTCATAACCTCCAACTGTTAAGGCAGTAATATTCTTTGTCTACATCTTCTCTAACATTCCTCATTATATTTTCAGTATACAAGTTAAATAAGTAGGGTGACAATATGCACCCCTGACGGACCCCTTGTTTTATGTCAAACCAAGTTGTTGTTTCACCATTTATTCTTACTGCTGCTTGTTGGTCTAGATACAGCAGTGATGTTAATTGTATCAAATGTGTTGGAAATCCCATTTTTTCCATTATTTCCCAAAGTTTCTGGTGTTGTACACAATCAAATGCCTTTGAGTAGTCTATAAAGGATAAATATAGATTCACATTAAACTCCCTGCATTTCTCTATTATTAATCTTCCAGAAGGTAGTAGGAATAAATGGTGAAACAACAACTTGGTTTGACATAAAATAAGGGATCCACCAGGGGTGCATACTGTCACCTTACTTATTTAACTTGTATACTTAAAACATAACAAGGAATGTTAGAGAAGATACAGATAAAGAGCATTATGATGCCATAAAAATTGAAGGTTATGAAATACCAGAAGTTAGACATGCTGATGGTTCTAAGGACTGCTATTGTCAGAGGTGGGGTGGAGTATTCGATTTCCACTCCAACGGCGTGTGTCTCACACAGCCTCTCGCAGTCAAGTCCAGCTCCTGGCCTTTCCGTGGCAGAACTGTTTAAACTGACAGGAGAAGGGGCGAGGGCAAATATCTGGTGCCTGAAAACCAGATACTTAGGGTAGATGAGTGGCACGTTCGGTAGCTCATCTACCGCTGTTGGCGATATTCTTCGGCTGCCGTGCGTGGAGCGGTGCTCCTCCTGGCCAATGAAGAAAGGTGCAAATGGGGTTGCCGCGCAGCATCACTGCGGAAAAGGTGGTAGAAAGGAGAAAGTGAAGCAAACAGTCAAATCACGGCACCTCCGGTCTGGAGATCGGCCACGTCCTGAGTGCAGACCTATCAGGTGAAATGCATGAACTGGCTTGTCCCAGAGGTTAAGACACTGCTGGCGAGACTCTTCGAATGCCGCGCGTGGAGTGAAGCTCCTCCCGGTCAAGGAAGGAAATGCGGAAAAGAAATAAAGGTTGCTGTGCGGTGCCGATGTGAAAAGGTGGTGGAAAGGATAAAGTGAAGTTTAATCGGTATGTCCAATAGTATCGCTGACATACCACGGCACCTCTGCTCTAGAGGCCGGCCACGTCCGAAATACATCTACACTGGTGAAATATGCCTAAACCGGCACACACCAGGGGTGGAACTTGATGGCTAGACATGTCATGCCACCTCCGCTCTAGAGGTCGGTCATGCCTGATATACACCCATACTGGTGAATTTTGCCTAAACCGGCTCACACCAGGGGTGAATCTTGAAGGCTATGCATGTCACAGTACCTCTGCCCTAGAGGTCGGTCACTTCCCAAACACGCCCATACTGGGATAATATACCTAAACCGGCTCAACCCAGGGGTGGAAGTCACTAGTGGTGAGGATTCGTCCTCCTGGACAAAAGCTCCATCCTAGTCACAACTAGGAAGGGTAGCGGCCACGACCGCAAAATGCTGAAGTCGGAGACACTGGACCAGGGCAGTCTAGATAGGCAACCACCTCTCACCCAGCGGGGATGTTTGCGTATCCTAATCACGTTGAGGTTTTTCTGGTGAGAAAGTCCAACTCTGGACTGGATGGGCAACCACCTCTCACCCGGCGGTGATACAAGGGTATCTCAAAACACGTCGAGGTTTTCCGGTGAGAAGATCCAACTCTGGCCTGGGTGGGCTACTGCCTCTCACCCAGCGGGGATGCACTGATATCCTAAACACGTCGAGGTCTTCTGGTGAGAAAGTCCAACTCTAGACTAAACTGGTGCAACGAAAACCACGGTGTCACGCAATCCGCTTCAGAGACCCACCAAGAATACAGGCTAAAGCCCTGTGATACTCTGAACCCCTTGTGATCCTCTTGTGGATCTCGTGTGGTCCTTTTGGGGACCACACAGGAGACCACGGGACCTAATGAGGACCACAGGCACAAATTCAGTAGGATCACAGTGCAGTTTTGGTGGTAGAAGCGAACGAAGAAGAAGAAGAAGAAGAAGAAGACATGCTGATGACACAGTATCACTGTCCACAACACAAAAAGAAATGGAAAAACTAATTATGTCAGCCTGTAAGAATAGTGAAGAGCAAAATCTTTATCTTAATGTGAAGAAAACTAAATTGCTGAGAACTTACAAAACATATAAGGCAGCTGAAATTTATATTAATGAGGAAAAATTCGAAGAGGTGGAGAGTTTTGAATATCTTGGATCATTACTAACTAATAATGGAGATTTAATTAGGGAAATTAAAAGGACATCTATCGCTCTTCAAAAAGTAAAACAACTAAAGAAGTTGTGAAGAGGAACAGATAGAACTACAAAAAAAATTTTTTTTAAGGGCATGCATCGTTCTCATTGCAACATATGCCTGAGAACTGGACACTTAACAAAACAACTGAGAAACACATAAATACCTATGAATGTAAATGCTACAGAAGAGTCCTTCAAATATTATGGACACAAAAAAGAACAAACATATCCATACTACAAGAACTTAATACTGAAGAAAGCTGGCTAGTAAAGAAGAGTTCTTAAATGTCATGAGAGTTTAGAGAAGACAGTCTTGGAAGGGTACATAATTCGAAAAAGAAAATGAGGAAGACCAAGGTGAAGATGGCTGCAAGACATCACTGACAATCTGCAAATGGATGCATCTAAGAGGCTTACAGGAGAGCTGTTAGGGAGACAAATTTCCGCAGGGGACATGCAGACTGGCTGAAATTTGCACTAATTTGCAAGCAGTGTTATTTCATATGCAGCAAAATGAAAATAACCAGAGTAAAAAAAGGAAGAAATATAAACATTTTCTATGCAAAGTTATTAATAATACAAAGGAAACAGCAACATATGCTTTAAGTGTATACTGGCCTTGAATTAATGGTCTAAGACCTATATAGACTGTGCCAATCCTGTTCAACTTTTCAGAAGGAAGACACGTCTCCTGGCAGCTTTGTAACACTTCATGGGATATGGTTGTCCTGCAGAAGACAGTTAAATTGCAGTATGAATCAGGGTTGTGACTTCCACATGAGCTAGGGTTTACTTCTAAGTCTGAGCTTCCTGCCATTAATTTTTCCATGTAGACTGTAGGCTGGAAAATTAGAAAATCTAAAGATGGAAATGGAAAGGATGAAGATCAACATATTAGGAATGAGTGAAGTTAGATGGACAGGTGCAGGGAAGATAAACTCAGATAAATATACAATAATATACTCAGGGAGTGAGAAACATGAACGAGGAGTAGGAATTATATTTGATGAACAAATGGCAAGGACAATTGTAGGATATTTGAACATCTCGGACAGAGTCCTGCTAGCCCAACTGAAAGGACAACCAATAAACATAAATATTATACAAGTGTACGCTCCAACATCTGAAAGTTCTGAAGAAGATGTACAGAAAGGCCTTACTTTGAACATCAAAAAAACAGAGACTATGGTTATATCTAAGAAACAGATTCCACCAGCATGCAGTATTAAATTAAACAGAACTATTCTAAAGCAGGTGCAGAAATTAAAATACCTTGGAGCAGTAATAACTTCAGATGGGAAATGCAGAACAGAAATTAGGAACAGAATAGGCCAAGCAAAGACTGCATTTCAAAGAATGAGAAACATATTAGCTAACACATCTTTATCAATGAGTGTTAGAAAACAAGTCCTAAAAGGCTATATTGAACCTATCTTGTTATATGGAAGTGAATCATGGACAATAGGCAGGTCTGCACAAAAATCATTGGAAGCAGCAGAAATGTGGTTTATTAGAAGAATATTGCGAATCCCCTGGACACCAAAAATAACTAATGAAGAATGTATGAGAAGAGCTGGAGAGACAAAAAAACCTTGTCAAAAAGATAAGAGAGAGACAATGTACTTTCATGCAATGAGAAGAGGGGGCATTGAAAATATTATAACAACAGGAAAAATAGAAGGAAGAAGATCAAGAGGAAGACCAAGAGAAATGATACTGGACAGTCTGACATGATGGTGTGAGAGGAGATCACCAAATGAACTGATGGCCTGCATGAAGGATCGGGTACTCTGGAGAAGCATAATAGCCAATGCCAGTCGGCACGGCACCTGATGATGATGATGATGAGACTAGTTATTCAAAGGGTAGCTGTTAACGTTATTTGAATCATTTCCTGAATAGCCAGCTACATATGGTTAGTGTCAGGAACTTGTAGTTAGTGCCAGCAACTAATACTAAATAAACACCAGGAACTATAACCACATGTAGTCACTGCCAGGAACTACAATCATGTATGGTTTGTGCCAGGAACTACAACCATGAGTAGCTAGTGTTAGAAACTATATTTTTTTTTAATCTAAAAAAATAAATAAATAAGCAGTGCTTCACATCTGACTTGCAGCCCAACACACAGGTTGATTTCTTCAAATTTGCCCATGATCTTATAACAGATGGCTCAGATTGACTAAGTACAGGTGATTCTTTCCTTATGTACTTGTTTGTAACTTTTACTTTATTTTATAAATTGTTAGGTTATAAAATATTAAGATAATTATTACTTTTACTACCTGTAATCATAACTGATGTCAGATGGTTCTGAACCCATTTTCATATACAAGCGGTAAAAAACCACAGATGATGATGGTCTGATTGTAATACACACCAGGCTACCAATTTCTCTGAAATAAGTACAGAAGAAACAACTGTTACATAAAATATAGGATATAATGAGGATAAGATGAACATTTTTTTAATGTAACATGAAAATGCTGTAGACTGAAACATATAATAGTTTTCACTTTTAATATAATTCTCTTTCTATGCTACTTTCAGGGTTTCTCAAATTCTTTTTTTTTTCACTTGTGGCCCTGTCTTTTAGGTTTAAAATTATTTTAATTATTTTTTTGTGGGCTTCTTCCAATATTTTTTTATTATAAAAAACTTAATTTATATCTTTAGTCATGGCCTCCAGAAATCTGGCATATTCCCCTAGTGGAGGACTGTCCATACTGGTCTCTTTGACAAACTGCCTTAAACTACATTATAATGTTGAAGTTTTGTTATCCACAAATATACTTTTCTTTTGATAATTCTGCAAAAAAAAAAAAAAAAGAACAGATGACTGAAGGGAAAGAATACATATGAAAATATGTAACAAAACAATAAACATATTTTTACTAATAGATGTAAGAATATTTTGGCCAAACACCGTAAGAAATAATATCTTGTTGGCAGAAATGCGGATGAAGCCACTGACAGCAATTATTGAGGAGAGATGCTGGCAGTGATTGGGGATTGGGACATGTGCTTCAAATGACTGACAATTCACTATCAAAAACAGCACTAAGATGGACTTGCAGGGGAACAGAAGTTAGAGTAGATCAAAGGAGACATGGAGAAGAACAAAAGAGAAGATGCTAACCAAGAGGGCTCACCTGGGCAAGAATGGGAAAAATGACAAAGGACAGGTGTTTGTGGAAAACCCTTGGGCACTTAAGGTTCAGAGAGAGAGAGAGAGAGAGAGAGAGAGGGAGAGGGAGAGAGAGAGAGACTAATAGATGTAGAAGTTTTGTTAGAAAGTTTTTAATGTAACAGTTTAATGGAAGCACATAATGATGAATTAAAAGACATAAGAAAATAACTGGACGTCATAGAGACATGACTACCCCTTAAAATAATATCTAGAAACACTATACAGAGATAAACACTTAAAGATATTTCACTAAATGAAACTTGCGTGAAGAAAAAAATATTTTAAAATCTCACAATGGCTGATGAGGCAAGGATCAATGTGTTCATCATAGTAGTGAAACCTGTTAATAAATCTGGTTCTACAACACCCTGAAAATCAAAGAAAGCCACTATGACTCATTTCACACCTAATGTGATATCTGTGTCACATTATCTTCATGACAGCACTAGCTCAAAATTTGCTGTTACAGGAGATATAATGACAATAACAAATGGTAAAACCACGAAAAGTGGCAAAAACAAACTCACAAATAATTAAAACTATGGTAAAACAAATATGCCGCATCTTCTTCTGTGAAATTTGGTGAGATGAGTTGTAGACCATCTCCTTGTACACAGTCTGTCACTCTAACATCATGGACAATTCTTGGGGCTGTCATTTTTAATTTGTTGCCATTATCACTTGCAATAGATGCAAAGAAGACGTCGGAAGTGATGAACTTGGAATGTGTTCCATGAGTAAGAATGTTTTCTGATCTTACAACCTGTTTAAGAAAAGTACTTTTTAATAAGATAGAAATAAAATAGTTATTTTACATTTTATCTACCCTAATTATCTTATACAGTAATGTTTAGCACCATCATTATCATCATCATCATCCTGTGCCCTCTCCCCAGTAAGGTTGGCTACAATGGTCTTCCAACTGCTCTGTCCTTCAGTTTTATGGTGCACCTGGCCAAGCTGAATCATCAATTTTTTTTTCTGTTGTCCACCAATCTACATCATTTACTATTTTTTTCCTTCTGCTTTCCTCCTAATATGGTTTTCATTATTATATTACATATCTTGAAATGAGTGAAATATTGTCAATATCCGATTCTAATTTTTTTTATTTCTCCTCCAAGCTCCAGTTGATTTCATATTTCTTTGTATATTCTGTTCTGCCCAAGGATTTCAACCTATTCTTCTGTATATACACATTTTAAGTGCCTCAGTTTTCTGTTTCCATTTCTTTTATTTAATATCCCTGAAGCTACACCATAGATCTGTGTGGTGTATACATAAAATATGATGACTAAGCTTCAGTTGTTGTGTTATATGTTTCAGTGTAAGAACTTTTTTCATTTTGTTGAACAATCATTTGGCCACTCCTAGTCTTCTCTTAGTTCCATTTTGCAGAATTTTATAAGCAGCAACAGAACTAATATTAGAAAAAATAAGACAGTTTTTCATCTAAAAATGAGCGGGAGTATAAATATTCTATGTAGACAGCATACTAATTGTATCTGAATCTTTATTCTGTTGCAGAATGCAGGAAAGGTCATTGTTTTGTGATCAAACAGCTGTGACCACAACTCACTTGCTAAGCGAGCATGGTTAAAAAAAGTAATTCTGTGTTCCGACTGGGAGTTCACGAAATCTGAGTGGTGGGATACATAAAAAGTTTAGTTCTGTTCTAGATGTTAAAGTGAGAGATGTGTTGGATGTTCTAGACGCTGAAGTGAGAGGATGTGTTGGTTTGTTCTGGAAGGTCTGCTAGTGACTCCTTGTTTCATAATGTAAGTTTTCTTGTGTTTGGTTGTCCTTTTCAGGACAAAATTGTTGTTGAGTCTATGTAGCAGTTGTGGTTAATTTGTCCTTTTTAAGGCAAAATGTTGTTGTAGTTGTTTTGTCCTTTTCACCAAAAAGATTGTCATGTAGAACTTGTAATTTGATTGTCCCCTTTTGGACAATGTTTGTGATTCTAGATTGAAAGCTTAGGTTGCAGTTTTTGGTATACTTGAAGTTAGAATATTTTTCCATAATATCTGAGTGTGTCTGTCCCATGGCGATGTTAATTGCCCGGACAGTTTTTCCTTGATCATTGTAATTGCTCATCAGTTTTTTTTCAGTTCACATTCATTTACAACAATCACTTACAAATGGGGGTTCATCATTAAACTTTGTTTATCTCTTTTGTAGCTCCTGGAATCCTGTGCTATTTGGATTCATGTTGTGTGTGCCACTGTGGTGTTGAGATGAATTATACTTATGTAAAATGGTCATGTTTGTATACAGATTTGTACTGGTTATTTGTCCTGGGTTTTCATGTGTTACACAGTGTATAGCAATGTAATGGCTGTTGTGTCACTTGTGTAGCAGTCCAGTCAAATGTCTGCTCTGTAATTAGTGATGTATGTGACACAGTGACACAAAGCGTTCACGACTCAATTACTCATTCAGTGGGTGTTAACACACCATCACACACATCCATTGTATGGTAGATGCAATACATTGTAATACTAATACACATTATCAATGATGTCTTGCAACCATCTTCACATGTTTAGGTGTACAAAGGCAGTGTAGTAATACTACCTTAATGTAGGTTGGCACACGTGTTAGGTGTGCACTAATGTGTGTTTACAATCACCAAAGTCTGTGTCATAGATGAATCAGTGGGAATGTCATTTTGCATGACAAGCAGTTGCTCATACTTCAGAATACATTACCACCCTCAATATTTCTCTTGTGACTTCTCTTCCTCTAAGATCTAAAATTCTCTTTGAACTGATATTTTTAGATCTCTGTGAATTGATTTTTTTAGATCTTTTCAGATTCCTTTATATGTCATTTACTGGTAGTATAGCAAAAATAAATAAACCATTCATGAAATGTAAAAACTATAATGCCAAAATTACAATGATCTAGCCAGTGTGGGTTACCATAACCAAATATACTTGTTAAATGCTGTAATGTGTTATTTACACTGGCTGTAAAAATTGTCACTTCTAATTTTAAAAATATTCAATTAAATATAATCTTTGTGTAATCTCTCTAACAAAGTTACTTTCATTGTTTTGTTTTTTTTTGGTTTCACCCCTGAGTGTATGTAGTCAGAGTTCTTTGACCTCATAGCATTATTATAGCATGCTGTGTAATAATATATAAATGGCATGCTGTGTAATAATATATAAATGGCATGCTGTGTAATAATATATAAATGGCATGCTGTGTAATAATACATAAATGGCAAACTTACCTATACTGTTTCTGTTTAAATCTTAATTTCAAGAAATATATGGCAATAATATTTAAGGTCATGGAAGGTGGCAGCCAGCATAATCTTACATCTTACACCCTTCCTGTGCTGTTAAATGTCACTTAGGATTCACATGGCAGTTCACCAAATTTTGTTTTTGGTGAGTTTTTCAACTTCATCAAGGGATTTTATGGCTACTAATGTGGCCTCTCTTAACAATGTCTTCTTTAGAGTCTCACATGGCTGATTGCATATAAAGCAGTCAAAACTACATGGAAGCTGTCTTACATAAGAATGTAACTAGAATGTTCAATTTTTGTATTATGATATCACACTGGAAGAACAGAACACATTAAAGACCAATTGTTAGCATGGTTTCACATGCCTTGAAGTGAATTCTTTAAGAAAACTCAGAAGATGTGAGAAAAAGTTACAAAAGAAATCTAAAGATAAAAGTTTGAAGAATTTGACACAAGAAAAAGTGATGGAATCTGATGAATGAAAAGGATGATGATGATAACAGTATTGATCACTAAGTAAAACTGCTTCCAGAAGTATACTGTATGCTTGTACAGGCTTTGTGACTATAACTCTTTTGAAGTGAGGGTAAATAATAATAATTTCACAAGATGAAAGTATATTGTTAAATGAATATGCCTGTTTCACTAATTAGAGCCTCTAATTAGATCCTGACTTTGCTTCACCAACATTATCCGTGAATCATAAGAAATATCTAATGTACTATTTTATTAAATCTTACTTTCATGTGCTGAAGGTCATGGAAATATGGGCCTGTGGTATTAAATGCCTTAATGGCATGGAAACAGGAATTTTACCTTTTACGTTTACTTTACTATTTCTATTTTACCCTTACTATTACTTTTATAATACTATATAGTATAGATAAAAAAGAACAAATATATCTATACTACAAGAGCTTAATATTGAAGAAGGCTAGCTAGTAAAGAGAATTAAAGAGAGAAAACTTAAATATTTTGGACACATTAAACGTCATGATAATTTAGAGAAGATCGTCTTGGAAGGGTACATAATGGGAAAAAGAAAAAGAGGAAGACCAAAACGAAGATGGCTGCAAGACATTGCTGACAATCTGCAAATGGATGCAGCAGCAGCAGGCCATCTTGCTCACAACCGAGAAGCCTACAGGAGTGCTGTTTGGGAGGCAAAGTTCCGCAAGGGACATGCAAATGAATGAATGAATTACTATTATATAAAGAAAAATAGAGGCACTTCAAATCATAAAGAAATAATGTCATATAACTGCAAATTTTAGTTTTCTTGCAATGGTTTTGATCTTCAAGATCAGGCAGGGAATGGGTTTATGTGACTTTCCTAACTTCACAGAGTCAATTTACAAAGTATTCTTCTCCGCAAGCTCCATCATCTTGGCTACATATTGATTCCAACCTTTTGTTGTGCAACAATTTGATTTCAGAAGATCTGCAGGAAGACATGATTATGGCAGTTTATAGTTCATTGATATCAATAACTACACCTCTTTATAGTAATAATCTCTGCACCCAGTTAAGTTATAAAAGATTACACAAACAAAAATATTTGAACAATATTACATACCTGGTAGTGTAAACTAGTAAAATTGTCCTCTACTTTAACATCATCAACTGAGAATGAATTGACCAAAAGACTGCCTCCTCCATGCATACTTTGATTCAGTATATCATTCCTGGTTGCTTTCTGAACAACTGCTGAGAATGTTTGAGCTTTGGTTTCAAAGGTACCATTAAAGTGCTCCATGGGACGCCATACACTAAAGAGGTTCTCCCAAGAGACCATGACATTTGCTGCAATTTGATAAGCCTGTCACAACATGAGAAATCACATGCACTAGTGCTGGTATATGTGAATATAAGTTTTAATACTCCTGATAATATATAAACAACAGATGCTAATTAAAACTAATACATTACAAACAATAGCAAAGATAAATAATTATTTATAATTAAAGATTTAAAGAACAAAACACAAAAAATAGTGCCATGAAAAGGAAAAAATATTCACCGTCTGTTTTTCTCCAAGACATTTATTATTGTTTGTCAAGAAGTAGAGTAGCTAAATATGAAAATGAAAAGTATTAGGCTTTATTTAAGAAAATCTTATTTGATTTATACAAATACCTGTCATATATTTTTAAGAAACTGGCAAAATCATGAACAAAGAGAATAAGTGGATTTTTTAAAAAAATTTAAAATATGTTGTTTTGCAATTTTAGATTCTGCTGTATACGTGTCATGGTAATTTTGTCAACTCTGAAGAACTGAAATTTTGTACTTGATCTATGTGACACCATATGTGAATATGACACCAGAAAGGAAGTTAGAATTCGAATTTTAAAATCAGCATTGACCTTCAAGAATCTTGACAACATATGGCATTCAAAAGTTATAAGCATAAAAACCAAGTTAAGATTATTCAATTCAAATGTAATATCCACCCTCAGTTATGCATGTGAAAGCTGGAAAACAGCTGAAGAAACAGACAAGAAATTAGACACTTTTGAAAATGAATTGTCTCAGGAAAATAGCTGATATAAAATGGAAGAAATTCAAGAACAACGCAGAGAGGAGAAGACAGATGAGCAAACAACAACCTTTCTCATTGGTGATCAGAAAAAAGAAGATGGACATATGTCAGTCATTTGCTGAGAAGAAACAACCACAAAATTCCAAAACAAGCTATCAGGTGGAACACAAAAGGTTGAAAAAAAAGAGGTTGACCACGTGAAACTCTAAAGAGGACATTGTTAAGAGAGGCCAGTTTAGTTGGAATAATATCCCTTGATGAGGTTGAAAAGCTTGCTGAAAACAGGAAATCTTGGCAAACTATCACGCGAGTCCTATGTGATGTTTAACAGCATGGGAAAGATGTAAGATGTAAGAAAATATATCAACTTAATTAAACAATGCATTGGTGGATAAAGAGTTTTTTGTGAAATATTTTTTGGACAAAACTTAAAAACTAAGAAGAAAGAGAGAAAGAAAGAGAGAGAGAAAGAATGAGAGCACAAAGTACACTGATGTGAATCACAAGATGAAGGGTCCTTAATTAATGCATGTTTATCTTACCAAGACAGTCTCAAGATGAAGCAGAGGGGTAAAAGGTAAGGTAATCCTGTCATGCCTTAGAGGCACATTGGGATACCTTACCTCAGAGGGATAAAGAATGGTGTATTATATGCAGGAAACTCTCTAGTATACACAGCGAGACAACTACACAGTTCCCTAGATCATCAGAAAAAGCACTCCCCCCCCCCACCACACCCCCTGACAAGTGTTTCAGCCCTTTAAGTTCCTGACACTCTGAGGGAAGTGGGCCAATAAAGCTCATCATACAGTAAATTATGAGCTGTCGTAAACTGAACATTAGTCAATAGATAAGCTGGAGCACAACATAATTTAAATTTTTAAAAAATGTCTGCAAGTTTGATGCTTTGACAACTCACAGACATAACCTGAAAGCAAGACTTGCACGCACGTCCAGACTTTCTGGATGACTGAGAGCAGAAGGTAGCATGTTAAAGTACACTGTGAAAGGAGGTAAAACATAAATTCGCTTCATCCACCATGACACAGATGTGGACAGGAGAGGACAGGCTCTTACAAACTTATTACAACTGAAACAAAAATTCTGTATGCAGTTCTTTGTAGGTAGAGTGATCCTAACATTAATCTGGGTAAAACAAGGTGAAATTTTGTGAAAGTTAAGTATCAGAAAAAAAATTTTTTTTAAATCAGAGCAATTTTGTCATTAATAAATTCTAATATTAAAAGACAAAACAGAAAGCATTTATTACACTTTCTATAATGACGGTTGTATCATGAGATTTTCGATTGGCCAGAAGACTTGAAAAATATCTTATTTCAATTTTGCTTAATCCGCTGTCTCTTAAAATGCTTGTATCAGGATCAAGACTCTGGATGTTTACTGCACCAGCTCCTATAACATTATCCAGAAGCTGGACAACACCTGTAAGACAAAAATTTAGTACGTATTAAAATGAAAAATTGAAAATTAAAACGAAACCAAGTAAAAGTACTAAGATATTTTTAAAATATCAGAAAGAAAGCTTTAATGTTTTGTTTTTTTTTAAATGTTAATATTTTCTGATATTTCCCTACACTGTTATATGCACAATATAAGGCTTTAACTGCATCAGATAACATGTTTGATATTTTCATAATGATAACAAGGCTGTTTGAAATTTTTGCAGATATTTCTCAGCAACTGATTTTAAAACTCTGATTATGATCAGTCAGTCATTTGCATGTCCCTTGCAGAACTTTGCTTCCCTAACAGCTCTCCTGTAGGTCTCTCGGTTGTAAGTAAGATGCCTTGCTGCTGATGCATCCATTTGCAGATCATCAATGATGTCTTGCAACCATCTTCACCTTGATCTTCCTTTCTCTTTCTTTCCCATTATGTATACCTTCAAGACGGTCTTCTCTAGATTATCATGACATTTACTGTGTCCAAAATATTTAAGTTTTCTTTGTTTTATGATGTCTGACTTCTTTATGATATCTGACTTCCTTATGATATCTGACTTCCTTATGATATCTGACTTTATGATATCTGACTTTATGATATCTGACTTTATGATATCTGACTTAAAACATTGGTTTCCAAACTTTTTCAACTGCTGCCCTCCTGCCCTAGCCTTCCAGACAACTATTTGCCATCAGTTAGTTACAACATACCCTGCCACTCCCTCTTCCTTAACTGCCACTTAGATCTCACTACAGGCCACTTTAGTAACCAGTTTATTTCAAGAAATAAAAACCAGCAAGCACATGCTGTGCCTAAACATAACTGATATGACAACTGCCAAGCTAGCATGGTTTTTTTTTCCCCATAGATACCTTTCAGCGAGTCCTCCAGCTTGCCAAGAGTGTCAGTATTCTCTGCCATATGAGCCACCAAACCACTCACTTTGGCTGCGAATGCTGAAGCACCACACTGTGTGAATGCAGCATTAAACAACATGACCTCTGATATTCTTGACAACTTGGACTTTTATATTAAGTTTTTTCATGAAAAATATTATTCTGCACATTAAAAGGCATGTATTCTAGTGAAATGTACTTGTTTCAGTGCAAGGGGTACATTATGTGCATGAAATAAAATTCCTGGATGCAAAACGGCAGTCTGCAAACAAGTTAATTTAATCAATTTAATGAATGAATCAAAATCCACACAATAATAAACTGATTATGGGAACTACTGACTATAAAATCACTAGCGAGGTATGTCCTGAAAAGTTAAAATATTAAAATTTAAGCAAATCTGTCTTTTGTCCATATAAAAATTACTAAAACAGTAAATCTAATGCTTGCACTTTTATACACAGAAAATGTTATCAACTTATAACTTGGTACTATTAATCAAGAATAAATTATAAATATATTATTGCACTGTCCTCATCTCACTTTTAGACTTGATCACCTGATACATTTTATACACTTATGAAATCCTAGCATCATTATCTTTAAAAATCTGCAGTTTTTAAAAAAATGTTCAAAAAATTTCATTGACAAGTTTAATAAGTTGAACAAGCAATTCACTACTGCACACTAAAAAATTACTGATTTTTCATTATAGAGACTTGTTATTAAAAAAAAAAAAGGTCATGTTATGTAATTACTCTGAGCCTAACAAAAGCAAAGTCATATTTTACATTTTTTAAAAATGTTTGCTTTTCATTAATCATTCATATTCTCCATTCTATGTTCTTCTCTGCTAGCAGTTTGTGCCTGATTAAAATGAAAGTAAATTGTAACATTAACAAGTAAGACTTACTCATCTTTTGTTGTATTATTAGGTTACATATAAACCTGACAAATGGAAGTAGATTTACTTCAGAAATTTAAAGAGTAAAGCATCTCACATTCTGACTTATCATATTAATACATGAATGCAATATTCTAAAATTAAATCAAGACTGCTCTAAAATATTGATTCCCATCTTTAAAGAAATGACAACCTGGTAAAAGAAATATAAGTCTAAATATGATCATAGCTATGCAGTGTTTTAAATAGATTTTTTTAAAATGCTAAATATGGTACTATATTGTGTTTTACACTTTACTATGACTGCTCTCTATAAAACACATGAGAATAGCATCAACTACCAGAGGCAGTCATATAGTAAAAAATGACTTTTGGAGACATTTACAAGCAGTCGAAGTTGATTGCAGATAAGCAAAAGGGTTTTTATTTTTTTAAATAATCATTCATTGACTCTTACCAAACTCAAGCCCTTTAAGAGTTCTTTATCTGTTGTAGCAGTAATTAATGCATTGGTAAAGATATTCAGATGATCTAGGTTATCTAAATCATCTCTGTCTTCAGCCAATTTAAGTGCATGACTAATGTTCTCTATGTGCTGTTGAATTCCCTGCAAAACAGAAGAACGAGTAAGTATGACATTTTCAAAATTCTGGATTCATGCACTCAGTCAAGATATCATGCCACACACAACTCTTCAAAATCAGTTCTTCACAGATTCTTTCTTCTACACTCTGCATGGACAAATTATGACCCAGTGAAAGTGAAAGTCTCTTTCTGAGATACATAATTATTTTTCATTCAGTATTTCATTTGTCCTTGTGATTACTTAGAATCTCAAAGCCTTCATTATGTGAGCCCTAGTCCTCTTCAAGTCTACTTGCTTATTGTTCATAGTTTGACTATTTTTCCTTTTCTCCATGAATAAAGACTTGTCTCAAATTCTAAAGAAAAATGATTATAATATTAAGCTCTTCATTTCTTATATTTTCCACTTGATGTAACAAGACAGCAGATATATTTTAGATCATGTTATTGTCATAATGGATGACTGCTGCATGTGGAGTGGTTAAAGGGCTTGTTTCTCAATGCAAAATTCAGTTGTTTGATCCCATTTATCAGTCAATCAATCTATGTAGCAAAGAGTACCTGACATATCCTGAAGCTGCAGTAGAAAAAGCAACTAAGCCTGTCTGCCTCACTCTCAAGTGCACCGACAGATGAAGGAAAATATGGGGACAAGCATCATATTACCAGTATGCTTCATTGACGTGGGCTACCTTTATATGACTTCATATTGTTCAATTTTATTAATGAATTCTTCAGGTGGGGAAATGTTTTCATTAGAAATGAAGAAGATTTTCATTCTAAATTTGTGCTTTTAAATTGTAAATCATTACCTCCAGTTGCTAGTGGGAAAAAATTAATTAATAGACACTATTTTTGCTGTTATAATATATCATTGCAGAAACGTTATTTAATAAAGTAAAGTGCCACCCTGACTGTTGTTTTTTTTTTTTTACAGAATGTGGAAAGAACAGGACCACTGAAGTAGCTTAAAACTACTTCCAAAGGCTGTGAATTAGGATGTGTCCTCCAGCCATCCCAGCTGTAGAAGTGAACATCCTTCAAAGATGGAGAATATCTGCCTGCACAGATGATTGCCCTGAATAAAGAGAAAAGAGGATATCATGTGAATTTCAGTCTCAAAAGTAAAGAACTTCATCCAAGTTCTAAACAGGTAAATAAAAAAAAAGAACTTCCAGACAAGTTGATGGCACTAATTTAAAAGCTTTCCTGTAAATGTTATGAAAGTCAGTTTCCTTTTACCATGGACAAGGCTTCTTTGGCTGGCTGAACTAAAGCTCTGGGATCAAGTAGAAATTGTAGGAAATCTTTGGAGGTAATGTTTGCAGCATTAAAAAATTCAGGTTCTGGCAGCTGTGTACTGACACCAATTGCTTGATTCTGCAGAAAGAATAAATGTTACATTTAATGTATTATTTTGATCATTCATTATTTTCATACTGAAGGTTAGCTGCAGCATATCTCTAGCCTGCTTGGTTCTTTACTGTGATGAATGACTTAATTAAACTTTGCTTTGTTCAAATTTGAAAGTTGTACACCCATCTGTACAACTGTTATTCTTTTATTTTTTATTTGGCATTTTTCTTCTACAAAATGGTTACCAATATGTTTTGCCCTTGAATAATCATTAGCTTTTTAAATGGAACTGATCTTTGGATGGTTTCTTAACATATTTTCCTAAATTTTCACCACACAAGGTTATGTATGCTTAAATTATGCATATGTAGACAAGAAAGGAAGACCAAAACGAAGATGGCTGCAAGACATCATTGACGATCTGCAAATGGATGCAGCAGCAGCAGGCCATCTTGCTCACAACCGAGAGGCCTACAGGAGTGCGTTTGGGAGGCAAAGTTCTGCAAGGGACATGCAAATGAATGAATGAATGACAAGAAAGATATGTACTGGTAAAAGTAATTGCTTTGAAGCAGTTAAATTGGTGCCCCATGTAACAGAATGTTACACATTTTTTTTGTGAGAAACCCTGTTGCTGTGGTCAAAAAGTTATAGACCACAACTCACCTGTTTATGCTAGCATGGAAAAAAGTATCTCTGTGTTCTGATTGTCATTGGATCTCAGATGGCAGTATGTATGAATGAGTTCAATTCTGTTCGAGATGATGTAGAGAGAGGGGTTCTGTTCATGTTGGGGAGAGAGGTCGTGTGTGAGTTTTCCTCTGGAAGTATGTTTGTTAGGACTTGGTCTGCCATGTAAGTTTTGTAGTTGATTGTCCTTGTTAGGTCAAATGTGTGCTTAAATCAGAATGTAGTTTTGGTAATTGGATTTGTCTTTCTTAGGACAAAATTTGTCACGAGTCATTGTGTAGAGAGTTGTGTTTTACATTGTCCTTTTTTGGACAAAAGGTTGTAGAGTTATTATGTAGTGTTGCAAGTCTGATTGTCCTTTTTAGGACAAAATGTAATTCTTGGTTGGAAGGTTGTGTTTGGAGTTTTTCAGTATATATGAGGTCAGTATGTTTTTTTATGTTGTATGTTAGTGTGAGGGTCCCATGGTGATGTTAATCGCCCAGACCATTTTTATATTCTCATTGTAATTGTTTCCATCAGTTTACACACCACATCCATTTGCAACATGCATTTAACAAATGGGAATTCATCATTAAACTTGTGTTGATTTTTGTAACTGTTAAATCCTGTGATAATTGGATTCATGCTGAGTGCCAACTGTGGTGTTGAGATGAGTTGTACTTAGGTAAACTGGTCATGTTTGTTTATAGATCTGTAGTGGTTGTTTGTCCTGGGTGTTACTGTCACATGGTATGTAACATCTGTTGTGTCACTGGTGTGGCAGTCCAAGTAATGTCTGCTCAGTAAATAGTGACGTCTGTAACAGTGAATGAAGTATATTCAGTTAGCTGCAAACACTCATACATACTATCACAGTACAGTACAGTGTGCGGGCAAAACATATGTTTAGTGTTTAGTAGTACAGAAATATGGTTTCAGCCATCCTGAAATCTAACCCTTATGAGCTTGATGTGCAATCTTGGTATTTTTTCTTCAAATATTTTTGTGGCATTTTATGCCATCAACCCCTCCCCCCACCCTAATTGGAGTCTCCACCTTGCATGATGGAGGGGGAGGGGGGGACTTGCATATTCTAATGATCTTAGGAGCTATGCCAGAAGTAGCATAGCTACTGGCAGGGTCTCCCAAACCAGACAGGTCAAGGGGGAGAGGTCAGACAAAGAGAGACTCCATCCTGCTGCCTTGTAGGGTGCTGGGGAAGCCAAAGGCTAAAGAGGCCAGCCTGACACATTCATCATTGAAGACAGATGCTCTAAGCAACACAATTCACTTTATGATGACATCGCAGATTATATGGAAGAAGTGTGGTGCTTATCCATGGAGACCCGCCAGGCAGAGAAAGTCCTGGCCCCTACGCCTTGAAAAGGTCCATTCAATGCTACTGGTGGCCACCCACCTCTGCATTGTGTAGTCAAGACACAGGGGTCAAACACTACTGGCCAGAAAGCAAGAACACTCAACATCATGCAGTGGAATGCAGAAGGTGTATTTAATAAGAAGTATCCACTAACAAAACACCTACAGCAGGAGCAGATAGACATAGCCTGCATGCAGGAGACACATCTAAATGAAAGTAACAAACTTTCCATCAGACGGTTTCAGACCAAATAATTTTTCTCTTACATTAAAATAATGTTCATTTAACTTTTTCACTCCAAAAAAACACTAGCAGTGTTGATAGATCTTACACACCCATGCAGATCAATGCTGAGAGTAGTATTTAAGCAAAGTCTACATTAAACGAAAGGCAGTACATTTATAACCTTCTCCGTGTTTTTAAATTATAGAGTAACTTCCTTCCGGTTTTCTATCTTACTAAAATTTATAATCAAAATTTATTCTGGCAGAGCATGGAAATTAATTCACAGGAGTAAAAAGAGTTAATCTTTTCTATTTCTTGTTGATTACCATATAATGTTTTCCATTATCTACATTCTAAAGATATATAAAAATTTTACTTCTTATAATTTTTTCCCATTTTTTAAAAATCTGCTGATGTTTCTTTCCTCTCCCTAAACACCACTTGCAACATCCCTAAAACCCAGGAACAAAGGAATGCAACCGGACATTGTAGTGTACTCCATAGAAAAACAGGAATTAATAATGATTGAGCTTATGGTTCGTATGAAACAAGAATAGAGGAGCAACATTTACTCAAATGTGAGAAGTACAATGATCTGGTCAAGCAAATGAGTAAAGGGGCAGGAGTCAAGGCAAAAGTGATAGCTGTAGAAGTGGGAGCGAGAGGATTTGTAGCAACATCAGCATATGACCAATGTAAGCAACTGGGCATAAAGGGACAAGTATGAGCAAGGGCACTGAAAAGCCTTTCAGAAACAGCAGAAAAGGCATCATGCTGGCTGTGGAGTATGTGAAACAAGCATTGAGAACTTAAATAATTTCATTTGTCACAACCAAAACCAGTCCTCCATAGCTAAATCGCTAAAGATGCACTTCAAAGTGCAGTGCCAACTAGAAGATCATGGGTTCAATCCCGGGATGGAAAAAAAAGCAACAACTCACAAGACCTCTGGGAGTTATGACCCAGAGGGGCCCACCCACCCCCCTTTAAAGTGTCAGGAGTTTAATAGGGCCAAAACAATTGTCTGAGGGGGGGGGGTACATAGATGATGATCTGAAGAAGTTGTGTTGTTGTTCTGCTCTCTACAGTAGAGAGTTTTTTGCATACACCACTTACAACATCCCTAGAACCCAACATATGTATCCACAAAACTCCACTCATGTCCTTTAACAAAATAATCAAATCCCTAAACTTTTCTTCAACCAAATTTTTCTCCTCAGCTGCCATATGAAATCATTATTATTCACATTAATGTTATTGTCTGTCATCAACTTACTAAAAATATTATTGCCTCAGTCATTTCACAATCAATTCTGCCTCTCATTATCCAAACTTACAAGAGAAATTAAGACTGTTGCATAAGTTGCAGAATCTTGAGCAATCTTAACTGGATCTCCCAGGTCTGCAGTGAAAGACATTTTCTCATTAATCTTTTCTATGTCCTCAAGCACTGTCT
The DNA here is from genome assembly GCA_009760885.1 of Achatina immaculata. NCBI lineage: Eukaryota > Metazoa > Mollusca > Gastropoda > Stylommatophora > Achatinidae > Lissachatina > Lissachatina immaculata. The sequence goes on along the minus strand of CM019719.1, from coordinate 53,444,914 downwards.
GGAGCTGCTCTTTTATGCTTGCATTTGAAGACAGTCGTGTGACATCAGTGACCTGCAAAAGACCCACATAACAATCTCAAAATGTTTTCAAGTTTCTCAGTGGAGCTTTTGTTACCTCATATAGCAGAAATACCTAATTCAAGGATGTGACTCTCAAAAGGCAAATTTCACTGTCTTTTGGGAAAGAATATTCTACTGATTTAGAAACTGAATGCTGCTTTTTTTTCTTAATGAAACAAAGAAAAAAACTGCAACTAAGAATTTTCACTTAAGGACAAACTAGCTTAAACTAGCCTAGTAATACATCACATTCCACTTAAGGAGTTTTTCAAATATGCAGAATATCAGAAATACCACTCACACTCATATAACCACACAGAGGAATGAATTCACAAACCTTAACTTTTATTAGACAAGAATTTCCTGTTTCTCAATCTGTGGCATTCCTGAGACTGTCACAAAAGTTTCATGGAAAATATAACCCACATTACTTACCTCCTGAATATATAGCAGGTGTAGGCAATGCTGCTCTCTGGTATATCGCACAATGCAAAACTGCAGAAGCATCCATAGTTGCATTGTCCCAACCAGTATAGGAGAAAATGAATTCTGTATCTGCAGCTATCCCTGTAGAACAACAGACAGACATACATTACTCAGTGACAATTTACACATTCCTGATAATTTACAAAAATGTGTATTTACTAATGCTAATAAATCTAAGAACAATGTTTATGGCTTTGTGGTTTATGGTCTGGGTCATCATCATTGTACTCGGACATGTCTATAGGTGCACAGATTCCCCTCCTCAACATATCCATTAGAGTCCTGTGGCTGATAGTGCCTGTCCTGTGTTGGTTGACAAGTTGTCTCGCATGTTCAGCATGCCTCTCGTTCCTGCCCATGCTGATCTGTATTCCCAGCTTTCTCAGTCCGAGTAGCGATGTAGATTCACTGCCTTTGAAGTCCTCCACTCTGCCCGTCTCTCTAAGCATAATAACAACATCAGTTTGATCCAGTTATTGTCCTTCTGCAATGATGACAGAGCCAGCCAGTCTATCAGCTCTCTCATTTCACCGGATGTCCAAGTGCCCAGGAATATAGATGAAGGTGACTGTGAATCATTAATTTCTACAATGACCTAAGCCACTGCCTGCATACAGAACCTGCCTTGACCTTCCAGATCATACTCAATGAATCACTTAGTATGCAGACATGGGTTTAGTCTTGTGACTCCAGCCATATGAATGTTTTCATTACTGCCATCACCTCCATCATCATACTGCTTGAGGTCATAACTTTCATATCTTATCCTTTCCACTAAGAACAATGTGCACTTATGCAAGTCAGTTGAGAAACAGTTGAATGACTATTACGAGGAACTTGTTTCTCCTAGGAATCATCATACTGTAGATGGTAAACAACCTCTCAAAGTAGCAGTCAGATGTAAGTTCTTAATGAATCACCACAGGTCCTGCAGGAGTGAAAGATCCTCATGTGACTTAAGACTAGGTAAACACACTAAAACAAATGTATACTGAAATCAGAGACACTAGACAGTGCAGGACATGGAGTCAAAGAACTTATTTAATACTCTTTACACAAATGACATTGTTTTTAACTTCATAAATTTCTTGTCATCTATTCCAAATTAATTTCCAGAAGCAGTTTCATTTTCTTTCTGTGCAATTCATTTCAATCCAAATGTTTTTACTCACTAACAAAAATCAATGATAAAATAGAGGGAAAAAAACAGTAAAATGTTTGACATTTATATAAAGAATGCATTAGTATATAGCAACCTTTGATAGTTCAGTACAGAATTATACAAGATAAAAAGAAAAATGGAAGAGCCAGTGTGACTGTAGAAACAGAACAATGAAACAAAAAGGGGCATGGACGACCCTGAGTGAATGGTGATTGTCACACTCACAACATGTTTGAATACTGAAAGTTTAGTTAAGCAATACTGTGTGAAGAGATGGAAGGATGCACCACATGTTACTCTTCATGTTCTACTTGCCCATGCTTTTTTTAAATCATAATTTGTGGTCTTTTATATATCTGTTCTTATTATGTCCACTATTTATTTGCTTTTCTTTTGTGTAACATCCTCAAATAAGAAAAATTCAGACATGTTATGCTGAGTACACCATTAGTGATATGACTTTCCTGTATTTAAAGTTTCTATTGTTTACCATTGATGCATGTCAAGCATATTTCATTGGAATAAACTGCAATGAAATGAATATGGAGGATGATACTGGGTTGAATGATAACAATCACATCAGTAGGATGATCGAATTGAGGCAGGAAGAAGATGAGAAATGGACTTTTTTCTGAGAAAAGTGGTTTAGTGCATGTTACCCACAACCAGTGTGTGAGTGGCCCCATCAGCAGGTGCACACTTCAGTGGGTGTTGGAACGGAAGATGGAGCACAAATGACAATGCCCAAAAAGTGGGATGCCAGTCTCTGATTACAGTTACAGTCACAGTTACAGTTACCGTCACAGTTACAGTCACAGTTACAGTCACAGTTACAGTCACAGTTACTGTCACAGTTACAGTCACAGTTACAGTCACAGTTACTGTCATAGTTATTGTTTAAAACTGCCTAGGAAAACAAAATGCACATATTTTTTTAACAATTAAAGATCTAGGAAGTGAACAGACACTATCTAATATAGCTGGGTGTGGTGTGTGTGGTGTGGTGTGTGTGTGTGTGTGTGGGTGTGTGTGTGTGTGTGTGTGTGTGTGTGTGTGTGTGTGGTGTGTGTGTGTGTGTGGTGTGTGTGTGTGTGTGTGTGGGTGTGTGTGTGTGGGTGTGTGTGTGTGTGTGGTGTGTGTGTTGTGTGTGTTGTGTGTGTGTGTGGGTGTGTGTGTGTGGTGTGTGTTGTGTGTGTTGTGTGTGTGTGTGTGTGAGAGAGAGAGAGAGAGAGAGAGAGAGAGAGAGAGAGAGAGAGAGAGAGAGAGAGAGAGAGAGAGAGAGAGAGAGAGAGAGAGAGAGAGAGAGAGAGATCTACAAAATATAAAAAAGCTTTAACATAGTATACAGAATGAACTTACCTTCCTGAGGCTGAACTTTGCATGTTCCAAAGTATGCCTCTTGATTTGTAAACAACACATGAGATGTGGTTACAGAAGGAAAGGAACCCACTTCCACAACAACTGTAAATGTGTACATTGTCTTTTCTTCCCACCAACCACCTTCACAGTCAAATGATTTGCTGCTAGGGTCTAGAATGATATTTTGTACAAATTATTTTAGTAAATGACAAAACTGTGAGTGACATGAAACACAGAAAGACATCAGTTGAAGAGAACAAATGTCAAAAAAATGAAGCTAAATAAAAGCAAGGTGTAAATAGAAGGAAAATTTGCTTCTTTTTTTTAAAAATTTATTTTTAAGAATCAATGCTGCAGTATTTCATAACATTCTTGACTTTTAAAATGTATTATTTCATATTATTTCATCAACAGAATCTCAAGCAAATTTTTTTTTAAAAAAGCGTTCAGAATACATTAAACTGTTTTTAATACACAGGGTATTCTGAAAGTTTCTTTACACTTTTGGGAGGCCACATAGTTGAGTTCCTCCTCTTTTTTATGTAGCATATTTGGAAGTTACATTTGTGATTTACTGCTTCATCATGTTCAGATCCTGTGAAAGTAGGGGTATGAAAAATACTGTCCTTAATGTACCCCCACAGGAAAATGTCATAAGGTGCCAAGTCAGGGCAACAAATGTGAGTCACTTTTATCAGCTCTTTCAGTCCATCAACTGGGCACATCAGCATTCAAAAAAGGTGTGCACATCTTGGTGTCAGTGAGTAGGCACCTCCATCTTGCTGAAAAATAAAGTTTTGGCTATCTGTTTGAAACTGGTGCTTCAGCCTGTTAATTAACATACCAGAGTCTTCTATAAAGAAGAAATACCCATACCAGTCTTCCATAAAGAAGAAATGCCCATACCAGAGTCTTCCATAAAGAAGAAATACCCATACCAGTCTTCCATAAAGAAGAAATGCCCATACCAGAGTCTTCCATAAAGAAGATATGCCCATACCAGAGTCTTCTATAAAGAAGAAATACCCATACCAGAGTCTTCTATAAAGAAGAAATGCCCATACAAGAGTCTTCTATAAAGAAGAAATGCCCATACCAGAGTCTTCTATAAAGAAGAAATACCCATACCAGAGTCTTCTATAAAGAAGAAATGCCCATACAAGAGTCTTCCATAAAGAAGAAATACCCATACCAGAGTCTTCTATAAAGAAGAAATGCCCATACCAGAGTCTTCTATAAAGAAGAAATACCCATACCAGAGTCTTCCATAAAGAAGAAATATCCATACCAGTCTTCCATAAAGAAGAAATGCCCATACAAGAGTCTTCCATAAAGAAGAAATGCCCATACCAGAATCTTTCATAAAGAAGAAATGCCCATACCAGAGTCTTTCATAAAGAAGAAATGCCCATACCAGAGTCTTCTATAAAGAAGAAATGCCCATACCAGAGTCTTCCATAAAGAAGAAATGCCCATACCAGTCTTCCATAAAGAAGAAATGCCCATACCAGAGTCTTCTATAAAGAAGAAATATCCATACCAGTCTTCCATAAAGAAGAAATGCCCATTCAAGAGTCTTCCATAAAGAAGAAATGCCCATACCAGAGTCTTTTATAAAGAAGAAATGCCCATACCAGAGTCTTTCATAAAGAAGAAATGCCCATACCAGAGTCTTCTATAAAGAAGAAATGCCCATACCAGAGTCTTCCATAAAGAAGAAATGCTCACACCAGAGTCTTTCATAAAGAAGAAATGCCCATAAGCCTTCTCCCTCAAAACAGCACAGATTTGTTATGGTGGTCCCCTAGATTCACTGATTTGACACATTATGACTTTTTTTTTCTTGTGGGGATGTATTAAAGACAATGTTTACATACCCATACTTCTACAATATTTGAACATTCTGAAGCAGTGGATCACAAATCTCATCACTCCAGATAAGATATGCCACATAAAACGTGGGAGGAACTCAACTATCGTACTGACGTGTCACTGGAGGGGTGCAAGGTTGTGGCACCTCACACTGAGTAGGGAATGTCTAAAACTGAGAGAATTTCTCTACAAAATATCACACACTTTCTCCATGTAGCTGGATCTAAAGTGGTCTCTTGAAAGTATGAAGGAACATTTGGAACACCCTGTATGAAAACTTTAATAAATTTTTAAACAAAAGTGAACTTTAGATACCTATATTTAGCAGTTAGATATTAAAGACAAAAATAAATAAGACTTAAAAATGTCAAAACACACAAATATGAAAGCAAGCAAGAGTAAGGTCTAAGATAGAAAAATATGAGTTTTTGCATAACTGACATAAAATGAAGAAATACCAAGAATAACAACAATTAATGTATATGATTAAAACAATACATGAATTAAATGAAGAACAAGCAAAAGAGTTATGACCAAGACAATACAACAGAGGATACAAACATTCATGTACTAATGCTTGAGGAGGATTTTAAACATTAAATGGCAGGACATGATCAGGAACAAGGTCTGGGAAAGGGCAGGACAAGAACCTATGAACCTATAAATCATGTCTAGGAAGTGGAGGTGGATTGGCCACACTCTGAGGAAACCCAACACCAGCATGGCAAGACAGGCACTGACATGGAATCCTCAAGGAAATAGAAAATGAGGAAGACCTAGACTTACTTGGAGAAGAGAAATTATGACAGTGCTCAGAGACAAAGGATGCACATGGAAGGAAGTAGAGAATAATTCCAAGAACAGGGATGACTGGAGAGCCTTTATCAATGGCCTATGCTTTCAAGGGAGTGAAGGGTGATGATGATGATGATGATGATGATGATGATGATGATGACAATGACAATGATGACGATGTAAAAGAAATGGAATAAGTTAAAAGGCCAATGATTTCAGTCACCTGACGAGATTTTCTGGTCCCATATAGTCGATGGTATCTCACTATTGTTCCCAGTGTTTGCCTCAAACTTGAACAAGGACCATTTGTATTTGGCATAATAAACATCATGACTGCTACATTCTGGACACTCTATTCTGGTTGTAAAGACTGTTCTCTCACTAGTCACAAGCTTGGTACCACAGTTCCACACACATCTCATTGTGTTTTTAAAAAAATAAACAAAAAAGTAAATATAAAAGCATCAGTAAGACCCAAACAAAATTAAATTTTAATTTAGTCTCACAGGTAGGTAAACTAGTCACTGAACAATACTGAAAAGAAGAGGAGACTGGAATATCTATGGATGTTCCTGGGTGCACAGATGATGATCCTTTCAAACTTTCACTCTCTCAAAAAACAAAATACTTCTAGCAAATCTGAGATCAGTGCAGAATAATGATCAATAAGTCTAACAGATAAAAGAAATGATGACTGCAGTAAAACAGGTTATAGTGATAAGTGTAGACAGAAGTGTATGGTTCAGTTTTACAAAAAGATAGTGTGGAAAATGGGCAAGAACAAGACTGGCAGAAAGTAAGATGAATACGTATAAATGAAGAACATACAACTGTATGTTACAATTGTCATACGTTCTTCATTTATGCATACTCATTTAACTTTCTACCACTCTCATTCTTGTCCACTTTCCTCTTCTTGTCTATATTTTTCATAAAAATGAACCATACACTTCTGTCTATCTTTATCAATAAATCAAAACATTGAAAGAAATAAGAAATCCAAGAATTTATGAAAATAAATGATGTAACATTTCAGATTGATCAAAGACAATAGAAAAGGCTGATCACATACTGTGCTGAGAGAAGGGGTGAATTGCGGTGCCAAGAAGAAATAAGTCAGTGTATAACCAGATACACGCTGAGACAAACCTTTGAATAAGAAGCTATCAGCCCTGGAAAGACACAGATGCCAAAACTGAGTCAAAATGAGTCTACTTTTCTCTAACTTTTATTGGTGTGTGTGTGTGTGTGTGAGATTGGTGTGTATATGTGTATGTATGTGTGTGTTTAGTGTGTGTATGTGTATGTGTGTGAGAGAGAGAGAGAGACAAGGATGGATCATCACTGAGGATTCCCTGCATTATATTTTATCACCAACCACACAGATTTTCACATAATTACAATGCAAAAAATTATCATATAAAATGGCAGCAATACTGATACTGTGCTTGGCAAATTACCATAATATGCACTATCAACAATATCAGTATACATGACATACTGACAATCAAATTACATGAAACAATGCATCAGCAGTTTTACTACTTACTCCATGATTATAACTGGTATTTGCTTTTTTGCCATCTGTACTACTTGAACTGCCCTGCTCTCCAGTTTATTTTTCTGAGCAGTAACCTCAAACAGCAAAAGTTCTCCATCTGTAAAGTTTGACGTCGATATACTGATGCGACCTTGATTCATTAACTTTGGCAGTGTGCATGGAGGCATATGTTTATATGTAGGACTTTCTTTGTATGACTCCATAATTTTGGGGATGTCTTCTTCTGATGTTAACATGTAGCAATGCCATGAGTAAGTCAAACTAGACTGTTGTGGGCTGACTGCCATAGGATCATATGACACATTTTCAGCATTCACAATCAAGGGTTTACCAACAGAATGTTGCCTAAAACTGCCTCCAAGTATTGCTGTTACAATAGGTGGATGGATTACTTGTATGTACATGAGATCACTGACAGTCTCATTTTCTTCTACAGTCTTTACTGAGAGCTTCATTTGATATAACCCTGGTTTATTAATGAAGAGTTTCAAGACAAGATTGATAGCAAAAGGCTGTATTATGCTCACTGGAGCCCAGTCATAAACTGGTGCATGTTCTCTGTTTACAGACAACTTCCACTCAAACAGTAACTGCTTAGAATTTTTACACAGTGCAGACCTTTGTAGTCGCCCAGAAATTGTTGGCATTTCAGACATCAGTACTGTCAATGGTGTCATCTCATTCCTATAGCTCACTTCAAATAAATCAGTGTCAATACACCCAGAGAAGGTATTAAATTCAAATACAGCCACTTCTACAGTGCTGTTGACTGTCACACTAGCCGTTATTCTCATCATACTGGCTATGGAGAAAGTGTAAGGAATAAAAATTACATCTACTCCATCGGAAAAAGTTTGGGTTTTGTTTTCCAGGCCAAAATTAAGCTCCACATCCCAAGCTCCTTGGCTCGTAAATCTTACTACTGTGAACATTTGCTGTTCGTTTACTCTAACTGTCAGTGGTCTGTTTTTGATATAAATGTCAATAGCTCCTACTCTCAATGCCAAAATCACATGTCTACTGACACCAAAAGCTGTGAAGGTGACACTGATTGTGTAATCCCCTTTCCATGTGTACATTTGTTCAATCAGCTGTGGTGGATTTTTGAATGAGAAAGACCGATTTGAATTTAGCAAACCAAAATTAATGTTGATTTCCAGATGTGGATAATCTTCTGTAATAAACTGATGAGTAAGAATTATAATAACTTTGGCATCTTGTGTTGCTGCTGACAACATGACAAGCGACTGAAAGAGACTGGCTTCTGCATGATCAGTTGGGGAATCTATCCTGACAACCATGGTGTCATTCACTGTGAGAGTGAAGCAGTAAAAATGCAGTTTAAGGCAAAAATGTGTGAATAGGAACAAGTTGGTAGAAAGGTATATAAAGTATACTTTTCAGTGATTATGTTGACTGGCAATTAGCAGTAAATTACCAATAAAATATGAGAAAAACTAAAGCTTACCATAACCAGTTTATATTATCAAAAGCCTACTAAGAAGCAACCAATGAAATCACATGGAGGATAATTAGGTCAACAGACTAATAATGCTCAATTTGCATGCAGGAGAATCAGCCAGTTTTGATTTTGGTTCTGCATGTCAGCATTTTGTCAAGATTAAATCTCACCGCAAATATGATAAGAAAAAAATTTCACACAAAAATTTAATTCTCAGTGAGGTTTGTAAAACGTATTTAATTTTACATTAAAAAAAAAAAAAGGTATAAGTTACAAATGTTGTACTGAGAAAACCAGTATTTCAGAAAGTACTTCAAGCAAGATCAAAGACAGGTACAGTTGTACCAGTTTTGAAAAATCTTAGCACAATCACTGCTTTTGCTGATTCAACTGTTGTGAAACTGACATCACAGTACTGCAGGCAAAAAAAATAAAGGAAAGAGAGAAAATAGTAAAGATACCATGCTGCTTGATTTGACCATTACGTAGTTTGATTGTAAGAAAATTACAAGGGAACATTTTTATTAATACAGGGCTCTAGTCAACAAGGTGAAACATAATGAAATTATTAAAATGCTTGAAGACATCAATATAGACAGCAAAGACCTGAGGATTGTAAAACATCTATACTGGCAGCAAGAAGAAGCAATTTGAGTTGAAAATAAAACTGGAAAATATCAACCTATAAAACAAGGGTTGTGACAAGGATGTATACTAACTCCAGACATTTTTTGTCTGTATAGTGAGAATATTCTAAGAACGATCACCACAGAACCAGGCATAAAAATTGGAGGATACAATATTAACAACCTTTGGTATGCTGACGACACAGTACTGATAGCTGAGAACCAACAAGACCTGCAAAATCTCTTGGATAAAGTCGCTAAAGGAAGTGAATAGAAAGGCTTTACTTTAAACATAAAAAAGACAGAAACTATGGTTATATCTAAGAAACAGAATCCACCAACATGCAGTATAAAATTAAACAGAACTATTCTAAAACAGGTTCAGAAATTCAAATACCTTGGACCAGTAATAACTTCAGATGGGAAATGCAGAAAGAAATTAGTAGCAGAATAGGCCAAGCAAAAACTGTATTTCAGAGAATGAAAAACACATTATGCATTACATCCTTATCAATGATTATTAGAAAACGAGTCATAAAATGCTATATTGAAACTATCTTTTTATATGGAAGTGAACCATGGACACTAGGCAGGTCTGCACAAAAATTATTGGAAGCAGCAGAAATGTGGTTTATTAGAAGAATGTTGCGAATCCCCTGGACACCAAAAATAACTAATGAAGAATGTATGAGAAGAACTGGAGAGACAAAAAAATATTGTAAAAAAAATAAGAAAGAGACAATGTACTTCATAGGACATGCAATGAGAAGAGGGGACATTGAAAATATTATAACAACAGGAAAAATAAAGAGAAGAAGATCAAGAGGAAGACCAAGAGAAAAGATACTGGACAGTCTGACGAGATGATGTGAGAGGAGATCACCAACTGAGCTGATGGCCTGCATGAAGGATCATGTACTCTGGAGAAGCATAATAGCCAACGCCAGTCAGCACGGCACATGATGATGATGATGATGATGATGATGATGATGGTGGTGGTGGTGATGGTGATGATGATGATGATGATGATGATGATGTAGGAGAACACACCAGGACATGTTCTGAAATGTGGATGTGAAACTACTAAAATAATAAAACACCTTATTCAGGTGCTTCAGTTTCATCTTTTAAAATGTTAACATTTACAGCATTTGTTCTGATTTCTTGCAGATATAGAGAAAATTAAAGTAGTATTTTATTAACATCTTTAGCATCACACAAAAAAAATTATATTAAAAGCTGATCCAATGGTATTTAAAACACAAAAGCCTGTATGCAGTCTAACAACAGCAAAAGACAGAACAAACTATGCACAGTTCTGTATTATTATGTCAACTTATGGCAAAGTTAAAAGATCTGGACAGCTCACCTTTACCAAAAATATTGGAACACTTAATAGCAACTGTGAAAGTGCCTGGTCTAGTGTAGCCGTGGCTCCTGGAGTACATGATATTGGTTACTGGATCCGGCAGAAGATCACGTCTTCTTCTTCTAGGAATGTGTTGTCACCCCAGTCCACAGTGCAGTTGGGCTTGACAGAGACAAAGTAATACACACATGATTTATCTAGAGCATACAAAGAGAAATCATCAGGCTTGAAATATAAAAACCTAAACCTTAGCAAGGTATCTAATCTACAGCCTAAAGAAAGACTGCAAGACAGCCCTAGTCGCTGATAGCATGCATCTCGATTTTGTCCTTCACTATGTGCATACTGAAAGCATTATCAATTTACTATGAAATTACTGTGCATGATATAGAAGATTAAATATTAGTTTCAATTCTGGTGGTGAGTTCATAACATTCTCCAATCACTTCTGTTCCAGTACACACATCTCTAGTTGTGACCAATCAGTATTCCGGCCTTGTCTAAAACTATTACTGTGAACTACAAAGTAACACATTGTGATTACAATGAAGTTGCTGTAATAAAAGTCCATCTCACTACAGTAAATGGTTTTGATCGGCATTCCTATTATATCAAAACGATACTGGGTTACAAGACAAGGGAGATCAAAGCCACTCTTTTCTACAACTTATCATAATTTTCGTCACCTGCCTCATTATATTTGTCATAACTTCCTGTAATTCATTCATTCATTCATTTGCTTATCCCTTGCAGAACTTTGCCTCTCTAACAGCATTCCTGTAGGACTCTCGGTTGTGAGCAACATGGCCTACTGCTGATGCATCCATTTACAGATTATCAATGATGTTTTGCAGCCATCTTCGCTTTGGTCTTCCTCTCTTTCTTTTTCCCATTATGTACCCTTCCAAGACAGTTTTTCTCTAGATTATCATGACGTTTAATGTGTCCAAAATATTTAAGTTTTCTCTCTTTAATCTTCTTTACTAGACAGCCTTCTTCAATATTAAGTTCTTGTAGTATGGATATATTTGTTCTTTTTTGTGTCCATGATATTTGAAGAACTCTTCTGTAGCATTTACATTCAAAGGCATTTATGTGTTTCTCAGCCATCTTGTTAAGTGTCCAGGTCTCACAGGCATATGTTGCAATGGGAAAGATGCATGCCCTTAAAAATCTTATTTTTGTAGCTCTGTCTGTTCCTCTCCACAGATTCTTTAGTTATTTTACTTTCTGAAGAAAGTTAGCAGTGATCCAAGATATTCAAAACTCTCCACTTTTCCAGTTTTTCCTCATGATACATATATCAGCTGCCTTGTTTGTTTTGTCAGTTGTCATCAATTTAGTTTTCTTCGCATTAAGATAGAGGTTTTGCTCCTCACTATTCTTACAGACTGACATAATTAGTTTTTCCATTCCTTTTTGTGCTGTGGACAGTAATACTGTGTCATCAGCATATCTAATCTCTGGTATTTCATAACCTCCAATTGTATGGCATCGTAATACTCTTTGTCTACATCTTCTCTAACATTCCTCATTATGTTTTCAGTATACAAGTTAAATAAGTAAAGCGACAATATGTAATTACGTCAGGATAAATAACATACCATAAGCATTTCCCTATAGTTCCCATCATCTGAGAAAATAAAACAATAACAAACTTTTGCAGATAAAATTATGGGGGGGGGGGGGGTGAAATAATCGAACCCCTAGTTCAAACTAACACATAAATTTCCCGAAAGGACACAACCGCGGTATTGTTTGCACCGCAAACCACTAGGTTAATTCCCCTGAAAATGGACTACTTTATTGCCAACGTAGCGGACACGAGTTACACGATGGATACTGTACCGGTGTAACAGACAGGAAGCACTCCCCAGGCAGGACTGGCTACAGAGTCACTGCAGAATCGCTCCTGCCTAGTCACCAAACACTCCCATCAGACAGGAGCCATCACTGCCTAGGCACCAAACATTCCACTTAAATTTAATTGTGAAAATATTAATATACGTACAGGTTATAAATCATAAATGTTTGCATCGTGTAACAAAATTTCACTGGCGGCCAGTATCAGACCCCTAGGTAACTCGTCGGACAAGCGGGAGATAACAGCAATGAATAAAAGTAGGCATCACAGAATACAGCATGAAAGGATGTAAATGAAAGCTGTTCTGAACGAGTATCTACAATCTCATCTGGGTATTTTTTTTAAGTGTACGTCACTTTTGTTGCTGTTTTTATTTTAGTTACATTTAGTGACAGGAAAAACGGTCTCTGGTTCTTAATTTACAAGCAAGCCAACTTCCTGCCATTCCCTCTAGTAATTCCTTTTCCTTTTCTTCTCTTTACCAGTCGTTAAACTGTCTTATATTAACTCTTTTACTCTTTAATTAATTTCCATGCTCTACCAGAAGAAATTCTGATGTGAAATTTTAGTGAAATAAACTAGAAGGCAGCTAATTTTATAATTTGAAAATATAAGTTGAGTTATAAATGTGCTAGTTTGCATTTTATTTAAACTTTGCGTAAATATCACCTTGAGTACTGAATCACACAGCTGTACAAGATCTGCCAACACTGCCAGCGTTGTTTTGGAATTAAAGTGTAAAATATCTGTTACGGGCATCACAGTTTAACTCACTGATAACGGCCTGTTTTTCAGAGATTCGTTGGCAATGGTGATATTAATTTGGTCGCCAGGATACAAGGGTCTCCCACGATTTGTGCAGTTGGGACTACAACCTATGGGGATGATTAAGATACTTCCATGAAACTTCATAATCATGAAAATTAATGATACATGAGCCAATAAGCTGCACTAAGATGATCATAACGGTATCAGCATTAAAGTACACCTTCAAAAGCATTCTACATCAGTTTACTACCGGCTACATGGATAAGGAATTTTTACAAAAATCTAGACACCATGAGAGACATAAGAAATTCCAAGAAAAAAAAGTCAAAACTTCCTGGACATTACTTGTACTTGTACGAACTCCCTGTAACTGCGAGCTGTTGTTCTACGTAGCCGATGCTGTAGAGGTGTTGAGGCACAGCATCGTATCAGCGTGGAAGCGGGTTATGGCAGCTATTTTTTCAGTCCCGGAGTACAGCTTGAAAGCAGGGGGTGTGCAATGCTTCTTTTGCAGACTCCACCACCATGGTGACTATGGCGATCCCTGCCCCGTTAGCCAGGCTAGGCCTGTTACTGGGGGTACCACGGAGAGGTCTTGTTCAGCTATGGTTCGCCAACCCTGACGCTATCATATCAGCTATGGGTCGCTGAATGCCTCATTGAAGATGCGTCTTGAACACCACCTTCTTGAACACGTCATGAGAGGGCAGAAACAAAGAGCCTGGTAACAACTGGAAAATTCACGGGAAAAGAAAGACAGGAAGGCCAAGAAAAAAAGTCTCAGCATACTGATCAAATGACATGAAAAAAAAGAAAAACATCCGAACTGATCGAAAACACCAAAGACAACACAAGACAGATAAGCATGATCGTCAATGCTGTACGATACAGCGCATAATGAATGAATAATGCATCAATGAATGAGATGCAGAAATAAGAGAAGCTTTTCCGACATGACAAAAGAAAAACAAATTACAAACACGTAGAGAAGCCGAATATCATTATGTATAGTGCTTTGTATCAGCCTATGCGCATTTGGAATTAACGAGTAACGACGATGACGACGACGACGACGACGATGATGATGATGATGATGATGATGATTGCATACGTAATTCTATTGGAGGAATTGCACATCCGGACTGAATTTCAAATCCTCTCTCTTCGTACAGTCCATCCATGAAGGCTGTCACATTCACGGTGTACTGAGCGATGGCTGTTGGTATGAAGTCTATGGTGGCTTGAGCAGTAAGCATGTCGCATGGCTTCACGATGGAGATGTGTTCCAACTGTTGGCTATTGTTTACCAACCTGTTAATCTGATAGTTTTAAGCCACAGTGATATTTAATGTCGTTTGCTTCACATTTCAGTGACCTTATACATAGGTAAAGGTAAAATTCCCGTTTCCATGTCATTAAGGGATATTCGGGATAGGGTGTTAGCCCCGTATTTTCAATGATCTTCGGAACATGAAAGTGCGATGTGGTCAGTATCACGCCTGACAGCTTTACTTTCCCATATTTCTCTGGTACCCATTTTCAGAGGCTGGCTGAACCACGGGGCCTTTTTGGTGTGTGCCAGAAGAAAATCCCACTTCTGGACTGAACCCGGTACCTTAAGATTAGTAAACCGAGCTGGAAATGCTGCACCACTGGCCTCATATATTTATATACAGATCTTCATAACCTACACTGGAAGTTTTAAAAGTGCTTATCTGTGGCAAATCACCATGACCAAAAAAAAAAAAAAACATTTAATTTCTGAAAGAATATGAACATCTAAATCATATGTCCCCATAAGTATGTTTTAAATATTTTATAATGCTATAGTGTTTTGCGCACGCAGAGATAAGGCAAGCGAGTAAACAACAACTTGTCTCATCGATGATCAGATAAAGGAGATTGATATATGTCGGTCATGTGATGAGAAAAACAATCAGAGAATCGCAAAACACGCTATCAAGTGGAACACAACAGGCCGAAGAAAAAAGAGGTCGACCACGTGAAACTCTAGAGAGGACAGTGTTAAGAAAGGTCAAATTAGCAGGCATAACATTCCTTAATGAGGGAAATCAGGAAAACATGGCGAACTGCCATGCGAACTCTGTGTGACGCATAACGGCACGGGAACGATGTAAGATGTAAAATGATAGTGTTTTGTGCAAGGGGGTGGAATTGAAGAGAGGTGTCGTAATTGCTGCAAAGCTCTATTTCTGTAAACTTATAGAAAACATTCTATTTTTAAAAAAAAGCACATTCATAGTGGAGTGATTTATATGGAACATTTTGAAAGCTTTTTTCTGGATTATTACCAGTACATTCTGAAATCAATAATAATGGTGCCATATAAGAAAATACTCGGGATACTGAAGCAAAGTTTTAATGTGTTTTGGCATGATAGCGTCTGAGAAAGGTGACACAGGGCCCTTAAATGACAGCTCGAGATAAACTTTATAGCGGCTTGTTATGAAGTAACATGTGAAAATAAATAAAGTAATACTATAATTGAAACAATTTCCCGCCACGTCGTTGCAGCCGAACGTGCTTTCTAAACTGCAATCTTTCTTCCTTCTCTTGTTCATATTCTCACTTTTTATCTATTTCAAATGTTGGGATGGTCATAGGAAACTTTTTAATATGATGAATTTTTTAACACTTTTTTTTAATTAAGCATTTTCTGTGACAGCCATTTTGATAAACAGGATTGTATTTTGTTTATTAAGCACGTGGCTCACTGGATTACGCCATTTTTATTTCTTAAAGTGATAATCAACAAATTATTGTTGAACTCCCGCAACTAGTTACATATCCTCAGAATTTTCATATAACTAAAACTATAAAACGAATGAGAATACAGTATGTACTCAATATAAGACCTAGGTCCCGCGCTTGGCATCAACTTTGTTCTGCATGTATGTAACTGAACGAGCTGGAAATGCTGCACCTAATAGAATGCATCAATTAAGTGGATCCCGCCTGTTACACGGTTCATCATCATCATCAGGTGCCGTGCCGACTGTAAATGGCTATTATGCTTCTCCAGAGTGCCCTATCCTTCGAACATGAGGCCATTAGTTCAGTTGGTGATCTCCTCTCACACCATCTCATAAGACTGTCCAGTATCATTTCTCTTTGTCTTCCCTGGTTCTTCTTCCCTATATTTTCCCTCTTGTTACAATAGTTTCAATGTCCCCTCTTCTCATTCCATGTCCTATGAAAGTACATTGTCTCTCTCTTAATTTTGGACAAGATTTTTTGGCATCTCCAGCTCTTCTCATACACTCTCCATTAGTTATATTTGATGAGCAGGGAATTCCCAACATTCTTCTAATAAACCACATTTCTGTTGCTTCTAAGTTACACAGTTACTGAGACTTAAAACACTTCCCACTTTTCTGATGTTAGCACAGCTTTTTTTTTCACAAGCGTTGCTTTACTTTCCTCGGTTTATGTACCTGTTTTATTAGTGAGTCGAATGCATCTTTCAGGCAGCGGATTTCCATCCTACAACCTTCGCATTACCAGATAGTTTACTACTAGCTTCTCTCACATCAGCCCCTTCAACACTCTTCCCTATTTCTCAATCTAATTTACACATCAAGACGAAGTAGCAGACTGATGTACGTAAAAGATACTCCATAAGTTCGACTGTATAAGCGCAGATAAGTACTTACCGCGAAAGCAAAGGTTACTCCCGTTCCCTCATTAACAGACGCGGAAATTGTATTGACCTCATTGGCAAGAAACGCTTTCGGGTAATCTACCTCAACCGCTCCCAACCTCGGGTCTAAAATGATGTCCGGACGACATGATGAGCCAGGGGTTTGCAGTTCAATGAATAGAGGTATTACATCATCTGTGAAATGCAAATAAAAAAAAAAGAAACAGATGCTAAGAAATTATGAGGAAATGGCATACGCCACATGCACGCATCAGTAACAACATCAAACAGCTTCCTAGATGTGGCCAACTCAGAGAACGACCACTGAAAAATTGAGAGAACTACTCTTAACTATCGAGGTATTTGTCTGATGAAAGTAAATTACAGTTCGGTATTAAATACCATTACTAAAAGCCAGCGGTGGAATCAAATTAGTTTCTGCAGATTCTCTCATTCATTACTTACAATATTGATTCTTCGATGTGCTGATTACTGACGATGTATGATCTGCAGAGGAAGTTGAAAAGAACTATATTAGAATCTCGTAACCATTGATGATGGACGTGTCTGTGATATTTCATATGCGGTTTCTTCTTCTTCTTCTTCTTCTCCAGCTCTTCCTCCTCCTCCTCCTTCTGGACAACTTTTATCAATGAATCTTGATTTTCTCAGTATTCCAGATATGTTATATATATATATATATATATATATATATATATATATATATATATATATAAAATACATAATATGTGAATTCTGAGTTATAAGACTGAATTACGAGATCTATGCAATGAACTGTGAATTTTATTAGCGAGCTGCGATGACATTGGTTGATTCATATAGCGAATTGTGACATGCCAGTTCTGAAACAAAACAAAGAGTAAAAACAGTTGCAGCATTTTCCACGCATTCTCATATACTCTTATTTCACTGTGTAAGCTAAAACATATTTCAGTTTCAACAGCAGCGATAACGTAAGAAGGGCAAAATGTGGGTTCCTTTATATGGGGTGGTGGTAGATCGAGGTGTATAATTCATTTTTACGAGAGAGAGAGAGAGAGAGAGAGAGAGAGAGAGAGAAGGAGAGAGAGAGAGAGAAAGAGAGGAAAGGAAGCGGAAAAGCCCCTTGTAAATGATAAGATGCAGAAAAATGGAAAATAAACAATAGCAATTCAATATTTCAGCATTATGCCTTTATCAGGAAAAAAAACTGACCAGGAAATTATAGATAAATCATATATCTTATATCCTTCCCGTGCCGTTAAACATCACATATGGCTTGCAAAGGTAATTCGCCAATTTTTCCTATTTTCGGCGAGCTTTTCAACCTCATCAAGGGATTTTATGCCTATTAATTTGGCCTCTCTTAACAATGTCCTCTTTCACATGGTCTGCCTCTTTTTCTTTGGCCTGTTGTGTTCCACTTGATAGCTTGTTTTGGGATTCTCTGATCGTTTCTTCTTATCAAATGACCAACATATATCCATTTCCTTTTCCTGATCACCAATGAGACTGGTTGTTGTTCAGTCATCTGTATTATCTCTGCATTGTTCTTGAATTCTGTCCACTTTATACGGAGTATTTTCCTTAGGCATTTCTTTTCAAAAGAGTCTAATTTTTGTCTATCTCTGTTTTCCAGCTTTTGCATGTATAAATGAGGGTGGATATTACATTTGAATTGAATAGTCCTAACTTGGTTTTTGCTTATAACTTTTGAATGCCATATGTTCTCAAGATTCTTGAAGATCGATGCTGCTTTTGCAGTTCGAATTCTAACTTCCTTTCTGGTGTCACCATCCTGGTCTATGTAGCTACCAAGGCATGCTTCTTCTTCTACTTCTTCTTCGTTCGCTTCTACCATCAAGATCGCCCCGTGATTCTACTGAATTTACTCCTGCTGTTCTCGCGACAGTCTCATTTAAGATAGAGACTCGGAGCATTGTGGTGCTTGGGCCTATATTCTCGGTGGGTCATAGAAGCGGCATTGAGTGACACGGTTTTCGTTGCACCAGCTTAGTCTAGAGTTGGACTTCTTCATCGGAAAACCTCGACGTGGTTTGGATATGAATATATCCCCGCCGTGTAAGAAGTGGTTGCCCATCCACCCTACAGTTGGACTTTTTCACTGGAAAACCTCAGCGTGATTTGGATATGAATATATCCCCGTCGGGTGAGAGGTGGTTGCCTATCTAGACTGTACTGGTCTAGTATCTCTGACTTCACCATTTTGTGGTCGTGGCCGCTATCCTTCCTGGTGGTGACCAGGTGCTTTTGTCGAGGAGGACGAATCCTCGCCACTAGTACGTTTCATCCCTGGGTTAAGCCGGTTTAAGCATATTGCCTCAACATGGGTGTATATAGGACTTGGGCGGCCTCTAGAGCGGAGGTGCCGTGATATGAGTAGACCTCATCGCTAGACTACTGGCCATATCGATTAAACTTCACTTAATCCTTTCCATCACCTTTTTCACAGCGGCGTCGCGCGGCAACCCTAATCGCTTTTTCTTCATTGGCCGGGAGGAATTTCACCCCACGCGCGGCAGCCCAAGAATCTCGCCAGCAGCGTCTTAGTTTAACTCCTGGGTTAAGCCGGTTTAGGCATTTTGCCCCAGTGTGTGTGTGTGTATATAGGGCGAGGCCGGTCTCTAGAGCAGAGGTGCCGTGATATGAGTAACCCTCACCGCGAGACTACTGGCCATACCGATAAAACTTCACTTAATTCTTTCCATCACCTTTTCCACTGCGGCTCGGCGGGGCAACCCTTATCGCATTTTTCTTCATTGGCCGGGAGGAGTTTCACCTCACACACAACAGATAAGGAATCTCGCTGCATTCCAGAACCTCGACTGATTTAATGAGCCATTCGCGGTTTCACCGTGAGACAGTGTGAACTTAGACATGCATGGCTTAATCTTTGAGACAAGCATATGAATACTGGCAGGATCAACCATATAGCTTTCCTCACCTAACCTTAGTCGGTTATCTGCCGACAAACCGACGCGGGGCAAGTGAGACAGCGCTCTGCTCAGAGCGGATCCATTTCGACCCCAGCGGCGTTTCATTTCCTTTGACCACCGGCGACAGGGGCCGGCTCTCTCTGCTCTAACGAACAAGAAGAAAGCGCGGCTCCGACAACCAACGCACATTACATACTGCAGACCCGATACTCTTTGCGAGAGATGAGCCAATTTTGAGACCATCGGTCGACAACAACATAGTACACCACCGACGCGTTAGCACGAATCTGGCTGGCTAGCCGTTTATAAGCTACGCTCGACGGACAAACCACTCGCTTCTGCATCAAATCACCTTAGCTCTCGCCGCCCGGAAAGGGAGCGAAAACCTTTCTCCCCACGCACGGAACTCGAGAGCGCTTTTTCGCCAAAAGAAACCATGGTATGCAAATTGATTGACTTCTTCAACACCTGTCCCTTCTGTGTGTATTTTTACATGACCTATAGATAAATAGGCACAAAGAAAAAAAAATATATATATACAGCTTATCTATCAAAGATCTTTAAAAGTCGGGGACTTGTTTTTCAACCGGAGCAATAATTGCCCTAACTTGTGCATCATAGTTGTTGCAATATTTTCCAATGGTTATGGAAATCTTGTCAATGGTGTTGTTTTCAGTATATGCTCCTGCCCCTCCATTCTTTATGGCATTGTGTGCAGATCCATCTGTATACACGCGTATGTGAGGGGACGCATGTTGTTCCGTCTGTATGGATTTCTGTGATGATCTTATGCCTGTGCCTTTTCTTAAGTAAGTTGTGAAGTTAGTATAATTTTGTACTGTAAAAAATTTGTGATGTTAGTATATTTTGTGCTGTAAACGTGGCGTCCATTTAGGCAATGATCCTCACAGCTCGCTTGACTCATGTAAGTCTATAGTTTGTGTTATTGAAGGGGGTGGTTTTTGTTTTGTTTTGTTTTTGTTTCTTTTGTTTGTTTTTGTTTTTGTTTTGAGGTAACAACAAAATTACTGTTTGATGTTTTCAGATATTAATTGCTCTTTGACAGCGTGTGCCCAAAATTAGCAGTTATTTGTGTTGCTTTTCCCTTTCGTGTGAAAATATGTATATTATATGTTGTGTCTTCGATCATGGATAACATTTTGTTTCCGTGTTGAATTTTGAACAGGGAGACATGTTTGTTTCTTGTTGCAAGATGAAGTAACTGATGCTGATTGGGGAAAGGGAGGTGGGATCTAAGTCATTCCTTGTGCAAGTTTGTCAAGTTTTAGTTTTATTGTCAGGTAAATTATGCAACATGCTGGGTTAATTTTTTTTAGCTGTTTACAAGAACTACTGTCAGCAAAACTGAGGGATTTGCACTAAAATATTGACTTCCCTTGGGAGACGAGACCTAGGATGATTTACTGGTTGTATTTATTTATTTATTTGAGTGTGTGTGTCTATTATAGTCATGACCTTGTGTTGTTATTCACCGATCATATATATCCGTATTATTTACTTTTTATCCCTATCTATATATATGTCCTTTATTTTTACTTTCTCAGCCTGAATAAAAAGAAGACTGAAGTGATGGTCATCTCCAAGAAAAGAATACCACCAAAATGTAGCATTACCATCGAGGCACAAATATGAAACAAGTTGATAGATTCAAGTAACTAGGAACGATTATAACAGCTGATGGGAAATGTCACAACAAAATGAAAAGCAGGCATGTTCAGGCCAAGTCAGCATTCCAGAAAATGAGAAACTTTTTGTACAACAAATCGATATCAATGGAAACAAGATTCAGAGTACTTAAATGTTACATCGAGCCAATTTTGTTTTATGGATGTTAAGCATGGTCCATGAATAAGAGAGTACAGCAAGAAATGGAGGCCATGGAAATGTGGTTCATATGAAGGATGTTAAAGGTACCATGGACAGCTAAGAAAACCAATGAAGGAGTCTTAAGAGAGGCTGGAGTTACAATGCAAATTACAGGAAAGATCAGAGGCAGACAAGCGGGATTTGTAGGGCATTTTCTGGGAAGAGGAAAACTGGAACACACTGTGGCAACCGGAAAAATTGAGGGAAGAAGAAACAGAGGAAGAGAGAGAGAGAGAGAGAGAGAGAGAGAGAGAGAAAGTTACTGGATGGGCTGTCAGTGTGGCTAGGAAGAAAGTCACCGCCGGATCTCATAATCAAATCTAAAGACAGGGAATTGTAAGAGAAATGATCGCCTACGCCACGCGGCACGGCACTTGCTTGCTTTATCTGTCTATCTGTCTTAAATCTTATTTTACCATTTTGAAAATTCACAGCTGATTCGGAGGGGGGGGGGGGGGGGGGAATTTGTCGTGTGAAATGTCCTTGTTGTATTTTTTTTTCATGTGTACGTGTTGTCCAGCCAAAGTCGTATAATTGTGAAATCAAAGAGAGAACTTTAATAATGTATCAACCGCGGGGCCAAGGCGACCCTGACATTACGTTTTACGGGGAGGATATTTTCAGAGCTTGGGGGTTGATAGTTCATTCCTTGGAAGAGAGAAAATAATGCATGTTTATGTTCATGTTCAGTGAGGTATCGGCATCACAGAAAACGAGGATATCCCATAATTGCTCCACCACCTGTGGCAAGAATGTGCATGAACCGTCCCTCGTCATAGTTCAAAGTTCAAAATTCAGACTCCAGCTTCACTGCATTCGTGACAACCCTATATATGCTCTGCCGCATGCCACAGCATCCATTGAAGAGTATGTTTGCTAATATTTCCTGTCAAATATTGCTTGTTTACGATGCGTTTTCTGCCACACAGTTCGGATTTCCTGCCAGCACAATGTAACTGTGAAAAGACTGCTGGAGCTAGGACAATATTGTCCTAGCTCCAGCAGTCTTTTCACAACTACATTGTTCTTTCATTCCGGCTCTTCATTCTCCCGCAGTCTGTCCAATACAGCCTTAGCAATGTTCCCCTTGTCCATTGTCAGTCTGCCATTTATTTTTGCCTGTCCAGCAAATCTGTCTGCCACATCATTGCCATGCACTCCCGAATGCCCTGGACAGTAAAGCCACGTTAGGCTTGTCACAGTTGTCGAGATGAACCCATTCTTTTCGAAGCAAATTCTCCTCAGTCTTACTGAATCCGTCACAATGACATCATTAACCACATTATGAACAACTAACCATTCCACTGCCGCCGACACAGCCTCAACTTCCATTCGCATGCTTGAAGTAGTGATTTCAAAGGCTCCCAAACCCTGTGCTACTACTCTTTCATTTCGGTAGGCAACAAAACACCAACTACTTCTGCTGTTCCAAGTCACTGAGCCATCTGTATACAGCACCGTGTCGGAAGATCCACAGTGATGCTGGATGAGATCTTGAACCCAAAGTTAAACTGCTCCTTGTGCTAGTCGCTCTTCTGTATAATAGCCTTTGTTAACTGAGGTCGGTCCTCACCCGTAACCAGTCATCACCTTTAGGCATGATGCCTCAATGCATCTAGAGGTGCAATACAAAAAGCCAGGAAAACGTTGGGAGCGGTTAGGTTAATGGCTGCAGCGGGCTTTCCACAGCACACTCTCTTCTTTCTGATGCATGCGCTGGTACTGTCATCACTGGAGTATGGTCTTGGCCTGCTCATCCTGTCCAATGCACAGCTGAATAAACTAGAGCATGTGCAGAACGAGGCAATGAGAGTGGTCTCGGGTTGCAACAGGGATACTCCGGTGGCGGCCGTCAAGCTTTCTGCTTGATGTGCTGAGTGTGAGGTCCAAACACAAGTATGCTCAGGTGAAGGAGTTGCTGGCATGAAGGATCATCCTCTTCGTAAGGAGTTGGGGTTGATAAAGGGAGAACGCATCAAACGAGGAAGATCCTGGATGGCTGAGGCGGAAGATACAATAAAGTCAATTTGCAATTGTCACTCGTCATGTCCGTGCACAATGACGAAAAGTGATCCGAGCACGATGAATGCATACATGTCTTCAAATGTACTCAATAGGGAGGCACATACAGCAAGCTCTAAGCAGCTTTACGGTGCCAACCTTCCAAGAGCACAGCGGAATGCATCAGCCATAGACATCAATATCATTAACGATACCGATCACTGTCAGAGAGATCCATGTGCCACTGAAAGTCACAGCTCACAGTGACGCCCGAGCACTTAACTCATTAGCTAGGGCGCCAAACCGGACTCCCAACCCACAACACAACGAAACTGGCGCTGACAAAGGCAAACAAAGGCACAATCTCTAACGCTCAAATTCGTCCTTCCGCCATGTTGGAACCGGGAGTCAGAAAATAAACAAATAATTTCTAATATGTTCCAGCACTGTCTTACAAAGTTGAAATAATTGTCCCCACTAAGTTATAAATGGAAGTTCTTTAATTTAACTTATTAAGCGTCAAACTCTTACAATATAACCATATAAATAACATAAATATAAGCAAAGATCATATCAAGGGCTTGTGTTGTCATTGCGTCAAACGCAGCCGTCTATGAGGCAGAGAGGCAGACACAGAGACATTACACAGAGACGCAGACACATTACTGACATTGAAGGGCACTGATTTAGTAAGAAATCCCTGTAATTGCGAGGGGTGGGTGGGGCGGGTGAGGGGATTGGAACGGACGAAGGTTGGAGGGGGTGCTATACATTGTTAGCCTTACACATGAAAAAAAAAAGAAAAAAAAACCCTGACGATGACCCGAACACGGTTTACACGTGTATGGACTGAATACTAACCAGTATACACTAAATAAATAAATAATAAAAAGCTAGGACTTGTCATGAGTGTATCTCAGGCGCTTCAAAATGAACAATTTTGCTAACGAAAATCCTCGCACTCTTTGAAATACGTGGACAAGAGTCTGCATAAACTGTCACAATTCGGATGCTAGTGACTGAAATCGTGTATAGAGGTGATCCTTGTTCGGTAGTGCTCTATTCTCATGTAGAATACTGTTGCCTGCCTAATCACGGGGAGGACGTAAATGTTAGCTGGTTCTTATAGCACGGTACTTACAAAGGTTTTTTTTTTCAATTCTTGCATTCGGATTCTTTTTGTATAAGTAGTTTACTTCTTTGAACGATGGTGCTTAGACTGGTAGATCTCAGTTGCCAACACTCACAGAGACACTTTGGGTTGTGAGAAATAAATAAATGGATTTCAAGTGATTAAAAAAATAGTAGTAATTCCTCTCCACCTAAAGAATGAGGTCATCTGTTAAAATCAGTCAGCTGTGTCAAGCCTAACGTGGTTTTACCTGTCAATGCGTATGGGAATGCATGGCAATGATGTGGCAGACAGACTTGCTGGACGGGCAAAAATAAATGGCAGACTGACAATGGACAAGGCGAACATTGTTAAAGCTGTATTGGACAGACTGCAAGAGAATGAAGAGCCAGAATGAAAGAACAACGTACCTGTGAAAAGACTGCTGGAGCTAGGACAAATTAAAGGTGCTGGCAGTAAATCCGAACTGTGTGGCAGAAAACGCATCGTAAACAACCAACATTTGACAGGAACTATTAGCAAACATACTCTTGGATGGATGCTCCGGCATGCGGCGGAGCATGTATGAGGTCGTCCCGAATGCAGTGGAGCTGGAGTCTGAATTTTGAACTTTGAACTTTGAACCTCTCCAACTAGAATAACCTGACCATCTTTTCTAATTTCAAATAAGGGACACTCAATATCAAGTGCGGAAAGGAAGAGGGCGGGGGGTACATTTTTATCTAAAAATTGTAACCAGTAGTCTAAGTTTATAACTTTACTAATGATTGTGTCAGTCAAACCTGCCTGTTGTACTTCTCTACACGTTGGATTTTCTTCGACATTTCCACTAACATATTTTTGTTGTTAAATTCCGCCTATTTCCAAACATGCGGCGATCAAAGATGAGATATGGAGCATATGTTTTAAAATAAGAGACATTTAGGCGCCCGACCGAAGTAACATGATTACCAGGACACACCCTTAAAAATATGGAACTGTTCCGTATAATACGAGACGACTGTTTACTTCAACTAAGAGGACAAGAAGCAGAGCTATAATGCTTACAGTCAACAGCTGTAAAAATAACAAGTAATATTGTTACTTCAGATATGTCAACAAAAACAAACAAACAAACAAATAAATAAATAAAACCTTATGTAGTGACTTGTTGTGTTCCACTTTCCGCCACGATGCAAGTTCTATCTAGTCTGTTAGTGAATAATCCCCCTCCGTATTTTTTTTTATTTCGTAAAGATAAAAATGAATGTTTTACAAAGTCTAATCAATAATTTATTGCCTCCCACTAAATTAACGTACGTACACTACGAAGCTCAACAAATGATCGTTGTTTAAGGGCAGAGGTCGTCAAAATGCCCGTTGCACTTATGGTGATAAATTAACATGAATATTCGCATTGTCAATCCCATAGCAACCACGAGATCATAACTTGTGGTGAGTTTTAAATGAGTATAAAACGACGAAGACGCTGTCGGTTTGGCAATCAGCGACCATACCGGCATGCTGGGGTCAGGGTTGGCGAACCATAGCTGACCAAAGACCCTGGCTTACCTCTCCGTTGATAACCCGCCCACCAGTAACAGGCCTAGCCTGGCTAACAGGGCAGAGATCGCCATAGTCCCCGTGGTGGTGGGGTCTGCTAAAGAAATACTGCACAACCCTTTGTTTTTTTAGCTGCACATAGGGACTGAAAAAAGAAAACCGCCAGGACCCCCTCCCAAGCCGACACGATGCTGTGTCTCGACACTTTCACAGCATCGGCTGCAAAGAACACCAGGTCGAAGTTACAGGGAGATAAAAGACAAGACAATACAAGACAAAATTAAAATAATATAAAATAAATGTTATCTTTTTGCAAAATAAATAAATAAATAAAAATACAATGACAGAACGACAAATGTAGAGCGTCACGATCGACTTACTTATCAAAAAAGGTTTAGGCAGTGATAAGACATGAAACCCAGTTGTTATGTTGCGTGACCAAATCAGAGTATTTTTGGAATCGTTGACATACATCTTGACTTCTGTGTTGGTAGTCGGATGCTGGACATCAATGACCACTACAGCAGTTGGTTCATCGTCGCAAGAGGCATTCATCACTGCAGATGCATGAGGTCTTTCCGTGCTGCAGACCACTTCTGACTTTACACAAGACAGAAGAGCAGCGACCAAGACAATGGTAGCTCCAGCTGTGAACACACATTTAATGAGTTAAGATGAATCTTCGAATAACAGAAACCACGCGATGACTTTTGTTTAAAGATTAGAGAAATTGCCGACTGCGGTGAAACTGGTTCTGGTAATGAAAGTAGATGAAGGTATATGATTCAGTTTTACAAAAAGAAAGAAAGAGTGAGAAAAGTGGGCAGAAACAATAATGACAGAAAGTAAGATGAGCACGTACAAATGAAGAACATACAAAGACGCGTGGCAACTGGAAGATCATGGGTTCGATCCCGGGACCGAAAAAAAAGCAACAACTCACAAGACCTCTGGGAGTCATGACCCAGAGGGGCCCACCCCCCTTAGAGTGTCAGGAGTTTAAAGGGCCGAAACACTTGTCTGAGGGGGGGGGGTACTTCCTCTGATGATCTGAAGGAGTTGTGTTGTTGTTCCGCTCTCTACGGTAGAGAGTTTCCTGCATACAACAATCCAATATTTCGACAAAACTCTTTTTCAACCATCACATACAAAAACAACACAACAGATAAAATCACGAAAAATAGATGAAAAACATGGACTTAGCTTTTTTTTTAGTCTCCTCCTAGTAAGCTTAGTTGTTACTAGGGTGAAACTAGAAAGATTATTTTTTCATCTATTTTTTGTGTTATTATCTATTTATTAGTTTTTAAAATGTTTTCTTAGTCTGTTGAGCAGTTCGGTTTTATTGAATGATGAATATTACCTTCTCTTGTCTTCTTCTTCGCGTACTTTTCTGTGTTGAAGGGGACAAGCAGACTTCATGATAGGACTCGATTTACTTCAAATGAGGAGGTATCTGTTGTCGCTTCCTTTCACCTTCTGCGAGGACGGCCTTTCTTCTGTTTCCTGCAATTCTTAGTATGTGTTTTGTGATGTTCCGTCTGGCGTCCAAACCACTTGACTTGTTGTTTCTAGATGTAGCATAATACTGATGTTACTACAGCCTTTGCCTTGAAGGTATCATTCTAGATTTTGCCTCCTCTTGTTATGTTTAGGACAAATACTGGCTAAAGAGTTTAATTTTTTGCTTCTGTCAATCGCTATTTTTATTCTCTCGTGAGCCCCTGGTCCAATTAATAGTGTCTCTAACCAAGTCTGTATGAAGACTGGAAGATAGTCTTACCGGCAAGATCACGTGGCATAAAGTAGTCGTAATGGCCTCATTATCAACAAAAGTCGTGTAGAATATGTTCATACCACATTTACATTTATACATAAATACAAGAATGCTTCTAGAATCAAGATACAGTGTCTGCCGCTGAAACAAGTGGTTGCCAGGATGCACAGTAAGACTGATGTTAGTGTTTTGGACAAAATGGGTAAAAAAAAAAGAAGAAGAAGAAGAAATAATTATTTCTGAGATTCTATATTGAGTTTACAACATGCGAAGACAATCATCACCTACTTACTGCGAATTCCATCATAGTGACACGGAGGACAAATTAGTCATGCACCCACCTTATTGAATATGGGTCAATTCAAACGAAGTAACCCCTTATCTTCTTGTATGCAATGCTATTTGACAATAATTCAATTGTGCAGAATCCTCGGGCAAGGCTGGGCGAAATGGCTTTCTTGTTTTCACAGTGCACACAGCCAAACTGAACCTAGTCCATCTTTTTTATGTTGCCCATGCATCAATATCGTCGTCCTCTTTATTTTTCCCTTCAACTTTTCCCTGACGTATTCTCTGTAACCGCTTTTTAAATAGTAACATTACCATTCTTCTTATGTTGCTCGACCTTTTGCATTCCGTTTGTAATGTATACAATGGATATCCAACCACAGTAACATTCAAGGAAATGAAAAGACGGACTAGCAAAAAAGGGAGGAAGAATGCAACATATAGATTGAAACACAACATACGAAGAAACAAAGAACAAACTAAAAGTCATGTTATACATGTAAAGACTGAATACTAACCAGTATACGATAAAAAAAAGTGCTTCAAAATGAATAATTTTATTAACGAAAATCCTCGCACGCTTTGAAATACATGGACAAGAGTCTGCACAAATTGTCACAATTCTGATGCTAGTGACCGAAATCATGTATAGACAAATGCATAAAACAACACCCAAAAGTATTTTTTAAAAACGGGTGACGAATAATATAAAGTTTAAAGAAACGACAAACTGACAATATTCCCACATAGAAACAGGACATTACAGACTGAGACACGATCTATACCAGAAGCTGAAAATTGGCCCTACAGACTTATGTTCTGCAAAAAGGAGCAGCAAACAACATCCTCCAGAGTTACCGGCTACATAGCCCACTACAGACCCCTACAAGAGAAACTCTACGGCAATGGTGAAAACCTGAGACGAACTGCCGCATATATGAGAGACTGGCGTCGATGTCTGAGCGAACAATCAAGAATACTGTACATAGTCCGCTGTTAGCTCCCCTCGTGTGATTCTCCTGATATATGCATTACGCTCCAGTCTTTGTTGTCTCAAACGTTCCTGCAGTCATAGGTCCTATTAGATCAGTGGTTTCCAAACTTTTTTTTTACTGTGGCACATGGTTAGACAAGTCTCTTAAATAATTATTCTTAATTAAGAATACAACTCTTCCCGTACCGCGCCGCCCTTTAAGTCCAGTTGCGGTTTACCATCGGTTCCCACGCCACCCTTTAAGTCTTCTGATTTGTTTCATTGAAAACTCGATGCAACTTTTCATTTCTCTCTCTCTCTCTCTGAACCTTAAGTGCCCAGGGCACATGGGGCTTCCGCAAGGGTTTTCCACAAATGCCTGTCTTTCGCCTTTTTTTCTGCTCTTGCCCAGGTGAGCCCTCTATTGCTCAACATCCTTTCTGTTGTTCTTCTCCATGTCTCTTTTGGTCTACCCTTACTTCTGCTCCCCTGTGGTGTCCATCTTAGTGCTATTTTTGGTAGTGAGTTGTCAGTCATTCGGAGCACATGTCCCAACCATCGCCAGCGTCTTTCCTCAATAATTGTTGTCAGTGGTTTCATCTGCATTTCTGCCAATAAAATGTTATTTCTTATGGTGTTTGGCCAAAATATTTTTTTCATTCTACGCAAACATTTAGTCTGGAAAGAATTCAACTTGTTTTCTATGGTTTTGGTGATTTTCCAGCATTCACTTCCATAGAGTAGTACACTTAGAACATTACTCTTAAATATCCTGATTTTCATATTTATGCTTAGTTTATTTGATTTCCATATATTCTGTAGCATTGCAAAAGCCTGGTTTGCTCTAGTAAGTCTGCTGTTGATGTCCTCTGTGCTGTCTCCATTTTCTACTACTCTGCTGCCAAGGTATACAAATTCGTTGACCTCCTCCACTAACTTGTTATCTACTCTGAGTACATTTCTGTTGTTCACATTTTGCTTCATTAACTTTGTCTTTCCTACATTGATCTTTAGTCCTATGTTGTTTGCATTCTGGGTTAACTTGTTTATTTTATCTTGCATATCTTTGTGACTGCTTGATAATAGACAAATGTCGTCCGCAAAGTCAAGGTCCTCCAGCACTGTGTCAAGGGTCCATTGTAATCCTCTGCGTTTGTCTGATGTTGCCTCCTTCATTAACCAGTCTACTGCCAAGATAAATAATGTTGGTGATAGTACACATCCCTGTTTCACTCCTGTTTGTACCCTAAAGCTGCTGGAGGTATGTTCTCCACAGATAACTTTGCACTGAAAACCCTCGTATAGGGCTTTGATTACATTAACTATTTTATGGGGGAGGCCATGCCATCTTAGGATTTTCCACAGTGCATCTCTGTTGACACTGTCAAAGGCTTTCTCAAAATCTATGAATAATGCATATGTTGTGCTATGCCACTCATTTGCCTGTTCTAATATTTGTCTAAGTACAAATATATGGTCTATGCATGATCTTCCTTTCCTAAATCCTACCTGCTCTTTCCGAAGTTTTTCCTCAAGTGTTGGTACAATTCTGTTGATGATTATTCTGCAAAATACTTTACTAGTGAGTGGCAGTAGGGTAATGCCTCTCCAGTTCCCGCAATCTCTGAGGTCACCCTTCTTTGGTAGTTTTACTATAAGACCAGTTTTCCACTCCTCTGGGGCTTTTTCTAAATCCCAAATTTGTTGTAATATCCGGCAAAGTTGTTTTGGTGTTTCTGTTTCTTCTGCTTTCAACATCTCAGCAGTCACTTCATCTTCACCTGGTGCCCTGTCTGATTTTAGCATCTTTATCGCCTCTTTTACTTCATTTATTGTTATTGGTCCTGTATTGATGTTTAGTTCCGCTTTTGCTTCAGGTATATCTATTGCTTGTGCTGCTTGTGTTCTGTTTAGTAGGGTGTTAAAGTGTTCCCTCCATCTTTCAATTTTTTCTCTTTCTCCACTGACCAGTTGTCCATTTTGTGTTCTTACTGCACTTTCACATCTTGTATTGAAGTTACCTGTCATCTGCTTTGTGATTTTATATATGGTTTTCATGTCATTTGTATATGCTGCTTTCTCTGCTGTTTCTGCTAAGTTGTCATAATATTGACGTTTATCTTGACGGCATGATTCCTTCACTTCTTTGTCTTTTTGTGCATAATTACTTAAAACTCGTTCTTTAAGCCGTTGTGATTTGGTGTTCAGTAATTTTTTCTTGATTTCTTTTCTTTGCTCTATCTTTTCCCATGTGGTCTCACTTATCCATTCCTCTTTTCTCCTTTTCCGATATCCCAGCACCTCTTTTGCTGTTTCCTGTAGTGTTTTATTGAACTCTAATATGGACATTTCTGCTTCATCTTGTAGGACACTGAAGCGGTTCTTAAGTATTATTGAGAATTCATTTCTTGTTTGCTGGTCTATCAGTTTTCTTGTATCAAAATGTATCTTTCTGTGTTCTCCGATTCTGGCTTTCCTTAATTTTAGTTTTATTTTTGCTACCAGAAGGTTGTGATCACTTCCTATATCTGCTCCTTTCCTTGCTCGCACATCTTGTAGTGACCGTTTCCACTTGTTGTTTATTAGTATGTGATCTATTTGGTTTTCTGTGGTTTTATCTGGTGACCTCCAAGTCACCTTATGGATGTTTTTGTGTTGGAAAATTGTCCCTCCGATGGTCATCATGTTTTCTTCACAGAAACTGCACAGTCTTTCTCCATTTTCATTTATTTCTCCGATTCCTTCTCTTCCCATGATTCTTCTTCTATCTTCATTTCCTTCACCTACTTTTGCATTGAAGTCGCCCAAGATGAGTAGCATATCATGCTTGGGTATTGTTTCTACTGTGGCTTGGAGGCTGTTGTAAAAATCTTCTTTTAATTCCTCTTCAGCTGCTTCTGTTGGTGCATAACAAACTATAATAGACAGCTTCGTGAATCTTGAGTTGAACCGTGCATATAATAATCTCTCATTTATTGGGGTCCATTTCAGCAATGCTCTTGATGCTTCTTTTGTTATAATCAATGCTACTCCTCCTTCATGAAGATGATCTTTACCTGACCATATTATTGTATCTTCTGTGTGCTGTGTTGTTAATTTCCTTCTGCCTTGTCCTGTCCATCTTGCTTCTTGTATTCCTAGTATGTCTAGTTTGTATCTGTGCATTTCCTTGATGGTTTGTGCTAGTTTTCCAGTCTGGTTTAGTGTTCTTACATTCCAGCTGCCTATTTGCATCTTTTGTTTAGGTTCCAGGAGGTCTGCAGTCGGGCTGGGGACTTCCAGTGGCTGGCTTTCATCCACAACCTTCATGGGCTCAGTTTCCTGATAAGCATTTCTCCTTCCACCTGCATTTGCTTTTTCCCTTGCTTCTGTTTCTGTAGCAGTCTGATAGTTTTTTACCAGATAGGGTTGCTGGCCCTATGCTGAACCCTCCTTAGTCGCCTTTTACGATCATGCATGGTAGGGTACAGTGGTCCTATTCTTTGCAGATCCCGGGTACCACACGGGGGAACTTTTCATTTAGCCAAACAGAACTCTTCTAGGCCAAAGTTTAGCTAGTTTAGCATCTGGTCATGCCGGAAAAGAAAGGAAATGAAGAAGTGGATCGATTTTAGTGTACAATCTTCTACTTTTTTCGAGGTTGGTTGGTAGAATGGTCATACTGACCGACTAGACCTAGCTTACTAAATGTGTTTTTCACATCTGTAGACCTGTTAGATTTATTGGATATCAAAGGCATCCGCAATTATCGATATTTCTATACCGATATAAACATTCTGCATTGGATCCTGGCACATTTCAGGTATGTAAAACTTTGATTTTAGTGCTCAGCCCTAAAAAATATTTTTAGCGCCAAAAAATCGTTCCAGCTTTTCAGAACAGTTGGTTTTTTTTCTATTCTTTGTTTTTTTTAATGATAAATAACTTCATTTATGGAATCTTCTTTCATTTCCACTTATTTTAATATGAGATACACACGTGTTGATGAAGGAGTTTGTTTGTTACAATGAATTTTATCAAGGGACCCCCTTATATGAAAACACCCGCTCGGCCATGTAACATCATCATCGGTACCAACGTAACGTCCGTGTTTTTTTACGCGGTACGCTGAACTCTCGTGCAGTTAACCATATACTTTCAGCATTTTCAAAGTTTATAAGCTATACTGACTCAAATTATATTATTATACAAGGTACTGTTTTCAGTGTGAAATGTGAGCCTGCTTGGAGGGACAGGTCTCTGATCATTTCAGCTGGCGCTAGAGTAGGACTAATAACTAAATTGTTGTGCATTCTCTACCTCGCGGCTATTTATCATTTAAATAAGAAAAAAACGCGCTGTAAGACGATCAAACATAATTTTATTCTAAAAATTTGGCGCAACACCTCTATATTTCTCGCGGCACACCACAGTGCCACGGCACGCTGTTTGAAAAACTATATACTAGATTACAAGTTTAGTGTATTTTGTTGTTGTCTTTTAAACAAAAAAATTATTCTCGAGTGTTTCGTTCATTTTTCTATTTTCGTTTGTTACCTCTAAGCGTTCGTTTTTTTTTATTATATATTTTTAATTTTACAAAATTTATTAAGTTTTACATTTCGTGAATAATAACACAAAAAATACAACAGTGCTATTTGTGAAACCGAATTCTCAAATTCTATCCATATCGCCATCAGCTTTATCTGTAACTTTAGTAAGTGTAACAACTCCATTAAATTCTCTTGTAACAATAACAACAGAAACAAAATAAACAGTAATTTACCTTCTGCTGGAGCTATAATAGCCATCACATCAAAGATATGAAACTTCTACAGCAAATTACTTTCACTGTTGTCGATAAATCTGTGGATTCTCACCGAATGCTACACACGCTCGTGAAAAATGTAATCACAGTTTATAATTCAAAGAACATTAACAAATGTGCATTTAATTACAAAGAAAAGAGAGACTGAAGGAGGCTGACAAAAGTAACAGATGTTTAGTTTATAAGCGACGGAGACGTTAAAAAAAAAACAAATACACAGCGGCATCAAAACTCAAAACAACAAATAATTTGTAAGTAGTTTAGATTGCTTGTCTTTATATTTAAAGCTGCTGCATTTTCTTATATGATTTTTCATGTATAAAGCGTTGTTTTGCTTTGTTTTGTTTTTTCTTTGGTAAATGTTCATATAACAATTTAAGGCAGCGCTTCTCATTCTCGCTCACTGCTTTCTGTGCGTCTTGTAAAATGAATCAATTATTCATCTGCATGTCCATTGCGGAAATTTGCCTCCCTAATAGCATTCCTATAGGCCTCTCGGTTGTTAGCAAGATGGCCTGCTGCTGATGCATCTACTTGCAGATCATCAACGATGTCTTGCAGCGAACTTCGCCTTGGTCTTCCTCTTTTTTCCCATTATGTACCTTTCCAAGACGGTCTTCTCTCTTTCCATGAATCAACTATAGTTTGTTTCGTTTTTTTTTTTTTGCCAAATTATCTAAAAACATTAAGTCCTGATTAATTACTACAGTCCAATCTTTGCTGTGTGTCATTTCTTTAATTATCAAATAGATACATATCGTAAGAAAAGCATTCTCTGTCACCACAAAACCGTAATGTTCGTATGTGAAGTAGCGTTTGAAACTGATTGTACTGGAACAGAATTCTCCTACTTTTGTACCGGTGTGGTTAGGCGTTAAAACAAATAGACCTACATATATAACTTTACGGTCGGCTACTTCATGTTGTGCGTCGTCCGGATTCCAGAGATTTATAGCTCTGCCGCGAACATGTTATATTCTCTAGCTGAACCTCATCACAGGTTTTCGCATAAAACTCTACTCTGTACTTTAACATTTTACATACTTCCCGTACCGCTAAACATCACATAGGGTTCGCATGGTAGTTCGCCAAGTTTAATTTGTACTATAGGATCGCAATTACTGTACAGGATATAGCAGTTATATACACATAGCCAATAACTATACTTTTGTGACGTGGTATAGCTTAAGTTTAGACATCTGACAAGTTTGTGGACGCACTACATTGTCGCCTTCGTTTGCCGAGTTCTATGCCCAACAGCAGACAGTTGTTCAGATTCGCACGTATTGTATGATACTGTTTACGTCAAGTAGTTGCTTAGCGATTAAAGAAAAAAAAGAAAGAAACGGCAAACTTAATTTATAATTTATCACTTTGGTTCCACCCTAGATGTTTTGCCAATACTGAAATGAATACTGTAAAAAAAACGGGTGGGGGGGGGGGGAATGGAATAAGAAATCATTTGGGTGTCAAGTTCGAATGAAAAACTGATTTTTATCAGCTGCCAAGCATTTGAAAAGGTCGTCGAAGCTGCCATCTTGGATCATGTTTATAATTTATATACCCAGCTTTTCAGTCAGTCTTCAACGCATTCCGGAAATACATATCCTCAAAACTCGAGAACCATTTCCTTTGTTTCTGGCAAGTCTAAATAATTCTCAACACCGGCAGACTCTAGTTACCGTCACGTATGGCAGCTTTGAAACGTTGAAATATATCTCTGTTGCAAACTGTGGTCTCTTATACATAATTAAGCAGCTTCTTTTTTTAACCATACGCTGTAGTCATTTGTGTCTCTTTTCTTTATGCAAATAAACATAATAAAATATTCTGACTGTTCCTTTATTATGTTCAAAAGTAAAAGTATATATAAAAGTTCATCATATATGGTGTTGTTTGATAAATGCTCCTTTAGAAGTTACTAGCTGCAGGATCTACAGTTGCAAATGAAACCATATCCAAGGCTTTTGTAAATGTAAATTCTTTTTAATTTTTAAAAATACTTTACAATGTGAAAGGTCTATACTCAGTCATTTGTATGTCCCTTATGGAACTTTGCCTCCTTAACTGTTCTATTGTAGGCCTCTCGGTTGTAAGCAAGATGGCCTGCTGCTGATGCGTCCATTTGCAGATCATCAACGATGTCTTGCAGCCATATTCGCCTTGGTCTTCCTCTCTTTTCTCATTATGTTTATGTACCCTCATCGCATGTATCTCATCACATCCCAGTGATTTACCATTTTTCAGACTCTTTATTGCCCATAAACCTTCTTCAATTGTCGGTTCAGGTTCTTTCTCCTCCAATAATAATTCACACTGTTGATTTCTGCCCTCACAGTCAGTTGTATTATACATTCCCCTGAAATATTCCTTCAGTCTTTCCAGAATTTCCTAAGTCTCTGTCATTTCACTATCTCTTCTACACTTCCGATGTCCTTCAATTCTTTCACAACAATCTTGTATGTACTGTTTTTTTTTTTTTGTCTCTTCTTATGTGTCTTTTCTTTTGTTAAAGATTTATATTCCTCCCTGTTGTTAAACCGAAGAAACGGATGTACATGGACCACATACATACATCAAAACTTGATACCAGCATCCTTGCCAAAAATCTAAAGTTTCCAGAACGTACACTACAGAAAGACGTAGTACAGTTGGATGTCCGCAAACAACACCCACGTCTAACAAAAAACCCCCAAAAAGCCAGCTCTACTCTGAGCACTAAAACCATAGGGACCTCCAAATCTGCACCACCTGTTCCACAGCAAACCACCGACTATGACACAATGTTTCCACCCCTACCCTCACGTCAGCCTCAGACGGTCAGACGAGCCGATATGAGCGTCAACAACGTCAGGATTCTTCCTCAGTCGCACAGCTCATTGGAAGAGCTAAACACACAAGCACGTTCCATGCAACATCCTCAAAGAAATCTGGAGCTGCAGTATTTGTTGCAATTTAGCCCTGCAGCCTTGAGTCATGCCTATATGTTATCTCTGCATAATTCACATGGCATGGTACCTTACAGACACCACATGCCTTAAACTGATGGCAGTATCATCGTAATCCATCACAAACTGAAACCTTCAACCCACAATGTCGAAAAAGAATTATTACTCAGCAAGACATAGTGACTGATATCTTCATTCTTACGTTATTTAGAATTCTTTATGTTTTATTATTGCATTTTATTTCTTGCCCCTTTTCTTTTGTATCTATTTTTCTAATTCTTGTCAGCTTTCTATAGGTCCTTACAGTTTGTGAGTTGTATCTGTTTGTGTGTGAGAACTATATACTTAATTACTCAACTTGTTAGTGAATTCACATATTTCAGCGTTTAATTACTCAGTAGTTAGATGTGTCTCTCTTTCAGCTTCCAATTATTTCAGCTAGTGAGTTGTGTATCAGTTGAAAGTTTAATATACAGAGTGTGTCTCTGTGTAGTATTTAAAAGTTTATTTACTTCAGTATTAAGTATCATAATAGGAATTATTTTCAAACCAGTAACAGGAGACAGCAAAATAAAATGACCCCACCTACCGAAAAATGGTTACATAAAGAAGGACTTCGATTAGGCAATCTTAATGTATATCACCTATTAGGTAAAATTCCTGAAGTAACACACATATTATATCAAAATTTCCACATTTTTGGCTTCTCTGAAAGCCGTTTAAATAGGAACATAACCGATGAAGATATTAGAATTAACGGTTTTAACCTGATCCGGCGTGACCCAACCAGGAAACTAGAAACAGGTCTAGTAATGTATGTCTCCACAGCTATCCAGTTTAGTCATAGAGAAGACCTCAAATCATCAGAGGTAAGAGTGTATTTGGGTGGAAGTTAAAAGGCCAAACCAGAGTCCATTAATTATTGGACTTTCGTACCGTAATCCAAATGCATCATCTCTGTGGTACGATCACTTCACGTCTATGATAGATGAGGTTTCAACCTTTAGGTTCAAAGATATTATCATTCTTGGAGATTTCAACATAGATATAACACAATCAAATCTAACTTGGAGCAATATTATATTATCCTATAATCTTTGCTAAATTGTCACCAGAGTAACAGAAGTATCATCCACATTATTAGATCATATATATGTAGCCCAATCAGAAAACATCATTGAATGTAACATCCCTCATTCTTCGTTAAGTGATCATTATCCAGTCTGCTGTACGTGGACAAGAAAGGGGTATAAACTTCCTAAACACAGTCACATCAGTATGAAATTTAGAAGCTTCAGAAAATTTAACCTAGAATTATTCCTTAATGATTTGCAAGAATCTTCACTTACATATGTGTACCAACTAACTGACCCTGATGAGGCAATAGAATATTGGCTAAAGATCTTCAGAGATATATTAGACAAACATGTCCCCATGAAAGAGGTGAGAGTAAAACACCAGATGAAATCACCTTGGATAACACCTGAAATACTACAATCCATGAAAGAATGTGACCGGGCGCACAAAATCAAGGACTTTATGACCTACCATTCACTCAGAAACAAAGTTCAATACTTAATAAGACAAGAGAAAAAAAATTACTTCAGGAATCTAATACAGAATAAATCAGACAGTAAATCAATTTGGAAAGCCATAAATACCCTATCAATAAAAGAAAAGAATTTGATTCTCAAACCATCAATCGTGCATACACTAGCGCACATATCATTACATATTTCAGAGAAGAAATCAACGTTCTTAAATCATCAATATCAGCTCCTGTATGCGACTTACATGAACTACAAACATTCCTGGACAGCAGATGTACTGATTTTAAACATTTACACATTCCATTCTTAACAGTCAGTGAAGTTCACAGTTATCTCTTAACCTTAAAAAACAACAATACAGCTGGGCTTGATGATATTAGTAATAAGATCTTACGTTATGCTGCACCTGTCATTTCACATACGCTAACATATATTTACAACCAGTGCATTGCAAAATGTATTTCCCTGAGGCTTTTAAAACTGCTAAGGTGTATCCTCACTTTAAATCTGGCTCATCCAACAATCTTACCAACTATAGACCAATATCCATATTATCGTCATTATCAAAACCACTCGAAAAACACATACACAAAATAACTCTATGACACATGCAAGAGAACAATTTACTCATAGACAGTCAGTCAGGCTTTAGACCCAATCATTTTGCCACACAGCTCTTGCCAAAATGACAGAAAACTGGTTAGTAAACATAAATGACGACAGACTATGTGGTGCCATCTTTGTCGACTTTAAAAAGGCATTTGATATGATTGACCATGATATTCTTGTAAGAAAAATAAAGACTTATAAATTGCACCCTAACCTAATAAAATTAATTGTATCGTTTCTTTCAGACAGACAACAGGTAGTGTTCTTCAACAATTCTCTATCAAATTCTGCTACAGTTGACACTGGTGTTCCGCAAGGTTCTATTCTAGGCCCGTTGCTCTTTGCTATCTATATCAATGATCTTCCACTTCATCTTAAACACTCTTCTTGTGACCTCTTTGCCAATGATTGTACAGTCTACACTAGTGACTATGACTGTGTTAATCTAGAATCAACTCTTCAGGTCGAGTTATACAATTTAATTAGATGGAGCAAAAATAATGGCATGATTATAAACACCGATAAAACAAAATCAGTGCTCATAACAACAAGACAGAAACTACAAAACGCAACAAAAACAACACTTCGGCTCTGTACAGAAACATCACAGACAGAAAACATTAGTGAGCACAAAACACTAGGTCTTATTATTGACCAACATCTGACCTGGAACTCTCATGTGCAATGTCTAACAAAACTCATCGCACAAAAAGTATACCAATTAGCTAAAATTAAGCACTTCATCAATCAAGACACTAGGAAGACATACTACATATCTCATATACAAACACATTTATATTATTGCTCAACAGTTTGGGATGG
Source organism: Achatina immaculata (assembly GCA_009760885.1). Lineage (NCBI taxonomy): Eukaryota > Metazoa > Mollusca > Gastropoda > Stylommatophora > Achatinidae > Lissachatina > Lissachatina immaculata. The sequence continues at coordinate 53,404,576 of CM019719.1, read as the reverse complement.
TTGCTCAGTGTCAAATACAAAGAGGCTTTGCTCTCTCCAAAAGCGAGCAGTAAAGCTTATTAGTGACAAAGATCAAGCACAAACAACTAACCATCACAAACATATCAAAATACTACCTCTTAAGAACAGGTTCCTCTTCAACAAAGCCAAGTTAGTACATCAAATTCTTTCACAGCATGCCCCGCCTTATCTATGGAACCTGTTTAAATTTAGCCCAAAGTGCAGCCAACGCTTGAACAACATATGTCTTCCAAAACCTAGACTTGATCTTTACAAGAAAAGCTTTAGTTATTCTGCTGCTCATCTTTGGAATACCCTCCCATCCTATATAAAAAATATAAATTATACTCCTTCCTACAACTACAAACTTTCCAATATCTATGTGATGTTGACTACATGCCTCCATGAATTATAAAACTTAAAAGTTATCTTAAACTGCTCTTACAGACACCGAATGCAATTAATTGTTTTCTGAATAGTCCCGAAAATTTTGTTTAGTAGATAGTCATTTATAATGTATGTAGTTACTTCTGTACTGAGTGAATGTTTAAGAGTGAAACGTAAATGTTATATTTTATTTTATGTCTCTCAGCTTCAATGTTAGTTATGTTTGTTATATGAACAGCATATCTGTAGAATGTCTGGAATAGAGTGAAAGATGTATGATAAAGGGCAAAATGTCAGACGGGCCTGCGTGCCCAATTTTTAACCCTTTTGAAATAAAGATCAATCAATCAATCAATCAATAATTGTACATGGAGGGCTATACTATATGGACAAAAAAAAAAGCTTTGCTATTCACATATGCAGTTCTTTTTAACTTTACTGTAAAAGAAAAATAAAACATTATCTGGTTTGCTTCACAGATTTGCAACAGCTGCTCAATAACTGCCTGCACTCTGAGGCCCATAGCACAGTGATGTCCCCTGTTACGAATGGATGTGAATTTTTAAAAAATTCAGTAACTATCATAATACTTTCTGTATCAAGACTGCCTACTCTTTTCATTTTGTTCCACATTTTAAAATTAGTGTTAGAAAATTTTGCTTTAAAAATATCACATTAGTCCACAACAAGGATTTGCAAATGGATGCATCAGATACAGGGCATTTTGCTTACAACTGAGAGACCTTCAAGAGAGCAGCTAGGGAGGCAAAGTTGCACAAGGGACATTCTAATGAGAGAATGAATGAGTCCACAATTAAAATCCACCACCAAGTGTCAGGTGTCTGTTTCAAGAAAAAGCTGACTATAATATTCTGTGAGAAAAAAAAAAACTCAGCTCATCCATCTTTAGAATCCAGTTCTTCATCATCCACTGCTCTAATGATACTTCTTTTTCTTTCAGATGACAGTTCTGAAGCAAGTTTTCAGCTCAAGAAGGTGCCAAACAAAATAACATATTTATTGTCATATTACCATAAACTGTCATTTGAGTGACAAAGTGGTTAGTGCACTAGTCTCCCCTGGCGAAGGTCGGGGGTTCAAATCTGGCCAGAGGCACCCCAGTCACCCTGCTGTAGAAACGGGTACCCAGTTTTGGAAATGGGGAGGAAAGGCAGCCAGAAGTGATGCTAACTACATCACCCTCTAGTTTGTGAGGTCAAGGAAAATATGGGCACTAACACCATATTCCTATGTGCCTCTAAGACATGACAGGATTACCTTTACCATAAACTGAGCTTGTTGTAAACTTCCCCCCCCCCCCAAAGCTACTTCTTAAAGTTTTACACCAGTGACTGTTTATATTTGTTTGCATACATATAGATGCACAGACATCACAGAACCCTTTCTGCAGTATTACATCTGAATTCTGTATGATACACAGCATCTCTCTCTCTCTCTCTGAACCTTAAGTGCCCAGGGCACATGAGGCTTCTGCAAGGGTTTTCACAAATGCCTGTCCTTTGCCTTTTTTTCTGCTCTTGCCCAGGTGAGCCTTCTATTGCTCAACATCCTCTGTTGTTCTTCACCATGTCTCTTTTGGTCTACCCTTACTTCTGTTCCCCTGTGATGTCCATCTTAGTGCTATATTTGGTAGTGAGTTGTCAGTCATTTGGAGCACATGTACCAACCATCGCCAGCTTCTTTCCTCAATAATTACAGAGCATATTGTTTGTAAATTTTTTCCAACATACACATATTCTGCATTTAGAAACTGATGTATAAAGACATTATTAGAAAAAAGAGATATGAAAGATTAAAGAGATTATCATGATCATTTTAAATTCTACACCTGAGTTAAAGACAGTGATTCCCTGAGCATCTGAAAAACAATGATATTTTAGTCTTGAATTTAAACATGATAAAATGCCACAGAGAAAATCAAAGTAAGCTTGCCCTGTTGTAACAACTGAGAAAATGTTTAGTTTCCTGTGGCCGTACAAAACCAAGCCATAAGCCACAAAGATCAATGACCACAAATAAAGCATATTCATTAATAATTATAGTCCCAGTGAGGTCTATAAAAAACAAGGTTTTGAAAAAAAGATGATTACACTGATGTTACTCTACACTAAACACAGCTCTAAGAATGGGCCACAAATGCAGCAAGATCTTGACTGGTATGTGAAAAATGCACTAAGAAAAAAATATAAAGAAAGAACTATCCATGACTCCATATTTTGTATTAAAACTAAATACAAGTCAGAAACTATATTAAACTGAAAGTTCCATTTTAAATTTCTGTGAACTAAAAAAGTTCAGATTTACTGAATTATTATATCCATCACATAGTTTGAAATACGCATCTTGAATCTTGGAATCGGTGTTTTACCACACTCAAGACATACCCATACATGCTCAGCTTCAGTAACCACCAAAGAGTACAAACACTAAATATATCAGTTAACTGTTGGTTCTGGCAACTTCAAAGTCTGCCAGCCAGCCAGCCACCTGGCTCCTCCTACCTCTGTCCTTCATCCTCTGTAAATATGCTTTATTACCACAAGCATATGTCCTCTTCCCAGCCACGTTTCTTGGCCACCAACTTCAGCCTAATGTGAAGCTTCTTAATTAGTGAATTCTGTAAGTTAAACAAGCTCTTTCGTCAATAGCAGTGAAGTTTAACTCTTCAGCCCACACCAAGGTTCAATAAAAAAATTTAAAAAATAATAATAATAAAGTACAAAAAGCAAGGACAGGTGTTTACTAAGAAAATCTGACACTGAAATGTTCCTGTATATCAGTAAAACAGTTCACTGTCACAAGTCAGCATAACCAAATATAGTGAAACAAAGCTGCTCAAGGCCCTGTCTTACCTTTACATGTACTTAGCAACAAGTACTATAACCAGATCTACGGTATAGCTCTAGACTGTGGTAGAGTCCATTATAGTGGACTTTCTATTTATTTCCAGTTTCAGAATTCAGATATCAGAATCTGGCATCATCACATTCAGGACAGTTCCATACATGCTTCACCACTACCTCAGCATCCAATGAAGCGTTTGTCTACTAATGGTTCCTGTCAACTGTTGGTTGGTATGTTTTTATTTCCAGTTTAGAAAGTAAGAAAAGTAAATGAACCCTCCTTGAAGCCTCTTTTCTGAGATTTCACCCCAGCTTTTGCCACAGATAACTTTCAGTTTGTGACTACAGGGGTACCCTACAACAACTCCAGTTCAGCAATAAAACACTCTGTTTTATGAGTTCATGAATGTGGAGTATGGTTGTAAATCTAAAAAAGTAACATTATAATAAAGCCTTATGTAACTTAAACAACAACAAAAAGAGCAACAGAAGGCAGTACTATTAAAATTGATCTTGTTTTACTTACTTCATCAGAAAAAAAAAATGAAAAAGAGTGTGTTGTACAATCAAACACAGGAACTGCATAAGAAGATGCTTCAGATAATTTGAAGTAACAATAATATAAAATATTATCACTGCAGACAGCAGATTATAATAATAAATATCAACAATTTCTAAATTATAACACAAAGTATTAAAGCATTAACTGGAAAAAAAACAGCACATAGCACATAAATAGAACTAGAATAAAATGTTCAATGCAAAAAAAAAAAGTGGAACTCAGATACAAAAAATCTGAAACTAATGATTTATAATCATATATTCCCATTGAATGAGAATTCTTTGAATTATTTATCAGTATCAGTGGATGTATATTATGCCTTTCATTACATATCAGCTTGCCAGTTTCCTGCAATTTCAGCACTGTGGAGCTCCCTACAATAGTTTTAACCATTCAAGTGGTCTTCAAATAACAAAAATGAGCTATTTCCTGATAGTCTCATGTTATTTTATACCATGACCTCACAGCTATTATATTGCTAACTGGAAATTATTTATTTTATGTTATACCATATTATTTTATACTGTGGCCTCACAGCCATTATACCCCTAACTGGAAATTATTTAAACTTCAGATTGAACATGGTCACATTTTCTTAATCCTGTGAGTAGGAGCCTGTCCTCCCACCAGGTGCATCCAATGGGTGGTGGATGGTGGAATGGCCTCTATACATAAAGGTCATGTGAATATCTTAATAAACAGCAGCAGACAAAAACATGTACCCTGTGGATTTGCAGGTCAGTCTCTTTAGACACAAGTTAGTGGAGAAACTGTATACAAACTTAGCGGATGACAAAAGGAAACCACTGCCATGCCATCATTCTCATGTCAAACCATGCTTCACAAATCTTCTAAAAGTAACACTGTAATGAAGTGCTCTAATGGATCGATCTCACCCAGCAGGGTTTGTCATATATGCCAGGTGACACTAGACTGTCAGCTACATACTGCGCATTTAAGAAATTTCATCATAAATTTAGGGACATGGAACATCTGTACAATGAGAAATTATGATAGTGCTCAGAGATAAGGGATGCACATGGAAAGAAGCAGAGAATAATTCCAATAACAGAGATGACTGGTGGTGGTGGAAATGCAAAGACTAAACATCAGCCAACTCTAGACTAAACTGGTGCAATGAAAACCACAGTGTCACGCAATCCCGCTTCTGAGACCTACCAAGAATACAGGCTCAAGCCCTGCGATACTCTGAACCTCTTGTGGTCCTCTCAGCGATCTTGTGTGGTCCTTTCGGGGAGACCACGGGACTTAACGAGGATCACAGGCATAAATTCAGTAGGATCACAGGGCGGTCTTGGTAGTAGAAGCGAACGAAGATGAAGAAGAAGAAACATCAGCATACTGGGACTGTGTGAGACTAGAATAATATGTTCTGGAGAAAAGGAGTTGATTGGTCATAAAATTTTCTATTCAGGTGATCAATCTAGGCAAAAAGGTGTTGTACTGATCACAGACAAGAAAATTTCAAATGCTGTTAAAGGAAACTGGGAAATATCAGACAGGATACTACTAGTCAAACTACAGGGAATTTGATGTGTCTAGATACTGCAGCCACTAAGATACCACCAAGATACAGGAATCAATACTGGGATACTGCACAATGATTTTGTGAACTACCTGTATATGATAAGTCTATCAGTACATTTAGGTTTACATCATGTAGACCTATGGTCCAACAGCAGATAGCTCAGAAGAGGTGGTGTATGTATTTTCTAATCAGCTGGACAGTGTAATAAAATAATGTAAACAATCTCAATTAATTGTAATAATGAGGTAGGAAAGCAAAATGAAAGAGAAGGCAAACTGGCTGGATGGGCAAGAAGCCACAATAACAGTCAATAGCAATACCTGGTACCAGCAACACCAATGAAAGCTATACACCTGGAAGAGCTAGACAATAAGAGCCAGATAGATTTTATTCTTTCTTATTAATAGATATTTAGCAGCTAGCTAAAGCAGTCCCTGGAGTAGATTGTCACACTGACCACATATTGGTAACAGCAAAGTTAAGGTTTAAATTATAGACTGTTAAAGTAGTGACCAGAAATGTTAAATTAAATTTAGATGTGTTAGAAAAAGATAAAGAAATAAAAGAGAAATTCAACACGAAGATAAAAACAGATATGATGCATTATCAAATTACAAAATATTATTTCAAGATGTAAATGACAAATGGGAAACCTTAAAAGGATCATTCCACCAAACATTACAGGCATCAGTACCAAAGGTACAAAGACAAGCCAAGAAAAAGTGGATGACATAAAAAATTCTAGAACTGTTGAAGAAGAGAAGGAAGAATAAAAATAATCAAACAAGATACAAAGATATTAACAAATAACGCAGTGAAAGGTAGAGAAACAGCTATTAGAGTAATGTGATGAGACTGAAAAACAGTTTTATAATGGGAAAGAATTTCATAAAAAGATAAAAGAACTTTGTGATAAAAGAACAAGCAAAGCAACAGACTGAAAACATAGAAGGGTAAAGTTATTATGAAAAAAGAGAAAATCATGGAGAGATGGTCGGAACACATAAGAGACTTATATACCCCTTAACTTAGGAAAACGTTTGTATCTGTATGGTGCTTTGTGCTTTATATGCAAAAGAATTTTTTTCAGAAAATATGGCTAACCTAAAATGAGCAAATACTACTCTACACTAAAAAAAAACATACAACAAACTTGGTGAATTTTCAAAATGACAACAATGTAGTTAAGAAAAAAATAGCAATTAACATTCCTACTTGTTCTGACAAATGAACAGAAAATGAAATGTGTGACAGCTAACCAACCTAAATAAGGTGTGAAAAACCATGCTTTTTATTCCGAACAATCATTTCCACATCTAGTTCAGTATTTCCTTTTTTTAATTTCAAATCTGGAAACTTCATCCAGATTTGAGTAGCATCAAGGATCAGCCTCTTCCTAGCATCCTCTGTGTTCTTCTTACAGTTGCTACAACTGCAGGACACTGTCATGTTAGTTTGTCACAAGGTTGCAAAACAGCACACATCAGAAAAATGTTGAAAAAAGTTCTTTCCTCTACACTGAATTTGCTGAAACACTGGTTGTTAAACATTCTGCAGTGAATATATATATTTTTAACTCTTCCCGTGCCACTGGTCACTGTAGCGACCCTTCCGGTCTTCCGATTTGTGTCAATGGTCAATACAGCAACTATTGGTTTGTTCAATAAAACAACTGGTGTAACTTTTAGATTGTACATATTTCGTCAGTGTTTCCAGTGACACTTTTCAAAATGGTGAAAGACTCCTTAGTTACAAGCGATGCTGAGCGAGAAAAAGGAAGAGAAACATGGAAAATTTTCAATTTTTGATGATGTAGATAGAGGTATGGACATGGCCTGTGACCACTCCACTGCTCTTGAATGTATCCCAAGTAAATCCAGACATATTTAGACGACTGGAGAAGTAGTTAGGAGGTTATTTCGGACATTAATTTAGCGAGAATGCAACACAGAATCACAATACGAGACCGACAAGTAGATCTAGACATCTCAGATGCTAAGTAGTGTAGATATAGACCTAGCTGATGGTGAGCTGGGCACAGTCATTGTCTAAAAACATCACGTTCTTTTTCACTTTTTTTTCTAAAAAACTCTGCATTTATGAAATTTTCATACATTTAGTTATACTTTGAAACATAATAACTACACAGAAGTACATGGAAATACTGTTTTCCATTCCATTTTACAACTATACCCCCTATACAGATCAAGACCCGCGCTTTTATTCCGGCACCCATATGAACGTCTGCCTTTTTTCCTGTGGCAAGGGAAGAGTTAAAAAAAAGGGATCTTCAGTATTTGTCACAGACCCCCACAGTAGGTTCTGCAGACCCCTCTGGGTCCACAGACCACCAACTGGGAACCACTGGTCTATACCAATTTGAAAGAAAAAAATGTTTGTGAATTCCAGTACTTTTTCAAAATTTACTTAGAAACAACAAGGAATAACCATCATCATTAATATCCTTTTGCATATTTTCCTGATTTTATTGTGAAACATACCACCCATCTTTTGAATGGGATAATCACAACAAACAACATTCTAGTCAAACATAAGCAATTAACTGACTGGAAAAGTTTCCCTCTTCTTCTATCCCTCTGTGTATATGCCTATGCATGTTCACAATAACTCACTGCTTCCCTGAAAAACTGGCTTGTGTCTGCACAACACTACACTCCAATGCTATATTTATAGTATCAGTAGGGGTTACAATGTAAGTAGAACTTTTATATGTATCTCTTAATACACATTCAGATGTTCTGGATAAATAATATGTTTAAAAAAAAAACTTATGCATAACAAATAATACTGTTATCACTAGCACCTGATTCACAACATTAATAAAAAAAATATTCATGGTTCAAACAGTTTAATATTAATATGCTTGAAGTTAATTTTTAAAAAAGCTAGTGTTAAGTTCTTCACACTAAATAATAGCTCATGTGGTGGGTCTTTACCCTTACATTTGGCATAATTCAATCACTTGATCAAAATGAAGAATCAACATATCAGACAGGATCTCTGCGAATGAAAATGTCTGAAAAACCTGTACTGCCACCTGGCATATCCTGTTCAATTTCATGCCAGAATTCAAACTCAGTCTCCATAAGGATATAATTTCTGACCTTGTCACCAACTGGCAGGCTTTTCACTTTAGCCTGTATTGGAGACCCCAGACTTGCTCTTATGCAGCGTCGGCAAGCATCAGCCAAAGTGAAAGGGTTATGCATGTGCTGAGCGAACAGCTCAAAAATTTCCTCTTTCTGTTGCTGTGTGTAATGTGCATTGATTCCCTGTGTACGCTTCAGCAATCCGGTTAGCACTCGCATGACTCTGCAGGGAATCTGACTACATATTACAGGAAAAAAAAAAAGATAGTAATGCTTAATGCTTGTTATACAGAAAGGAAAAAAACAGCTGAAAGAATAGGATATTTCATTTAAAAAAAAAAAAAAATTTTGGCAACTGTCATGGTCCACTGAGGATCTGTTTCTACACCTATATAAAACATGTCCTGTGACAAGAAACTTCTACTAAACTCTACACTATATCCGAGATGATGATAAATTTATAAGAATATTTTGCCCATTTTTGAAAATTGTTGCTTTCTGAAGTTTTAGAAAAATGTTTTATCTCATGGATTATTTTATTAAAGTGCTGGATAGTGTTGGCGAGCATGCTCATCCATCTTGTGTGATCCTTGGCATTTCTGATCACTTCAAATGTTTTTCTTTTGCCATGCCTCTTGGTCAGTCCATTGAAATATTTTTCTCTTGGCCTTTCACTCTTCCTTTCTCCTATGAATTTTCCAGTCATTACCAAGTTCTCTAACTCCTATTTTCTCATGACATGTCCATGAAATTTTGACCGTCTTTTTTCTTATAATTTTAACTACTTTTTGTTGTTCTGAGACTTCTTTGAGGACCTCTTCACTTGTTTTTCTGTCCATCCAGGATATTTGCTGCATCTTTCTCCAAACTACAATTCTGTTGATTACCATTACTCTGTAACCTTTTTTGTTAACTGTCCAAGTTTCACAGCCATATGGAATATAGGTTCTATATAGTCCTGCAGTACTCCTTTCCTCACTTCCAGATAAGGTAAAGTAAAATGTCTGTTTCCATGTCATTAAGGCACATTCACTTCCAGGGACATTTTATTATTTGTTTGTGTCTTACACTTACCATAAAAAGCTGCTTTTGCCTTGCCAATTTGTGATTTTATTTAATTTGTGCACTTATGATCAGCTCTTTACTGTTGTTTTGAGGCAAATGAAATTTTTTACTTGTGTAAGCATCTTCCTGTCTGAAAGAATGTTGCTTGTCTTGTCTCCTTCCTCATATACCTTTCGGTGTTGAGAGAACAAACAGATGTTTTGGTGGGGCTCAATGATCTGCTTCATATATTGGAATATTTAATGCTTCTGTAATTTCCTCTGTATTTAATTCTGTAATCTCCTACACGGGTGATCTCTTACTCTGTTACCCACAAATCTTAGTGTGAATGTTTTCTGTTACTGTCTGGTGGTAACTGTGTAACATGGCCAAACCATTTGACTTGCTGTTTCTGGATATAGTGTAATACTAGTGTTACTCCAGCCTTTGCCCTGATGGTGTCATTTCTTATATGGTCTCCTTGTTACATTTAGTATTCTCCTTAAACATCTCATTTCTGTCGTGATGATTTTTCTTTTGTTCTTGGGTGTTAGTATCCATGTTTGACACTGATAGCATAGAGTTAGGAGGAAAACTTTTGTGTTGTGCAGTGCCCTTTTTGTTTCAGTTGTGATGTTTTTTTTTTTTCATTTGTCCAATGACCTGATTTGCTTTATTGCATCTGTTCTTAATCTCCGCATCAATCATCCCTGAGAATGATATTATGCTACCTAAGTATTTGAATTGTTTCTCTTGTTTCAAGGGCTGGATGTCTAGGAAGTTCTTAAGAATGTTACACTTTGGTATATTTATTCTTTTTTATATTACCATTGTTTTTATCTTACTGCTGTTTAACTCCAGGCCTCTTAGAAACTTGTAGAAAAGATTACTGAAGAGATTCAATAATCTTTTCTACAAGTTTCTGCAAATTACTTTCACTTTCTGCTATCAGAACAGTGTCATCTGTATATCTCAGGTTATTGATGTTATGACCATCTATTTTAATTCCTTTTGAATTTTTAATGCCTCTAATGATGTTTTCACTGTATAACAAGAATAGATCAGATGACAATACACATCACTGTCTTGTGCCCCATTTTATATCATGATACTCATCTATGTCATTGTTTACTCTTATTGCTGCTCTTAATAATTCTTGTACCTTTATCATCTATATTAAGTTTTTCTAGCATATGTATCATATCTTCATGTCAAAACTTCCATGTAATCAATAAAGACAAGTATAAATTAAAGGCAAGTACAAATATTTGTTTTAACCTCTAATTTGGCTCAGTGAACTGATTGTGTGATATTGATCACATTCTGTTGTTTCAGGTTTCTTTGGAATTGCAAATAAAACTGATTTGGACAAATCTGCTGGTATATTTTATGTATCATAGATTGTATTTAGGAGGACATTGTTGGCGAGATTCTTCAGCTGCCGTGCGTGGAGCGGTGCTCCTCCTGGCCAATGAAGAAAGGTGCAAATGGGGTTGCCGTGCAGCACCACTGTGGAAAAGGTGGTAGAAATGATAAAGCAAAGCAAACAGTCAAATCATGGCACCTCTGGTCTGGAGGTCGGCCATGTCCTGAGTGCAGTCATATCTGGTGAAATGCATGAACCAGCTTGTCCCAGAGGTTAAGACACTGCTGGCGAGACTCTTTGAATGCTGCGTGTGGAGTGAAGCTCCTCCCGGTCAAGGAAGAAAATGCGGAAAAGAAATAAAGGTTGCTGTGCGGCGCCAACGTGAAAAGGTAGTGGAAAGGATAATGTGAAATTTAATCGGTATGTCCAGTAGTATCGCTGCAAGAGCTACACATGCCACAGCGCCTCTGCTCTAGAGGCTGGCCACATCCGAAATACACCTACACTGGTGAAATTTGCCTAAACCGGCACACACCAGGGGTGGAACTTGATGGCTAGACATGTCATGCAACCTCCGCTCTAGAGGTCGGTCACGCCTGATATACACCCATACTGGTGAATTATGCCTAAACTGGCTCACACCAGGGGTGAATCTTGAAGGCTACGCATGTCACAGTACCTCTGCTCTAGAGGTCGGTCACGTCCCAAACACGCCCATACTGGGTTAATATGCCTAAACCGGCTCAACCCAGGGGTGGAAGTCATTAGTGGTGAGGATTCATCCTCCTGGACAAAAGCTCCATTCTGGTCACAACTAGGAAGGGTAGCGGCCACGACCACAAAATGCTGAAGTCGGAGACACTGGACCAGGGCACTTTAGATAGGCAACCACCTCTCACCCAGCGGGGATGTTTGCGTATCCTAATGACGCTGAGGTTTTCTGGTGAGAAAGTCCAACTCTGGACTGGATGGGCAACCACCTCTCACCCGGCGGTGATACACGGGTATCTTATAACGCGTCGAGGTTTCTGGTGAGAAGGTCCAACTCTGGCCTGGGTGGGCTACCACCTCTCACCCAGCGGGGATGCACTGATATTCTAAACACATCGAGGTCTTCCGGTGAGACAGTCCAACTCTAGACTAAACTGGTGCAACGAAAACCACGGTGTCACGCAATCCGCTTCAGAGATCCACCAAGAATACAGGCTAAAGCCCTGCGATACTCTGAACCTCTTGTGGTCCTCTCGGGGATCTTGTGTGGAGACCACGGGACCTAACGAGGACCACAGGCGTCAATTCAGTAGGATCACAGTGCGGTCTTGGTGGTAGAAGCAAATGAAGAAGAAGAAGTATTTAGGAGGCTTGTTACTTTTTCTATGTCATTATCATCTAGTGTCATGATCATGTTCAATGCATGTTTTGTTTGTTGCTGTACTTGCAACTGTAGGTCTGCCACTTCGCAGTACTTACTATCAGGTTCTGCTGCCTTCCTTGCCAGCATTTGTTTGAGTGCATTTCTTACTTTCATTTCCAGTATTGGTGACCCTTCATTATTCATGCCCACACTGACTTGATCATTTCTCTGGTCATTATACGGGTCTCTTATATGCTCTGACCATCTCTCCATGATTTTCTCTTTTATCCATAATAACTTGTTTTCAGACAAACTGTTGCTTTACTTGTTCTTTTCTCACAAAGTTCTTTTATCATTTTATGAAAGTCTTTGTCATTAAACATATGCCTGTGAGACCTGGACACTTAACAAAACAGCTGAGAAGCACATAAATGCCTTTGAATGTAAATGCTATAGAAGAGTTCTCCAAATATCGTGGACACAAAAAAGAACAAATATATCTATACTACAAGAGCTTAATATTGAAGAAGGCTGGCTAGTAAAGAGGATTAAAGAGAGAAAACTTAAATATTTTGGCCACATTAAACGTCATGATAATTTAGAGAAGACCGTATTGGAAGGATACATAATGGGAAAAAGAAAAAGAGGAAGACCGAAACGAAGATGGCTGCAAGACATCGTTGATGATCTGGAAATGGATGCAGCAGCAGCAGGCCATCTTGCTCACAACCGAGAGGCCTACAGGAGTGCTGTTTGGGAGGCAAAGTTCCGCAAGGGACATGCAAAGGAATGAATGAACTTTGTCATTATGAAACTGTTTTTCAATCTCAACCCACTGCAGTAACAGCCACCTTTCTTCTTCTTCTTTGCATCACCTTCTTATTTTTTTGTTAATCTTTTCATACAATGTCAGGTTATTTTTCTGCTCTTTCTTATCTTCTCCATTAATTCTAGAATATCATTTGTCATTCACTTTTTCTTGTTTTGTCTTCGTTCCTTTTGGTACTGATGCCCTTAATGCATGGTGAAATGATTCATTCAAGGTTTCCTTTTAAAATTTACATTTTTAAATATTTCGTAATCTGATTATGCATCACATCTATTTTTAACTTCCAGGCTGAATTTCTCTTTTACTTCTTTATCTCTTCCTAACATATCTATATTTAGTTTAGTGTTTCTGGTCATTATTTTAATAATCTTCAATTTTAACCTTAACTCTGCTATCATTAATCTGTGGTCACTCTAACAATCTGCTCCTGAAACTGTTTTAGCTTCCTGGGAAGCATTTCTGAATATCTCTTGGAACAATACACAAACATTAACCCTGACAAAAGATTACTATCAATGTTTGCTTCAACAATGAAACAATAATGCAAAAGTATGCATGCATAAAAAAATTCCACTGACATGGAATCCTCAAGGAAAAAGAAAACCAGGAAGACCTAGACTTACTTGGAGAAGAGAAATTATGACAGTGCTCAGAGACAAGGGATACACGTGGAAGGAAGCAGAGAATAGTTCCAAGAACAGGGAAAGACTGGAGAGCCTTTATCCATGGCCTATGCTCTCAAGGGAGTGAAAGGTGATGATGATGATGATAATCATGCATACATAACAACATGAAAAAATTAAAGCTCATCAAATGTTCACTAGAGTATAAAGCATATACTATCAAACACTGAAACAGCCTACTCAAAAACAGGATTACCACAGGATCCATAGTAACAACAAACTTAATTACCTATAGCACTGTAACAACATCTTCATCATAAGAACATTTTTATGGGTCAATGCCAGGAACAAAGGCTCCAAGCCCAAATGTGGATGAGGATCCTCTTGCTGTATACAGCACAGCTGTAAGCCTTTAACCTGTAAAGGATAAAAAAAAAAAAAAAGAATAAAAGACTCCAAATATTTTTAACTGTTACATTCAAATGTGTCAAATGAAGAGAGCTATGACATAACATATCTGTACTGCAACTGTCTACTACTTGGTTTAGATTTTTTTTAAAGCAAAATTAAGGTTACTTTTGAACTCACCCTTATATACCTCTGTAAATCATAAAATTGTGACATTGTTAATGAAACCATGTACCCATTAATCAAGTCGCTGGTAACATCTGAACCCTAGACCTTCTGATCTGTATGTGGACTGTTTTTAAAACTCCCAATTTCCATCTATTTTGTCCTGTGAATTCCTGATAATTTCTTTGAATATCTCATGGAACAATAAATAAACATCAAATCTGATAAAAGATTACTGTCAGTGTTTGTTTCAATAATGTCTTTTCATTCAATGAGCATTATTTTAAACAAAAATTTTTAAAAAAATTTTCCTATATCTTGTAAAAGACTACAAGAATATCTGAAATTATAAAATCAACACAACAACAAAATTTATGTTCTCTCAGAGTTCTTAATAGTTCTTGTAATAATACCTCAATGAACTTTAGATCAGACATATAATATTAAACGGTATTTTCATAACTCTTCCCTGTGCATTGATTCTGAGGTTATTTCCTACCCATCTTCTGGCACTTTTTGTAACTCTGCCCTATCTCTACACCTATGAACCTCTGAAGTCAATCATCTGGGTTGAGATGAGCTTTATAGAAATATGAGAAAAGGTTATTTTCCCCCACATCAATGATATGATGAAACAGAAGCCCTATTAAATTATAATTCTCCTCTGAGATTTAAATTCTGCTGTTTTAATTTATTATACCAAGTCAGGAATGTATGCCCAAGATTTACAAGTTTACAGAAAAAAATGTTTCTATAAAAGTGAAATGTTAACTGTGGTAGTGGCGATGGCTCTTCCTGTGGATGCAAGCTTAAGGTTTTTTGGCAGCTGATGCCTTAGGGAAGAACCTGACTGTCCTTTGTGGCTGTTCAGCTTTGGAATAAAGGCACTTGTGAACTGTAGGATGAAGGTTGGCCACAGACCATGAGAGGTGGAGAGAATTTATTGCTGCCCTGCAAGATGTCACAGGGCATACTGGGAGGTCACTGCTTAGTCGACCAGCAAACAAGGACATGGACTGATGAATGGAACTGTAGGGTATCTTGGAATCAGTTTTACTTGTAGTTCATCTAGTCTGGGACATTAAAGTAGGAAATGTTCAACTGCTTTCTCATTACAACAGTGTCTGCAATTTGGGCTGTGGTTGATCTAGATTTTGTTCAGCTAATTAAGGCTGCAGAAGTGCTACTATATCTACACTACTCTGTTACATGATCGAGAATCAAATAAAGTGGTTGTAGTTGTTTGGAGGATTTTAGAACATTAAATTTACCTTATTTTGAGCTTCAAGATCACAACCACACTGAAGTAAAGCTCTGACAGCTGAAAAACTGTCCTCTGCTAATGCTGTCATGATTGGTGTCTCTCCTTTTTCATTCATCTGAGAGCACATTAAAAAGAAAACCAATTGTGGAATACAAATAAATAGGGAGAAATTCTATTTAAGTCTTACAAAACTTAAGCTTTATGGAACAAATGAATAGTTTGTTGAATAATATCACTTCTTTTCTCCTTCTTCTTAATCAATTGCTGAGACATCAACACTAATCTCTCTCACAAATGCCAGTTCATCTCAGGTTTTCAGCAGAATAATATCACTGAGGGCAGTAAGACATAAAGCACTTCTGTCCATCAAGATAACTAACACATCACAAAACATTTATCCATGTTATGTCTGGTGTATGTATTTAATGTTTCCATGTTCTTCAATCAAACAATGGAAATCTATGATTCAGTAAACCATTACTAAAATTTCATAATGAAAAAAAAAATGAAAAAAAGAAAAATGAAAAATTCCTTATACTCATCAAAATGATGGAATTTCTATATTTTAGGGGTGAGGTGTATGTGTGTGGGAGAAGGAGGAGAAGAAGGCTGGGTATGCATTAAAAATTCTTCACTAGAGCAAAAGACGAACAAAATCTAAGCAAAACTGATCATATGTACTACTTTAACTCTTTCCGTGCCTGAGGAAGAAACATGGACGTGTTGTGGA
The DNA here is from genome assembly GCA_009760885.1 of Achatina immaculata. Classification (NCBI taxonomy): domain Eukaryota; kingdom Metazoa; phylum Mollusca; class Gastropoda; order Stylommatophora; family Achatinidae; genus Lissachatina; species Lissachatina immaculata. Next base: position 53,388,321 of record CM019719.1, on the reverse strand, counting down.
GTACCAGAGTAAAAACGCGGGTCTTGATAGGGTTGGAGGTATAGTTATAAAATGGAATGGAAAACAGTATTTCCATGTACTTCTGTATACTTAATATGTTTCAAAGTATAGCTAAATGATTGAAAATTTCATAAATGCAGAGTTTTTTAGGAAAAAAGAAGTAATGTGATGTTTTTAGACACTGATTGTGCCCAGCTCACCATCGGCTAGGTCTAGATATGCACTACTTACCACTACTTACCATCTGAGATGTGTAGATCTACTTGTTGATCTCATATTGTGATTGTGTGTTGCATTCTCACTGAATGAATGTCTGAACTAACCTCCTAACTACTTCTCCAGTTGTTTAAATATGTTTAGATCTACTTAGAAAACATTCAAGAGCAGCGGGGTGGCCATAGGATATGTCCATACCCCTATCTAAATTGTCAAAAATTGAAAAAATTTCCATGCTTCTCGTCCTTTTTCTCGTTTCTCACGTGGTGCCTTTAGACACCCTTGCAATGTTTGGTTTGTTTCATTAAAAAGCTGGTATAACATTTAGATTGTAAACACTTAGTGCGCAAGCCCCGTGACCTTTTTCAAAATGGCCAAAGAGTGCTTAGTTACGAGGGAGAAAACTGAAGTTTCCTGCAAGAAATGTCAATTTTTGGTGATGTAGATAGGGGTATGGACATGTCCTGTGACCAGACCACTATTCTTGAATGTATCCCAAGTAGATCCAGACATATTAGTTGACTGGAGAAGTAGTTAGAAGGTTATTTCAGACTTTATTCTACTGATAATGCAACACTGAATCACAATACGACATCAACAGGTAGATCTACGCATTTGTGATGGTATGTATTGTACTTCAATACCTTTCCAATGGTAAGCTGGACACAATCATTGTCTAGAAACATGACATTACTTCTTTTTTCCTAAAAAACTCTGCATTTATGAAATTTTCATACATTTAGTTATATTTTGAAACATAATAAGTACACACAAGTACATGGAAATAATGTGTTTCATTCAATTTTACAACTATGCCCCCTATACATATCAAGACCCACACTTTTAATCCGGCACTCAACTGAACACCCGCGTTTCTTCCTGAGGCACGGAAAAGTGTTAAATTACACAATAATTAGTGTATAGGTGTACAACTATACACAAAACACTGCAGTAAAGCTGTGATACCAAAGTGTATAAAATGGGAAAAAAGTAGGAACTTTATGTCTCATGATTTTAAGATAGTCAACAATTTATATATCCAGATTGTCTATTTACAGTGATAACCAATTATCAATTGAAAAAAAATTATGACTCGTAAACATTTCAATTAGTTAAAATTATTTTGATCAATTAAATTTCAATTAATGCTTAACTTTTAAATTAATATTTACATGACAGCATAAACTATATTAACGAAATGGGTAGAACAGTTAGGAGTACAGGAGACTACCTGGTTCAAGTTACAGCCATGGTCAGATAACACTTGGATTGTGCTTGCTCGGCCATTTGAGGCAGCACATGTATAGGCAAAGCAGACAGCCAAGTGCTTGTAGTGGGACAATTGCTCTTGCTCAGCATGTAGGCTACCGTTTCACACAAGCCACGCTGGCAAGCTAAGAATAGTGGTGACTTCTTCTCATGGTTTATGGCTGACAAACTGCTGCCTGTGTTAAAAAACCAGTTAATATGAATATCTGTTAAAAAAAAAAAAGAAAGAAAGTTCTTCTGATGCCTGAAGTGAGTGAAATCAAATGACACAAAACTATAATTTACCTACATAAAAATCTTAACATCACATGTATGGATACATCAGTACTCTGAATCATGTGCTAGTGCTTAAAGTGGTAAACTCATATTTGTTACCATAATCTAATCTCACAGCAAGTGTAGAAATATACAAAAGTTTACAATGCACTCCTGTCCAACTTGTATGAAATGACTTTTTCCATTCAAAACTGTTTAAGACAGACCACAGTTCATTCAGTTTTTTTACACCTTTACTATAGCTCTCTGGGCTGTGTGTTTTTATCCCAACACAGGAGTTTACTTTATTTATAAATCAATGAAAATGTGTTTTTTTTTTCTTCTGTATTTTTAGAGTATCTCTCAGTCACTGCCATTTCTTAATGGTTTGAAGTCTTTTATGTAAATTCATATATATATCCTTTGAAGTCTTTTATGCAAATTCATATATACATCATTCCTTTGAAGTATTTTATGCAAATTCATATATGCATCATCCTTTGAAGTCTTTTATGTAAATTCATATATACATCATCCTTTGAAGTCTTTTATGTAAATTCATATATACATCATCCTTTGAATTCTTTTATGCAAATTCATATATACATCATTCCTTTGAAGTCTTTTATGCAAATTCATATATGCATCATCCTTTGAAGTCTTTTATGCAAATTCATATATACATCATCCCTTTGAAGTCTTTTATGCAAATTCATATATACATCATCCTTTGAAGTCTTTTATGCACATATCACTTTTGGTACTGTTTTCCAGAATAAAGGAGTCATACTAGAGCACTCACTGAACTTTGTAAATGTTGATCACTACTGACCTGGTTTATGCCATTGATCTGTAATGTTTCCCTGGTACCTAATCACCACATTTGCCATTTTTTTTTCCTTATGAATGTTTCTCTCTCAACATATTTCATAACCAACAAGTAAGAATTGTGGTACTTTTAACATGACTTATAAATATGACATGTAAGATGATAACATAGCTATCTGCTGATGTCTAAATACCTATGTTTGTATAATAAGGCATATGTTTACCTAATATGATTTAAAAAAACAATCTGAGCACTGTGATAATTCAACCTGTTTGATTTCATAATTGATTTAACTTAAGGTAATTATAATGAGACATGTGATGATGCCTAAAGATTACTAAAGAAGCCAGACTTGCCACCTTTGTCAATAAGTAGATGAGCAGCAGGGACATAATGCTGGTAGACTGCCTCATGTAAAGCTGTCTGCTTTGTTAATTTATGAGCTACTGACACATCACTTCCAGCCTCTAGTAAGATTTTAATGATCTGAAAAACAGAAGAAGGTGAATCCTCACTTGAACCTTAATGAAAATCACGCTATTTACAAATGTTAACAAAACATAGAAGTTTTTTTTGGTTTTTTTTTTGCAGCAACAAGTTAAAATACACACTTAAATCTTACAAAAGACACTAAAAAAATATGTTTAAAAAACAAGTACAAATAAAAATGTAATTAAACATTTAGTTTCAACTGAAAAAAAAATTTAATTATTTAAATATCTCTCTCTCTCTTAAGTGCCCAGGGCACATGGGGCTTCCACAAGAGTTTTCTACAAATGCCTGTCCTTCGCCTTTTTTTTCTGCTCTTGCCCAGGTGAGCCCTCTATTGCTCAACATCCTTTCTGTTGTTCTTCTCCATGTCTCTTTTGGTCTACCCCTACTTCTGTTCCCCTGTGGTGTCATTCTTAGTGATATTTTGGTAGTGAGTTGTCAGTCATTCGGAGCACATATCCCAACCATCGCCAACGTCTTTCCTCAATAATTGTTGTCAGTGGCTTTATCTGCATTTCTGCCAACAAGATGTTACTTCTTATGCTGTTTGGCCAAAATATTTTTCTAATTCTTCGTAAACATTTAGTCTGGAAAGAATTCAACTTGTTTTCTATGGTTTTGGTGATTTTCCACCATTCACTTCCACAGGGTAGTACACTTAGAACATTACTCTTAAATATCCTGATTTTCGTATTTATACTTAGTTTTTTAGATTTCCATATAGTCTGCAGCACTGCAAAAGCCTGGTTTGCTCTAGTAAATCTGCGCTGATGTCCTCTGTGCTGTCTCCATTTTCTACTACTCTACTGCCAAGGTATACAAATTCATTGACCTCCTCCACTAACTTGCTATCTACTCTGAGTACATTTCTGTTGTTCACATTTTGCTTCATTAACTTTGTCTTTCCTACATTGATCTTTAGTCCTATGTTGTTTGCATTCTGAGTTAGCTTGTTTATTTTATCTATTTAAATCTAATCAATACATTAAAAGACCCAGAAAAAAATTACTCGTCTTATAATGTTTTAGTTATAATTAGTTACATTCATCTAAGTTAACATTATTCTATGGTGATTCACCCTTGACAATTGAATATTTCTTAATTACTGTTAAAATTTATATTGTAACAACAGCAATGTAGAAAATCAAGGTCCCTAAATCTGTTAGGGGATGCCTAGTAAAATGTAGGATTTTTTAGTGATTTCTCATCTTCAAAACTTTATACTTACTTTTCACTATGTAAATCTACATGGTCTTCATCTCAATAACAAAATAACACCAATTTGGCTCAGATTCAGCTTGCAGTTGTTAAAAAGTTGGTGACTCAACCCTAGGAAGACCAGAAGCTCTTAAAATTATATCTTTATTTGTTAATTTTCTATGTTATATGTGTCTCTGTTGTTTCTAGAATTGATGTTTTTTGTTTTTTTTCTTTAAGTGACACTGGTGGTTGACAGTTGAGCAAAACGATGGGGCAGAACTGGAAAAATTTGTGACAAAATACACTGAACTAAACAACATGAAATATATGCAGTTTCATGTGCTTCAAGAATAAACATTCACAAAGAAAGTGTGCAACAAAACAAAAACAAAAAAATGAAGACACAATTATTTTCTGAACAGAATAAATTCAGTCTCTTTAAAGAAATACTCACTTCAATATCACATCTGGAAGACACTGCCGCCATTAGTGCATGCCGACCTTCAGCGTCAACTGCATTCACTGAGCAGCCTAGAAGAAAAAAAAGACAGAGACAGCTGAGCAAAGATGGGGCAGAAATGGAAAAACTTTGTGACAAAATACACTGAACTAAACAACATGAAATATATGCAGTGTCAAGTGTTTCAAGAATGATTGCAGCTCCGAGGATCCACTTCTATTATTGTTGTTGTTGCAATGCATCCAGACATCAGATCTGATCAAGGATCTCCTACAGGGGTTTTCTTACTTACAAAGACATAAGCAAGTTCCATCACCATGGAGAAACTCACTCAGTCTTACCCTGCTGGCCGAGATTTAACATAGGAAGTCCTCTCTTACAGTGAGTATTTGCTGTTTTACAGCATCCTTAGTCTTTAACACAACTCCAGAAGAAAAGGCAATAATAAGGCTTTTGCCAGCTTAATACTGTGATCACAGAGTGACAATAAGATAAGGCTTTTGCTAGCTTAATACTGTGATCACAGAGTGACAATAAGATACGGCTTTTGCTAGCTTAATACTGTGATCACAGAGTGACAATAAGATAAGGTTTTTGCTAGCTTAATACTGTGATCACAGAGTGACAATAAGATAAGGTTTTTACTAGCTGTGATCTGTTGATTATTAAAATCAAAATAGAAAAATACCTGTAGAAAGGACAGCTGTTGAAGAAGTCAACAATCTGCATACTCTGGCAGCTACACAGACCAGGATGGTGACACCAGAAAGGAAGTTAGAATTCAGATTGCAAAAGCAGCATCGATCTTCAAGAATCTTGAGAACATATGGCATTCAAAAGTTATAAGCACAAAAACCAAGTTAAGACTATTCAATTCAAATGTAATATCCACCCTCATTTACACATGCGAAAGCTGGAAAACAACTAAAGAAATAGACAATAAACTAGACTCCTTTGAAAACAAATGCCTAAGGAAAATACTTGGCATCAAGTGGAACGAATTCAAGAACAATGCAGAGATAAGACAGATAAGCAAACAACAACCAGTCTCATGGGTGATCAGGAAAAGGAGATGGACATATGTTGGTCACGTGATGAGAAGAAACGATCAGAGAATCCCAAAACATGCTATCAAGTGGAACACAACAGGCTGAAGAAAAAAAGGCTGACCACAGGAAACTCTAATGAGGACATTGTTAAGAGAGGCCAAACTTATAGGCATAAAATCCCTTGATAAGGTTGAAAAACTTGCTGAAAACAGGACAACCTGGCAAACTACCTTACAGTTTCTGCGCACAAGTACAAAAGAGAGACATGCCCAGTCTTAAACTTTGTATGCACACGGTTTTGGAGTAAATTATAATTTTGAGACAGAAAATGGCAACTTCATCATCATGTTTTTCTTCAAGCTTCTCACTAAGTTCCACCACCATGATGAACACATCAATCCCCACCTCACTAGTCACACCGAAGCTGCATCATCCTGTTAGCAACAGCAGCACTACCTGGATGTGGGACAAGTGTTTACCTGATAGTTTGTTGACATACTGATTGTAATATCACTCTAACAGTTCTTTAGCGCCTGTAAAATAAATGTTCCTAGTCTTACTTTTGTATTACTATTCTTTTACTGACTATTTATACAACATCTGTTCTCCTATATACGAGGGTCATACCAAAAGTCATGAGCAAAAATATGTTAAAAATCAGAATTTATAGATAGAGAAAATATAAATGTATCACTTTAACTGCATCCTTTGCACTTCATGTAGGTCACATGATGTCACCATCATATGTCACATGACCACACAGAGCATAAACAAAATGACAGGTGCTGAAGTTTCGTTTTGTCAACATTTTGTATTTGAGTTCCTTGTTAAAGAGGAAATCCCTGTTGCTGAAATTCACCAAAAGACTTCAACTTGCTTATGGAGATGTGTGTATGGGTGCTAGCAGTGGTAGGAGGTGGGTGAAACATTTCAAAGATGGAAATACAAGCATCCAAGATATGCCTCACAGCGGTCATCCTCAAACTGACTCCACTAAACTCAATGTGGAAAGAGTTGACGGCATCATTAAACATGACAGTATCACAGTGTCACAATATCTGAAATCGCTGTAAATCTTGAAATAGGACACAATGCAATACAGGAAATGATTGAAACACTAGGCTATAGAAAAGTTTGTCCCCGCTGGGTCCCACAGGAGAGAATGTCCAGAAACCAGTGCGTCTGTGCTGTCAGTCAGCTGGAGCGGAATTCTACTGGGAGGGTATTTTCAAACTTGCAGAGCGATGGGAAAAATGTGTGCAGAGAAATGGAGATTATGTTGAAAAGTGAAGAAAAGGATCAGATTAAGCTGATACATTTATATTTCCTCTATTTATAAATTCTGATTTTTTAAAATATTTTTGCCCACGACTTTCGGTATGACCCTCGTATCTTACATTTTCAGATACATATGTCTTGCCTATCACTCTTCAGGTCTTACGCTTTGAGATGCTAAACTTTAAAGAATGCAGTTATTAATTTAATGTCTATGATTCCGAAGTTCAAATAAAGCTCACTAACCAGCATCCAGGCATAGTTTAACTACATCAAGCTTGCCACCATACACAGCAGCATGAAGTACTGTGCTCCCCTGCTTCGTTGTACTGTCTATGGCAGCGCCTCTTTTCAGAAGAAAGCTGCAGATATCTGTGGAAATAATCACCACAGAATAAGACCAGGGGGGAAAAAAGGGTATGACCTCATAATTAAAGTAAATGCAAAATAAAAATTCTGTCAATCATGCTAGCACTAAACATTTTATACAAAATGTATTATATAAATAGTAACATATCATTAACACTATATGAAGATAGGAGATTTATTTCACTTGATAATGGACATGAGCCCACAACAAAAAGAGCTAGCAGTGTTTTACAGAAATGAAAACTATGTTCTGACACAAATCAGAAGAAAATAACCACTGAAAAGATTTTTTAAAAATGGATAGGTAATCAGCTTTTGTCTCACCTTCAACTAGGTATCACTAAATACAATGTATTTTGATTTGATGGGGGTATAATAGAAAAAATAATAAATGTTCCAATGAAAACATAACTGCAATATAATTCAAAAGAGGAACAATCTAATATTATGTTTATTGCAAGATCAATAATCACATACCATAAAAAGTGTGGTTCTATTAATTACACAAAAGTACTTGCGACTAATGGTGCTTCTAACCATATTAAATTGACCACTACACTTTGTGACTGTTCAGTCTGTAAACATCCAGTGATGATGAGTCATTGTTCTGTAGTGAGATGAGGCATAATACTGTGACATATGTAGCCCCTGCAGCTGAAAACTATAAACCCTTTGCAGCAAATATAATAGAGAAGAACTAGGAATAAAGAATGTTCTGCTGGATGAAGCATGTACAGCAATGTTCTTCTTTACTTTCCAAAATGGATCAAAGAAATAAGTTTTTCAGTAGAGCTGACAGAAAACATACTGACTGCCTACTTCAACAGCCAGGGTGCAGAAACACAGCAGTAATATGCTGACACATGCCAATAAGAATGTGGGAAAGGGGGTGAAACATTAATCCTACAGGCAAGTTTTCTTCATGAAGGAAAAGCAAAACAATATGAGAAGTATTAATGCAGAATAACAACATTCCCTTTTCTTGAAAAGACAGTGCTGTTTTCAGCCACAAATGCATACGTTGTCTTGAGAAATACACAAGAGCTTGGTGCATATTTTCATAATTTTCTTTTGAGAAATGTAGTTTTATATTTATCACATATCATCCTCAAGATTATGCAGCCATCTAGGATAACATTGGATTAGTACACTGATACTTTTCTTTTAAAAGCTTGTTAAATAATTATCACTACTTGTGAAATTTGATAATGCTGAGGTGGAAGGAGACTTTCCTATGAAGAACATGCAAAAAAGGCAAATGAAACAATTCTACATAATCAAAACAATTCATTTAATCAAGAAGACTCAAACAGCTACCATTATCAATCACAGCTTCAGTTGTACAAAATGAAAGAAAAATTTCAATAGCTACTTTAAACTACTGTTTGTTTTTTTTTAATGCAATGGAACTAAAGAAAAATGTGAAAGCTGGAAAGAGAAAAAAAGAAGGCTAACCATCACACATTTATTAAGGTGAGAAGCCTCTAAAACAATAGAAAAGATTTTAATACCTCTGAACATTCAAAGCAACAGATGCCCAATTCATAACTGAAATCAAGAACATCAAATGTAACAACATGTTTTCATTACAGAAACAACAAGCATAAATATTCATGGCAGTAAAGAGTTCATAAGCCTTACAAAAATAACCTATACATTCTATGAACAAAGATTATACATAAGAGTGTAAATATTTTAACATATAAATCAGCAGATGCATATCTTCAAAAGCAGTGGTTCTTAATCTTTTAAAAGATCATGGTCCCCAGACTCCAATAATAATCTGACATGGTCACCTTCCTTCAAACACATTCCCTCTAAACTAGACATTAAATCAAAAACTTTCTCAAGTATTTGGTCTTTAACATAACATTGCCCCGCTGTAAGGACGCAAACATGACTCTTTGTATATCCCAATTTTGGCACCACCGTTCTACAAGTAGATCAATGGATTTGAAAATAAAACAAAACCCTAGATAAGTTATAACAAAATTAAATTAATCACTAATGGATGTAGAAGATCATTAAATTTCTTTGAAAACATTAAAAGGGAACAGTTAAGAAAGCTGCTAATAAAATAATATTAAATATAACATAAAGAAAAAAATGATGCAGAAAAACACTCTGAATAAACACTAGTCTCTAATTCTTGTGTGAAGTTCACTTAAGTCCTCCTATAATGTAGTTTTGTAACTCCCAGGCTGCTATCCTTAGCTGACGGATCCACTAAATTTGATCATTTTTATAACAATAAGGCAGGTCTCATATGTGGGGAAAACAAGGCAACTATTACTTGTTCTAATAATAGTCCTGTACAAAAGTAATTTTGCCACCCATCCTCTTAGCAATATATTTAATGAAACTTTCACAAAAAAAAACTTTCAAAATAACTACTTTCACATTAGCAAATATAAAAACACTACAGTACCTAGGTCACCAGCAGATGCTGCCTGGTAGAGAGGTGTCCACTTCTCAGCATCATACTTGTTGACATCTGCTCCAGCATCCACTAAAGCCACCACAAGGTTACGCATAGCAGCGTTATCACCAAGATCAAACATGTTAGACACTGAAGTAAAAAAAAAAGTAAAAGCCAATGACAATCATACTTGACATTTAAATCAAAATTTAACAAAACATAAAACATGGCTTGTCTCAAGTCTTATGTTACAGCTTATACTCTTTTGCATTGTTAATGCGCTCAGTGAGATAGGCAGAGTGGAGGACTTTGAGGGCAGCAGATCTACATCACTGCTTAAATTGAAAGAGCTGAAAATACAGATTGGCATAGCCAGGAATTAGAGACATACTTGGACATGTGAGACAACTTGTCAGTCAACACAGGACAGGCACTATCAGATGCAGGATGCTGATGGACTGGGTATCTGAGCACCTATGGATATGTCTGGAGTGCAATGATGATGACCCATAAACCATAAACTTACACTCTTAGGGTGACCCATAGCTGACTGCCTGCTACAGGACTGGTGAACTGCAGCTGACAAAGACTGGTCTCCATTGGTGCTTCCCATAAACAGGTTCATTCTGAATAGTGATCCCACTATATTGTAGTGATTGCTACAATCCCAATAGCACTGCAATGTGTGCTAAGGAAGCATTGCTCCTTCTTGCTTTTTAGTTACACTCCAGGTCTGTGAAAAAGTTGCTGTAATCCAGTCCCCATTCAACATAGTACACGTGTCTAAATGCTGATACATCTGCTGTGAAAAAATCATCCTGCCAGCAATTCCACAGAGATAACAGCAGCACCAAAAACAATACAGCTAACACATGTCTCATATGATAGTAGGCTTAATCTTTTGTTTGTTTGTTTAACATTCAAAACTCTCACTCTTTAATACCAACATCTAGCATGAGGATAAATTATACCACTTATATTTATAAATAAGGGATTGTAAATGCAACAGCATGAGGACATGTCTACATAAATTAGTGAAATGTTCCACTACTAGTTTTCAGGGTGCCAGTATCAGAGGTTATCGACAGTAGGTTCAGCACTGAAAGTATAGAGAATTTGTTCCTGGCAATATTTTAATATAGACAACAACAATAACAACAACAACAACAAATTACACTGAATTTTCACTCACTGACAGCTCATATTGCAAGATGTAGAATATAAAACTGAACACCCTTGGACAACTGGTGAAACTTGAGAAGAAAAATATCTTGGCATTTCTCATACTTCTATAAACATGTACCTTGAGGTATTTATTGACACAATGACTGATATTGTAGCTTCGGGTAATACACTTGTATATTCCCTTAAACTTCCCTTCTCTCACTTTCTTGTTCTATCCTAACCTAGTATATGACTCAATAATCCTCTCTCAAACAGATCTTTCTCCTGGACTGTCTTAACAATACAAATTTTCCAAGCTATGGATAAGATCACTGCCCTTTCATCATACAGATGAGGAAAGCAAATTTTTTTTATAAAACTGCTCATTCAGCATCTAACAGTTCAAAGAGTTAGGCTTGATAAACAAGGCACAAGTTTTTGTCAAAAGCCTCATTAAAAATCCTCACTTTTTAAAATCAATTTTTGTGTTTCTTCTTCTTTCATGACATTATCAACAGTTTAAACAATTGCATATATTTTTAAATGTCATAGCATATGTATCTCTTTTATTAAAAAACCCTAACTTACCTTTGGATCCTTTTAAACATTTTTGTATTGACTATTCTTCTTCTTCTTCGTTCACTTCTACCACCATGATCCTACTTAATTTACTCTTATGGTCCACGATAGGTCCCGTGGTCCCCCTGTGGTCCCCAAAAGGACTACATGAGATCCCTGAGAGGACCACAAGATTCAGACTATCGCAGGGCTTGAGCCTGTATTCTTGGTGGGTCTCAGAAGCAGGATCGCATGACACTATGGTTTTCGTTGCACCAGTTTAATCTAGAGTTGGACTTTCTCATGGGAAAACCTCGACGTGTTTTGGATATCAGTATATCCCCGCTGGGTGAGAGGTGGTTGCCCATCCAGGATAGAGCTGGAGTTTCTCACCGGAAAACCTCAAGTGTTTTGGATACCCATGTATCCCCGCTGGATACAAAAAATGATACAGAGAGGTGGTTACCCATCCAGTCCAGCGTTGGACTTTCTCACCGGAAAACCTCAGCGTGATTAGGATACGCATACATCCCCGCCGGGTGAGAGATGGTTGCCTATCCAGACAGCACTAGTCCATTGTCTCCGACTTCAGCATTTTGTGGTCATGGCCGCTACCCTTCCTAGTTGTGACCAGGACAGAGCTTTTGTTCAGGAGGACGAATCCTCACCACTAGTAAGTTTCACCCCTGGGTTGAGCTGGTTTAGGCATATTATCCCAGTATGGCATTTTTAGGACATGACCGACCTCTAGAGTGGAGGTACTGCGACATGAGCAGCCATCAAGTTTCATCCCTGGTTTAAGCTGGGTTAGGCATATTTCACCAGTATGGATGTATATCTAACGTGGCTGGCCTCTAGAGCAGAGGTGCCATGGTATGAGTAGCTCTCGCCGTGAGACCACTGGACATACTGATTAAGCTTCACTCTATCCTTTCCATCACCTTTTCACATCGGCGCCACATGGTAACCCTAATTGCTTTTTCGCATTTTCTTCATTGGCCGGGAGGAGTTTCACTCCACGCACTGCATCCGAAGAATCTCGCCAGCAGTGTCTCAACCCCTGGATTAAGCCGGTTCAGGCAATTCGCCCAGTACGAGTGCAAATGGGATGTGGCCGACCCCCAGAGCAGAGGTGCCGTGATTTGAGCAGTCCTGATCTCGAGACTACTGATTATTTCACTTAATCCTTTCCTTCACCTTTTCCACAGTGGTGCCACGCAGCAACCCCATTCAAATCTTTCTTCACTGGCCAGGAGGAACCCCACTCCACGCACGGCGGCTGAAAAATCTTCCCAGCAGCAGGTTCTGAATTCTAGAATTGCCACAGTTATCCAAGTAGGACTGTGTCATCTAAGGAACCTTGACTGATTTAATGAGCAAGTTTTTAAATTATGTAAGTAAAATTATGCAAGTAAAAGCTAGATGAATTACATAGATCTCTGCTTACCTTGCCTGATAGCAGCATGCAGAGGAGCCCAGTGCAGTCTATCTGCCAGATTGACATCACAACCTGAATCTATTAGAATTTTTGCTGCAGCTGTATGGTTGTTTGAAATAGCCTCTGAAGATGATAAGAAAGATAAGCTGAGCAAACAATAGCTTGTAAACACAAAGAGAGAATAAATGAATGAATGGACAAACTTTATTTCAAAAGTTAAAGAACTTGTCATGTATGTCTGACATTTCGCCAGTACGCACTGGTCCTGAATTGCAGTATTATTTCTGCTTCCCTGAGTGATAACAACCCCCGTGTGGTACCCGGAATCTGCAAAGAATAGGACCACTGTACCCTACCAAACATGATCGTAAAAGGTGATTAAGAAGGGTTCGGCATAGTGCCAGCAACCCTATCTGGTAAAAAAACTATCAGACTGCTACAGAAACAGAAGCAAGGTAAAAAACAAATGCAGGTGGAAGGAGAAATGCTTATCAGGAAACTTAGCCCATGAAGGTTGTGGATCAAAGCCAGCTACTGGAAGTCCCTAGCCTGACTACAGACCTCCTGGAACCTAAATACAAGATGCAAATAGGCAGCTGCAATGTAAGAACACTTAACCAGACTGGAAAACTAGCACAAACCATCAAGGAAATGCATAGATACAAACTAGACATACTAGGAATACAAGAAGCAAGATGGACAGGGCAAGGCAGAAGGAAATTAACAACACAGCACACAGAAGATACAATAATATGGTCAGGTAAAGAAGATCATCATGAAGGAGGAGTAGCATTGATTATAACAAAAGAAGCATCACGAGCACTGCTGAAATGGACCCCTATAAATGAGAGATTATTATATGCACGCTTCAACTCAAGATTCACGAAGCTGTCTCAACAGAAGCAGCGGAAGAGGAATTAAAAGAAGATTTTTACAACAGCCTCCAAGCAACAGTAGAAACAATACCCAAGCATGATATGCTACTCATCTTGGGTGACTTCAATGCAAAAGTAGGTGAGGGAAATGAAGATAGAAGAAGAATCATGGGAAGAGAAGGAATCGGAGAAATAAATTAAAATGAAGAAAGACTGTGCAGTTTCTGTGAAGCAAACATGATGACCATCGGAGGGACAATTTTCCAACATAAAAACATTCATAAAGTGACTTGGAGGTCCCCAGATAAAACCACAGAAAACCAAATCGATCACATACTAATAAACAACATGTGGAAACAGTCACTACAAGATGTGAGAGCAAGGAAAGAAGCAGATGTAGGAAGTGATCACAACCTTCTGGTAGCAAAAATAAAACTAAAATTAAGGAAAGCCAAAATTGGAAAACACAGAAAGATATGTTTTGATACAAGAAAACTGAAAGACCAGCAAACAAGGAATGAATTCTCAACAGTACTTAAGAACCACTTCAGTGTCCTACAAGATAAAGCAGAAATGTCCATACTAGAGTTCAATAAAACGCTACAGGAAACAGCAAAAGAGGTGCTGGGATATCAGAAACGGAGAAAAGAGGAATGGATAAGCAAGACCACATAGGAAAAGATAGAGCAAAGAAAAGAAATCAAGAAAAAATTACTGAACACCAAATCACAAAGGCTAAAAGAACAAGTTTTAAATAATTATGCACAAAAAGACAAAGAAGTGAAGGAATCATGCCATCAAGATAAATGTCAATACTATGACAACTTAGCAGAAGCAGCAGAGAAAGCAGCATATGCAAATAACATGAAAACCATATACAAAATCACAAAGTACATGACACGTAACTTCAACACAAGATGTGAGAGTGTAGTTAAGGACACATAAGGGACAACTGGTCAGTGGAGAAAGAGAAAAAATTGAAAGATGGAGGGAACACTTTAACACCCTACTAAACAGAACACAAGCAGCACAAACAACAGATATACCTGAACCAAAAACGGAACTAAACATCAATACAGGACCAATAACAATAAATGAAGTAAAAGAGGTGATAAAGATGCTAAAATCAGACAGGGCACCAGGTGAAGATGAAGTGACTGCTGAGATGTTGAAAGCAGAAGAAACAGAAACACCAAAACAACTTTGCCGGATATTACAACAAATTTGGGATCTAGAAAAAGCCCCAGAGGAGTGGAAAACTGGTCTTATAGTAAAACTACCAAAGAAGGGTGACCTCAGAGATTGCGGGAACTGGAGAGGCATTACCCTACTGCCACTCACTAGTAAAGTATTTTGCAGAATAATCATCAACAGAATTGTACCAACACTTGAGGAAAAACTTCGGAAAGAGCAGACAGGATTTAGGAAAGGAAGATCATGCATAGACCACATATTTGTACTTAGACAAATATTAGAACAGGCAAATGAGTGGCATAGCACAACATATGCATTATTCATAGATTTTGAGAAAGCCTTTGACAGTGTCAACAGAGATGCACTGTGGAAAATCCTAAGATGGCATGGCCTCCCCCATAAAATAGTTAATGTAATCAAAGCCCTATACGAGGGTTTTCAGTGGAAAGTTATCTGTGGAGAACATACCTCCAGCAGCTTTAGGGTACAAACAGGAGTGAAACAGGGATGTGTACTATCACCAACATTATTTATCTTGGCAGTAGACTGGTTAATGAAGGAGGCAACATCAGACAAACGCAGAGGATTACAATGGACCCTTAACACAGTGCTGGAGGACCTTGACTTTGCGGACGACATTTGTCTATTATCAAGCAGTCACAAAGATATGCAAGATAAAATAAACAAGTTAACCCAGAATGCAAACAACATAGGACTAAAGATCAACGTAGGAAAGACAAAGTTAATGAAGCAAAATGTGAACAACAGAAATGTACTCAGAGTAGATAACAAGTTAGTGGAGGAAGTCAACGAATTTGTATACCTTGGCAGCAGAGTAGTAGAAAATGGAGACAGCACAGAGGACATCAACAGCAGACTTACTAGAGCAAACCAGGCTTTTGCAATGCTACAGAATATATGGAAATCAAATAAACTAAGCATAAATATGAAAATCAGGATATTTAAGAGTAATGTTCTAAGTGTACTACTCTATGGAAGTGAATGCTGGAAAATCACCAAAACCATAGAAAACAAGTTGAATTCTTTCCAGACTAAATGTTTACGAAGAATTAAAAAAATATTTTGGCCAAACACCATAAGAAATAACATCTTATTGGCAGAAATGCAGATGAAACCACTGACAACAATTATTGAGGAAAGACGCTGGCGATGGTTGGGACATGTGCTCCGAATGACTGACAACTCACTACCAAAAATAGCACTAAGATGGACACCACAGGGGAGCAGAGGTAAGGGTAGACCAAAAGAGACATGGAGAAGAGCAACAGAGAGGATGTTGAGCAATAGAGGGCTCACCTGGGCAAGAGCAGAAAAAAAGGCGAAAGACAGGCATTTGTGGAAAACCCTTGCGGAAGCCCCATGTGCCCTGGGCACTTAAGGTTCAGAGAGAGAGAGAGATGCACAAAAAGACAAAGAAGTGAAGGAATCATGCCATCAAGATAAATGTCAATACTATGACAACTTAGCAGAAGCAGCAGAGAAAGCAGCATATGCAAATAACATGAAAACCATATACAAAATCACAAAGTACATGACACGTAACTTCAACACAAGATGTGAGAGTGTAGTTAAGGACACATAAGGGACAACTGGTCAGTGGAGAAAGAGAAAAAATTGAAAGATGGAGGGAACACTTTAACACCCTACTAAACAGAACACAAGCAGCACAAACAACAGATATACCTGAACCAAAAACGGAACTAAACATCAATACAGGACCACAATAAGTGAAGTAAAGGAGGCAATAAAGAAGCTAAAATTAGACAGGGCACCAGGTGAAGATGAAGTGACTGCTGAGATGCTGAAAGCAGAACAAAAAGAAACACCAAAACAACTCTTCCGGATACTACAAAAAATTTGGAATCTAGAAAAAGCTCCAGAGGAGTGGAAAACTGGTCTTGTAGTAAAACTACCAAAGAAGAGTGACCTCAGAGATTGCAGGAACTGGAGAGACATTACCCTACTGCCACTCACCAGTAAAGTATTTTGCAGAATAATCATCAACAGAATTGTACCAGCACTTGAGGGAAAACTTCAGGAAGAGCAGGCAGGATTTAGGAAAGGAAGATCATGCATAAACCACATATTTGTACTTAGACAAATATTAAAACAGGCAAATGAGTGGCATAGCACAACATATGCACTGTTTATAGATTTTGAGAAAGCCTTTGACAGTGTCAACAGAGATGCACTGTGGAAAATCCTAAGATGGCATGGCCTCCCCCATAAGAGAGTGAATGTAATCAAAGCCCTATACGAAGGTTTTCAGTGCAAAGTGATCTGTGGAGAACATACCTCCAGCAGCTTTAGGGTACAAACAGGAGTGAAACAGGGATGTGTACTATCACCAACATTATTTATCTTGGCAGCAGACTGGTTAATGAAGGGGGCAACATCAGACAAACGCAGAGGATTACAATGGACCCTTGACACAGTGCTGGAGGACCTTGACTTTGCGGACGATATTTGTCTACTATCAAGTAGCCACAAAGATATGCAAGATAAAATAAACAAGCTAACTCAGAATGCAAACAACATAGGATTAAAGATCAACGTAGGAAAGACAAAGTTAATGAAGCAAAATGTGAACAACAGAAATGTACTCAGAGTAGATAGCAAGTTAGTGGAGGAAGTCAACAAATTTGTATACCTTGGCAGTAGAGTAGTAGAAAATGGAAACAGCACAGAGGACATCAACAGCAGACTTACTAGAGCAAACCAGGTCTTTGCAGTGCTGCAGACTATATGGAAACCTAAAAAACTAAGCATGAATACGAAAATCAGAATATTTAAGAGTAATGTTCTAAGTGTACTACTCTATGGAAGTGAATGCTGGAAAATCACCAAAACCATAGAAAACAAGTTGAATTCCTTCCAGACTAAATGTTTACGAAGAATCAGAAAAATATTTTGGCCAAACACTATAAGAATTAACATCTTGTTGGCAGAAATGCAGATGAAGCCATTAACAGCAGTTATTGAGGAAAGATGCTGGCGATGGTTGGGACATGTGCTCTGAATGACTGACAACTCACTAACAAAAACAGCACTAAGATGAACACCATAGGGGAACAGAAGTAAGGGCAGACCAAAAGAGACATGGATAAGAACAACAGAAAGGATGTTAAGCAACAGACGGCTCACCTAGGCAAGAGCAGAAAAAAAGGCAAAGTTCAGGCATTTGTAGAAAACCCTTGCAGAAGCCCCATGTGCCCTGGGCACATTAGGTTCAGAGAGAGTGATAACAAAGATGATAAATATAGATATCTGAGTTTGCTGACAGTAAACTGAATCCATGATAAGTAGGTGCACACATTTTTTTTTGTCACAGAAGGAGACTATCACCTAGGACAGCACAGTGTTGTAGTCATCACTTTACAAATCTTAGCCTCAAGAAATGGAGATGCCAGCTCTCAGCCTCTCTGCTCATTTCCTAACATAAAGTACCAGTTATCAATTTTCTGCAGGGTTAACTATTGTATAATCAGAAGTTAGGTTAGAAATCACTTCCTTCACATCAGAAGCTAACTCTTCTATCTTACTCAAAACTAAAAAAGAAACCATTCATAAAACAATATGTGTATTTTCATAACATAACAGCAACATGCATGAGGCAGAATTGATCAAATACAACATAAATTATAAAGACAGTATAGTATATTTATAAAAATATACAAACATAATAGACGCCATACAAAATATATAGTGACTCAGAATCTATAAGCTTCTTATTTCTTCTTACATCTTACATCCTTCCTGTACTGTTAAATGTCACATAGGGCTCACATGGTAGTTTGCCAAGACTTCCTGTTTTTGGCAAACTTTTCAATCTCATTAAGGGATGTTATGCCCACTAAACTGGGTTCTTTTAACAATATCCTCTTTAGAGTTTCACGTTTTCTTTGGCCTTGTGTTCCACTTGATAGCTGTTGTGGGATTCTCTGGTTGTTTCTTCTCAGCACATGACCGACATATGTCCATTTTCTTTTTCTGATCGCCCATGAGACAGGGTCTGATATATAATATATATAATCTGCAACTTGAACCAGTGATGGTGTTAACTGACAATTGGCAATTACTAGTAAATTACTGATTTAAAAGAAGAAAAATCAAAACTTTTGGAAGCCGTCAGCTACTATAACCAGTTTATGTTACCAGAAACCTAGTAAAAATTAGCCAGTAAAACTGGCTGGTGGATAATCGGATCAGTATGATGATGCTCTGGCTGTATGGAGGAGAATCAGCCAGTTCTGACTTTGGTTCTGCATGTGAGCACTTTGTAAAGATTAGATCTTGCCACTAATAATAAATAAGGAAAAAAAAAAATTCTCATGAACATTTAATTCCCAGTGATGTTTGTAAAGTGTTTAATTTTACGTTAAAAAAAATTACAAAGTACTGAATGTTGTATTGAGAAAATCTGTATTTCAGAAAGTGCTTCATGCAAGGTGAAAGACAGGTACAAATTTACCAGTTTCAGAAAATCTTAACACAATCACTGACCTGAACCACATTGATTGTGTCATTTTTTACACATTAGAACAGTTTATCACAAGGCAGTGTTGAGAAAATAAACACTAATACAGTTAACTTAAGACATACCAAGGAGGGGAGTGGTTCCCTTAACAGTAGCTAGATTCAGATTTGCTTTGTAATTAACAAGTTCTTGAAGAATCTGCTCATGTCCACAGCTGGAAGCTTCATGAGCTGCAGTCCTTCCCTGCTGGTTTTGTTTGTTCACATTAGCACCTTTGGAAGAGAGAGAGAGAGAGATGCATATACTGATCACTCATCATATCACTGAAACTGATCTTTAGGGACACAAAAGAACATGGGGTCTATTATGGACTCCTATTTCGCTCAGTAACAGCTCCCATGAATATGACATTCTGATTCCTTGTAATTATAAACATGATGCTCTCTGCTCTGGCAAAGATCTTATAACCTAGACTTCATATGGGATGGGGTATTGAGCAACTATGACTTTAATTACTGGAATGATTCTACAAAAAGTGCTTACAGTTTGCTCAACAACTACTGGAAACATATCACTCTGTATTTTACATTTTCCAAGCTGTAGAATAACAGAGATGTACCAAATACTCAGTTTTAAATTATGCTCAACCCAACTGAATAATGATGAAATTTACTGTGGTGGCATCACTTAGGATGTGCATCACATACAAGTTACAGTAGGACAGATTTTCTTCTTCTTCTTCATTTGCTTCTACCACCAAGACCACCCTGTGATCCTCAATAGGTCCTGTGGTCCCCAAAAGGACCACACAAGATCCCCGAGAGGACCACAAGAGGTTCAGAGTATCGCAGAGCTTGAGCCTGTATTCTTGGTGGGTCTAAGAAGTGGGACTGTGTGACACTGTAGTTTTCATTGCACCAGTTTAATCTAGAGTTGGACTTTCTAGGCTACGCTCGACGGACAAACCATTTGCTTCTGTACCTAAACACCTTAAGTCTTGCCATCCAGGAAGGGTGCGAAAACCTTTCTCCTCAAGGGAGCAAAAACCTTTCTTCCCACGCACGGAACTCGAGAGCACTTTTTGCCAAAAGAAAGGACAGATTTCAACCCATACTACTGCACACCTTCCCATCTGTACACACATTTTGGGAGGTCAAGCATGGTCTCTTCTAGAGCTATAGAGCTGTGGGAATGTGTCAGTTAGATCCCTGTTGAGACTGATATCTGCACAATCTACCCGCTGTACTTCTACTGGAAACTCGATGGTGAATACATGAGTCTTGCTCTGGATGTTTTATCTGTACTACTGTCTACATTTATTTGTGTTATCTACTGCTGTTGATAAACATATCAGAGCCCTTGCTGATAATAGGGTGCAATAACCCTTTTATCCCGAAACAATGAACCAAACTTTGCTATTCTTTATTGATTATTTTTGTGGTGGAGGGCAGAGGAGTGGGTCTTACACCAGAGTCACACAGCAATCCAAGATCAAACACCAGCAGACACATCACCATCATCCTCACAACATAAATAAACCCTCCCAACTATATTACATATTCATAGGAAAATATGAAGTGTAAAATCAAAAAACAAAACAAAACTGCATTTGTATTTGGTTGAATACTTTAAATACTACATCTGGTGCATCTTTAACAACACAGTATATTTACTGAGTGCCACTTAAAAGTACATGCATTCTGTCATTCAGAATTTTTCATTCCATTTCATTTCTCCGATCTTGCAACCATTTGAGCTTGTGCTCTTCAGCTCGAAGTGATGCTAAAGTATCTGCAGGTCTTCTTTAATTGTACTGGGTTCATATATAACGTATTTTCTATGTTTGGATGCTCAAGCAGGTATTCCTGTCATAAATCTTTGAGTACTGGACATTCTAGTAGATGGTGTGTGACTGTTTCTTGGTTATTTTCATACAATGGCCATTTGAGTGTTTAATCAGGCTTTATCTTATGTATGTATGCTTTTAGGGGTATGTGCCTTGTTCTTAGTTGAAAAATGATGGTCTGCTCTCATCTATTTAGTATGTTTATGGCATCTTTCACATTTGGAGTAGTCATGTATTGGAAAACTGCTCTGCCTGTGTTTCCCAATGCCCATTCATTCAGCCATTCCTCCTTTTTGTTATTTATTATTTATTTTATTGTTTGTAAAGAGAATGGATTACTGAGCTAGTTCCCTGTTGCTACTTTTATGCCAGTCAATCTGCTCTCTCATTTCCCTGAATGCTGATGTGTCCTGACATTCACTGTAGTGTTATTTTAATACTGTGTGTTTCTATTAAGGAGCTGATCTTACATGCTACCGATTGACATATCTTGTCTTTCCAGTTTGAGTGATATAAAGGATCCAATACTGATTTGGCGTCGATGAAGATAACAGCATTCTTGGCTTTTTGAGGATTTTGTATAAAATAATGTTCAGCAGCTGCCTCTATGACACTGGCCTCTGCCTTATAGTTTGTACAATAGTCATCATTTGCCTCTTGTAGTTCTTCACACTCTCCTTCTGGATATTCTATTCATATTCCATATCCTCCATTATTTGTTCCTTTAAAGGCTGAACCATCTGTACATCTGGATATTTCTCGACGGTTCTTCATACTATTATGTCTACATCTTTCTTTCTTGTCTTCTGGATTAATGATGTTTTTATTCTGGGTTCACCAGCTTCAGATTCAGTGGTATTTCGTTTGGCACTATTTAAATTTCTTCTCTGTTCTTTGGCATTTAGTGTTTCTTGTTGCTATATCTAATATGCATTTCTCTCCTGTCTATTTTGAGGCCTCCACTTTTCCACCATGGTTCTGTTAGGCTGTTCTGTGACTAATCTCTTGTATCTTTCCACCATTTCCACAACTGCTGCTTCTTTTCTTAATCTTAAAGGTTCTACGTCGTTATGTACGAATTTCACTCACTGCTGTGCTTATCTCATGCCCCCTGTGATAAAATGCACTGCTTGGTTTTGTACTTTATCCAGTATCTTCTTCTTCTTTGTACACATTTTCTGTCTATATCTGCAATCCTGTCTCTTGGATAAATTTCACTGGTTTTTCCTTTGTAATTCATGTATGGAACTGCAGAGTATATTTCTTTGGTGGTTTCACTGGGCCAGTAACTGCTTTTCAGCGTATCATAGTTAGTGCAGTTTTGGAGGATATGTTCCACAGTTTGGGGCACCTGGGCACATGTACAAAACGTAGTAGTACCAACTTTAAATTTTGTATACATATGACTTGGGAGTTGGCTGTGTCCTGTTTGAAGACAGAAAATGGTGACTTCTTCCTTTCTGTTTAGCATGTGATAGTCATCGTTAGTGGTATTTGTGGTTTCCTGTAGGTTTTTAATCATGCTTTTCATCTGATTATAGGTGATCAGTATCTGGTTGCTCTATTTAAGTGGCCAGATGGTCAGCTTTCTCACTGCCTGGTATCCCACAGTGGGATGGAATCCACTGCAAGGTGACTGTGTTGTGAACCAATTTTTAACAAAGCATCCTTAAAGTCTGGTAGTTTGTTGCACTGAAGAGTTTCCAGTACCAATCTTGCATCTGTGAGAATTACTATTGGGCAAGCACCAATTCTGGAGTCTGATAGTTTTTCAATCGCGGCAATAATTGCCCTAACTTCTGCATCATTGTTGTTGCAGTATTTTCCAGTGGGCATGGAAATCTTGTCAGTGGTGTTGTTTGGATATTCAATATGTGCTCCTGCCCCTCCATTCTTTATGGCATTGTGTGCAGATCCATCTGTATACATGCGTATCTAGGTGTCACATGGATATTTGTCATCTAGCACACTAAGTGTAGCTGTTGATCTTACAAGACTGCTTTGCATCTCACCATTCTGCACACCTTTCACTTCAGTTTGAATAGTTATTTGTGTACAATCTGCTTCTTTCCATGGCGTATGCTCTGGTACAGATGACAATGGAGCAACTACAGTTGGAAGGTCAGGTATCAGCTTATGCAGATGCTTGACCTAATGAAGCTGCTTCTTTTAAGCCATCTTAGCGCCAAGTTAATGAATTTCTCCTTCATGGCCTTTGTGTCTCTACATTCTTTTAGTGTTTGAACACCAGCTACTTTCTGCATTTCTACTACTGGTGTGGATCTCATGGAACCTGTGATAATCCGTCGTGACTGATTTTGTACTTTGTCTAGATTATGTAGCGTAGTGTTTGATGCTGTGCACCAAACTGTTGAGCCATATTCTAACTGTGGTAGAATACTTTGCTGATATACATTCTTGAGGATTCTTTCACTGGCTCCCCATGTGGTTCCATTCAGTTTCTTAATATGGCTAGCTTTCTTCTGGCTTTTGCTTCTGCACTGCCGATGTGTTGCTTCCAGGTCAGTTTTGAGTTGAGTCACTCCTAAGTAAGTTGGTTGATTGTTCATCCTTAAGCATATGTCAGTTACAAAGATCTTACCTGCTTTCTGTTTAGATGAGAGAGTGAACAGAGTGGTACTTGATTCCTCAGTGTTCATACTTACACACCATTTGTTTGTCCATAACGTCAAGATGTCTGCTGTTCTTTGGAGTCTCTGTGTAGTAACTGTCATGTGTTCAATTGTACACCACATGACCAGATCATCTGCATACAGTGTCGCTTTGATTCCATAGAGAAGCTCCTTGACCTTAATCAATGCAGGGAATAGTGTAGGTGAAAGGACTCCTCCTTGTGGTACACTATGTCACAGCAGTATCTTCCAGCTTTTGTGTCCATCTATTACTACTCTTGCTCTTCTAATGTGTAAATAGGACTTTATCCAGTTGTAGTCTTCCATTCACATTGTGGTTTCTTAGTTTCCACATCAGACCCTTTTTCCATACTTCATCAAGGCTTTCCTCAGGTCTATTCACGCTGCTAGTACAAGATTTTTGTCTTGGAATGCGTCCTCAGACTCTTGAGGGAGATAGGTCACTTGATCTTCTGTACTGTAGTAATGCCTAAAACCTGCTTGTTGTGAAGTGAAAAGGTTTTCACTTTCTAGGTATTTATCCAATATGTTTTGAATTGTTTTGCTGTATGTTATTTGTAGTGCCTGATTGTATTCCATTGCTGACCACACGTAGCCCATATAGAGCTGTCTTAGTGTGTTTTTATCTACTCCCAATGAGGTACTTGCATATCTTTTTAAAAGTTTTAATCTGTTACTGGCTTTTTCTTTTAACTTTTGGATATGTTTTTTGAAGGAGAGTTGTCTGTCCACTGTTACTCCTACGTATGCTGGATTATATTATTTTTTTATGTTGTTACCATCAATTTCTAATATTAATTTTTGCTTGGCCACTTTGAGGCTTTTTTGTAAAGTGGTGTAGATGGTTCTGTTGCAGTTTATTTTAATTTTCCACGTTTTGCAGTATTTACTCAGCATCTCCAGATCTGCGTTAAGGCATTTTTGACTTTTCATTGTGCATTTTCTGACCTTTTTTTCTGTACAATGAGAATATTCTAAGAACGTTCATCATAGAACCAGGCATACAAACTGAAGGACACAATATTAACAACCTTCAGTATGCTGACGACATAGTACTAATAGCTGAGAACCAACAAGACCTGCAAAATCTCTTAGATAAAGTCACTAAAGGAAGTGAACAGAAAGGCCTTACTTTAAATATCAAAAAGACAAGAGACTATGGTTATATCTAAGAAACAGAATCCACCAACATGCAGTATTAAATTAAACGGAACTATTCTAAAGCAGGTGCAGAAATTCAAATACCTTGGAGCAGTAATAACTTCAGATGGGAAATGCAGAACAGAAATTAGGAACAGAATAGGCCAAGCAAAAACTGCACTTCAGAGAATGAGACACATATTATGCAACATATCCTTATCAATGAATGTTAGAAAACGAGTCCTAAAATGCTATATTGAACCTACCTTGTTATATGGAAGTGAATCATGAACAATAGGCAGGTCTGCACAAAAATCATTGGAAGAAGCAGAAATGTGGTTTATTAGAAGAATATTGCGAATCCCCTGGACAGCAAAAATAACTAATGAAGAATGTATGAGAAGAGCTGGAGAGACAAAAAATCTTGTCAAAAAAATAAGAGAGAGACAATGTAATGAGAACAGGGGGCGTTAAAAATATTATAACAACAGGAAAAATAGAGGCAAGAAGATCCAGAGGAAAATCAAGAAAAATGATACTGGACAGTCTGATGGGATGGTGTGAGAGGAGATCACCAACTGAGCTGATGGCCTGCATGAAGGATCGTGTACTCTGGAGAAGCATACTAGCCAATGCTAGTCAGCACGGCACCTGATGATGACGATGGTGTGCCATAATACTGTTGTTTGCATATAAGACTTTTTCTGTTTTTAACTTCTCCAGCAAATCATTTATATATATAAGGAATAGTGTGCAGCTCAATCGGACAGCCCTGTGGGAGTCCCTCCTCCAGCATTTGTTTGGATGATATGCTTTTGTTTATTTTGGTTTGTATTGCGCGATTGCTTAGAAATGCTTTTTATCCAATGGTACTTCTTTCCCTTTATCACTGCTGTCATTCAGAATAAATTTGATATTTATTGCAGCCATATGATATATAGCAGACTGGTTTACATACCTCCTTTCAAAAGGGCTCTGACCACATCAACATGACCTACTTCTGCTGCAACCATAAGCGGTGTCTTATAGGTAATGTCTCCCCAGTCAGGGTCAGCCCCTGCCCTCAACAGTTGCTCTACCATAGCAACTTTGCCAGAACGTGAAACACAGGACAACGGTGTCTGGCCTTTCTCGTTATGGAGGTTGATATCACACTTAGCTGACAGGAGAATCTATTTTTTATAAAAATGTGTAGGCCACATGGTAAGAATATAGAAAAAAAATTAATTAAAAATCTTGATTTGAAGATGATAAATATGTTAAGATTTTCAGTGCTTGAGAAAATGTTTTCATAGCTATGAAGACTTCTTCACTGAAGAAACAGGATTGGTTTTGTCTATCCTTTTGGCTGTCACTCTACTTGAAAATTATGTCTCAATTAATTGTAATTACTTCATTTGACCCATCACATTCAAGGTGACTTAAAATTAAGTAAACAAACAAATCAGTTTTAATAAAAAGTGTATTTACAGATTAACTTTAAAAAAAAAAAACAATTGTAGACAATTTTTCATTTTCTTCTTATCTATTGCAATGCTT
This sequence comes from Achatina immaculata, assembly GCA_009760885.1. Classification (NCBI taxonomy): domain Eukaryota; kingdom Metazoa; phylum Mollusca; class Gastropoda; order Stylommatophora; family Achatinidae; genus Lissachatina; species Lissachatina immaculata. The sequence continues at coordinate 53,361,582 of CM019719.1, read as the reverse complement.
GTAGTATAGCAAGTGTGGTTGGCACTTTTTAAGACAAAAGTGTGGAAGCCTGAAGACTGCATACTGGTTTGCCACTATGGCTGTTGATATTTCACCAAGTATATAAATATAATTAAAACTCCCATTTGTAACCAATTAGTGGAAATAAGTTTCAGCCAAATAATGGATATAGACTATTATACAGAAACATCAGTCCTCTGTACTTCAAGTGGAGCATAAGGCATCAACAAAGGTTATCCAGCCAATCCTGCCTTGAGCAAGTCAGGACACTTCAAACCAAGTCTTTCCTGCTTTCTTTAGTTCTTACTGTATTGTGTCTCCATGTCCCCAATGGTCTACCTTTCTTTCTTTTCCCTTTAGGTGTCAAGTCAAGGCCGTATAGGGGTGTCTTGTTTTTTTTCCATTCATAGTATGTGATCCAGCCATTTCCATCTTCATCTTTTCATCTCTTTAGTATGTTCTCAATGCTTGTTTGTATGGTTATTTCCTCGTTTGTCATGTATTTTTCACAGTGTATTCTTAAAATTTTTCTAAGCATCTTCCTTCAAATCTACTCAGTCTACTTTCAATTCTCTGATTGGTTCTCCATGTTTTGGCTGCGTATAATAGAATGGAGTGAACACTGGATTTATAAATTCTGATCTTGAGGCTTGTATGAAGATTAGGAGATTTCCATATGTTTGCAAATTTGTTAAATGCCTGAGATGCTTGTCCATTTCTTATGGATATTTCCTTCTTGATACTTCTGTGCTGAAATAAGACTTCCAAGATACTTAAAGTGTTGTACTTCTTCAACTTCTCTTGTCCCTGCTGAGATTCTTTCTTTATTTTTTTTTCCATTGATCTTAGTCTTATCTGGATGTATATTCAGACCTACTGATCTGGCTATTTTGTAAACCCTAGTTGTCTTCGCCAGTATGTCTCCTTGGGTATATGAGAGCAGATTGATGTCATCTGCAAAGCTGCATTCCTCTAAGTGATTTGTGAGCCCCCAGGTTAATCCTCCAGGTCTTGTCTTTGGTGGCAGTCTTCATTGTCCAGTCAGGAAAATAAGTGGGGAGAGTATGCTTCCTTGTCTTAGTCCTGTTTTGATCTGGAATCATGTAGTTTGTCATGTTTCACCCAGCTCTGGTTGTTCACATATCTTTCATAATATTTATGATTTTTTTCTGGGAGTCCATAGGGCAGCAATATCTTCCACAAGGAAGGATGATGGATACTACTGAAGGTCTTCTCAAAGTCCACAAAGTTTATGTACAATGGGGAGTTCCATTGTAGTGACTGTTCAATAATTATTCTCATGAGGAATATTTAGTCTGTACTTGATCTCCCTTTCCTGAACCCTGCCTGCTCTTCTCTAAATATTTTGTCAATGCTGCCCTGATTAAATAGAAACAGAACACGCAAAAAAAAAAACTTTATGTCCTCACATACCTCAGCAATATGAGAAAAACCTTTATGGGCACATGCACTGAGTGAGGTGTTGCCTGACTCATTTTGAGAATTGACATCAGCACCATTGTTGACTAACAGTAAAGCCACCTCTGCAAAACCTCTCCAACATGCCATGTTTAGCAAGGAATTTCCTTCTGCATCTGCCTGATTGACATTTGCCCCCTGAAAAATTCATTCATTCATTCATTCATTAAACAATGGAATGATCAATTAAGTGGTTCCAAACAAACAAAACATCACTTTTTCCTACCCAAAAAAAGAAAAAAACCAATAACTCTGCTCAAAATGAACCTATGCTTCCACAAAATACAGATGAATATGCTGCAATGACTGACTCAGACTGCACAAGAAGAATAAAAATAATCAACTAAAATATGAATTAGGGCTTCCAATACAAAGCATCTATCATCCAAAAGATGCTGCTTCTGACCATACAGCTGTTATAACAACTGGCATCTTTTTGTATTACTGTCATCATCCTATGTCTTCTTGCTTGCTGAAGTCTAAATGCATGGGTTCTATAACTTGCTCTTTCTATTGTTTTGATGCATCTGGTCAAGCTACCTTCCGTCCATCTTCGTATAGCCATTAATAAAGAAGCACACTGGAACCAACCAGGTGATTACACAAATTTTATATTATGACAAAAAAATTGTAGAACTCATCAGATACTGACATTAGTAAACTTAGAAAAAAAAATACTGCCATTTATCCTATGTTGTTTTTTTTTTTTTTAACTGGAAAAAAATGATGGAACATTATATTGTATATTCTGACACAAACTTATTTAACTTGCGCACCCTTAGAAAGGTATTACGAAGAATGATGATAAAGATGACATTCTTCAAAATAAAAAGAACATTACTCCAAAAACAGCCTAAACCACCAAAACAACACTAACTGCTGCTTAAGGAAAAAGTACTCAACTAAATTTACATTCAGGTGTACTAATACAGTGGTTCTCAACCCATGGGCTGCGGCCCAAAGGTAGGCCATGACAGGGAGTATTGTGGCCCGCTCAAAGCAGCAAAATAAAAAGAGAGAAAAAAGTAGATACAACAAAAAATTACTCTGCATTTTTCACGCAATGCATAGCGGCAGACTGCACGGATGCAAGCCGCAGAATTGTAGGTCACTTTATTAGTAAATGAAAAGAACTTTTGTGTAGCAATGAATATGCAGCTCTTCTTCATCTTCATTCGCTTCTACCACCAAGACTGCCCTGTGATCCTACTGAATTTACTCCTGTGGTACTCGACAGGTCCTGTGGTCCTCCTGTGGTCCCTGAAGGACCACACGAGATCCCCGAGAGGACCACAAGAGGTTCAGAGTATCACAGGGCTTGGGCCTGTATTCTCACAGAAGTGGGATTGTGTGACATCGTGGTTTTCACTGCATCAGTTAAATATGCAGTTAAACATGTAGAGAAAATATTACATAACACTTTATAAAATTAGACATATACCTTTATATCTTATACCTATATATCTTTATATAAAGCACTTTATTAGTGGGCCGCAAAAATGTTTGACTTTTAAATGTGGGCTATGCAGCAAAAGGGTCTGAGAACCACTGTACTAATATATACAGAGTAACTGTATTCAAGTTGTGTAAAATATGATCTCACACATAAACACACACACAAAAAAAAAATTGCAGTTTTTAGTAATGAAACACAAAAATGTAACATTTCTACCTTCACGTTCATCTTCATCAAACAAAACCAAAAATTAACTTAGCTAAAAATTTTTTAAAAAATAATTTAACTTCTCTAGAATAATATGCTCAATCCAGAAATAAACAATCAGCTGTATTCTGATTTAAAAAATGGTACACACCTGCCACAAGTTCTATACTCTTTAGTCAATTTCCATTAATAAGTACATACCTCAAATATTGAGCTACTGACAATAACCATCCTTCTGTAAATGAAATATAAGTATACAGACCCCAGAGGTCTCCTTAGAAACTTCATGATTTACTTTTACTCAGAGGTCTCCTTAGAAACTTCATGATTTACTTTTACTCAGAGGTCTCCTTAAAAACTTCATGATTTACTTTTACTCAGAGGTCTCCTTAGAAACTTCATGATTTACTTTTACTCAGAGGTCTCCTTAAAAACTTCATGATTTACTTTTACTCAGAGGTCTCCTTAGAAACTTCATGATTTACTTTTACTCAGAGGTCTCCTTAAAAACTTCATGATTTATTTTTACTCAGAGGTCTCCTTAGAGACTTCATGATTTACTTTTACTCAGAGGTCTCCTTAGAAACTTCATGATTTACTTTTACTCAGGTTTCCTTGGCAAATTCATGATGTACTCTTACTCAGGTTTCCTCAGCAACTTCATGATGTACTCTTACTCAGAGATCTCCTTAGTAACTTCATGCTATACTTTTACTCAGAAGTCTTCCTAGCAACTTCACGCTATACTTTTACTCAGACATCTCAACTAAATGATCTAATTTCCCTTTAAAAAATACCTTTGAAATAAGAAGGGAGGTAATTTCTGGTGAACCATGACAAACAGCAAGTTGTAGGGAAGTCTGACTGTTGTACTGGAAGTCTACATCAAAATCAGAAGTGAGAATCTCTTTCACTAATGAGACATCCTGTTGTAATATAGCATTCTGGAGTCGTCGAATATTTCTTCTCTTCTCCCTCTTTTCAAAGCCTTCATGTCTGGAGCCTTCATTTCTTTGTCTTCCTGTATTATGGCCTGCAAAATCAATAAAGTATAGGAGAAAAAAAAATCATTTAATGACATACTCAGTGTTGTAGTCAAATCCCTTATGGCAAGTCTCAGGTTATTATCCTTAGGTCATCAACTGAGTTCACCACTACTTTTTAATCATCCATGTCAAGAATTCAATGTCCAACTCTTAAGTCCAACTCTAAGTCAGGTCTTCAAATTCCAATTCCTGTCCATGAACTCATATTTTACAACTCGAGTAATATATAACATAAATATGATACAGATGGGATGGTAACATCTGAGTAATATATAGGATTGTATCAGGAGCAGATATGATGTGGTCCATGTATCACGTGCATCATGACAGAACTTCTTAAAATTGCCCTGTGCTAGAACTGCATGCAAAAACATGGATTGTTAGGGGGAAGGGGGGGGGGGGTAACTTTATCCACATGGTTTTCAATTTTTTGGTAAGAAATCTGTACAGAATTAACCTGAAAAAATGTTTTATCGACACAGCAGCTGAATTCATATAGCAAATATCGACCATACATATACTTAAACCATCCTATGCTACTGTACTTATTTACGTGATTATTTACCTGATTATTTACGTGCACCGGTCCAATTTACTCACCTTGGCCTTCGGTAAAATTACTTCGTCGATTCATTCAAATATCACGCTTGTGAGACACTATTTTTTCCAGATGAACGGAAAACAGCTGGAGCTAAAAAACGAGTTATTCTTACAAATGAACCTTTTCTTTATGCAAAGATCTAACTACAACTTACTGAAACGACAAAACTACTAACTTATCAAAGCCGAACTAAGTCACTGTTTTTCAATGAGCAGACGAGAAACAACAACAGTAGCTTCCCTTACACTCGGGGAAAAAAACGAGACTATCTATGGGCATTGTATACAGTAACGATTTATTCAATACATATTTCATAAAAATTTCCAAATGTGATTAAGAGAATGGATGTCAAAGAGCTATATTCTCATAGAATAACACAACTGCAGTCTTTTAGTGAACTGCTTATACTGATTATACAAGAAACGCTCTTGCACTATTTCCATGCATCTTCATTGAAAGTTTAACTCTTCTTGTAGGCCACCAGATTGATAAACTTCTTATATGATTTTTAATGACGTATTCTGTATTCTGTTTTTATTCACAAAGACACTGTAGTATCATCTTTGGAAGTTATGACAGTCATGATTTAACATTAGGGAGTGAAGCTTTTTGCAGTCAGCGAGTTCACTGTGAAAATGTAATTTATTTTTATTAATTTTAATATTGTTAGTCAATAAACAATGAGTTTTAGTTTTATGCAGTGAAAGAAATCAGTCTAAGTAACTAGTCAAAAGTAAAATTCCTCAAAGCATGTTATACATTTCAACAAAAATGAGTTGATTCAGATGCAGCCTGTATAATCAGACTCGTGGATACAGTTAAGGCCCTCGGGACATGCAAAAACATGGATTGTTAGGGGGAAGGGGGGGGGGGTAACTTTATCCACATGGTTTTCAATTTTTTGGTAAGAAATCTGTACAGAATTAACCTGAAAAAATGTTTTATCGACACAGCAGCTGAATTCATATAGCAAATATCGACCATACATATACTTAAACCATCCTATGCTACTGTACTTATTTACGTGATTATTTACCTGATTATTTACGTGCACCGGTCCAATTTACTCACCTTGGCCTTCGGTAAAATTACTTCGTCGATTCATTCAAATATCACGCTTGTGAGACACTATTTTTTCCAGATGAACGGAAAACAGCTGGAGCTAAAAAACGAGTTATTCTTACAAATGAACCTTTTCTTTATGCAAAGATCTAACTACAACTTACTGAAACGACAAAACTACTAACTTATCAAAGCCGAACTAAGTCACTGTTTTTCAATGAGCAGACGAGAAACAACAACAGTAGCTTCCCTTACACTCGGGGAAAAAAACGAGACTATCTATGGGCATTGTATACAGTAACGATTTATTCAATACATATTTCATAAAAATTTCCAAATGTGATTAAGAGAATGGATGTCAAAGAGCTATATTCTCATAGAATAACACAACTGCAGTCTTTTAGTGAACTGCTTATACTGATTATACAAGAAACGCTCTTGCACTATTTCCATGCATCTTCATTGAAAGTTTAACTCTTCTTGTAGGCCACCAGATTGATAAACTTCTTATATGATTTTTAATGACGTATTCTGTATTCTGTTTTTATTCACAAAGACACTGTAGTATCATCTTTGGAAGTTATGACAGTCATGATTTAACATTAGGGAGTGAAGCTTTTTGCAGTCAGCGAGTTCACTGTGAAAATGTAATTTATTTTTATTAATTTTAATATTGTTAGTCAATAAACAATGAGTTTTAGTTTTATGCAGTGAAAGAAATCAGTCTAAGTAACTAGTCAAAAGTAAAATTCCTCAAAGCATGTTATACATTTCAACAAAAATGAGTTGATTCAGATGCAGCCTGTATAATCAGACTCGTGGATACAGTTAAGGCCCTCGGGACATTTAAAAACATTTTAGATATAACATCTTTTACTTCATAGTCTTATGATTTTTGCAATGGAGTTTTATTGAAGCCATTTAGCAACAATTTAGGACCCAGTATAATTATGACTTACATGCCTCTGTAGACTGTTGATGTTTATATTGAGTTTTTTCACCGCATTTACCACTGAGGTGCAGACAGATGTGTATAATGAATTAAGTATAAAGATAACAGTAATAAAACTGGTAAGATGTAGTAGTGATCTATGATTCAGTTTTACAGATAAAGAAATCAATTTTAAAAGGCAGAATTTTTTTAATGAATACAGGGGAAAGGCGACAGAAATAACCTCGTATTTCAACAAAATACTTTTATCGCGGGCAAAAAAAAAAAAGAACGATAACGCAACAGATAATCTCAGAAGCATATGTTTCTCCCTAGGTTATGCACATAATAGCGCCTGGTAGAACAATGCATGGCCAGATGAACTTTAGAAATGTCGAGAAGAAATATTTGAAAAATATCACAAGCAAAAGCTCAGCGTTTGCGTATTATAGCAATGAAGTCATTATTGAATATAGAAATGAAACCCTAGTGAATATACTGCAGTACTGGAACGGAAATACACTTTGGAAATAGGATCTATCAGCGTCTTTATAGCATCTGGAACAGAACACTGAAACAGGCTGCCTCTGTCTATCGGTCCAACTTTAATCATCGCTGTCTTCTGTGTTGTTCTACAAATGAACTTTCACTCTTTTCAAGCCCATAGTTCATGTTTTCTCCTCATTACTAAACCCCATTTACTTCACTTAATCATTTGCTTACTGCAACACTTTTCAGTCACTATTGCACCTCTGCTATAGTTTCATTCTGTTACATTTCCTCATGGTTTCTTACAGTTTACACAGTCACATAGATACTTGTCTCAAGCCCCCCCCCCCTTTCACATGATCATTTTTCTTGACGTTTCACAGGTTTATCAACCATGCTCTGTTTAGTTAGCCATATTTGTATGTCAAACTTTTATGTAAGACGAGCCTTAGAGAATTTTGTCTTCGATAAAGGCGTCTAGCCGAAACACTGGGCTGCGTTAGTAGACTATGTGAAGCTGTATTATTTTTTTAAATCTAATTTTGCTATCTTAAGCACTCGTATTTGCTTTCGTGCATTTTCTAAAGACTGTTATAGCCGGAGGTAGGGTGAGGAATACGCTCTCCACTCCAGTTAAATGTCTCCAAGGCGTGCGTCTCAAATACCCTCTGACAGTCCAAGTCCAGCTCATGGCCTTTTCGTGGCGAAACTGTTTAAACTGATAGGAGAAGGGGCGAAAGCGAATATCTGGCGCCTGAAAACCAGACGCTTCGGGTAGATGAGAGTCTTGGTTGGTAGCTCATCTAGGAGAAGGAAAACTGTGCTGGCGAGATTCTTCAGCTGCCGTGCGTTGGGTGAAATTCCTCCCGGCCAAATGAAGAGAAATGCGATTTGGGTTGCCTCGCGGCGCCGCCATGGAAAAAGTGAAGGAAAAGAGTAAGTGAAGTAACCAGTAGTCTCGAGTCAGGGCTACTCAAATCACCGCACCTCTGCTCTAGAGGCCGGCTTAACCCAGGGGTTAAACTAAGACATTGTTAGCGAGATTCTTCGGCAGCCGCGCGCGGAGCGAAACTCCTCCCAGCCAATGAAGAAAGTGCGAAAAAGCGATTAGGGTTGCCGTTGTGAATAAGGCGATAGAAAGGATAAAGTGAAGATTAATCGGTATATCCAGTAGTCTCCCGGCGAGAGCTACTCATACCACGGCACCTCTGCTCTAGAGGCCGGCCACTTTCGATATACACCCATGCTGGTGAAACATGCTTAAGCCGGCTTAAACCAGGGGTGAAACTTGATGGCTGCTTATGTCGCGATACCTCCACTTTAGAGGTCGGTCATGTCCTAAACATGCCCATACTGGGATAATACACCTAAACCGGCTCAACCCAGGGGTGAAACTCACTAGTGGCAAAGATTCGTCCTGCTTGACAAAAGCTCCATCCTGGTCACAACTAGGAAAGGTAGAGGCCACGACCACAAAATGCAGAAGTCGGAGACAATGGACCAGTGCAGTCTAGATAGGCAACCACCTCTCACCCGGCGGGGATGTATGCATATCCTAATCACGCTGAGGTTTTCCGGTGAGAAAGTCCAACGCTGGACTGGATGGGCAACCACCTCTCACCTGGCAAGGATACATAGGTATCCCAAAACACGTTGAGGTTTTCCGGCGAGAAACTCCAGCTCTAGCCTGGATGGGCAACCACCTCTCACCCGGCGGGGATATACTGATATCCAAACCACGTCGAGGTTTTCCGATGAGAAAGTCCAACTCTAGACTAAACTGGCGCAACGAAAACCACAGTGTCATTCTGTGACCCACCAAGAATATAGACCCAAGCCCCGCGATGCTCTGGGCCTCCATCCTAAATGAGACCATTGTGAGAACCACATGAGTAAATTCAGTAGGATCACGGGGCGATCTTGATTGTAGAAGTGAAAGAAGAAGAAGAAGAAGCTTTCGTGCAATCTTGACTCGCCGTTCTCTCTCTCTCTTACATGGATACCAGCAATTTTTCTTCTTACATCTTACATCCTTCCCGTGCCATTAAACGTCACATAGGGCTCGCATAGTAGTTTGCCAAGTTTTACTGTTTTCGGTGAGCTCTTCAACCTCATCACGGGATGTTATGTCCACTAAACTGGCTTCTCTTAACAATGTCCTCTTTAGAGTTTCACGTGGTTGTCGTCTTTTTCTTCGGCCTGTTATGTTCTACTTGATAGCTTGTTTTGGGATTCTCTGGTTGTTTCTTCTCATCACATGACCGACATATGTCCATCTTCTTTTTCTGATCACCCATGAGAGAGATTGTCGTTTTCTTATCTGTCTTGTTTCTGCATTGTTCTTGAATTCGTTCCACTGTGGGGGACGATGCATGGCTCAGTAGAGGGAGCGAGTGATGTGACGTCATCGTCCACGCATAATGTGAATGCTATATATAGGGGGAAGGTAATTGACACGCGACACAGAAAGAGTTTAGAATCAATGGCAGCTGAGTCGACTAGTCTATGGCAGATATCGTGATATACCCAGTCCAGCCGATTCACACTGTTGATTAATATTGGGTCATGGAAATCATTATCATATTGTGTCCTGGAAATTATTCCTATATGATGTTATGGAAATCATATCTGTGCTGTGGAATATCTAACTGTCATCGTTCGTGGAGATTGTCGATAATTCTGTCAAACCTTGTTGTACTGATGGTCGGTCACATCAAGGTCCATCGTGTGCATTCCTGTCATGTGATTATTATTGGAGCGGGATCTGGAGAAAGACGTTGGCGATGGTTGTAACATGTGCTCCGAATGACTGACAACTCACTACCAAAAATAACACTAAGATGGACACCACAGGGGAGCAGAAGTAAGGGTGGACCAAAAGAGACATGGAGAAGAACAGAAAGGATGTTGAGCAATAGAGGGCTCACCTGGGCAAGAGCAGAAAAAAAGGCAAAGGACAGGCATTTGTGGAAAACCCTTGCGGAAGCCCCTTGCGCCCTGGGCACTTAAGGTTCACACACACACACACATAGAGAGAGAGAGAGAGAGAGGGGGGGGGAGATGCCCAAAACCCGGCACCATCGGCTGCACAATCAATGAGGTGAATGGCACCAGTGATTCGAAAATTGGAGGAGGCACGGAGGGCAGCTGTGCGATATTTTAGTGCTTGGGCATATATATATATATATATATATATATATATATATATATATATATATATATATATATATATATATATATATAATTCTGTGCAATAGGCACAATGTGTTTTAAGTGAGATGGGGAGAGGGGACGGGGATTTCGGGTCAGCAGAGGCTGAAAGTGTTTTCCAGTGCAATGGCACATGATAATAGTGAAATAGTGAGTATGTTTCCAGTGCAATGACACATGATGATAGTGAGATAGAAATGTGTTTACCAGTGCAATGGCACATAATAGTTGAGATGGAGATATACTTACATAGGAGGGCCAGAGGAGCCCGGACCAATGTGGTCCATTGTTTTGTGCTGTTTAATTAATGAAGATGCTTTATAATTATGTCATGCTTGTTGTTATCATGATGGTATTTGTTGCCTTTCTATGCATGTAAGTCTGTGTCGCGTTAACATGACGTGTCTGTTGTGTATAATAAATATTGACTGATTTAAATGCTTGACTTTGTACTGTGTAATGCATGTCATGTAGTTTGTATGAATATGTGTCATTTACTGCACGACTGGCATACATTATCCTTTGGAGGGAAAACCCTGGGTTGTAGGTTGGTTTTATGAATGGCCACTTAGTACGGTAGTAAATAGCCCATGGGTTTTGGGGTTGCAGTTGGGTTTTTGGTCCTATCCCACCCTTTATTTGTCCCCAATATGTGGACTTCGCAACCAGCGAAGTTTTACACCACTTTATACCGAATATTTTCCTTCGGCATTTGACGACATCATTAAAGATTTGTACAACGGATTGTGCAATCAACATAGAAGAGCGAATGAGCAAGTGGTTCCAGTTTGAAACGGGCGTGAAACAGCAATGTACACTATCTCCCTTGCTTTTTTTTGGAATTGCTGTAGACTTCATACTGAAGAAATGTTGCACGGTAAAACAGGCATTGATATGGGACTCAACTAGAAGACCTCGATTTTGCAGATGACACAGTTCTTATCAGTGACAATGTGAATATGATGCAAGAAAAAACAGATACCCTGTCTTCACTGACTAGTAAAACAAGACTCGAAATTTACAAGACGAAAGTAATGAAACTTCCCATTAATCTAGAAGGAAAAAATATACATAGAATGACCAGCTGCTGAAGAAGTAAACCAATTTGTATACTTTGGCAGCAATATAGACCAGAATGGTGACACTAGAAAAGAAGTTAGAAATGCAACATCAACACTGACCTTAAAAAAATCTTGAGAAAATATGGCAATCAAAAGCTATAAACACGAAAACAAAGCTAAGATTATTCAATTCAAATGTAATAATATCCAGCCTTATTTATGCACGCGAAAGTCGGAAAACAACTAAAGAAATAGAAAAAGACTCTACATACAGTGGAACGAATTCAAGACCAACGCTGATAAATGAGCGAGCAACCTGCCTCATGGACATATATCGGCCACGTGATAAGAAGAAGCAGAGAATCCCAAAACAAGCTATTAAGTGGGACACAACAGGTCAAAGAAAATGAGGTCGACAACGCAAAGCTCTAAAGAGAACATTTTTGAAAGAGGCTAATTAAGTGGGCATAAAATCCCTTGACGAGGTTGAAAAACTCGCTGAAAACAGAAAAAAAACCACGGTGAACTACAATGCAAGCCCTATGTGACATAGGATGGATGTAAAATGTAAGAAGTACAGTACTGTATGTTCTGTATATAACACTGAAAGCTACTGCATTGGAAATATAAACCAGTTCGCCTGCGTGTTTTACTGGTGTTCAATTATCCTGTTTTTCTGACATCTAAATTGCTTTAAAAAAACGAGAGTAATCCTGTTGCACGCATATTTTGTTCCTTTACTGCACACAACCCTCGCTGTTTCCTCAACTACACTCTAAGAAAGTATCGTTACCTGTAAGAAATCCTTGCCGTAAGCTACTAATATTTGTATATCTTCCTTCTTAAATTTTACAATATTATTCAGCTACAGTTTTTGAATATGCTATTTTGGTGAAAAAAAAAAACAGAAGCAAAATGAAAGCTTTATATGTATAGGTATTAAATACAGATATTTTATTTCGACAGGACGCATTAATTTTTCTCCCAGTTTGTCAGTTTACCTTAAAGGAAATAAAACCTGGCCAACATCAACGATTCTCTCACCACGATGTCGGCTGCTCCAAACTCTAGAAGAGTGAATACTTTCGATGTTTACGTGGGGAGTCTTCCTCCAGATATTGACCAGGTCGTGATGGAAATTCTATTATTGTTTTATTTTATTGTTTCTTAAAGTTAAAATTAGGAGACAGCTAAGTGATATTTTTCATACAATAAGAACCCTTATCTAGGGTGAGTCACAAAAATAATACGATGGAACCGGTATGCAGATAATTTCCCAAGGGAAATGAAAGCTGAGATCTCGGGGGGGGGGGGGGGGGGGGGGGTTTATTCGTATTATAATATATTGCTTTTCATTAATATATGGTCTGCTTTATAAAATTACTCTATCCTATATGTTTTCTTATGAATATATCGAAAGTGTCACAAGCATGTGACGCTTCGTTACTAAATAAAACTGATTGTACACTTAAAAATTTTATCTTGTAGATGAGAGACGGGGAGAAGAAAGTCCAGACGGTGATAGTGATAGGTTCAGAAAAATAACATTGTAAACACATAGAGAGGTGGGAACACAGAAATACATGGATCTGAAAGAGCATAACTCTTTATAAATGAATGGCTGGTTTAAACGTCTTAAACAATTTTTTTAAAATGCCAATACTTGTATGATTTTTTAAAATGCATTCTTCAGTTTTAGTGACCCTTTGGAGTAATGCTTTTTATTATTGCAGCATGAATGAAAATTGGTGATTATATTGACAGTATTTTTTTCACTAGTTATCTTTTCTTTGAAATTATTCAGAATAATTTTTTTTTTCAGAATACAATATACTTTAGGGAGCCACAATGGTGTGGTGGTTAAGTGTGCTTGCCTGCTGACTAGAAGTTTCTTGATTGATTTTGTCCCAGAGCAAAAATTTTTTTCAGACCATCACCAATTGTCCATGGTATTCTCATCATTTTTCTTAGCAACCACACCAGATTTCGAGTGCTCTTTGTTACCATCCATGCTTCACATCCATATATGGGTTCAATGTGACACTGAATAACTCTCTTTCTGGTGTTCATTGACAGAGCTTTGTTGCACAGTATGTTTTTGTTTTCATAAAGCTGGCTTGGGTTGGGCTATTCTGAAAAATGATGAGAATACCATGGTCAGCCAAGAAAGCAAAGAGGTTTTAATGGAGATTGGGCAAATGAAAGAAATTATGGGAAAATTCAGAACACAAAAGTTCAGATTTGAAGGACATGTTTTACTAAGAGACAAACTGAAACACTAAGCAGCAACAAGAAAACTGAAGGGGAAAAGGGACAGAGGGAAACAAAGAAATAAGATACTTGTCACACTAAAAGAGTGGCACAGAGCACAGTCCAAAACACATAGAAAGACCAAAGGATAGATGGTTGTAGAAGTAAATGATGACCAACACCTGATTGGCATGGGCCAGAGAAAGAGAACATCACCAGGGTCAACACAGCCTCAAGAAATGAGTATCTGGGGCTTCCCCAGGGAAAAAAAAAAGGCAGCAAGGACAGGTTCTGGCATTCCTACTTCAAATGCTGTAGTGGCCTAGAAATATGAAGGTACTAACACTTCACATCCCTATAGCATGCATATGACATAACTTATTTATAATATGCATTAGAGATGTACTGAATACTGAGTGTTGAGCATTTGATTGAATATGAAAATAGCAAACAAAAAATAAAGTGCATTCATTTAACCCTATTTTACTACATGTTGTTTCAAGAGCTACAGATTCAGTTCGTTGAACCAGATAAAATTGCTGTGTTTGTTAAATTTTATAGTCTGTGATCCTGCCACATGCTTCTGAATCTTAAAGATGCCCTTGCCATATGCCAAGTTTTTTTTTTTCATTATTTCTATGGCTTTTGCTTCACTTTTCATCTCTTTGGATGATGCTGAAGCAAATCTGAGTGACGGCTGTTTATAGAATATGCCAAACATAATTTTTTAAAACTCTGTTACCTGTCCTGTGGCTGACTGTGTGAATATTTGTGAGTTGGAGACTGTAGCGAGCCAAGTTTATGTCGCAGGCTCTGTTCTCTTTATGTTCTTTTATCTTTCAGTTTGATTTTTCACTGTCTTATTTATATTATGCATCATACTCCTGTACAGAGTAGCTCTCTATACTGAGAACAGTTTACTGTATATTTTATTTTTCTTCTACCATCTGTAAGTTATTCTGACCTGTATTCATTATTACAAATAACACCATCATAATATATTTTCAGAAAAAGATTGGCAAGCTATTTTCTAAGTTTGGAGAAGTGCATAATATATGGATAAATATTGCTTCAGATGGAAGCAAATATGGGTATGTTTATTATATTAATTTCATACTAATAATATACTGTTAAAAAAAAGACATGCAACACTACTGTAGTCGTAATGGACACCAAATTTCAAACTTTTATCAAAATTTTATTTTACGGAATTAATGTTTCAATCTTGGCATGAAGAAACTTTAAGACTTTAACAATGAAGTGATGTTCATTAAATTTGGTTTGGACTTTTATTCTTACCGACTGAGGCCTCCGTTTCAGTAAAGTGTATGGCCTTCTCTGGCCTGTATCAGAGAACGACATCTCCTTGACATGGATCCGATTACCCATTGGATCTGTTGTTGTGGGATAGCTGCCCAATCTTCCTGCAGTGCAAGAGACAACTGTCGGAGATTGGTTGGTGCCACGTCTCATTGGCAGACTTGTCTGTTGAGTTAATCCCATAAGTGTTCTATTGGGTTCATGTCTGATGACATGGATGGCCACAGAATAGTCTGGACGTTGTTGTCAGCAAGGAACTGGGTGGTGAGTTGTGCCACATGAGGTTGAGCGTTATCCAGCTGAAAAATTGACCCTGGTGCAGCCAGAAGTGGAAGGACGTGAGGACAAAGAATTTCAGTGACGTGTTGTTGGGCATTCAGGCGTCCTTCAGTTTGCACCAGGTCACTTCTTCTCATAAGTTGATCGTCCCCCACACCAGTGCACCTCCACCACCATGTGGAGGAGCCTCATCTATGCACTTCTGGGTGTATTGATCATGGACTCTGCAGTAAACTCTTCTCCATCTGTCATTCATCACTAAACCAAACCCTTCTCCAATCATTTGCAATGGTCCATTGACAATACTGGTTTGCCCACTGCATTCGGTTCTGGCGATGCTGGTCTGTAAGAACAGGACCTCTGTAGGGTCTTCTAGCCCAAAGACCAGTGTCGTGCAGCTGGTTCCTGACCGTTCGATCTGAAATTAAATGACCTGCTGGATTGTTGAGAATGCAGATGCAAATCAATTCCTGAGGTGACACAGCCATTTGAAGCGGTCTTTGGTAGGAGTTGTGACTATGGGTCTTCCACTGCGCAGCCGGTCTGCAACTGAGCCAGTTTCTTGAAATCGTCTCCAAAGGTGACTAATGGTGCTTCTAACCACATTAAATTGTCTGGCCACTACACTTTGTGACTGTCCAGTCTGTAAACATCCAGTGATGATGAGTCATTGTTCTTTAGTGAAATGAGCCATACTTGCACATTAAATTTTCAAATGAATTGATTTGAGGAGTGTCAGTTTTTTTATAGGCATTCAGTAACATGGTCAGTGAGTTTTGTGTTCAGTAAGTTTCATGGGATTCTCATGAGCCTGTCATGAGTTATTGTCAAAAATGCTGTTTTGACTAGTGTCGCTTTTCTGTGCTCATGAATCATCTGCTGAGTACAGTTCAGGTCAGCACGTGAATTGATGTCCATGTGAGCATTTCAGGCAATTTTCCTTTGTCTGATCAGCAAATTTCAGTTTAAATCGCAACATCGTATTTGTTACGTTTCTTGTTTTGAACAGTATATTATTGCAGTTTTGATTTTAGTGCAGGGTGGATGCTTATTCATGTTGAAATTAATCCTATTTGTTTTAGCAGCAGGGTTTTTTTTTTTGTTTTGTTTTTGGCCCGTTGTTAAAAATTGTGTTTAGTTTATGATTGAAATGCACTTTTTGAGATATGAAGATACATTATGAAATTTTTACAGTGAATGCAAAAATTTGAAAAAATATGATAATTGTTTGTATCAGTTATTCTTTACTGAGTGAGAAAAATACTAGTAAGTTTTTTTTTCTTATCTGCCAGTTATATTCAGAGTGTCTCACAGTACAGTTATTTTACTTTATTTTATTTATTTATTATTATCCTGTGCTGAATTTGTGAGAATTAGGAAATAATTAAACTGTTGGTGGTTCCAAGGACTGCAAACGCGCCACAAACAGCCTCTGGCAGTCAAGTCCAGCTCCTGGCCTTCCCGTGGTAGAACTGTTTAAACTGACAGGAGAAGGGGTGAGGGCGAATATCTGGCACCTGAAAACCAGTTACTTAGGGTAGATGAGTGGCACGTTTGGTAGCTCATCTGCTGCTGTTGGCGAGATCTTCAGCTGCCGTGCGTGGAGCGGTGCTCCTCCCGGCCAATGAGGAAATTTGCAAATGAGGTTGCCGCGCAGCATCATTGCGGAAAAGGTGGTAGAAAGGATAAAGCGAAGCAAACAGTCAAATCACGGCACCTCTGGTCTGGAGGTCGGCCATGTCCTGAGTGCAGTCATATCGGGTGAAATGCATGAACCGGCTTATCCCAGAGGTTAAGACACTGCTGGCGAGACTCTTCAAATGCCGCGCGTGGAGTGAAGCTCCTCCCAGTTAAGGAAGTAAATGCGAAAAAGAAATAAAGGTTGCTGTGCGGCGCTGATGGGGAAAGGTGGTGGAAAGTGAAGTTTAACCGGTATGTCCAGTAGTATCGCTACGAGAGCTATACCACGGCACCTCTGCTCTAGAGGCTGGCCACATCCGAAATACACCTACACTGGTGAAATATGCCTAAACCGGCACACACCAGGGGTGGAACTTGATGGCTAGACATGTCATGCCATCTCTGCTCTAGAGGTCGGTAACGCCTGATAAACACCCATACTGGTGAATTTTGCCTAAACCGGCTCATACCAGGGGTGAATCTTGAAGGCTATGCATGTCACAGTACCTCTGCCCTAGAGGTCGGTCCCGTCCCAAACACGCCCATACTGGGATAATGCCTAAACCGGCTCAACCCAGGGGTAGAAGTCACTAGTGGCGAGGATTCGTCCTCCTGGACAAAAGCTCCATCCTGGTCACAACTAGGAAAGGTAGCGGCCACGACCGCAAAATGCTGAAGTCGGAGACACTGGACCAGGGAAGTCTAGATAGGCAACCACCTCTCACCCGGCGGGGATGTTTGCGTATCCTAATCACGCTGAGGTTTTCCGGTGAGAAAGTCCAACCCTGGACTGGATGGGCAACCACCTCTCACCCGATGGTGATACACGGGTATCTCAAAACACGTCGAGGTTTTCCGGTGAGGAAGTCCAACTCTGGCCTGGATGGGCTACCGCCTCTCACCCAGCGGGGATGCACTGATATCCTAAACACGTCGAGGTCTTCCGGTGAGAAAGTCCAACCCTAGACTAAACTGGTGCAATGAAAACCACGGTGTCACGCAATCCCGCTTCCGAGATCCACCAAGAATATAGGCTAAAGCACTGTGATACTCTGAACCCCTTGTGGTCCTCTCGTGGATCTCGTGTGGTCTATTTTGGACCACACAGGGGACCACGGGACCTAACGAGGACCACAGGCGTGAATTCAGTAGGTTCACAGTGCGGTTTTTGGTGGTAGAAGTGAACGAAGAAGAAGAAGAAACTGTTGGTGCTGAGAAACATGTTGAAAGTCTCCACGGAGATTTCCAGTCTGTGATCAGAGCAGATAGCAGTGCTCCTTTGTGCTTGATTATCTTGTAACACCAAACACCATTTATTCTTCTTCTACTGCTTTGGTTCAGAACCTTGGTATTTTGATAAGTGCAATGTCCTCAGGCAGCATCTTTTATACGGTGTTTATATTTGTCCTTCACAGTTATTTTATAAATACCACGTAGTCTTGGCATATCATATTTGCTTCAGATTGGCCCCTTATCTATTACAGTTATACATACATGTTATTTAGGAGAAAAAAAATCTGGTTTCAGCTAATAAGGGAATGACTTTCCACTTACTGAACATTTATCAAACTGATTGTCCTACAGTTAGTAGAACTGAGTGTATATATTCATAAAACATAGGAACTGTATTAAAATAAGTGAAGTTGATATTTTCTTTTACTTTCAGTTATTTTAACTACTTTAATTTGTGTGTATGTGTGCGTGTGTTTTAAGCACTAAACTCTCTTATTCCAGAATTAACCATTTTTGTATTCATTTGGCCGTAATTTTAAAAATGTTTCTGTTATATAAACTCAGTTTTGTGTTAGCTGTGGATTTTATTTCAGTTATACAGTTATATATATATATTTAAAGTCACACTACACTTTCTATGTAAAAATAAAGAAAATGACGTCATAAAAAAATGTGCTGCACAATCAATTGTAAAGAAAAATGCAGTGAATGGTTGTCATCTGCTGGAGTAATTTTTGTGCACTCAAAACAGAATGATGTTATCAGTGAAAGAAAGAATTTTTTTGGGTGAACAAGTGTTTCGAAATGGCGGTCGATAAACACGGATGGTTGTTCAAAGATTTATAGCAAAATTTCCTGATAAACCTCTTCATTGCACTACGGTTAGAAATTTATTGAATAGGTTTCATGATACGGGAACTGTGGAAGATGCTCTGTGATCTGGTAGGCCTGCTGTGTCTGAAGAAAAATGTTTAGACATCCAAGACAGAATCCTGAAAAGTCCATACAAGTCCTTAAGGAAAATGTCACGAGAAGTGAAGTATCACTGAGTACAGTGCACAAAATTCTTAAACATCGGTTACATTTTCATCCATACAAAATTTCTGTTGTGTCTGAACTAGAGTGTGACAATCAATCCAGAGTCAACTACTCCACATAGTTTCAAGCATTTTTAGCTGAAGAAGACGAGTCAGTTCTTGATTTAACATTCTTCTCTGATGAGGCATGGTTTCATCTATCTGGATACGTTAATAGCCAAAACAATCGTATTTGGAGCATGTTAATTTCATAAAGCGCTGCTGCACGATGTGAAAATTGGGGTATGGTGTGCCGTCAGTAGAAAATGTTTAATTCGACCAATTTTCTTCAGCAACACTATAAATGCCGATCGGTACTGGACTGACATTCTGGAACCTTTTTTAGAACAGCTGAATGAACGTGAAATTGAAGAAGCTTGGTTCCAGCAAGATGGTGCAACTGCACACACAGCTAGAGTAACACACGGTTTTTGGGAAGAAATTTTCGCAAATCACATAATATCTCATGGAATTTGGCCTGCTCGTTCTCCAGATCTAAATCCATTAGATTATTATCTATGGGGTTTCTTGAGAGGAAATGTTTACAAAAATAATGTACAAACAATTGAGGACCTGAAAGAAACAGTCAGAATTACCATTCAAGAAATAACAACAGACACGCTGCACAAGGTATTTTACAACATGAAGAGACATGTACAGTCATGTCTTGAAGCCCGTGGTGGACATTTCCAAAACCTGTTTTAATGAATATTTCAGTGGTACATTCCAGCTAACCCAAAACAGCGTTCTGTCATTGCAGTCACTATTGTAACTAATTAAATGATTTTTTTTTGAACACATTTTGTCATGATGTCATTTACTTCATTTTTCAATTTTTTTTCATAGAAAGTGTAGTGAGACTTTAAAAACACCCTGTATAAGCTTAATTTTGTGTGGCTCTGGATTTCATTTCATTTATATAAACTTACCTTTGTGTTGGCTCTGGATTTCAGTTTGGTGAAGTTCTACCGTGAAGAGGATGGGATGAAAGCTATAGAAGAAACCAATGGAATGATGTTAGAAGGAGTAGTAAAGCCCATCTCTGTGAAGAAAGCTGTTAAAAGGTAGACATTGCTCCACCCATGTATATACATTTACTTTATCTCGTGATTTATATTTCATATATTTCATATTTAGAGAAGATGTAGACAAAGAATATTATGATGTCATAACAATTGGAGGTTATGAAATACCAGAGATTAGATGTGCTGATGACACAGTATTACTGTCCACAACACAATGGAAAAACTAATTGTCAGTCTGTAAGAATAGCGAAGAGCAAAACCTCTATCTTAATGCGAAGAAAACTAAATTGATGACAACTGACAAAACAAGTAAGGCAGCTGAGGTATTTATCAGTGAGAAAAAATTAGAAGAAGTGGAGAGTTTTGAATATCTTGAATCACTACTAACTAATAATGGAGATAAAGTTAAAAGGAGGACATCTGTCGCTCTTTAGAAAGTAAAACAACTAAAGAATCTGGATAGGAACAGACAGAACCACAAAAATAAGATTTTTAAGGGTTTGCATCTTTCCCATCGCAGCATATGCCTGTGAGACCTGGACACTTAACAAAACAGCTGAGAAACACATAAATGCCTTTGAATGTAAATGCTACAGAAGAGTTCTTCAGATATCATGGACACAAAAAACAACAAATAAATCCATACTACAAGAACTTAATATTGAAGAAAGCTGGCTAGTAAAGAGGATTAAAGAGAGAAAACTTAAATATTTTGGACACAGTAAACATAATGATAATCTAGAGAAGACCGTCTTGGAAGGGTACATAATGGGAAAAAGAAAGAGAGGAAGACCAAGGCGAAGATGGCTGCAAGACATCGTTAATGATCAGCAAATGGATGTATCAGCAACAGGCCATCTTGCTTACAACCAAGAGGCCCACAGGAGTGCTGTTAGGGAGGCAAAGTTCCACAAGGGACATGCAAATGAATGAATGAATATTCTATTTCATCTGGCCTGAAGTTTTCATTTTAAACTTATAGTCTAAAGATCTTTTAGGGTAATTAAAAATGATATGGAAACAAAGATAGCATGGGATTTTATGAAAGTGAACATTCAGTACTGAAAGTGTTAGATTGCTTACATTTCTGAAATACTCTTGGGGTCAACATTTCACATATTTATTTTTTGATACAGTTGGCAGGTAATAAGTATATCTTCATACTTCTCCCATTCTTCTTCTTTCTCTCCTTTGACTTTCCTACCCCCAACTTAAACTATAATAAATGTATTGCCTTTTTTGTTTTCATTTTCTCCCCAACTTAAACTATATTAAATGTATTGCCTTTTTGGTTTTCATTTTCTATTAATTTAAATTGTGCACTTCCGTCTGTGTCTTCTTGGGGGTTTATGTATCAGCAGATCCGGTGAAAATTGAAATTCCATGAATATCTGTGCTCTCACCAGAAAAGCCCCAAATGTGTTCCGTGTATGTCTAAATACTTGCATAATCATTCAAATAAACAGTAATGTTTGAAGTGTATCCAGATTTTAGATGTTTTACAATAATGAACTTTTCTCAGAAAAGGACCAATACAGATTTCATTAGTGTTATGTTATATGTGTGCTAAAGTAATGACCATAGTGTTCAGTCAGTATTCACTATAGGGGTCTTTGAGACTGAAGTTAAATCCAGGGTATGCTCCTGTTGATATTTCTTCTCATTCAGGAGCTCCTAGAATTCTATTTTTAAGGAACATTGTAAGCAAAAGCTGCTGCTTATTTTGACACTGAACATAACTATGAATTAAGTTAGCTTATTATGGATTATTTCTCTGAACTTCATTGCATTAAATCATATTTCATATTTGTAGAAATCTGTCAGATGTTGTTGCATTCATGATATTCATATTTAGCAGTATTAGTACTATCAATACTCTCATCTCAGTTTTTTTGTTTCTGTGTGTACTGTAAGGTGCTGTCATTGATACAAATTATGTGACAGTTGCTACATACGAGAGGCCTGGTCTGTATTTATCTAGAACCTTTTCTTTCAGATCATCACTTTCTTGTCCATTTTGGGTTTTTATTCATCACTAGCTACACATTATTAAAGGACCCATGGATATTGACATTAACCAAGTAGAAGCATCACTATATGTGTTCACTATTTTAATCACAATTATGGGGGTGAAGATGCTGTCTGATTTGATAGTCATTGGCCCATCGCTAGCTTGCTAGCATAAGGGTTGGTAGCCATAGCTGACCAAGACCCTGTTCAACATCTCCATTGATAACCACGGTAACAGGTCTAACATAGTCATCATGGTGGTGGATTTTGCTGAAGAAGTATTGCACATCCCCTGCTTATTAGCTGCACTCATAAACGGAAAAAAATAGCACCACATAACCTGCTCCCAAGCCAGTACGATGCTGTGCCTTAACATCTTTACCACATTAGCTGCAAAGAGCACTAGCTCACAGTTCCAGGCAGACAGAAGAAGAAGAAGAATCACAAGTAGTGAAATGCAGATACACAAAACCCTGCTACAGAAAGAATCAGGTCACTTTACTTAGATGAAGGCTGAAGACTTCTGTTTGTCAT
The DNA here is from genome assembly GCA_009760885.1 of Achatina immaculata. Taxonomy (NCBI): domain Eukaryota; kingdom Metazoa; phylum Mollusca; class Gastropoda; order Stylommatophora; family Achatinidae; genus Lissachatina; species Lissachatina immaculata. The sequence continues at coordinate 53,338,633 of CM019719.1, read as the reverse complement.
CACTTGTTAGTCAGTCAGATTTTTTTTGTGGATATAAAATGTGTAATCAGACATGAAAATATGTATTTACAAATACAGATTCTGTGAATATGGAGACTGAAGTATATTCTTAGCATCATTAGTTGCACATGTTTTATCAATTGTGAGTGCTACAGATATGAAACTTTGCCTTATACTTCACATATTTGCCTACTCTGCAGGTTTATGTGTATATGCATTTATCAGAGGAAAGTATTAAAATAATTGTGTTTAACATATTGTTTGTCTAGGATATTGCAGAGAAAAGAAGGAGACATAGATGTAACTCAAGAAAAAGAAGAAGGGAAGCTGCCAATGTCTATGAAGCAGAGGAATCCAGACATTGGTGAGTCAGCGGGTATGGCTTTTCTCTGTTCACCATTTTGTACAATTAAGTTTAATGATTCCAGATTAATGGTTACAGTAAAATAGTAGAGTATTGTGTGTGATAGTTGGAATTATTGAATGCTGTTGTGAGGAAGAAATTTATTAAAGACACTGTAATGCCCCAGGAGTGATTTAGGCAGAGTTAAGAGCTCTCCATCCAGTCTAATTTTAGTCAGCTTACAGCCTGCTGGCAGTTTCTGCCCTGCATTTTGTTTCTTCATTTGCTGTGGACATGACATATTCTCCTATTCATTGAACCAATTTTTATGTATTGTTCTTTTTCATTTGCTGACAGCTGGGTGAGAAATGTAATCTGTTTATCTTACAGACAGATGTTCTCTTATTTTTAGAAGCTGTGTTCCCTAACATTAGTATGTTCTTCTATTTCCTGTTCTGTCTCCCTTAAAATGTGAGCAGAATATTCTTTTTTGCAGTCAGTGCGGGAAAGTGTTGAAGACAACATTAGTTTGTTTACCTCTTTTCACAGGGCTGTTAATGGGTCTCCAGCTCATTTGATTTACATAAGAAAACATTTGACTATCAGTTGTACAAGTCACATTCCCAGAGTGATATCAGAATTGTCATCTCCACACACTCTTATATCTGACCAGGTCTCTTTCTGTGTATGTGGTCCATTCCTTTGCTTATTTCCATTACTTATCTCAATAATTTTGTTCTCTTTTATTTTTTAAAGACATTATGAGATAGTTCCACCTCAATTTTCTTTTTTTTTTTCTGATAGTTAAGACATGTCATATTTAAAATATATGTTATTACATATATTTTTTCTTACTCAAACCTTTCAGTAAAAAATTTCCAGTATTCTTTTTCTTGCCATCATAACCTCCATAATGCTGTTTCAGTTTGATACACAACTGTCAGTATCCTGTTAAGTTTAGTTTTAACACAATGTAGTTTAGATTTTTTTTTTTTTTAAAGTGATTTTGTAGTATCTTCATTGTTTGCTTTCCAAAATTTCCACTTGTAAATTGTTATCCAGTGGCACCAATTTTTTTTCTGTGATAAGCAAATTCTGATTCAAGAACTTCTAGTCTGAAAACATGGTTGTTGTTTATAATTTTGATTGGCTTTCTGTTACTTTCATCTGTTCTGCTGGATTTGTCATCTGCTCTTTCATTTGATTAAGTATTCTTGTATCAGCTGTAAGCTTCTGTTGTTCCATTATATGTCAGTGCAGATGTCGGCAGTACGTTTTTTTCTTCGTAATGAAGCCGGCGACAGTGTAAACTTGCATCATTGATAAACACACTATGTAATATGAAAAAAGACGCTTTTCTTTACCTTTGAATTAATGTTCTTCGTAAAAGTTTCTCGATTAGTTTTTTTTTTTGTTTGTTTTTTTGTTTTGTTTTGAGAAAGCTGTTTAACACTTTGTTGACCACAGTTATTTACCCTGAAAAACCCCCAGTTCCCAGCCATTTTTCTGAAAAATGAACATTTTTGAGTGAACTTAGAAAAACATGCATATCTCTACTCACCCTTTAGGGAATGTAATCCAACTTGGTAGACAGACTCCCAAGACCCTCTAGTACTTCTTGAGGGTGTGATATCTTGTGAAATAACTATCTGAATGCAGTGGAACTTGACAACTTTGACCACTTTGACAAAAAAAAATTTGTTTCACTCTTTTTCTCATTGACCAAGCACACTCTGCACTTGCTAGATGATGCTTTTTTAGTGCCTTCATCCTCAGGATTCACCAGAACATGATTATTTACTATTCCAGACAATCGCTGTTGTGCATTGTTGATATCATGCGAACAAATCTTTCGTCTTTCCTTCATCAGTCGAAAGCTGCTGCTTCGGTTTATACAACTCTTGAAATTTAGGCAAAAAATAATCCAGCAGAGGTTTTATTTTACTAATTCTACTTGTTTCTGGAAATGTTTGAGAGTTGTCAGAGAAATGCAGAAGTGTCAGAAGATGCTCAAATTTAGCTCTGCTCATTGTTTTTGAAAATATTGGTGTTTCCAGAAGAGGGTCTGTTGTTCAGTGTGGCTTCCTAGTCTGGCCCATCAAAATGATCAATCCAAAGAATTTGTTAATGTCTGAATGTGTTATATTTTCAGACAAAAAGGCAGTAGTTTGTTCATATGTTGTGTCTGTGCACAGTATACATTTTCATGATGAGGTAACAGTTTTAAAAAAATCATTGCCAAACACTGTACTGAAAATTTCCTCCATGCTGTCTTGTTTGTTTACATTCACTGAAACACCAGAATTTCCTATAAATTTTTCAAGAACTGGTGTAGAATCAATGTTACTCCACACACCTATATCACTGCTAACTATATCACATAAAAAATATGAAATACTTACTGTTGAAAAATCATATCCTGACTTCGAATCACAGTCACACTATCTCTGGAATTTTCACTTCTGACACAGCAACACTGTGCCTAGTTATCGTATTTTTAATCAGATCGCCGTCACAGAAATCACTTTGAAACACATCAATTTCATTACTAGAATCATTAAACAGTGATTTTTATTCATTACTAGGGTAGTCTGACAAAAGATTCTGGGCATAATTCATTGTACTGTCACAGTAACATCGAGCGTAACGTGCTCCGCCATTTGCACAAAATGTCGACTTGGCGAAATCTCGTAAACACGTGTTTCCGACAGCTAAACTCGCGAGATTTCTATTTTTTTTTAAGTTACGAAGATTAAAAACAATATTTTATTATATTAACTTTGCAGTAAAAATACAAACAACCAAAAATTACTTTAAATAACACGCTAGAAACAGTTTAAATAAGACGACCCTCGAATACGGCAAATCCGCCTTTCGGTCAATAACGCACGGAAACCAGAAATACGGATTTTCCCGTATTTGGTCAACAAAGTGTTAATGTCAGAATCTTTCACTCTGGGGTATTTTTGTTTTTGATTAAACAAAAAAAATTTCTGCATTAACTGTTCCACCACAGGTTTGTGATCTTCACATACACAATAGTGGTTTTAGAAGGTACCTGCACATTTCCGTCTTGAAACATTTATATTTTTAAATGAAACAACATTAGTATACATTATCGGTATTAACATGAATGTTATCTTAGCAGAATAATAATATTTGACCATAGGACTTCTCAGAATATGGTTGTGTTTATAAAGTGTGTGTAAATTAAGAAATAAACTGAAGAATACTCATTTATTTACGTACACTCTTATGGTATTTTAAGTTAGTGGAATCAAGGGTTGATACAAAAAAAACAGCTGCCTGATTTAACAGATCAGATTTGTATTGGTATTTCAAAGTCATTATTTGTTTGTTATGTTTTGTTGTAAATCTTTTTTTTTCTTCTTATTCCATAATTTCATTCTTAGTAAATGAGTAAATAGAATTATTGCTCTTATACCAGTTAAAAAAAAAAACCAAGTTAAGATTATTCAATTCAAATGTAATATCCACCCTCATTTATGCATGTGAAAGTTGGAAAACAATTAAAGAAATAGACAAGAAATTAGACTCATTTGAAACAAATGCCTAAGGAAAATGCCCAGTATAAAGTGGAGCAAATTCAAGAACAATGCAGAGATCAGACAGATGAGCAAACAGCAACCTGTCTCATGGATGATCAGAAAAAGAAGATGGATTAGAAATCCAGAAAATAGTTGGTGTTCAACCGCTAAAGGAACGTAGAGACACAAAGGTCATGACCATGGGAGAGAAATTCCTCAGCTCTGTAAGCCATCCCCTGAAGGAGAGATTCAATTACTTGGAACTAAGATGGCTTAAAAGAAGCATCTTCATTCATCAGGCCAAGCGTATGCGTAAGCTGATACCTGACCTTCCAGCTGTAGTCGCTCCATTATCATTTGTACCAGAGCATACACCATGGAAAGAAGCAGATTATACACAAATAACTATTCAGACTGAAGTGAAAGGTGTGCAGAATGGTGAGATGCAAAGCAGTCTTGTAAGATCAACAGCTACACTTAGTGTGCTAGATGACAAATATCCATGTGACACCTGGATACGTGTGTATACAGACAGATCTGCACACAATGCCATAAATAATAGAGGGGCAAGAGCACATATTGAATATCCAAACAACACCACTGACAAGATTTCCATACCCACTGGAAAATACTGCAACAACTATGATGCAGAAATTAGGGCAATTATTGCTCTAGTTGAAAAACTATCAGACTCCAGAATTGATATGTGCCCCGTAGTAATGCTCACAGATGCAAGATCAGTACTGGAAGCTCTTCAGTGCAACAAACTACTAGATCTTAAGGATGCCTTGTCAAAAATTGGCTTACAACATGGAGTCACTTTGCAGTGGATTCCTCCCACTGTGGGATACCAGGCAATGAGAAAGCTGACCATCTGGCCAAAGAGGGCACTGAAATGGAGCAACCAGACATATCAATCACCTATAATCAGAAGAAAAGCATGATAAAAACCTACAGGAAGCCACAAACACCACTACATGATGACTATTATATGCTAAACAGAAAGGAAGAAGTCACCATTTTCCATCTCCGAGCAGGACACAGCCGACTCCGAAGTCATATGTATACAAAGTTTAAGGTTGGTACTACTAATCTATATACATGTGCCCAGGTGCCCCAAACTGTGGAACATATCCTCCAGAACTGCACCAACTATGAGACACTGAGAAATATAATTACTGGCCCAATGAAACCACTAAAGAAGATAAGCTCTATGGTTCCATACATGAATTACAAAAACAGTGAAATTTATCCAAGAGACAAGAATGCAGATATAGACAGACAATGCGAACGAAGAAGAAAAAGAAGATGGACATATGTCAATCATGTGATGAGAAGAAACAGAGAATCCCAAAACAAGCTATTAAGTGGAACACAACAGGCTGAAGAAAAAGAGGTTGACCACATGAAACACTAAAGAGTACATTGTTATCAGAGGCCAGTTTAGTGGGTATAACATGAAGTTGAAAAGCTCATCAAAAACAGGAAAACTTGGCAAACTACCATGCGAACCCTATGTGACATTTAACAGCATTAGAACGATGTAAGATACCAGTTGTTTATTTACTGTACACAAGTAGGGACTGATGATTATGTCATGTAGGATTTGTGAAAGCTGAGTAAAGTTGGGGTGAAAAAGTTACCCATCTGTCAGTTGTTTTGTAAAACTTGACAGTCTTTTTTTACTAACTGTGTGATTAGTATGCATTGTGGTCTCAGGACTATACAGTTTCTTATCCTACTCTCTCTCTCTCTCTGAACCTTAAGTGCCCAGGGCACATGGAGCTTCTGCAAGGGTTTTCCACAAATGCCTGTCCTTTGCCTTTTTTTCCCGCTCTTGTCCAGGTGAGCCCTCTGTTGCTCAACATCCTTTCTGTTGTTTTTCTCCATGTCTCTTTTGGTCTACCCTTACTTCTGTTCCCCTGTGGTATCCATCTTAGTGCTGTTTCTGGTAGTGAGTTGTCAGTCATTCAGAGCACATGTCCCAACCATCACCAGCGTCTTTCCTCAATAATTGCTGTCAGTGGCATCATATGCATTTCTGCCAACAAGATGTTGTTTTTTATGGTGTTTGGCCAAAATATTTTTAAAATTTTTCGTAAACATTTAGCCTGGAAAGAATTTAACTTGTTTTCTATGGTTTTGGTGATTTTCCAGCATTCACTTCCATAGAGTACTACACTTAGAACATTAGTCTTAAATATCCTCTTTTTTATCTTCATGCATAGTTTTTTAAATTTCCATATAGTCTGCAGCATTGCAAAAGCCTGGTTTGCTCTAGTAAGTCTGCTATTGATGTCCTCTGTGCTGTCTCCATTTTCTACTACTCTACTGCCAAGATATACACATTCGTTGAACTCCTCCACTAACTTGCTATCTGCTCAGAGTATATTTCTGTTGTTCACATTTTGCTTCATTAACTTTATCTTTCCTACATTGATCTTTAGTCCTATGTTCTCATTCTGAGTTAGCTTGTTTATTTTATCTTGCATATCTTTGTGGCTGCTTGATAGTAGACAACTGTCGCCCGCAAAGTCAAGGTCCTCCAATACTGTGTCGAGAGTCCATTGTAATCCCCTGCATTTTTCTGATGTTTTCTTATCCTACTGGTGCCCAGTATTCTATTCCGTGTTAGTCTCACATCTTTCTCTCACATCTAAAGTGGCTGGTAATTTTCAAGGCAATTGCTGTCTGCTTCTTCTGTCATGTTACTTTGCTGTTAATTTTGACACAGAACTGTACATAATGAAAAGAAGCTATTAGAGAGTGACATTTCATGGGGTATTTGAAGTATTGAATGGCAGATTTATTTGTCTCTGAATTTGCTTTGTAGTCTAAACATTTTCAAAATATTGCAAATATCATTTTGAAATATGTAATATTGTCATTTTTTTTGTTTTAATTTCCAGTAATTGAATATTTTTTTCATTATTGCTGCTGTGTTTGCAAAATATGTGTCATTGTAGGCATATTACTTACATGAAACTGATCTGCAATATAATGAAAACTTACAGTAAACCTTTTGATTTTTCAGTCCCAGTATTTGAATCCATTGCTGGGCTGTCTAACAAAAGAGACACAGAGGTATGAAAAAAAAATGTTTTCTGTAGTTATCTTCAGATTCACTAATATACAGTTAATATTGAGATAGAAGCAAGGATACTGCTAGGTGAAGATGATGCCCCAAGAAACACTTTGTTCCATGTAATCAGCCTAGTACCCAACATGGTTTTTATGGTGGTAGAGTGTGCCTATAAGCATGCTTCTAATGTGTGGTGTGGAAATTCAGTCAGGGTGCTGTAATCACACCTAATCATCTATCATAGTGCCTGAACTTCAGTATTGTCACATCAGTTTTTATAGGGAGAACATACAAAATTCACATTTAAAGTTACATTATTTATTCAGTCACTGTAAAACAGTACAATAACTTAGCTGAACAAAATCCAAAACTATAGATCTTGTGGTTACATTTTTTCAGAATTATCCCAATCTTCTCTTAAACAGAAACTCTTAATTTCCTCTGTGGAGACCCCCATAATTTTATGGGGCCAGAGAATGAACCAGGAGAATGTAATTGAACTATCAAACATCATAGACCAATTGGCCGTCATCTGTCCTGAAGCCCCCAGAGTGACTGGAAAGCCAGAAAGTGACAAAGTAAGTGATTGTAGTCAGAACACTGTGTTTAAATTAAGTGTATACATAGAACATTCATACATAGAACATTATAGATTATGTGAAATTATCATTCTTTTCTTGATAAACTTTTTCAGGTTTGATATTTTTCTTTTCATTATATGTTTTGCCAAAATTTATTGGTGCTTGTTTTGTTTGTTTGTGCAGTCTCCCTGTAATTGCAAGCTGTTGTTCTTTGCAGTTGATGCTGAAGAAATGTTGAGGCACAGCATCATATCAGTGTGGGAGCGGGTTATTGCAGCTATTTTTTCAGTCCTGGAGTACAGCTAAAAAGCAGGGGGTGTGCAGTGCTTCTTTAGCAGACTCCAGCACATGGGGACTATGGCAGTCCTGCCCTGTTAGCCAGGCTAGGCCTGTTGTTGGGGGTACCACATAGGTGGGACAGGGTCTTGGTCAACTATGGTTCACTAACCCTGACTCTAGCATATCAGCTGTGGGTCGCTGATTGCCTTATCGGACAGCGTCTTCACTCTTGTTTATCAATGTAAAAGCTGTGAGCTTGCAGAGCATTTTATATCAGCATACCATTATATACAACTGCAAACAGCAGAGAATGGACTGCCGGGCCAGCAACCCAACTGAAACAACTCTATTTGCACGTCTTGCAAAACCCAACCCCGGAGACCACATCAGCAGCTTATGTTGTAGAGTCCAGTGTGCAATCTCTAGGTAGCACACAGTAGACACCACCCACAAAAATCAATTACATTGGTTTTGTTTCAAAGCTACATCATTTGGTTATGTGTAAGGTTCTAAGGACTGTCATAGCCAGAGGTGGGGTGGAGGATATGCTCTCCACTCCAATTAAATATCTTCAAAGTGTGCGTCTCAAATAGCCTCTGACAGTCAAGTCCAATTCCTGGCCTTCTTGTGGCGGAACTGTTCAAACTGACAGGAGAAGGGACAAAGGCAAATATCTGGCACTAGAAAGCCAGATGCTTTGGATAGATGAGAATCTTGTTTAGTAGCTCATCTGAGAGAAGGAAAACTCTGATTTAAAACCCTCTGCTGGTGAGATTCTTCAGCTGCCGTGCATGGAGTGGGGCTCCTCCCGACTAGTGAAGAAAGGCGCAAATGGGGTTGCCACACGGCGCCACCGTGGAAAAGGTGAAAGAAAGGATTAAGTGAAGTAATCAGTAGTCTCAAGGTCAGGACTGCTCAAATCACGGCACCTCTGCTCTGGAGGTTGGCCATGTCCTATGTGCACTCATACCTGCCGAATTGCCTGAATCGGCTTAACCCAGGGGTTAAACTAAGACACTGCTGGCAAGATTCTTCGTCTGCCACGCGTGGGGTGAAACTCCTCCCGGCCAATGAAGAAAATATGAATAGGGTTGCCGAACGGCGCCAATGTGAAAAGGTGATGGAAAAGGATAAAGTGAAGATTAATCGGTATGTCCAGTAGTCTCGCGACGAGAGCTACTCATAACATGGCACCTCTGCCATGTCCGATGTACACCCATACTGGTGAAACATGCTTAAACCAGGGGTGAAACTTGATGGCTGCTCATGTCGCAGTACCTCCACTCTAGAGGTCGGTCATGTCCTAAACATGCCCATACTGGGATAATACGCCTAAACCAGCTCAACCAAGGGGTGAAACTCACTAGTGGCAAAGATTCATCCTCCTTGACAAAAGCTCCATCCTGGTCACAAGTAGGAAGAGTAGCGGCCATGACCACAAAATGCTGGAGTCGGATACAATGGACCAGTGCAGTCTAGATAGGCAACCACCTCTCACCCGGCGGGAATGTATGCATATTCTAATCATGCTGAGGTTTTCCGGTGAGAAAGTCCAACGCTGGGCTGGATGGGCTGTCACCTCTCACCTGGCGAGGATATACTGATATCCAAACCACGTCGAGGTTTTCCGATGAGCAAGTCAACTCTAGATTAAACTGGTGCAATGAAAACCACAATGTCATGCAATCCTGCTTCTGCAACCCACCAAGAATACAGGCTCAAGCCCCACGATACGCTGAACCTCAGGTGGTCCTTTCAGGGATCTCTTGTGGCTCTCTCAGGGACCACAGGACTGATCAAGGATCACAAGAGTAAATTTAGCAGGATCACGGGGTGATCTTTGTTGTAGAAGCGAACGAAGAAGAAGAAAAAGGTTATGTGTAAAACATAAAAGCTATTACCCTGTTCTACTCTACCAAAAACTTTTCATGGAAGCTTAAATTTTTTTTTTTCCCTCTGAAATTGTCTCCACAGACTGTGTTATAAAAGTAGTTACTTTATTAACATTATCTTTATAAGACCTTACAAGTGAGAAGTTTTTTTACATTTAAGAAATATACTCTCCAGAAGCAGTCTCTGTTACATCTTTGTTAAATTTTATGATAGTTTTCTATAACACATTAATTTATTATGTCTGATAATACAGATATATGCGGCTCAGTACAGTGAAGATCTATGTTGGTATAGGTGTACAGTGCGGTATATATTTAGTCCTGAAAGGGTAGGTGAACTGTTTTAATTTGTACAATATTGTTTAATCTTAATCAGAACAACTGAGTTGTGAGAGAAAATTTCAGTATTTTTTATGGTCTTGGGGCCTTAATAGAACATTTATAGTCATTCTTAATTTCTAATTTCAAGCAAGCATAAACTTTGTTAAAAATGTTTTCCTTATCACATTGCATTTTTTAATTAAAATAGACTTAATAATTAACTTTCTAGAAGCAGTCTTGTTTTTTTTTTTAAGATGATTGGGTGGTAGTGGAGTTCTTTTTATTGTCCATTTGTTGAAAATGAGATATCAGTAGGTTTTAACTCCTTTGTTTTATTGTTTTATTTTGTTATTCCATTGTGTAAAACTTAATTATGTTTTTTTGAAGTGCTTTAAAGATGTATTCCTTGGGTCTGTTTTCAAGTGAACATTTTAAAAGTTCTTTAGATGTTCCATATGTTTTCAGACAAGGTTTGTAACTAAATATAAAAACTTCAGAATCTCCTGCTTGGGCTAAATCTTGTGAGTGAAGATGACTATTCTAGGAAGATTATGCTTAATCGAGGCACGCATATTAAAGCTAGTTGAGAAAAGCCAAAAAAATTATCTAATAAATTTAATGATCTTCATCTTGGCATTGATGCAAGTCAGTTATAAGGATCTGGCATCTTTGTCCATCTTTATATATTGAAGTGCAACATTTCTGTTTTGTTTGCATCTGTTATTAAAAGTAATATGAGACTTAAATGAAGTCCATTTCAGCATTGAGTAGAACTTAATGGCTGTTAGTCATGAACTAAGGAGAAAATGATGTTTCTTTTTTCCTGTTGTGTGTGCCAATTGGATCTTAGTAATGTTACTTTTATTTTACCTAATTAAATATAAGAAATACTAACAATGAATACATTTACTAATGATGTTTCTGCAGGTCAAAGTGCAATATATTGACTTTGGGAACACTGAGGAATTGAATCCATCCAATTTGGTAGAGTTACCAAAATCCTTGACTACTCTTCCTCCATGTGCATTGAAGTATGTTCTGCATTCTCTGTGGTGCACCAGCAATCAAGACTCTGCTGTAAGTTTTTATTTTTATATAGTCAAGGAAATGTTTATAGAATGTTCATTGAAGATTTAGATTAACTCTTTATGATGATGACTCATTTGTGGCTTTGTATGAGTAAAAAAAAAAATTTTTTTAAAATAGCAATCTCATTTTGTTCTTTGCTTCCAGGATTCAGATTTGAAATGGTTATGTAGACCTCTGGTCATTGGCATAAAAACATGGCAACTATGTTTTTGTTTATTTTTTGTTTGTTTGTTTGGTATTGAATTTTTTTTTTTTTGTGGTGAAAGAATTTAAGTTGCCAGGTAATTAATTTTAAGTCACAGAAAAGAAGTTAAATTTTGATTTTAATTATAATGTATTCAGAAAATGTAAAAATTCACCATTCTGTAACTAAAATTTGTGTCAGACTAAATACTTGTTTTGTTTTCCTTCAGTTTTTTAATATAGTATTGTGCTATTTTGCTGTGACCAGAATATTTTAGTTGTCTTGTTGTAATGTATTTCATTATTTCTCTTTTCAGTTTCAGGTGATTTAATATTTGTGTGTTTTATTTTCTTTCCACAAATTTCGGCTGACAATATATATTTCCACATTTCAGGAATTCAGTTTTTTTTTTTTCTGTTTTCTTGTTTAAAGTGTACCTACATTTGAGGTCTTGTAAATCACAGTAATTCATGTAATCACATGTTTTCATTCAGCATTGCTATGTTTTTCTTTATCTGTCCTACTTGGATGTAGTCTGTCCTAGCCTTTCCCTCTGCAACTTTCACTTATGTATCTAAATCAGTGTTGATTGCTGTGCACAAATGCAAGATTTTGACATTGTGTGTGTTCTGTCCTCCATCTCAGCAATGTTGTTTACTTGAAGGTCTTGTTTGATACGTTATTAAAAGACTTCAAAGGTCTCTTTATACCTCTTGTATCATCTTTTTTTTTTTTTCCACTTATTTTCTCTTCTTAGGAATATCATGTCTTGTCCAGCATGACAGCATATATACTTTTAAATATTTTGCTTTTGTGTTGAGTACTCAGCTAGCAGTAGCTGTTTATCTCATAAAGTTTCAGCCCGATCAGTTTTGTATGTTAATTTTATGTGTCTTTCCGTACAGTTTTTCTTTTTTGCTCATTATCTTATTTTGGTTTTTTTTTCCACATAGTAGATATAAATCACTATTGCAGTCAACATATTATAATGCTTTTGTAGCTAGAAGTTCGTTTTTTAAAATTCCCTGAAAAATAATATTTATTAGAAAGTTGAATTTCTTCAGTTTTGGAAGTTTAAGTCAGGTAATAAAAAAAAAAATTATACGAGTGCTTTAAAACTAATTAAGCAAAAACTGTGGTTCTCATATCAACCAGGCAATTAAATTTTTGAAAGAGATGGTTGAAGGAAGGGAAGTAGATGCCTACACGAAGGCCCGCCTCTCTGACCACACTGGTTTCTTTGCTGAGATATACATTGATGGCATGTGCGTAAATGAGAAGATGCTGGAGAATAACTTTGCTTTCAAGAAACCAGGGCTGGAACAGAGGGGACTGAAAGGCAGAATTCAGGGACCAGAGGGAGACGGCACTAACAACAACAGGTCAGCTGCTGTTATTATGCAGATTGTGTTAAATTGTTACTTTGTTTTTATCAAAACGTGAAGTGTTACGTGCAACAGCATGCTTAAATGAAGCAGAAAATAAGGTTTACCAACTTCAGTACTGAGTTTAAGAACGAATAGGATCCACAGTATCAAAAGAAGAGCATGTTGTTTAAATGTTCCAACAAGTGTGTAGCAAAGTTTTAATTTAAAAATATGAGAACACTTCAACTAGTTTGAGTAAATCAGATATATTATTTTGTGATGCCATTAAATCATATTACAAACACAGTGATCAGTTTTTGTAATATATCCATAGCACAAAATAGAGATTAAACTTTAACTTTGAAGTCACATATTTATATTTGTTGATCATGATTTTTTTGTTTTACTTAAAAAAAATTATTCACAAAGTAATTCACTTACAATGGTCTCTCTTGTCCAACTGCAGTTATAAAGGAGGCCAGCTGAATCAGCGAGAAGGGCCAAGGAAATTTGAAACTGAAAAGGATGAAATTAACAACCTTCGATGGAAACTTAAGGTAAACTCGGTCTTAAAAAAAAGAGAGAGAAAAAAAAAGATCAGAATGCCAGGATAAGTGGAAAATAAATGCAACACAGAGGTCTACTTTGTAATTTGAGCTATTGGTTTATGGCATCTTTTACTCTGTTAGAAATATTAGGAATAAGTCTGTTAGAATAACTGGAAACCTTTTGAAAATCATGCTCCATGTGCTCTGCTTTTGTAGAATGCTTCCAGTGCACAGAGCCCAATTAGAACCATGACTGTTTATTTGTGTCAACACTTATGTGCAATATGTAGCCTTATTATGATGAGAAGAACCAACTGTATTGTTCTCTATTTTTTTTTTCCTATGCAGAATTTACAAACAGAGTATACTAGTTTATCCAACAAGGCACAGGAAAATGATTTATCTGCCCAGGTATGTCAGTTATATATTCAGCTGAAGTCAACTTCAAACAGGTTTTGTTATTTTTTTAATGCAAGTTAATTAACATTTTTATTGGTGTAGAAACTTGAAACTAACAGAAAGAGCTTTAGAAGTACAGAAAGATCTCTAATTATGCTTCATTGATTACACCAAGGGATTCGACAAGGTGAAACATAATGAAATTATTAAAATGCTTGAAGACATCAATATAGACGGCAAAGACCTGAGGATTGTAAAACATCTATACTGGCAGCAAGAAGCAGCAATTTGAGTTGAAAATAGAACTGAAAAATATCAACCTATAAAACAATGAGTGGGACTAGAATGTGAACTATCTCCAGACCTTTTTTCTTTGTACAGCCAGAATATTCTAGAACGATCATCACAGTACCAGGCATAAAAATTGGAGGTTATTAGAAGAATGTTGTGAATCCCCTGGACAACAAAAATAACTAATGAAGAATGTATGAGAAAAGCTGGATAGACAAAAAAATCTTGTCAAAAAAATAAATGAGACACAGTGTACTTTCATAGGACATGCAATGAGAAGAGGGGCATTGAAAATATTAAAACAACAGGAAAAATAGAGGGGAAAAGATCAAGAGGAAGACCAAGAGAAATGATACTGGATGGTGTGAGAGGAGATCACCAACTGAGCTGATGGCTTGTATGAAGGATCATGTATTCTAGAGAAGCATAATAGCCAATGCCAGTCGGCACAGCACCTGATGATGATGATGAGAGACTTGAATTGGAAACCCTTGACAACAGATTCAGTGAATGGCTATTTTTATATTTTGGAACTGACCCAAGAAGCAGGTTTCTCAATGTCGTGTCAATTCATGTCTCATGAGACTAGTTAAAACATGACAGTATTTTGGATTCAGGATCACTATAAACAGATAGGACTGGTCTTCAGTGTTGCTTCCATAGCTTCTGATTAAGTAGTCTTTAAAATAAGCTCTATCTTTGTTTGCTAATTTGTCTCAGATGTGATACACCAGGATATGATGTTGCAAGTAATATTCAGTTGACCTCTATATTTTTAAAATATTTATATTCTCTTTAGATAATATTCACTTGATCTGCATCTCTTTCAGTTTTAAATGTTTATATTCTCTTTAGATAAGGAATCTCCAGGTATTGTCCAGTATGGTGAGGAAGCTACGGTAAGAAAACCATGCATTATATTTTTATTCTCTGGTATCATCTGTGTTATTAGCATTAAATGACATGGAATCTTTAAAAAAAAAAATCAGAATTCTTAAATTTTTAAAAAAGCTTGTTAAGAGACCTAATAATGATAAATATATTTTTAAATATATTTTTAACTCCTAAAGTGTCAACATTTTAACATTTATGAGAGAATCACACTGCATCACACTGATGATTATCTAAGCTGTATAGACTTGCAGGTTATATATTTGCTACTAATATAACAGCCATTGACTGATACTGTTTTTTTTTTTTTTTGTTTACATTGTTTAGCAACATAAGAGATGTTTTAGAATGTATCAGCAATTTTTAATTGTATTTTAAAAAGCAGTTGGGATGATGAGCAAGTTTTTAATTTCTGAAAAAAAAAATTGAATTGTTAACCCTAGGCAGATAAAGATTTGTAGCCCTATAAAAATGATGAACTTTCAAGTTTTTTTTTAATATTATTAAAAATTGAACAAGTGCACATAAGTATGTAATAAAATTATAATAATTTTGTCTGTATTTGTATGTGCACTATATTTTTTGGTGATATTTCATTAGTGATTCTTTGCAATGGTTTAAGAGCACAGCCTGTTAATTATAATTTAGATGTTATAAAGCATTGAGGGACTAAATTTTAAAAAAAGTCCCAACACTTCATCTGTCAAATTCCTATAACAGAACACGCATATTATCTTTGCTCATTCTTGCTTATTTAAAAATTGATGCCTGAATGTCATATCTGCTGTTGTAAAATTATTTTTAACAGAAACTGAGTGCTTTTACAAACACATAGCAGATGTTATTGTTGACCATAGTCTTTATCGCCCTGGTCTTTTCTTCATCTGCTTATAACAAAACTTGGCAAATCTCGTTGCTGTGTGGATATATTCAATATCAGCTTCATATTTGTCAGACAACAAACAACATGAATTCTTATTAGTGCCTAGACCAGGGTTGCCAAAGCATTTTGAAAATTGTGACAAATTTGAAGAAAAAAAAAAGTTTTTTTTTAAAGAACTTTCCTCACTTGTCATTTCAAGTTTTTCCATTCCATCTCTTTCCAACCTATTTTGGAGGTCCTATGAATTTTTATTGGGTGTAGAAACGCAGCTGTTTTTATTTTGATCTTCTTCTCTTCCTCTTCTACTTCCTCTTCTTCTGTCTTTCTAGAACTGCGAGCTGGTGTTCTTTGCAGCCGATGTGGTGAAGATGTAGAGGCACAATATCATGTCATAATGGGAGTGGATTATGGCAGCTGTTTTTTCAGTCCCTGACTGCAGCTAAAAAAAGCAAGGGTGTGCAGTACTTCTTTAGCAGACTCCACCACCATGAGATCTGTAGTGATCACTGCCCCATTGGCCAGGTTAGGACTGTTACTGGGATTACCAATGGAGAGGTAGGACAGAGTCTTGGTCAGCCATGGTTACAAACCCTGGTCCCAGCATGTCAGCCATGAGTAACTGGTTGCAGTGAAAATTCTTATTTTGGTAAAAGTGTGTATAAATTAATAATTTTGTCTGTATTTGTGTGTGCACTATATTCCTTGGTAATATTGCAGCGGTTATATTTTATCGAAGAATAGAGCATATTTAGATGTTATAAAGCTTTGAAGGGACTGTTGGAAAAACTAGTTCAGACTGCTCATCAATGTGTGCTCCATATTACCTGTGGTCAGAGATAAAGTTCAGCTCTTGTATCCATATATTGCTTCTTCATACTCTCGGTTATTCAAAAGTGTTTGTCTGAATGTCATATTTGCTGTTATTGTAAAATTATTTTTGATAGAAACTGAGTGCTTTTACAAACACATAGCAGATGTTATTTTTGACCAGTTTTTATCGCACTGGTCTTTTTTTCATCTGCTTACAACAAAACTTGGCAAATCTCGTTGCTGTGTGGACATATTCTATATCAGCTTCATATTTGTCAGACAACAAACAACATGAATTCTTATTAGTGCCTAGATCAGGGTTGGCAAAGCATTTTGAAAATGTGTGACAAATTTGAAGGAAAACAAATTTTTTTTTTTAACTATCTGTATACTGGGTTTTTTTTAATCTCAGAAGACCAGTGGTCACCTCAGTGTGGTAAATTTCTTAAAGTGGAATAGGATGGTTGTCACATTTAGAAGGATCGCAAAGACATATTCTGATTTGCAGTCTGACATATTATACATTGCTTTAAACAGAAAAAGTTGTATATTGTTTTTCTAATAAAATTGTTAGTATTTTGTTAATATATAACGGAAAAAAGAGCTAAGAATTGAAAAGAAGGAATAGAAAATTATTATGAAAAATATTCCTACTTACCCCATCAAGTTAATCCATTCTACAGTTCGACATTGAATAAATTGTACACAAACACCATTACCTCACAGAAAATATACAATAATTATTTATTTACAGTTAATTTACAGTCTGCAATACACTAATAACATGACAACATGAGAGCGGCAATCTGTAAGCTTAGAAAATAGATTTTTTAAACTTGCATATTTTGTAACAATATGTCGCAGATTTTCACCACGTGAGATGCTTGTAAAATGCCGGATGGCACTTCTACCATCCGGTTTGGCCAGATTTTTAAGTATCTTATCTTATATCCTTCCCATGCCGTTAAACGTCACATAGGGCTCGCAAAGTAGTTCGCCAATTTTTCCTGTCTTCGGTGAGTCTTTCATCCTCATCAAAGGATTTTATGCCCATTAATTTGGCCTTTCTTAATAATGTCCTCTTCAGAGTTTCACGCGGTCAGCCTCTTTTTCTTTGGCCTGTTGTGTTCCACTTGATAGCTTGTTTTGGGATTCTCTGATCATTTCTTCTCATCAAGTGACCAACATATGTCCATCTCCTTTTCCTGATCACCCATGAGACTGGTTGTTGTTCAGTCATCTGAAGTATAGATTTTTAAGTGTTTCTCTCTCTCTGAACCTTAAGTGCCCAGGGCACATGGGGCTTCCACAAGGGTTTTCCACAAATGCCTGTCCTTCGCCTTTTTTTCTGCTTTTGCCCAGGTGAGCCCTCTGTTGCTCAACATCCTTTCTGTTGTTCTTCTCCATGTCTCTTTTGGCCTACCCTTACTTCTGTTCCCCTGTGGTGTCCATCTTAGTGCTATTTTTGGTAGTGAGTTGTCAGTCATTCGGAGCACATGTCCCAACCATCGCCAGCATCTTTCCTCAATAATTGTTGTCAGTGGCCTCATCTGCATTTCTGCCAATAAGATGTTATTTCTTATGGTGTTTGGCCAAAATATTTTTCTAATTCTTCGTAAACATTTAGTCTGGAAAGAATTTAACTTGTTTTCTATGGTTTTGGTGATTTTCCAGCATTCACTTCCATAGAGTAGAACACTTAGAACATTACTCTTAAATATCCTGATTTTCATATTTATGCTTAGTTATTTTGATTTCCATATAGTCTGCAGCATTGCAAAAGCCTGGTTTGCTCTAGTAAGTCTGCTGTTGATGTCCTCTGTGCTGTCTCCATTTTCTACTACTCTGCTGCCAAGGTATACAAATTCGTTGACCTCCTCCACTAACTTGCTATCTACTCTGAGTATATTTCTGTTGTTCACATTTTGCTTCATTATCTTTGTCTTTCCTACGTTGATCTTTAGTCCTATGTTGTTTGCATTCTGAGTTAGCTTGTTTATTTTATCTTGCATATCTTTTTGACTGCTTGATAAATGTCGTCCGCAAAGTCAAGGTCCTCCAGCACTGTGTCAAGGGTCCATTGTAATCCTCTGCGTTTGTCTGATGTTGCCTCCTTCATTAACCAGTCTACTGCCAAGATAAATAATGCTGGTGATAGTACACATCTCTGTGTCACTCTTGTTTGTACCCTAAAGCTGCTGGAGGTATGTTCTCCACAGATCACTTTGCACTGAAAACCCTCATGTAGGGCTTTGATTACATTTACTATCTTGTGGGGGAGGCCATGCCATCTTAGGATTTTCCACAGTGCATCTCTGTTGACACTGTCAAAGGCTTTCTCAAAATCTATGAATAATGCATATGCTGTGCTATGCCACTCATTTGCCTGTTCTAATATTTGTCTAAGTACAGATATGTGGTCATGCATGATCTTCCTTTCCTAAATCCTGCCTGCTCTTTCCGAAGTTTTTCCTCAAGTGTTGGTACAATTCTGTTGATGATTATTCTGCAAAATACTTTACTGGTGAGTGGCAGTAGGGTAATGCCTCTCCAGTTTCCGCAGTCTCTGAGGTCACCCTTCTTTGGTAGTTTTACTATAAGCCCAGTTTTCCACTCCTCTGGGGCTTTTTCTAGATCCCAAATTTGTTGTAATATCAGGTAAAGTTGTTTTGGTGTTTCTGTTTCTTCTACTTTCAACATCTCAGCAGTCACTTCATCTTCATCTGGTGCCCTGTCTGATTTTAGCTTCTTTATCGCCTCCTTTACTTCACTTATTGTTATTGGTCCTGTATGATGTTTAGTTCCGTTTTTGCTTCAGGTATGTCTATTGTTTGTGCTGCTTGTGTTCTGTTTAGTAGGGTGTTAAAGTGTTCCCTCCATCTTTCAATTTTTTCTCTTTCTCCACTGACCAGTTGTCCATTTTGTGTCCTTACTGCACTTTCACATCTTGTATTGAAGTTTCCTGTCATCTGCTTTGTGATTTTATATATGGTTTTCATGTCATTTGTATATGCTGCTTTCTCTGCTGCTTCTGCTAAGTTGTCATAGTACTGACGTTTATCTTGACGGCATGATTCCTTCACTTCTTTTTCTTTTTGTGCATAATTACTTAAAACTTGTTCTTTAAGCCGTTGTGATTTGGTGTTCAGTAATTTTTTCTTGATTTCTTTTCTTTGCTCTATCTTTTCCCATGTGGTCTTGCTTATCCATTCCTCTTTTCTCCATTTCCGATATCCCAGCACCTCTTTTGCTGTTTCCTGTAGTGTTTTATTGAACTCTAGGATGGACATTTCTGCTTCGTCTTGTAGGACACTGAAGCGGTTCTTAAGTACTATTGAGAATTCATTTCTTGTTTGCTGGTCTTTCAGTTTTCTTGTATCAAAACGTATCTTTCTGTGTTTTCCGATTTTGGCTTTCCTTAATTTTAGTTTTATTTTTGCTACCAGAAGGTTGTGATCACTTCCTACATCTGCTCCTTTCCTTGCTCGCACATCTTGTAGCGACCGTTTCCACTTGTTGTTTATTAGTATGTGATCGATTTGGTTTTCTGTGGTTTTATCCGGTGACCTCCAGGTCACCTTATGGATGTTTTTATGTTGGAAAATTGTCCCTCTGATGGTCATCATGTTTTCTTCACAGAAACTGCATAGTCTTTTTCCATTTTCATTTATTTCTCCGATTCATTCTCTTCCAATGATTCTTCCTTCTATCTTCATTTCCTTCACCTACTTTTGCATTGAAGTCGCCCAAGATGAGTAGCATATCATGCTTGGGTATTGTTTCTACTGTGGCTTGGAGGCTGTTGTAAAAATCATCTTTTAATTCCTCTTCAGCTGCTTCTGTTGGTGCATAACAAACTATAATAGACAGCTTCGTGAATCTTGAGTTGAACCGTGCATATAATAATCTTTCATTTATTGGGGTCCATTTCAGCAATGCTCTTGATGCTTCTTTTGTTATAGTCAATGCTACTCCCCCTTCATGAAGATCCTCTTTACCTGACCATATTATTGTATCTTCTGTGTGCTGTGTTGTTAATTTCCTTCTGCCCTGTCCTGTCCATCTTGCTTCTTGTATTCCTAGTATGTCTAGTTTGTATCTGTGCATTTTCTTGATGGTTTGTGCTAGTTTTCCAGTCTGGTTAAGTGTTCTTACATTCCAGCTGCCTATTTGCATCTTGTGTTTAGGTTCCAGGAGGTCTGCAGTCGTGCTGGGGACTTCCAGTGGCTGGCTTTCATCCACAACCTTCATGGGCTCAGTTTCCTGATAAGCATTTCTCCTTCCACCTGCATTTGTTTTTTCCCTTGCTTCCGTTTCTGTAGCAGTCAGATAGTTTTTTTTTACCAGATAGGGTTGCTGGCCCTATGCCGAACCCTCTTTAGTCGCCTTTTACGATCATGCCTGGTAGGGTACGGTGGTCCTATTCTTTGCAGATCCCGGGTAGTTCAAAATTAGAGTCCAGTTCTAACCCAACTCATCCTGACGCAAACCCTAAACTCAATCATTGCAATATGCCCGTCCTAGTTGCCTGAAGATGAGTGAGCCCACGCGTGGTGCATCGGGAAGCATACAAAGAGTTAAAGAACTTTCCTCACATGCCAGTTCAAGTTTTGCCATTCCCTAGTCTAGACAGTATTTCTAAAACTAACTCAGAAGTTTTATTGTGTGATTAAAAACTCTGCATGTGCACATATTTGGAATCCCAAATAATTGAATCTTATTTATAGAAATTTGTTTGAAAGTTCCAAAATTAGAGTTTAGAGTATCATTGAAAGAAAAAAAAAGTTATAAATGGTACCATAATTGCTGGCGCATGATTATATCCATCTCTTTCCAACCTATTTTGAAGGTCCTATGAATTTTTATTGGGTGTAGAAACGCAGCTGTTTTTATTTTGATCTTCTTCTCTTCCTCTTCCACTTCCTCTTCTTCTATCTTTCTAGAACTGCGAGCTGGTGTTCTTTGCAGCCGATGTGGTGAAGATGTAGAGGCACAATATCATGTCATAATGGGAGTGGGTTATGGCAACTATTTTTTCAGTCCCTGATTGCAGCTAAAAAAGACAAGGGTGTGCAATACTTCTTCAGAAGACTCCACCACCATGAGGTCTGTGGTGATCACTGCCCCTTTGGCCAGGTTAGGCCTAATACTGGGATTACTAATGGAGAGGTAGGACAGAGTCTTGGTCAGCCATGGTTACCAACCCTGGTCCCAGCATGTCAGCCATGAGTAACTGGTTGCAGTGAAAATTCTTTTTATTTTCATAAAAGTGTATGTAAAGTAATAATTTTGTCTGTATTTGTGCGTGCACTATATTCCTTGGTAATATCATTGCAGTGATTATATTGTATCAAAGAGTAGAGCATATTTAGATGTTATAAAGCTTTGAAGGGACTGTTGGAAAAATTAGTTCAGACTGCTCATCAATGTGTGCTCTATATCACCTGTGGTCAGAGATAAAGTTCAGCTCTCGTATCCATATATCGCCTCTTCATAATTTTGGTTATTCCAAAATGTTTGTCTGAATGTCATATTTGCTGTTATTGTAAAATTATTTTTGATAGAAACTGAGTGCTTTTACAAACACATAGCAGATGTTATTTTTGACCAGTCTTTATCGCACTGGTTTTTTCTTCATCTGCTTACAACAAAACTTGGCAAATCTCGTTGCTGTGTGGACATATTCTATATCAGCTTCATATTTGTCAGACAGCAAACAACATGAATTCTTAATAGTGCCCAGACCTTAGTTGGCAAAGCATTTTGAAAATTGTGATAAATTTGAAGAAAACAAAATTTGTTTAAAGAACTTTCCTCACATGTCATTTCAAGTTTTGCCATTCCCTAGATTTAGAGTATCATTGAAAAAAAAAAAAAAAAGTTATAAATGGTCCCATAATTGCTTGCCCAGGATTATATCCATTTCTTTCCAACCTATTTTGGAGGTCCTATGAATTTTTATTGGGTGTAGAAACGCAGCTGTTTTTATTTTGATCTTCTTCTCTTCCTCTTCCACTTCCTCTTCTTCCATCTTTCTAGAACTGCGAGCTGGTGTTCTTTGCAGCCGATGTGGTGAAGATGTAGAGGCACAATATCATGTCATAATGGGAGTGGATTATGGCAGCTGTTTTTTCAGTCCCTGACTGCAGCTAAAAACAGCAAAGGTGTGCAATACTTCTTCTGTAGACTCCACCACCATGAGGTCTGTGGTGATCACTGCCCCTTTGGCCAGGTTAGGCCTAATACTAGGATTACCAATGGAGAGGTAGGACAGAGTCTTGGTCAGCCATGGTTACCAACCCTGGTCCCAGCATGTCAGCCATGAGTAACTGGTTGCAGTGAAAATTCTTTTTATTTTCGTAAAAGTGTGTGTAAAGTAATAATTTTGTCTGTATTTGTGCGTGCACTATATTCCTTGGTAATATCATTGCAGTGATTATATTGTATCAAAGAGTAGAGCATATTTAGATGTTATAAAGCTTTGAAGGGACTGTTGGAAAAATTAGTTCAGACTGCTCATCAATGTGTGCTCCATATTACCTGTGGTCAGAGATAAAGTTCAGCTCTCGTATCCATATATCGCCTCTTCATAATTTTGGTTATTCCAAAATGTTTGTCTGAATGTCATATTTGCTGTTATTGTAAAATTATTTTTGATAGAAACTGAGTGCTTTTACAAACACAAAGCAGATGTTATTTTTGACCAGTCTTTATCGCACTGGTCTTTTCTTCATCTGCTTACAACAAAACTTGGCAAATCTCGTTGCTGTGTGGACATATTCTATATCAGCTTCATATTTGTCAGACAACAAACAACATGAATTCTTATTAGTGCCCAGACCATGGTTGGCAAAGCATTTTGAAAATGTGTGACAAATGTGAAGAAAACAAAATATGTTTAAAGAACTTTCCTCACATGTCATTTCAAGTTTTGCCATTCCCTAGATTTAGAGTATCATTGAAAGAAAAAAAAAGTTATAAATGGTACCATAATTGCTTGCCCAGGATTATATCCATTTCTTTCCAACCTATTTTGGAGGTCCTATGAATTTTTATTGGGTGTAGAAACGCAGCTGTTTTTATTTTGATCTTCTTCTCTTCCTCTTCCACTTCCTCTTCTTCCATCTTTCTAGAACTGCGAGCTGGTGTTCTTTGCAGCCGATGTGGTGAAGATGTAGAGGCACAATATAATGTCATAATGGGAGTGGGTTATGGCAACTATTTTTTCAGTCCCTGACTGCAGCTAAAAAAAACAAGGGTGTGCAATACTTCTTCAGCAGACTCCACCACCATGAGGTCTGTGGTGATCACTGCCCCTTTGGCCAGGTTAGGCCTAATACTAGGATTACTAATGGAGAGGTAGGACAGAGTCTTGGTCAGCCATGGTTACCAACCCTGGTCCCAGCATGTCAGCCATGAGTAACTGGTTGCAGTGAAAATTCTTTTTATTTTCATAAAAGTGTATGTAAAGTAATAATTTTGTCTGTATTTGTGCGTGCACTATATTCCTTGGTAATATCATTGCGGTGATTATATTGTATCAAAGAGTAGAGCATATTTAGATGTTATAAAGCTTTGAAGGGACTGTTGGAAAAATTAGTTAGACTGCTCATCAATGTGTGCTCCATATTACCTGTGGTCAGAGATAAAGTTCAGCTCTCGTATCCATATATCGCCTCTTCATAATTTTGGTTATTCCAAAATGTTTGTCTGAATGTCATATTTGCTGTTATTGTAAAATTATTTTTGATAGAAACTGAGTGCTTTTACAAACACATAGCAGATGTTATTTTTGACCAGTCTTTATCACACTGGTCTTTTCTTCATCTGCTTACAACAAAACTTGGCAAATCTCGTTGCTGTGTGGACATATTCTATATCAGCTTCATATTTGTCAGACAACAAACAACATGAATTCTTATTAGTGCCCAGACCATGGTTGGCAAAGCATTTTGAAAATTGTGACAAATTTGAAGAAAACAAAATTTGTTTAAAGAACTTTCCTCACGTGTCATTTCAAGTTTTGCCATTCCCTAGTCTAGACAGTATTTCTGAAACTAACTCAGAAGTTTTATTGTGTGATTAAAAACTCTGCATATGCACATATTTGGAATCCCAAATAATTGAATCTTATTTATAGAAATTTGTTTGAAAGTTCCAAAATTAGAGTTTAGAGTATCATTGAAAGAAAAAAAAAAGTTATAAACGGTACCATAATTGCTGGTGCATGATTATATCCATCTCTTTCTAACCTATTTTGAAGGTCCTATGAATTTTTATTGGGTGTAGAAACGCAGCTGTTTTTATTTTGATCTTCTTCTCTTCCTCTTCCACTTCCTCTTCTTCTATCTTTCTAGAACTGCGAGCTGGTGTTCTTTGCAGCCGATGTGGTGAAGATGTAGAGGCACAATATCATGTCATAATGGGAGTGGGTTATGGCAACTATTTTTTCAGTCCCTGATTGCAGCTGAAAAAAACAAGGGTGTGCAATACTTCTTTAGCAGACTCCACCACCATGAGGTCTGTGGTGATCCCTGCCACAAAGGCCAGGTTAGGACTGTTATTGGGGTTACCAATGGAGAGGTAGGACAGGGTCGTGGTCAGCCATGGTTATCAACCCTTGTCCCAGCATGTCAGCTGTGAGTCACTGGTTGCAGTGAAAATTCTTTTTATTTTCATAAAAGTGTATGTAAAGTAATAATTTTGTCTGTATTTGTGCGTGCACTATATTCCTTGGTAATATCATTCTTCTTATATCTTATATCCTTCCTGTGCCGTTAGATGTCACATAGGGCTCACAAAATAGTTTGCCAATTTTTCCTGTTTTCGGCGAGTCTTTCAACCTCATCAAGGGATTTTATTCCTGTTAATTTGGCTTCTCTTAACAATGTCCTCTTCAGAGTTTCATGCGGTCTGCTTCTTTTTCTTTGGCCTGTTGTGTTCCACACGATAGCTTGTTTTGGGATTCTCTGATCATTTCTTCTCATCAAGTGACCAACATATGTCCATCTCCTTTTCCTGATCAACCATGAGACTGGTTGTTGTTCAGTCATCTGTCTTATCTCTGCATTGTTCTTGAATTCATTCCACTTGATGCCAAGTATTTTCCTTATGCATTTGTTTTCAAAAGAGTCTAATTTCTTTTCTATTTCTTTAGTTCCAGCTTTCGCATGCATAAATGAATGTGGATATTACATTTGAATTGAATAATCTTAACTTGGTTTTTGTGCTTACAACTTTTAAATTCCATATGTTCACAAGATTCTTGAAGATTGATGCTGCTTTTGCAATTGTGTGATTCTAACTTCCTTTTTAGTGTCACCATCCTGGTCTGTGTAGCTGCCAAAGTATGCAAATTGATTGACTTCTTCAATATCTGTCCCTTCTATGTGTATCTTTCCATTTTGATTAAGGGGAATTTTCATTATTTTTGTTTTGTCCTTGTTGATTTCAAGTCCTATTTTGCTAACCAGTGAAGACAGGATATCTGTTTTTTCTTGCATGGAATTCACATTGTTACTGATAAGAGTTATGTCATCAGCAAAATCAAGATCTTCTAGTTGGGTCCCATGTACCCAGTCAATACCTGTGTTACCTGTGCAGCATTTTTTCATTATGATGTCTGTTGTAATTCTAAAAAGTAAAGGAGACTGGATACATCCTTGTTTCACACCTGTTTCAGTCTGAAACCATTCACTCATCCCTTCTTCTGTCTTGACTGCACAAACATATCCATTGTAGAAATCCTTAATGATGTTGACAGTTTTAGATGGTATTCCATATAGACTTAAAATCCTCCATAATGAATCTCTGTGTATGCTGTCAAAAGCCTTTTTAAAGTCTGTGAAGTTCAATATTAATGGTTTTTGCTTTTCAATATGTTCTTCAAGTATTATTCTTAGAGTAAAGATCTAGTCGAGACCTCTTCACCCTTTTCGAAATCCTGCTTGTTCTTCTCTCATTGCAATATCCACTATATCTTTAAGTCTATTCAAAATGACCTTGCAAAATACTTTTGACACAACTGATATTAAGATTACTCCTCTCCAGTTGTTACAGTCACTAAGGTTGCCTTTTTTTGTATTTTAACAATGATTCCTTTTTTCCATTTAGAAGGGACCTTTTCTTCTTTCCAAATCTTATTAAACATTCTCTGTAGTTGTCTCATGTTGTCACTATTGATAGCTTTTAGCATTTCATCAGTTATTTCATCTTCACCTGCAGCTTTGTTGTTAGCCATTAAACTCAGTGCTGTTTCTTCTTCTTCTTCGTTCGCTTCAGCCACCAAGACCGCACTGTGATCCTACTGAATTTACGCCTGTGGTCCTCGTTAGGTCCCATGGTCTCCTGTGTGGTCCCTGAAGGACCACACGAGATCCCTGAGAGGACCGCAAGAGGTTCAGAATATCGCAGGGCTTTAGCCTGTATTCTTGATGGGTCTCTGATGCGGATTGCATGACACCATGGTTTTCGTTGCACCAGTTTAGTCTAGAGTTGGACATTCTCACCGGAAGACCTCGACTTGTTTAGGATATCAGTGCATCCCCGCTGGGTGAGAGGTGGTAGCCCACCTAGGCCAGAGTTGGACTTTCTCACCGGAAAACCTCGACGTGTTTTGAGATACCCGTGTATCACCGCCGGGTGAGTGGTGGATGCCCATCCAGTCCAGGGTTGGACTTTCTCACCGGAAAACCTCAGCGTAATTAGGATACGCAAACATCCCCACCGGGTGAGAGGTGGTTGCCTGTCTAGACTGCCCTGGTCCAGTGTCTCCGACTTCATCATTTTGTGGTTGTGGCCGCTACCCTTCCTAGTTGTGACCAGGATGGAGCTTTTGTCCAGGAGGACACATCCTCGCCACTAGTGACTTCCACCTCTGGGTTGAGCCGGTTTAGGCATATTAACCCAGTATGGGCGTATTTGGGACGTGACCAACCTCTAGAGCAGAGGTACTGTGACATGTATAGCCTTCAAGATTCACCCCTGGTGTGAACCGGTTTAGGCATAACTCACCAGTATGGGTGTATATCGGGCGTGACCGACCTCTAGAGCGGAGGTGGCTATCGGGCGTGACCGACCTCTAGAGCGGAGGTGGCATGACATGTCTAGCCATCAAGTTCCACCCCTGGTGTGTGCCGGTTTAGGCAAATTTCACCAAGTGCTGTTTCAATTTCATGCAATTTAATTTCATCTAGGCTGACATTTAGTTGTGGGGCTGGTAAGTCGGTTTCAAGGTTTAACAATCACATTTGGGTGTGGTTGATTAAGTATTTCTTGGAAGTGTTCAGCCCATCTTTGCTTTTGGTCTTTAGTTGATGTTAATAGTGTTCCAGTTTTGCTAAGGATTGGTCAAGCATTTAGATGTAATAGTACCTGTTAGCCTCTTTTGTATGTTATATAAAGTTTTGCTGTCTCCTGTTTCTGCTGCTTTTTCTGCCTCTTTTGTCATATTGTCTGTGTATTCTCTTTTATCCCTTCTATCTGAACTGTTTATGGTAATATAATGGTAATATTATTGCAGTGATTATCATAAAATAATGGTAATATCATTGCAGTGATTATATTGCATCAAAGAGTAGAGCATATTTAGATGTTATAAAGCTTTGAAGGGACTGTTGGAAAAGCTAGTTCAGACTGCTATCAATGTGTGCTCCATATTACCTGTGGTCAGAGATAAAGTTCAGCCCTCGTATCCATACATCGCCTCTTCATAATTTTGGTTATTCAAAAATGTTTGTCAGAATGTCATATTTGCTGTTATTGTAAAATTATTTTTGATAGAAATTGAGTGCTTTTACAAACACATAGCAGATGTTATTTTTGACCAGTCTTTATCGCACTGGTTTTTCTTCATCTGCTTACAACAAAACTTGGCAAATCTCGTTGCTGTGTGGACATATTCTATATCAGCTTCATATTTGTCAGACAACAAACAACATGAATTCTTATTAGTGCCTAGGGATTTGCAACCCCTAGTCTGTGCAGTATTTCTACATTCAGTGACATTTTGAGAATATATATTGAAGAAAAAAAAAGCAGCTTATGTATGAAGATTACAAGAACTTAATAATCCAGAGCAATAATTTAACTCAGAATCCGAAAACATCAGTTATATTCATATGTTTTTCTTTGTCTTCACCATCATGGTGTGTAATTATTTAGCTTTCAATTATTTGTGACCTCAGTGACACCTTGTACAAGCAATAGATTGTCATAATTTTTATGGTTTACCTACTAGTTGCACCTTACTCAGAATCTGTAGAGAAAAACAGTGAGTTTGCAGTATTTAAATAATTCCAGTTTTCATTGATGTCTCCATTTCCTTCTTTTTTCATGTCTTCATCTTTTGACTTGAGTTTACAGTACAGGTTCTTTGAAATTCATTGTAGTGGAGCTATATCTACTATTTCATTTGTCATGCTGTCATCTATAAATAGAAATCAGTGACAAATAACGTTGCTTTATGAAATATTAACAGTAAATTTTACAGAAATATATGTTAACTTTGCAAAACTGGAAAACTTTTGTCAGGGTTCAGAGAAGGTATAAAACATTAAAAACGTAAAGATGAAAATATCACCTGTCTGTTAGCTGAATCCTT
Source organism: Achatina immaculata (assembly GCA_009760885.1). Taxonomy (NCBI): domain Eukaryota; kingdom Metazoa; phylum Mollusca; class Gastropoda; order Stylommatophora; family Achatinidae; genus Lissachatina; species Lissachatina immaculata. The sequence goes on along the minus strand of CM019719.1, from coordinate 53,309,524 downwards.
TAAGAACAGCACTATTCAAATGGATTTTTGTAATGCCATCAGTGTTTTTTAAATTGTGGCATATTTGCAGGTTTATTTTCTTGTTAAATTAGTGAAGTTAGTAGTTTTTATTTTATGTTCTTTAGCAGGCATGTTCACTGGCTTGTGTTTTTTTGCATTGGTCATTCCATCATCTGCTCATAGCAATAACTGACAAAACTCGTTGCTGTTGGTTTTATGTCTGCCAGTTCAGCTTCATATTTGTCATACAAATGAGTGTTCTTGCTGTTGTATAGTTTGTTCTTTCAGTTTTAGTTCACAAGAAGTAATAACCATCCGGATTGTAAAAGTTGTCTGGAAATGAAGGATTGTTTAACAGACTGCAGCAAATCTTAAGTTTCCAGACAAACTTTTAACATTTAGATGGTTATTTCTTGTGCCTATAATTACATTGCATGGATGGTTTATAGATTTTTTAAAAAGTAATGTAGGAGCAGTAATAACTTCAGATGGAAAATGCAAAACAGAAATTAAGAACAGAATAGGCCAAGCAAAGACAGCATTTCAGAGAATGAGAAACATATTATGCTACACATCCTTATTAATGAATGTTAGAAAACCAAGTCCTAAAATGCTATATTGAACCTATCCTGTTATATGGAAGTGAATCATGGACAATAGGCAAGCCTACACAAAAGTCATTGGAAGCAGCAGAAATGTGATTTATTAGAAAGAATGTTGCAAATTCCCTATACAGCAAAACAATAGCTAATGGAGAATGTTTGAGAAGAGTTGGAGATAAAAAAATCTTATTTAAAAAAATAAGAGAGAGACAATGTACTTTCATAGGACACGCAATGAGAAGAGGGGGCATTGAAAATAGTATAACAGCAGGAAAAAAAACAAAGGGAAGAAAAGCCAGGGGAATACCAAGAGAAATGATACTGGACAGTCTGACAAGATGGTGTGAGAAGAGATCACCAACTGAGATAATGGCCTGCATGAAGGATCGTGTACTCTGGAGAAGCATAATAGCCAATGCCAGTAGGCACGGCACATGATGATGATGATGAGCATGTAGGATTGAAATAATAAATACTAGGTTTTTTTGTTTTTGTTGTTCTTTTTTTAAATTGTACCTTCATTAATGATATTTTGCATAACAATTTTTTTTTGTTTTGATAGAAAAAAGTGATACTTCCACGTTTATGTGGTATATTTTTACAGCAGATGCCATTATTGACACCTGTGTTTATTGCAGTAGTCGTTATACCATCTGCTAATAGTGACCTGATAAAACTCGTTGCTGTGTCGATATATTCTAAACAGCTTCAAATTTGTCATACAGAAATTCTGTGTTTTTTGTTGTATGTTTTGATATTTTAGATTTTGGTCTGTTTCCTGCCTATAACTTAAAAAATGAAACACTGTTGTATTTATGGAACACTGATGTATTTATGGAACAGCCACAATGGAATGTCCAATGTTTTTCAGCAGTATTTTCTTCATTTATATTTTTACTTCTTCATCTGCATTTTCTTTATATAAAAAGTACCAAACTAGTCCACCCCAAGGTCCCAAGAAAGATTTGGAGCTATTTCTATGTAATTTTCCTTTCATATTTTGTTTTGTTTGCAGATGATATCCATAATTCATTTACTCACCACAGCTGCCATAAAACATTATTTTATATTCATATATGTATCTTGCAAAGATTGCTAAAAACAATGTTGAAAGATTTAAAAAATGGTCTTAGGTTTTCTTTTGAGACCTTCGTTAATGTCATTGTGACATAATTAAAAGTTTGAAAGGTTTTTTTTTTCCTTTTTAGTCAGAATACACATTTATTTAAAGCAGATATATTTATTGACCATAGTTTTAACTGCAATAGTCCTTTAATTATCTGCTGATAGAAATCTGGCAAAACTCGTTGCTGTGTGAATATATTACACACCAGCTTCATATTTGCCAAACAGATATTTAAAAATTTCTTTAGTTTCTCAGGTTCTTGCTGATAAAAGTGTACAATTAAAATGGAGTGTGTTCCAGATTGATAGCAGATTTTGAGGATTGAGTAGTCACTATTTTATTCGTTTTTTTTTTTTTTTGCCAAGCAGCACCGTGCATGTCTTCCCCAGTGGAAATCCAATGTCAGTTTCAATAAATACTTTTTTTTTTCCACGTGATCTTCTCTCCCCCCCCCCCCCCCAACTCACACCACCACACATCCCCCACCCCACACCACCAGACTCGCTTTGACAACAGCAGCAGACATTAGTATAAACAGAAAGTGTTGCAGTTGTATAATAATTATGGTTTTTTTTTTTTTCATTCACAGCAGGGTACCAGTGTATCATTCAACCTATTGATGTTAAATATCAGGGATGTACTTATGTGTAAATGTTTGTGTGTTTCCAAATCAGCAATCAGTTCCCTATTGATAAAGACACACCTCTGGATGTGGCCATCAGTTTAGTGCAGAGTCCAAACAAAATTGATGTTAGCATGGCAGGATCCCTTCCTGATGTTATCAGTGCAATCAGTGCCTGCAAGAATGCACAAGATGAAATAATCAAGTGTTCTGACAGTGTGAGTTTTTAGTTTCCTGGAGACTTTATCATACCTCACAATCTGCCAACCACTCTTCTCCTACTTTCCCACCACACTTGCTAAATATCATATATGCCAAGTATAACCACAGTGTTTCACAGATGCATGCAGAATTCAGTATTGCCTGAAAAGCAGATAAATACAGTTAATGTACCTGTATGCTTTTAAAGCATTAGAAAGCAAACTTCTAACAATTTTAGTCATTGTTCATGATCACAGAAGATCATTTATGCTGCCAGCTAAAATTATGCATCAAAGTTCATGCCTGGTTTCTTAGATTCAAGCCACATTAATGTTTCCTGCATGGAGTTTCATTTTGGGTGATTGTATGTAGCTTATTTCTCGAAACTCTTCATCTGTGGTGGACAATGACAGTGCTCTCGCTGGAGCATGTCTTTGGTAGTTCAAAGTTCAAAATTCAGAATCCACCTTCACTGCATTCAGGACAACCCCATATATGCTCCACTGCATGCTGCAGCATTCATCCAACAGTATGTTTGCTATAGTTCCTATCAAATGTTGGTTGTTTACAATGCGTTTTCTGCTACACAGTTGGGATTTCCTACCAGCACTTTAATTTGTCCTAGCTCCAGCAGTCTCTTCACAGCTACATTGTTCATCCATTCCCGCTCTTCATTTTCCTGCCATCTGTCCATTACAGTCCTAGCAATGTCCCCCTTGTCCATTGACAGTCTGCTGTTTATTTTAGCCTGTCCAGCAAGTCTGTCTGCCGCATCATTGCCCTGGACAGTAAAGCCACATTAGGCTTGTCATAGCTTAGTGGCTTAACATTTGAACATATATGGGTAGCATATACTGGTAGCAGTATTTCCACATAGTATTCAACTTCTGGCTCCTTGTGCCAAACCTTACTATTAATAGCCCAAAATTAATCTGTTTGAAATCGGAGACTTATATTTCTCCAAACATGAGAGTATTCCTCAGAACATGAGAATTATAATAATATGTTTGTTTCAGTTGAGATATATTGTGAGTTGGTTAATGTCTTTGTTGTAACTTGTGTTTTATTTTTTTCTCCTCCCTGAATGATACATCAAGTTTGAGTAAGTTTTATTCAGTTTTGCTTTCTCAGACTTCAGATAGACCAGTATTTTTTTTTTAAAGTCTGTGTTGACTTTCGTGCATGATCTGCAGTCCAAAAACTGTGAGCCTCACAACAGTTAACTCCTGCTCATTTCACGTTAATATGCAAGCCAACAGCAAGAAGATAAAAACCTAGATTTTATTGTCTGTTTAGGGCAGGTGTTGGATACCTTTACAGAGAATTTTATCAAAGTAGATAGCTCATTCTGAAACTCACTCTTTACAATGACAGTCCTTTAGGATCTCAGTCATATATAACTATTACAAAAATAATCAGAAAACTTGATGTAATGACATGTTTATGTTCTACTGTATTTCTTCACAGCTTTTCATATACCCAGAGTGAAAAACTTACTGGCTGACTTATAGTTTGCATTTTAATTAACATAGATACTCTTAATATCATTATGATCAAAATCAGTTTGTAACTCAACTACAGGTCATATAGAAATTATGCTACTAGAGCTGGATGTGATTAGAATGCTCTTTCTATTCATTTCACCTTCTCCTTTTGATGTCTAAAAATGGTGTCATTGTTTTGAAATAAACAATTGATGAACTGTAAATACTTTGTCCTAATAGGCCATCCTTAAAGAGAAGATTGAAGTACGAAATACACTTCGGCGGGACTTGTACGAGAAGCTGAACACAACAATCCAAGAACTAAATCAAGTTCCTCTTCAAGACAGAGGAAAGCAAGTCCAGGTATTTATGATTTTATTTCAGATTAGAACTTGGTACTTTTATAGTAATGTTCTCTCTCATCATCATTCACCATTACCAGTTATGTTGTTGATCATTTCATCATGGATTATGGTCTTTTATGCATTTTATCACCCCAGCCAGGGCCATTGCTAGTAGGGTGTGGGGCCCGAGACAGAGTAGGCAAGAAGGCTTTATTTCTCCTATGTTACAACAACATCTTGTCATCCGTATAATAGAAAGCAAGAAAACAGCTGTACATTTTAAAAAAAAGAATGAGAAAGAAAAAGAGAGAGAGAGAGATTCCAGTTATTCTGAAGCTGCCTACCTCAGAACTGTCTTCTTAGATGAAAAATTTTAATAGATGAAATTAGCAGCATTTTAAGATAAGAAGTTAGTAATAAGCTAAAATATGTTTGCTGGAGCATTTTATGGAAATAAAAGAGTTTAAATATGGATCTTGTTGCTCTACCTAAGCAATGGTCCTGACCCCACAAATATTTCCACTGTGTCATTATGTCAGATTAAGTTGTCTCTCTGTTTTGTCTTCCTTTACCTGTCTTCCCATTTGTCTTTTTAGTTATTATGATTTCATCTTTTTTCTTTTCATTACATGTTCAGTGGATATTGAGTGTCATCTTTTGTTTAGAACTGTAATTAAATTGCATTTAAAACTTGGCTTTAACCAATTTTTCTCAGACTTATTATTGATCTATAATATTGTCTGGATTTCTTCTTGGAAGCCACATCAGTATTGTCTTTAGTGATCTTTTCTGTGATTTTTTTAGTGTCCTTGACTTAGTTTCATAAAATATGACAAACTAAAACATATTATGAGCAGCAAAAAAAAAAAAAAAAGAAAATCTACAATCCTGTTGAAAACTAAAATATGCTTAATGGTTTGTGATGGCTGCATTTGGAGATTTTGTTTTATTTGTTTCTGTGGTTTTTTTCCCCCCTCCTTTAAGTTCATGTAGGCCTGTAAATGACTTTTGAGTTACAAACCTTTAAATTGTGTTTGCAAACAGGAAGTGGTATCAGCCTTGACCAAACACTACGACACATTTGCTAAGCTGGCCGTACCAAGTTTACAACCTTTAGATAGTCTAATCCCAGCATTCCAGGAATGGAAGGTTTGTGGAAATAGCTAATATCATTTCTCTAGTAGTATTCTTACGCATAGAACTTTGATGAGAAACATGTTCTGTGTTTGATTTCTTAGATCTGTTTGAAATTTAGTGGTTGTTCACTATGGTTATCCATGGCGGCAGTATTGATTCATGTTGAATGATTAAGAGTTTAACAGAAGCTGTCAGTTTTATTGCACATTTAGAGTAGATTTTAAACATCCTATGAAAGTTGTGATTAGTGATCACATTACCAGTAAATTATTGATTTAAAAAAAAATAAAATTGAAAGTTGGAGGTTGTTGGTTGCTGTAACTGTTTTATATTATCAAAAAGCCCAGAAAAATGCAACCAGCAAAATCAGTAGGAGGATAATCTAGCCAGTAAATTGATGATGGTGAATTTGCGTGACGAAGAAGCAGTCAGTTTTTAATTTGATTTAGTATGTGAGCATTTTGTGAATAGTATATCTCACCACAAATAAGGTGAGGAAAATATCATATGAACATTTAATTCCCATTGATGTGTGTAAAATTTGTTCAATTGTACATTTAAAAAAGTATAAAGTTGCAAATGCTCTGTTGACAAAATTCATAATTCATGCAAGGTGAAAGATAGGTACAAGTGTACCAGTTTAAAAAAAAATCCTAATGTGATCACTGTATGATAGCTACTTGTCTTGAGAACATTTTTTGTTTGTTTGTTATTAACAAGGAATGAAAATAAAACATCGGACATTACTTGATGACAGAGGCTATCAAATTATACCACTGTATACTGTGTAAAATATTTACTGAAATAATCAACAGATGAAGAAAAAAGGAGAAATTATTGGAGCTCGAAGTATCAGTGATTTGATGGAGTCCTCTGTGCATGCAGCTTTCGTTCAGTTGAAATGTGTAAGTTCTCTGCCATGACTGATGTTATTTGAGTAGATTTTCATGACTGTTAAAATGTAATTCATGTATATCAAGTACAACAGTAGAAATGTAAAACAAATAAGATATTTGTAGCATTTGGTTAATTTTTGAGTTTTAAAACTATTAGGGATGACATTTTTTCCCCCCAAGAACAATAGCTGAGACTCCTGTTATGAAGAATATCTCATTTTACTAGGCATGTCTACCAGGTGGTGCATGATGGGATCCTCTCAAAATGGGAAGTATTACGTGAATACTAAATAAAACAGCTTTGGACCAGTACAGCTTCCACTATTTTCAGGAAAGGTCCCAAGCAAACTTGCAAATGAAATCCTGCTGAAATTAGGAGCACCGAGCCAAAATGGTCTAGAACATGGTTCTGTGTATTTGTTTGATGACTTACAGATTAATGAATTTAGGAGAGTGTGATGCATATGTGCATTGAAGATTTCATGTGTTCACAGATACTTTTTCTGTATTTTTTAACAGCAAATCTCTATCAATTCTGACTTTGTAGAGCCAGAAACAACTGAAGATCTTGATACCTCACTCAAAAATTATACCAAAGCTTTGCAGCAAGAAGTAGCTGCATCAGACACTGTAAGTATTTCTTGTTTTAAAGGTTTGCATTTCTTGTTTTAACTCTGACGCTCAATACTGTAACATGTAACTGGACAGAAAAGTAAAGAAATAAGAGTAAAGATAGATATTACTTTCTTTATCAGTGTACCAAAGCCCAACCCTGGAGACCACATCAACAGCTTATGTTGTTGAGACCAATGAACAGTCTTCAGGTTATGCACAGGACACACCACCCTCAGTAAGCACGTACACAGAGTGACTGTTGACACACACACACACCATTCTGCATGCACTACAGCAAAGAAGAAGAAGCTGTTAAGCATCTCCTGCTGGACTGCAATGCATTGAAATATCTTTGGAAAAACCTGATATCACCAAACTCCTCCATCACCAACATTCTATACAGAGATACAGAGCAGCAGAAAAAAGGCTTGTACATTCCACTATTGGACAGGGGTGAAGATGCTGCCCAATGAGATTCCACTATTGGACAGGGGTGAAGATGCTGCCCAATGAGATTCCACTATTGGACAGGGGTGAAGATGCTGCCCAATGAGATTCCACTATTGGACAGGGGTGAAGATGCTGCCCAGTGAGATTCCACTATTGGACAGGGGTGAAGATGCTGCCCAATGAGATTCCACTATTGGACAGGGGTGAAGACGCTGCCCAATGAGGCAATCAGTGACCCATAGCTGACATGCCAGCATCAGGGTTAACCAGCCATAGCAGAACAAGACCCTGTCTCACCTCTCTGTGGTACCCCCAGTTACAGGCCTAGCCTGGCTAACGGAGCAAGGATTGCCATAAGTCCCCATGGTGACAGAGTCTGCTAAAGAAGCATTGCCCACACCCTGCTTTTTAGCTGTACTCTGAAAAAGTAGCTGCTATAACCCGCTCCCACGTCGATACAATGCTGTGACTCAATATCTCTACAGCATCGGCTGCAAAGAACACCAGCTTGCAGTTACAAGGGGTTTGTACAAGTCCACTATCGGGCAGAAGAAAAAGAGTGAAAACTCATAACTCAGAAAAGTCAAAGTTACCAGTGTACAACTGCTTCTTCCTGTAATTCAAACGTGTGTGTTCTCTGCAGCCAGTGCATTGAAGATATTGAGGCACAGCATTGTGTTGGACTGGGAGTGGATTAAAACAGCTCTTTTTTTTCTGTCCATACCTGAGTGGAGCTGAAGACAGGAGGTGTGCAGTACTTCTTTAGCAGAGTCCACTGGCATTGGGACCATGGTGATACCCGCCTTCATAGCCAGGCTAGACCTGTTACTGGAGGTATCAACATAGAGGTGGGACAGGGTCTTGATTGGCTGTGGTTTGATGCTAGTACATCTGCTGTGGGTTGCCAAACCAGATGCTAGTACATCTGCTGTGGGTTGCCAAACCTGATGCTAGCACATCTGCTGTGGGTTGCCAAACCAGATGCTAGCACATCCGCTATGGGTTGCTAAACCTGATGCTAGCACATCTGCTGTGGGTTGCCAAACACAGCTGTTGGTACATTGAATTATATATTAAATCAGCCTTCACTACATAAGACTGTTCTAGAAAGACATACACAGAACACGTGAATGCAAAAGATATCATTTCTCTCTTCATGATAAGTTCAAGGATGAGCTGCATTTGCATCAACCAGAAGTTTTAAGCAGAGCTCTGCATTCTGCATTGCACACACTTGAATCATTTCAGAATTAAGCATATTTTAAAAATTAACTTTATCAAAATTCACATCCACCAAAGTATAATGAAATGACAATTTTTTGTTTGTTTGTTTGTTTGTTTTTCTGATTGTTGGATGGTGGGTTGTGCCTGTCAGTTCATAACATCTTGTATTAATGTTTGACTATTGTTTTAGCTTCAATAATTCAGCTAAAATAATTCATTATATTCACTACCTCTTTTCAGTATCTTAAACAAATTTCACTGTTATTGGCAGTGTAGGTGTGGTATTAATATATCTTTTCATTTATGAAATACAGGAAAACAGCCCAGATGCTGTCCTTATAGGCTCTTTAGTCCAGGCAGTGCTTCGTGAGCTGTCAGAGGAAGCAGTTTGCGTGGACCACCTGACCAACGTCCATCATGAATTTTCTGCTTTGAAGGAGCAGATCACTCCTTGGTTGAATGCCACTCCCACAACTACAGAACTACAGACAGTGAAATCCAAGCTAAAAGCTCTGAAATCTAAGTTACGTCACAAACTTGCAGATAAAATGGATGCTGAAGAGGTTAGTGAGAACTGCAAATTTTAGCTTTTCAAATTATTTCTACTTTTGTACATGGGTAGTGTGGGAGTTAGTGCACTCTATCTCACATTGAGGGATCAGAGGGATCCCACTCATTAAGCTGTATCCAGCTCCTTCTGAAGCTAGAGAAAGAAAGGCAGCCAAGTGTGCTGCTAACCTGTTGTGTGCTGACAAGTCAGTGAAAATGTGAGCACTTACACTATATTCATATGTACCTGTATAACATGACAGTGCTGTGTGTCACAATAATCATCACTGTTTTTGAGGTTATAGATTGTGTCATTCTAATGACACAGTTAAGGATTAACTTTTAATGGCTGGTCCATGTAAAGAGTAATGTTCTGTATCTGAGTAATGCTTCATAAATTATTTTTTTTTAAGTTTGTGGTATTAGATTTGCTAAAAGTTTAACTTGTCACTTCTGGTTGAATGTAACTTTTGGGTTACTGTAATATCTAATCAGTTTGTTATACTAGAATCTGAATATCCATTCATCTTCTCATGATGTATCAGAATCACATTGGTAGTATTCTTTAGAAACTGATGTAGTGCTCTGTAGGAACAAGTCTGTAGGAACATTTTCACAAAACATAGATTTTTAATTTATTTGCTGGGCAAATTCTATTTAAACCCTAGAATTGGGTGGAACTTCTGAAATAAGCTGTTTTATGTGCTCAGGCAAAGCAAGCCTTTTCCCGCTTACAAAATACTCTCTGTATCTGATGTACTCACATGTAGAACCAAGATACAGCCGAGTTGGAGGAAATTGCTAAAGATCTTGAAGATATACGGGGCAGAATTCATAAAGCACTCATAGAAGAGGACAAGTTAATGGTAAGTCATGGAAACATAGGAGGAACTATAGATTATCTATATTCACAAAGTCTGTGTAGCAGTTTTTGTTATTTTCATCATTATTGTCATTATTATTATTATTGCACTGCAAAAATAATGAAATGCTTGTTGGCATTAACAGTTTTTACTATGTGGTTACAGATTTGCTTTTCTTGTTTGATTACTTGGAAAGCAAAGCCATTAACTCATTTAGCATTAACCCTGAGTTGTCATAACATTGTTAAGAGAGGCCAGTTTAGTGGCCATAACATCCTTTGATGAGGTTGAAAAACTCACCGAAAACGGGAAAAAATGGCAAACTACTATGCGAGCCCTATATGACATTTAACAGCATGGAAAGGATGTAAAATGAGTTGTCTTGTGCTCTTTCCGGGTTAACTTGCCAGATGCACATTCATAGTATTGTCCTTGTTTTCTCGCTCCGTCACAAACAATGACTGACCTAGTTATTAAATATCGTGGGAACCTGCATATTCAGCAAATGGATTAAATTAAATATAATGATGCCATGTTATGTTACACACATTGTGAACAGTGGCTGGTTGCAGTAAACATATTTGTTTCAGATAAGATGAGAACTTGTTGCACAGTAGTACCTGTGTTTTTTTACAGTTTAAAATTCTTTAAGTGGGAGTGATGTTTATGATAATGATTACAACACTAAGACTGTTGGCGCTGCACCTGACTTTGTGTGATCCGTGAATACTCAGTGCCCACATTCCAGGCTGACATTCATATTTGCAGGGAGTGTAAAAGTGGCTTTGATCTTGGTTTGAGGTTTTTCACATAAGTAAAAATTGTTGATTTGGACATAATTATCATCATACCATCATCATGAGCCCATGTTGTCAAGAAATACTATTTATATTTCCAGCATAATAAATCTTTACACAGTCTTTACACTTGTTGTTCATGTGTTTTTGGAGTTTATCATATAAAGAAAAACTATTAATTTGGACATCATCACCACAGCCATCATCAACACACGATCATTATCATGACTGCCACCTTTATAGCCATAATCATCATCATTCTCAGTCATTATCATTCCTACTACCCACATCATGACATCATCACATTACCATCATTACTATTACCATCATCACAACACGGTTATTACTATTACCACTATAATCTTCACCATTATAATTGTCACTACCATGATGATAATCATTATCATTTGCAACAACCTTTACTATCATCATTGTCCATTCCACTTTTTTTTTTTGGGTGAAAATAATCAGCCACGGAATGAATGAATGACACGATTTTAAAAAAAAATAACCCTAATGATGTTAATGCAACATTTGTGTATCAAACCAGGCTTGGTTTAAAGCAGAATTTTGTGATGTATAACTACATCTTTCTCTCTCTTTCTTCTTCTTTTTCTCTGGTGAATAAAGTTCTTAAAGCATACACTTTAATTATTAGATATATGTCTTGATACTTGATGTTCTCCTCAGTCTGAGCTGAGTCAGTTGGCCAGTGCACATTTTCCGGAACTGTTGAACTCAGAATCTGACACAGAGTTCAGCACATATTTGGTGAGTTCAGTGATACAGGTCTTGGATATGTGTACATCACATACAGGATGGAGGTAACCTGGTAGTTTTGGCTTTAAAAGGCAGCGACAGAGAAGTGAAGTTTTATTACAGGAAACTGAAATTTTGATGTGAATTTGTTCCTGTCAGGTACTGAAAGTTTTCATACTTCCTTATGCTCACTAGAACAGATAGGCTTGTTGTTTCAGCTTGGTGGACGGAACATGGATAAATATGTTACTCTTGCTGGAGCTTTTTTTGAGAAGATTTTTTTTCTGCAGCACCATTTAAAAACAAATGCTGTATCCCATTTTCAGTATTCGTGATTGCCAGTTTTTAGACTCTTCACTGACATCACAAGGTCACAGTTACAATGACAGGACCATCAATCAAAATAAAAAAAAAAGATTGTTAAAAAATGCTAAGGTTATTCTTAAGTGTTAAACTTAGAAAATCATGAGGGTTGTTTACCACATAAAGAGGTATGTTTTTTTGGGTTTTTTTTAAAGAGCACATTGAAAAGTTGATGCAAATTTCATGAGAATAACAGATATATAATCTTGTTGTCATGAATATGTTTACCACAACAGACCTACAAAGGCCTATTCAAACAGTCCTATGCTCTGGACCAGTACACATTAACAAGTATCGGAAGCAGTTCCAATGGAATCTTTGTGTCACATTTTGATGGGGAACCTGTTATAATCAAGGTAAAAGTCTCACTTTTTGGTGACTTTCATGTTGTTTTGTAAGCTGCAGACTGCAACATTCCCTTTGTTTGTTTGAGTTTTTTAAAAAATAAGTTCCTTTTGGATTCAGTAACAGTATCACTCTCAAGAAGATTGAAGTTAAAAAAAGTTTTTATGTTATGAGAAAATTCAGGTTTTGGAAAATTGACAGTGTTTCTGTGGCCAGTATTTTATGCTTAATTTGACAATTTTAAAACATGTCTCTATCCAGGTTTTTTTTTTTCCTTTTGTGTGTGTCATTTTTATTTTGAAAAATAATTTAGTGAGGGTTATGTTTAGAAGATTTGTGGTAATGAGGCCAAGAAAATCAGCAAGATCCTGTGGTTTGACTGCAAAAATATGGTGCATATGTTGTCGCAGTTTAGGCTGTTTCATCTTAGAAAATGGTTTTTAAGTGGGAGCAGTTTGTGGAAGTTACCAAACATAATTTCTTTCATGACTAGTATTTAATCAAATACAGTAGCCACAAGCATATTTATGTTGTAGGGCCCAAAACTCTGTATTTCATCTGATGTTTCATTCCATTTTAAGTTACATTTCCAGAAAACATAGCTTTACCTTAAAATGTTACTTGCATGTTTTGTGTAAAAAGTTCAGTAGGAGAATTCCAGTAGCATACAATCTTGGACCAAAACCCTTTTGAGGGGAGAGATGTGAAGTTTGTTGGAAAATGTGGGGCATTTAGTTTTGTTCAAAGCATTACTTTGCCAAACTGTAGATGTGTCTTATATGTCAGTAAATATGTGTCATGTCACTTCAGAAAAACTAATGCAATAATAATGTCATGATATTAATAAAATTTATTTTTTGTCAGTAATCCACAATAACCATTTCTAAATCACATAGCCAGCCTGTACAAATGTCTGTCATATTTTTATTTCATAAAGTCAGGAGGCCTGAATGTTTGTTTGCTGTTGGATAATCTTGTCATTATTTGAAATGTAAGCATTTTCTAAAGACTATCCATTGGTATGATAAAGAGATTTTGAGTTGTTTTCTTGATCAAGGAATACTTTCTTGGCAATGGAAATCACTTATCCAAAGATGAGTTTCTTTCATCTATGGCTCTCTATACCAATGCATCATCAAGCAACCTGGAGCCAATCTCAGCTGTGTTTTTCGATAAGGTTTGCAGTTTTCCTGTATGATGTATACTGTTGTGGATTTATTTTCACTGTTTTATTTAGTGTAATTAGCATTAGTTTTGTTTTAATATTTGTTTTTCATTAAACTTCTCAGTTTTCAAGAAGTCTCTTATTGTTTCATATTTATGCAGAATTCATTAATTATTTATATTGTTCACTTAAAAGATTTCAAATGTTTGCTTGTGCAGTAATTCACAAGTGTTTACCCACAATTCTAGGATATCACAGACCATAATTTTATAATTGCTTTAAATGGTGATCATTATATTATTTCATTTATATTTGATTGATGATCCCAGATCTTATAGTCTAAATCTCTATTTCTTGTTTCTTTAATTTCGTTTCTTATAAATTTTATTATAAACAGTCAGACCCTTTTTTTTTTTATCAACTTCAGAATAACCGTCACGCATATGTCCAAGTGAAGAAGAGTGGAGATCTACTGCCCTCAGTTGTTGAATCATCAGCTTTGACCAAGCAGGTAAATCTCTGGTCACTGAAAAAGTATAACCATGGTTAACAGTTCCAGAATTATGACAAGGAAGAAATCAGTATTTGTTTCAGTTACAAAAAAAAGAGAGAAATATGTGGTCAGCTTGTACAAAAGTGGTTATTCATTTAATTATATTTCTATACATAGATGACCATAAAATCTGTTGTACATCTCAGTGTCACTTTACATATGGATTGCCCCAGTACCTGTCCCTTTGAATTAAATCATTTCTCTCCCCTTCCATCTCAAACACGCTCTCTCTCTCTCTCTCTCACACACATGCACACACACATATATAAATACAAATATCATTTTGAGGATTTCAGTGACATTCTGAAATTTGATTGTTAATTTGTCTTCTTTTTGAAATAATTTACACAATGCTATCAACATCCTGCACCATTAATGTGTGTGTGTGTGTGTGTATGTGCGTGCATGCGTGCGCATGTGTGAGTGAGTGTGTGAGAGATAGAGAAAATTACAGATTATATTTTATTTCCTTCAGCAATGTCAGTCCATAATTGGAAGTCTTTGTAAAGCTCTCCAAGCGTTGAATCTCTTCAATATCGTCCATGGGCAAGTCCAGCCAGAATATGTTGTTGTAGATGAAGAGAGGAATGCCAAATTGTTGCCTCCAGATTTTTCACTTACTGATGTAAGTTTTTAAGATCTTGAGGGAAAGTGATGTGAACATTTTTTCATTGTAAATGTCGTAGTTTGATAGTCAGCATTCAGGAGTGTTTAAGCTCATTAATGTCAAAACCCAAATTTTACAAAGCTCTAACTGAAGCAAACTTGAGAATAGTCTTGTTTAGTATATTCTTTCAATGTGTTTCACTGTGCATAGAATGAATTTTCTGTCAAGTTGTCATCTTCATCTCATGCTTTTGTGTCACATTATCCATCATATTTCTTGCTGTTTGTCTTGGTATTTTTATCCTGTCATTCTTTTATGATTGTTAAGATATTTTTTTTCCTAATGCCATCTTGAGAAGGTTCCCTGTCTAATTTTAACAGTTAAATTTGTTCTGCTAGGTTTTTTTGTTTTTTTTTTAGTTATAAGGTACTTACAGATTATTTTCCTGAGAACCTTCTAATGATTTTTGAGAATCTTACCTTTGTTTCCTTAGGTAGCATTAAGTCTGTGCTTGATCATTATTTAGTGCTTACTTTCAAACATAAAGTTATGTTGACAATAACAGTTTAGTGCTCTTCTCATGCTGTTATTGATAAAATGTTATTGTTTATCCACTGGAGTAATAAATGAGGACTTGCTTTATAAATAAAGTTTGTATGAGTTTCACAGCAAATCAAAGCTGCTGATTTGATGACTCATCTTTGCTTAATTAGCATATAGTGTTTATACAGAAATCAGAAATACTTATACTACTCACATGGACTCAAAGTGTGGTGATCAGTGGTATAGATAGCAGGAGTCATAGTGTGCTAATGAAATTTTCATTTAAAAATTGTGGCAATTTCAGCAGTAAAATTGAAAACTCTATGGAGAGATAGAAACGATAAGTATGAAATTCAGCCCATATGTTTTAAGTGTGCTAGCCTCATTGTTATTTCTCATCTGTGCTAATAACAGATACATGTTGCTGAATTTAAATGATATCCATTCATATGAATGAGATTTATGAGGAAATTATCACATAATATGCACATAAGAAAACAGCAATGGGAAATTTCTTAAAAATGCAAAGGATATTGAGAATTAAAATAACAGTAGTTTTAAAATACAAAATGCACATTTAGGATCACATATCCAGTTTGCAAGAGTTGGAGAGTGTGGCAAAAAAAAGGGGAACAGTAAATTTTTTTTTTTTTAAGTGGGAATTGACTGACTCAAATGTGAAAGAAAGTTAGTACAAGACTGAGACATGTGAAGATGGGAGCACATAATTCATGAGAGATCCCTCTCCAACCCTGTGGTCACCGGCAGCTATCAGTTGTAGATAATCAGTTTTGTTTTTCACTATTGTTTCTATTTCAGATTGACAGATGCAGATCTCGATATACTACAAGTAGTGGAGTGGATATCATTGCGCCAGAGATGAAGCAAAGCATGATGCCAGTTGAACCTGGCCATTCTGTAGATATATACTGTTTGGGATTGTTAGCATTATGGGTAAGGAGGCAAGAATGAAACATTAGTATCAGTATATAAATTACATTTGCAAAAAAGGATTTATTTTATGATGATGATGATTATGTTAATGTTTCAAAATGTCACTCTTTGCATTTTGAGTGCAGCAGGTTACAGAAGAAACATCTTCTTATGAGACTGTAACAGCAGGAAACATCAGTTTCTTCCTTGTTGTAACAAACATAAAAGAGCATCTTGTGAAGTTAACAAAGAGTCTTGACCAGTTTTCTTTTCTCAGACCTGGTTATGCCACCATTATTAGGTCTGATGCATCTCTGCAGATATGATCTCAAGCCCTGACTGTTTTGACG
Organism: Achatina immaculata; assembly: GCA_009760885.1. Taxonomy (NCBI): domain Eukaryota; kingdom Metazoa; phylum Mollusca; class Gastropoda; order Stylommatophora; family Achatinidae; genus Lissachatina; species Lissachatina immaculata. The sequence goes on along the minus strand of CM019719.1, from coordinate 53,292,996 downwards.
CCAACATCCTCACCATGAGCCGATCATAGCAGGCATTGCATTTGTCAGAACTCAAGAGCAAGGAGTCTTTAAAGACAAAATCAGAGTCACAGGAATCTTCTGTACTGAATATTTGAAGAATTATATTGTAGGTCATATTCTACATTTGTGTCTTTTTTGTTTGAAAAAGTCCCAATATGTTCATTACCAGCAGAAGAAGAGATTAATTTCTCTGTTTAAGAGTTATAATTTGCTAAAAGTTTCTCTATAAATTGTGCTGATTTTTAGAGCTGCTTCTTTATCATCTGTAAACTCTTCTGTGTTATGTTGTTTGTATTTTACGTACATCCTTCCCATGCCGTTAAATGTCACATACAACTCACATGGTAGTAATGGAAGTAGAATTCACACATTTACTTACTCATTTTGGCATATTTCAGCTTCACTATCCAACAACTAGTTTCACAGAGAGAAAAGAAGGAACACTGGATTTATCTACAGTACCACTGGTATGAGCACAGTATTTGTTGCTGTGTGTTAGTTGAGTGAGTGAATGTAAAAATGAACGATCCTTGACTTGAAAAAGTACAGCACACCATGTAATCTTTTGAACAAATGTAATGAACATCCTCAAAATCAGTTGTCATGCTCATTTAGAACAGGACATATTGAAATATAGATTTCTGACCTTGTACATTTGGAGATTTAGTTCTGTCTGCATTGCCATCACTACCCAGTTTTCCTCTTTTCTCAACATCAGAAGTATGTATTTGGCAAGAATTCCCCAGATCTACACATATAATTTGTGTGACAATCACCATAGTTTCCTATTTTGCAAATCTTTCATGAACTGAACTATTAGACATGTTTAAAATTTCTGAAGTATTAAACTTGTTGTTTAAAATTTCTTCTCCCACTCTTTAACTCTTTCCGTGCGTATGGTCGAATTTTCGACACTTCTGGTGGTCCCAAGCTACCGTATGGTCGAAAATTCGACATTTATTGTTCCATTAAAACAGGCGGTGTAACATTTACATTGTACGGATTTCGTCCGCGATTCCGGTGACACTTTCAAAATGGAGAATGCGTGCCTAGTTACGAGCAGTGCCGAGCGAGAACAAGGACGCAAAGCATGGAAATTTTTCAATTTTTACGATGTAGGTGGGGGTATGGACATAGCCTATGGCCACGCCGCTGCTCTTGAATGTTTCCTAAGTAGATTTAGACATATTTAGACGACTGGAGAAGTAGTTAGGAGGTTATTTCAGACATTCATGCAGCGGAAATGCAATACGGAGTCACAATACGAGATGAACAAGTAGATCTACACATCTTAGATGGTAAGTAGCGCGAATCTAGACCTAGCCGATGGTGAGCTGGCCATAATCAGTGTCTAAAAACATCACATTACTTCTTTTTTTCCTAAAAAACTCTGCGTTTATGAAATTTTCATTCATTTAGCTACACTTTGACACATATTACGTATACGGAAGTACATGGAAATACTGTTTTCCATTCCGTTTTACAACTATACCCCCTAACAGTTCAAGACCCGCGTTTTACTCCCGCACGCCATGACACGTCCGTGTTTCTTCTGCCGCACGGAAAGAGTTAAGCCAAGTCATGGTTTGCACCTTCCTTTCTCTCATAATTTCATGGATTTCTTGTTCATTGTTGTGTGAGCCCCTTAAAGTCTGGACATTCAATGAAGGGAAATATTTAATCAGCCAGTTTCAATCCATATCAATTGACAAGTTTCTTTAATTTTTAGATGCTAAGACTTCTTTAAAATATATCTTCAAGATGTGTTTTGTAGATTCATATTCTGCTTAATTCATTTCAAACTTTCTAGACAGAATGGATATCTAGTGTGTGAGTATAATAATGAATGTAAAAAAGTTGCAGTGACTGTTATAAAGACAAAATGAATCATGTTATAGTGAAAACAGATGTTATAGCAAAATTTATTTATTTAATTCAGCTATCGCAAGGCCTACAGGAGAGCTGTTAGGGAGGCAAAGTTCCGCAAGGGACATGCAAATGACTAACTGACTGAACTCAGCTATATGTTTTAGGTCATAATTTAGAGGTTTAAATGATGCATTCTGCCATTCCACCACAGGATCGGAAACTGGGTATTTTCTTTATGAAACTGTTGTGTCCAAACCCGCTGCTGAGACCAACAGCAGACTACTGTCTCAGATCAGAGTATCTTTCCCAGCCGGTTGTCACAGATGTGCAAACACTTGAAGGGCAGCCGCCTCCATTTTCGGGAAACTATGGGTAAGCTCATGAGATACTAAGGAGATATTTTCAAACTGGAGTGATACACTTTATGGTTATTTGATATTTTTCATTTGTTTTTATGATTAAAAAACAATGAAGGCTAAGAAAAAATGGCTGCATGAAAATCTGAAGGGAAGAAAAAAATCTTTGTGAGAAGTCAAAATAGAGATGAGGAACAGTAAAATTATGTTCACTGCCAAGATGCTTTAAATAGTTCATCTTCTCATGCTTCCACCACCAAGATCGCCCTGTGATCCTATTGAATTTATTCCTGTGGTTCTCAGGATAGTCTCATTTAGGATGGAGGCTCGGAGCATCGTGGGACTCTGGCCTGTATTCTCAGTGGGTCACAGAAGCAGAATTGTGTGACACTGTGGTTTTCATTGCACCAGTTCAGCCTCGAGTTAGACTTTCCCACCGGAAAACCTCAACGTAGTTAGGATATGAATATATCCCAGCCGGGTGAAAGGAGGTTGTCTATCTAGACTGCACTGGTCTTGTGTCTCCGACCTCAGCATTCTGTGGTCGTGGCCGCCACCCTTCCTGGCAGTGACCAGGACAGAGCCCCTGCCGAGGAGGATGAATCCTCGCCACCAGTGAGTCTCACTCCTGAGTTGAGCCAGTTTAAGCATATTATCCCAGTTGTGGCTAGCTCTAGAGCAGAGAGGTGCCATGATATGGGTAGCCCTCACCGCGAGACTACTGGCCATACCGATTTAACTTCACTTAAGCCTTTCCATCTTCCATCATTGGCGAACTACTTTGCGAGCCCTATGTGACGTTTAACGGCACAAGGATATAAGATAAGAAGCCTTTCCATCACATTTTCAGCGTGCAACAACCCTAATTGCATTTTTCTTCGTTGGCCGGAAGGAATTTTGGCTCATGCACAGCAACCAAAGAATCTCGCCAACAGCGGAATCAGACCCTGGTTACCCATTACAAACATGGTAGGCATGTCACATACCATCGACATTTGAAAGATGCATCGCCAACACAGAAGGCCATATGATCAGCACAAAGTTATCCAGAGTCACCAGTTGAGACACCGCGCCTCATGAAGGGCAACGACGATTGGTTTTGAACTAATAAAAGTGCTCTTTCCACAAGGGTCGGAGCTTGGTAAGCATGCATTAGCTCTAGAATTGCCACAATTATCCAGGTAGGATCGTGTCATCTAAGCAACCTTGACTGATTTAATGAGCCATTCTTGGTTTCACAGTGAGACAATGTGAACTTAGACATTTGTGACGTAATCTTTGAGACAAGTATGTGACTACTGGCAGGATCAATCAGATAGTTTTCCTCACTGAACCGTAGTCGGATATCTGCCGACTGACCGACATGGACCAAGGGAGACAGCATTTCATTTCCTGCAAGCGCCGCAGCCGGCTCTCTCGGCTCTAATGAACGAGAAGAAAGCGCGGCTCCAACAACCAGCGCACACAACATACTGCAAATCCGATACTCTTTGCGAGAGATAGGCCACTTTCGAGACCATTGGTTGACAACACCATAGTACACCACCAACGTGTTAGCATGAACTGGGCTGGCTAGCTGTTTATAGGCTTCACTTGACGGACAAACCACTCGCTTCTGCATTGAACCATGTTAACTCTTGCCGTCTGGGAAGGGAGTGAAGACCTTTCTTCCCACACACGGAACTTGAGAGCACTTTTTCACCAAAAGAACAGTCAGCCTGCGCAACAGCAGCCTGTGCTGTGCAGCTCTGCATGGCTGACCTTTAAATAGTTCAAATATGTCAGCAGGAAAGCCACCAAGGAGACATTCTGTGCGTGAGACTCTGGATCAATAAATATGAACATTTTTATATCAAAAAGTTAAATATTGGAGTTTTTTTTTCTGTTTATAGTAATGCAGTTGCTTTAAAAATATAAAATTGTTTTTAATGCTTATAGACTAGAAAATACTTATATTGCTTATTTGTTAACAAATTTCTTTTTAAAACATGTAGCAGAATTTACCACACACATAACACACACACACACACATCTCATTTTACTAAACCAGTGTGTCAGGTTCAAGTCCCAGCAGTGGGATTTTTTTGTTCTGGTACTCACCAGAAAGGTGCCAGGGTCCACCTGGCCTCTAAAAATGAATATCAGAGAAAGCAGCCAGGCATGATATTGACCATATCACACTTTCATGTGCCGATGGGCTTAACACCATATCCCCGGCATGCCTCAGTGGATAGTTTACCTGTATACATATATGTTGTGATCACATGTACATATGGGATGTACATATTTTAAGGTGGAAAATGAACTATAAAGCAGGCATAAATTAGGGGGAAAATAATAGGGTTTGTTATAGTTTTGTTACAGGATAAAGTTTGACCCTAATCTTCATGCCATCAGCATTATAGTTTTTAACAGGAAAGGCATGCTTTTTTTTTTATATTTTAAAAATGTTTGAAAATCAATCAGTCAATCGAGTCCCGTGCCTCGTGGCATAGGCTATATCACAGTGTGTTCCAGTTTTCCTCTTCTCTGAAAATGACCTATAAATCTCGCTTGTCTGCCTCTGATCTGTGCTGTAATTTGCTTTTTAACTCCAGCCTCTCTTAAGACTTCTTCGTTGGTTTTCTTAGCTGTCCATGGTATCTTCAACATCCTTTTTATGAACCACATTTCCATGGCCTCAATTTCTCGTTGTACTCTCTTATTCATGGACCATGCTTCACATTCATAAAACAGAATTGGCTCTATGTAACATTTAAGTACTTGGAATCTTGTTTCCATTTATATGGATCTATTGCACAAGAAGTTTCTCATTTTCTGGAATGTTGACTTGGCCTGAGCAAAGTTTGAAAATACTTCTTTATTTTCAGAGGCAGCCAAGATCATCTGGGGGGACGTAACTCAGCTAGCCCAGCCTCAGTCTTATCTCAGAGCAGTAATGATGGGCTTGTATATGCAGAGAGTGGTGCTGGAATACAGGTTAGGTTTTACTATGTACTGAGAATTTTTTTACACACAAGAAATAAAACAACTTGTATGTTAATGAGTAGTCTTAGTTTAAAAGAAATAGTTTTTAGTTGGGAACAACTGTATTAAGAACATACTTGTCTTAACATAGTTTTTGTGAGACAGGGAACATAGATCTGTTTGCTTAAAAACTCTGACCTACTTCTGTAGCAATCAACACTGATTGTAATTGTAATTTTTGTAAAATGTAATGTCAGGATGGTGGATGGATGGGGACATGGAGATTGCCGGCGGGAATGAGGAAATCTGGTGTGCAATCAGTGAATCCAGGACGTGACAAGCCTATGGTTCTCTACAACAATGGCTATCAGAATGATGTAAACAAAACAGAGCCAGCAGACTATAAGTGGCAGGGAATTGATATTGTTGAAGCACTCTTCGGATTCCTCATCCCAAAGTCAGTGTCACTACAGAACAGTCTCAAAGCTGTCTGGCCAGCCAGTGTTGCACACTGGATCTGACATGGAGAAGGGGTTTAAGTACAGCCACCAAAGGCTGGAAAACAAAGTTTTGGCCAGGCCAGCCTACACCACTGTCTTCATAGCAGTCTGAGCAAAACTACAGTCTGCCCTAGCAAGGAAAAGTGCTGAAGTCGGAGGTACCCAGCCAAAAGGCAAATCGCAAAAATCAGGGTACCACACATTATCGCCATGCGTACGAATAAGAAGTTTCTCTTCAATATTCAACTGCTACATCTTATTATTTTGCAGGCCCTGCTGCTGGAAGAAAGTTCACAGTTTTCTGTAGGTTCTCATGACACACCATGACTATTATTTATACATTTATGCTCTAATTTCCCTAATATTGATACTCCCATCTTCGACAGACCAGAGTTGTAGACCACAGCCATCACTTGATGCTATAACTGATGTTTTTTTTTGTGTTTTTTTTTAACTGTTGCTTTACTGTCATGTTTGTGATTATTAAATAACTGGCGAAACATTTCATGTATATATTCCAGGTATCTTGAAGAATTATTGTAAGGTTTTAGTTCAGCCCAAACTTTGCTGCCTTTAATTCCATTTGTATGCTTATTCTATATATCTACGTATTCTATATATCTACATATTCTTTCAGGCTAAGTGCTCTATTCATTTTATTTATTTATTTTTTTTAAACATAGGATTCATGTGAATCTATACTTTATCTCCTCTCTCTAATTCTTTGTCCTGTATGCGTTTGTATGATTAAGGCTCACACTGAAATGTCACAACTTTATAGTCGTTAAGTAATAAAGCTGTTCCTACTTTTTTCCTAGTTTATACATTTTAATTCCAGTTGAGTAACTTAATTATGTACTGGAACTAATGATAAATGAAGGAAAGAAATCCTGGTGAAAAAAAGGCAGAATCTGAAGTGACCACCATTTGCCATAATGGCCATCACAGAACAGATGCTGGAATGAAACAATGACTGAATTTAGTATGCTTTAACATGGCACTGAGTGGCAAGTTCAAAGAAATAATCTGTTTCTTTAAATAGTATTATTTTTTTCAATAATCTGCCTCACTTCAGTTACAGAACTTTAGAACATTATGCCCATCTAACTTTGATTATCTTGGTTGTTTATACATTATTCATCATACAACTTATCAGAATCCACATGTAGTAATCATTCAGGATTTTGTAAGCATCCTTGGGTTTTTTTTTTTTTAAATTCGTAAAAGACAAGCCCATACTCACCTGCCATCCTGTTGTTTAGTTTGTCTTTGTTTATTTTATTTTCTTAGATAGTACACCTGTAAAATGTTAATGTTAATGAAATTATGAGGATGAAAAGAATGCATGAGAGAAAATACTCCTTTATATTTCCCTACTTCTTAAACCAACACCTATAAAATGTTAACATTAATGAAATGATGAGGATGAAAAGAATACATGAGAGAAAATACTCTCTTTTATTTCTCTACTTCTTAAACTAACACCTTGAAAAAAAAAAAAGGAAAGAAGGAAGTCTTATACTTTTCCTCCAGTTTCATATTACATTCCTAAAGCTGATCTTTTCTATATAAAGAAATGTTAATCAGAATAAATGTTCTTTATCAGATGATTGCCAACACAAAGGTCCCTCCACCACCCATCATTGGAGATAATCTTGCTGGACTTAACCAGCCACCCTGTGCAGTCCCATTCAGTCTGCAGCAGTCGGGATCCATAGTGGCATCACCATTACAGCAGCATTATCAGATGCAGCAGCAGTTGATACAGCAACAAAGACAGCAGCAGTCAAATGTGTTTGAAGTTACTTCAAAACCTAAAGCTACTGAAGAAGAACAAAGTGGATCCTTTGAAATTGGAACTTTTGATCCAAATGCATATGAGGTAAGCTTTCACTGCATCCTCTGTTCTGGTTTTCTGTTTAGTGTCCACACATTTAGGGATTCAGTTTTAGTTTTCTTTTGCTTGTTTAAAATCTTTCTTCTGAGCTGCATTCAGCATCGGCAATCCATGACAGCTCTCTGTTGTATATTTTTGTCCACTGATAATAATCAGAATTGCAAAAGCAGCATCAATCTTCAAGAATCTTGAGAACATATGGAATTCAAAAGTTATAAGCACAGAAACCAAGTTAAGACTATTCAATTCAAATGTAATATCCACCCTCATTTATGCATACGAAAGCTGGAAAACAACTAAAGAAATAGAAAAGAAATTAGACTCTTTTGAAAACAAATGCATAAAGAAAATACTTGGCATCAAGTGGAATGAATTCAAGAACAATGCAGAGATAAGACAGATGACTGAACAACAACCAGTCTCATGGGTGATCAGGAAAAGGAGATGGACATATGTTGGTCACTTGATGAGAAGAAATGATCAGAGAATCCCAAAACAAGCTATCAAGTGGAACACAACAGGCTGAAGAAAAAGAGGCAGACCGCGTGAAACTCTGAAGAGGACATTATTAAGAGAGGCCAAATTAACAGGCATAAAATCCTTTGATGAGGTTGAAAGACTCACCGAAGACAGGAAAAATTGGCGAACTACTTTGCAAGCCCTATATGACGTTTAACGGCACGGGAAGGATATAAGATAAGATGCTTTTATACTATATGGATGGTCCTAGACTTCTGTTCAAAATAATTCAGTGTTAAGAGATGTTTATGTGATATTTCATTCTTTTTACTGTTAGTTTTATTAGTTCATTAGTTTTATTAGTTCATTCATTCATTTGCATGTCCCTTGCGGAACTTTGCCTCCCAAATAGCACTTCTGTAGGCCTCTCAGTTGTGAGCAAGATGGCCTGCTGCTGCTGCATCCATTTGCAGATCGTCAATGATGTCTTGCAGCCATCTTCGTTTTGGTCTTCCTCTCTTTCTTTTTCCCATTATATATCCTTCCAATACGGTCTTCTCTAAATTATCATGATGTTTAATGTGTCCAAAATATTTAAGTTTTCTCTCTTTAATCCTCTTTACTAGCCAGCCTTCTTCAGTATGAAGCTCTTGTAGTATAGATATGATTGTTGTTTTTTGTGTCCATGATATTTGGAGAATTCTTCTGTAGCATTTACATTCAAAGGCATTTATGTGTTTCTCAGCTGTTTTGTTAAGTGTCCAGGTCTCACAGGCATATGTTGCGATGGGAAAGGTGCATGTTTTATTAGTTAGTAAAATTAAATTCTCATTTCAATACAAAAAAATCACCCATTAACCCCCCCTTCAGATTAGAAACGGATGTTGGCATATGACCACCATTTTCATTATTAGGATTTTTTTACCTGCATTGGTTTTATCAGAACATAGCACCATCATAATAAGAGGAGAATTTGAGGGACGTTAAGTAGTCTCCATTCTCTGTAGGAAATGCTGTATGAAAGAGGCCTCCTTTTATTTCTTCAAATTTGTTTCTCTGTCTCATTCACTGTGTGTGTGTGTGTGGGGGGGGGGAGGTTTATATGCAGTAATTTATTTATTTATTTTTAAACACTTTTGAGGCATTTTACTGTGTTTTTAAAAAATTCTTTATTTCATCATCTGTAAGATTTTATCTGTCATCTGTGTTTACTTTGATAGATTTTTATTTTTATTTATAAATGTTTTCACGTTGTCACTATCTTCTTTCACAGGTTTTCTCTGCATCTGTTAGAGTTTTGTACAGCTCTGTGAAGTAATACTTCCTCTGATCTCTTCAGTTTGCTGGAAGTTTTATGTGTTTCTCCTTTTGTTCAGTGTTTTTTTCCTTCTTTTTTTCAGTTTTTATGTTCACCCTTAGAACAGTTTTTTTTTTGTTATCTGTGTTGATGTTTAATCATAAAGATGTTTTCACCTCTGTGGAAAGTATTGCGTTGGGAAAACTGGCAAAGCATAATTCATAAATTTATAAACTGAATTATACAGCATGGTTGTCTGTGCACAAGTTGCTTTTATCTTATAGTTCCAGCTTATGAAAATAAAATTTATTTTTCTGTAATAAATTGTTATTTATTGATCCAGAACTAACATAAAACTTAATAAGCAACTCTGCGTTCAAATGTTGGAATTGTTGTCCACTGTTTTCAGGGTCATGATGTTCACACACTTAATACTGTTTTCTTACGCTGTAGAGAGATTTAATGAATGCACTGTACAAGATATTTGACATGTCGATATAAAGTGCTGTTTTGTTTGAACATTGTGTCCTCACCTTCTTATGTTTTAACATACCGCTGCTTTTCATGAGTAATATAACAGATTATAGTAATCTTTTTTTCCCCAAAATAGCCTGAATTTGTAGACTGTTCATACACCAGAACCGAGCAGCAGCAAATGACAGCCACCTTTGTTATTTAATCACTGATGTTCCTTTATGCGGGCTGGCTAATAATAAATCTCTCCTGTTAATGTTCTGATGTTCCCGTGACAGGTGATGACAAGTCCACAACCCCTGAATGCTGTCAGACAAGATGAGTATCCAGATGGTGGCACAGGTGTCTGCAGCCTTACTGTCACAAGCAAATCCGAAAGTGAACTTGGATCTGCCTCTTACGAGGATGCAGTTAATGGAGAAGACTTTGAGGATGCCAGTGATGATGCACAAGATGAAGATGTAGATGATGGGGCACAATTAAACACTAATTAGTTGTTAATTCCTTTTTTTCTAGTTGCATTCTGTGTTGCTTTCAGAAACATGTAGCTTCAAGTTGTGTTGCTTTCATTGATGAGAATTGTTTAGGCTTAACTTTATTTCAGAGCTATGCTCGTTAGCTTCACTTGTGTTTTCATTACAACAGAATTGTATTGTAACGTATATCTAGAATAGACACATACTTTGAAATGAATCATTGAGTATAGTTCAGAGATATTCTATGTATCATACATTGCAGCTGTTTTAGTTGCCTCCCATATCTGTGTTAGAGTGAAACAAAATGGATTTGCTGAGTGGTCAGCACACAAACATGCTGGTTATTAGTTCATAATGTACATAAAGTGTCTTTTATGTAAATCCAGTTTTTTTTGTTTTTTTTTGTGATGAATATTTAACACATAAAAGCAGTGTATTTTTCAGAAACATTAAAAAAATTCATTTTACTTCATGCTTAAAGCAAGTGTGCCAAGTGTCAGTGTATGATATTTGTTGTTTTGATCAATCATTTCAAGCTAAAATATCACTTTTTAATAGAAAATGTGTGGGGGGAGGGAGGAGAGAGATCTGCATTGTGGATTCTTTCATGTTGTAATTTTTAGTTTTCATTAATTCTTAACCAGCCAAACAGCATCCATGACCCACAGATACCGTTTTTAGTAAGAAAGTCTTGACCACGATGTTTTAGCAGGAAATGACACATTATTTGTGTCTTAGCAAGAAATGACACAATATCTGTTTGTTAGCATTTATGATAGTTTCAATTATGAAATTCCAACTTTGGAACAAAACCGATGGGGTTTTTTTTTTTTTTAATTTTCACTGCTTTTATGGTAGTTTAAGCGTTATTTAGGGTTCTGTGAATGATTTTTATACAGGATGAGATAATATTTTCAAGAATATTCTGGAAAACATGCTTATATTTTGTTTAATTTATACCTGCGCTGACACAGTGCTGTCATCTTTTCTTTAAGTCCCTGATAATATTTAATTCGGATCATGTAAATACAAGGCAAGCATTCACCCCTTCATATGAATCTAAGATTGCACAAATTACAGTTGAAAAAAAAATAATTCAACATAACAGTAAATGCAACTCTGCAGTTTTTGTTTATTTGGGTCATGTGTACATATGTTAAAGTCTTTCCTGCTTTTACTTTGCATTGAGGCACTATTTCATGAACATAAAATAGTAGTCTCCCTCATATTTATGCACTTTGATTAAACATTCATGTAAGCACATGTGGATAATTTTGTTTGTATTAAAGTTTCATGTAGCTTTTGTAAAAAAAAAAAAATTAGGCTGATTCACTGCTGTAAACTGTATAGTTTTTTGATGTTTTTGTTAGGAAAAACACCACCTCAGACTCATAGTTATGTTTATAAAGCACATACAGTATGTCAGTACTACACAACTGACAAAACATGTACTTCACAAATATCACAACTGCTGAATAATATATTGAAGTAGTTAGAGGTGTATGGTTCGGGGTTACAAAAATGTAGTGGAAAGTGAGCAGAAACAGTAATGGCAGAAAGCAAGATGGGCACATGTAGATGAGCATACAGCAGTCTAATATTTCAGCAAATGCCCTTTTCAGGGATTGCATACAGAAATATAACAGATTAAAAACAGCAAAAATAGATGAAAAATTAAACACTTAGCCTTTTTTGGTATCCTCCTTGTAAGAAAGATGGGCACAAAATATTGGTAATATTACCTGTAGAAAAATATATGTCGGTAGTAATATCACCAACAACAGAGATTTGTCATTAATATCACCAACAATAGAGATGTGTCAGTAGTATCACTATTCAAAAAGAAAAAGGTTATGGTGTTTTTTAGTAGCAGAGCATCTGTCAGTAATAATAACACTTATTACATGTCTTATTTTTGCTTCTGATATTTCTGTCTTGAAATATCAGAAGTAAAAATGAGTCTTAAAATAGACTCATCAGAAAAACTGAGACTAGTATTTTGGTATTATTTTGCTGTGACAAAAGTATCATACAGACCTATCCAGTCACATTTGTTCTCTAGCAGTGAAGAAGCCATTAAAACCATCACAAGGGTATAATTTGTTGTTGCATAAAACTTCCCAGTTTCTTAACAGCAAATTAACTTCTTTTTCACATATATTCTAATTGTTTATATTTCACAAACTGATTGTGAGTCTTGTCTTAGAATATATTTCGAAGCTTTCAGTAGATACTTCAGGTTTCCATCATCACATGCCATAGATTTCTGTGCACAGTCACAGATTCATTCTGGGTAAGTCTATGGATGAAGTGATTTAACATAATATCAAAATAGGCATGCATTTTCTCACTTGTAGTGCAAGAGAAGAGAGGGACATTACAATGCTGTAATGATTAGAAACTAAAATAATGAACCAGACATGGAGACAGTTGGAAAGAGTGGCTCAGGACTGAACTGCCTGGCGAGCTCTTGTTGGTGGCCTATGCTCCACGAGGGGTCAGAGGCATAGATAGAATGATTAGAAACTAAAGGACACATCATCATGATAGACAAATCATCATTGGAACTAATGGGAAGGATGATGTTTGGTAGAGCACCAAATGACGAATGGCAGAGAGACTTATGCTGTAGGATATTGTCAGGTTGTGATCAAATGCAGCAGTTGTCTCAGCAGCAGTATTAGCAGTCAGTTCACGAATACAAGCTGGCTTAATAAATCTGAGCGCTACTACACGTTTGTCTAAACTGTTAGATCATCTCATCCAGCCTCTCCGCAGGCATCTAACAGCAAAGTGAGTAGTGCACTTATCTTTTTATGATTTGAACCTGGCAAGAGGCATCCACTGACCTGGCTTCTGGAACCAGGAAAATAAAGATGGCCAAGTCTGATGATAAGCACATCACCAACAAGTCAAGTCTCTAACCCCATGTATCCTATGTATGATGCTATAGCATAAACAGGGCTACTTTTACCATTACATCTGTATTATGCTGCTGACTTTAATTCTAGGGTCTCGCAGACTTCATAGAAACATAAATAAAAACATTACCTTACAAAGGCAATAGTGGTATGTGATTTTAACATTCTATGAGTTTATGATTTTATAAACTGTAAAATTACAGTCTATTCAGACCTAGTAGTTTTCCACTGGAGGTAATTTTTAACCTCATACACTTGTCACAGCATGGATTCTTTCATGTTGTGGAACTGTCATTTCAACTGAAAATTTATAACTGATTCCTGAGTTTGTTTCAGATATATATATTATTTGGAGGAGGGGAGGAAGTTGCTGTATAGAATTCTGGCCAGACATTAGTTTAATGTGAATGATTCATGCATTAACTGCACTGGCACAGTTTAATGTACAAGCACATTTTACATACTTTAAACTGTCTATGGATGTTTTTAAGCTCAGAAATTTATATGTACTACTCTTAATAATTCATTTGTAATTTTATTTTTATAGAACAAGAGGTAGGTAGATTTAGTCCTGTCCTTGGCTTAGAAAATAAAACTGACTTCGCAGAACAAAACAAGTGATTTTCAGCCTCATTTCGAGGTGTTCAAGCTGAAAACAGGTACCTGGTACTTATCTTAGTAATCTTCTTCTTCATTCGCTTCTACCACCAAGACCACCCTGTGATCCTATGAATTTACTCCAGTGTCTCCACCTTCAGCATTTTGTGGTTGTGCCCAGGACGGAGCTTTTGTCCAGGGTGACGAATCCTCGCCACTAGTAAGTTTCGCCCCTGGGTTGAGCCGATTTAGGCGTATCCCAGTATGGGCGTGTGGATGTGACCGACCTCTAGAGTGAAGGTACCATGACATGAGTAGCCATCAAGTTTCACCCCTGGTTTAAGCCAGTTTAGGTACATTTCACCAGTATGGGTGTATATCGGACGTGGCCGGCCTCTACAATAGAGTTGCTATGGTATGAGTAGTTCTCGCCACAAGACCACTGGACATATCGACTAAGCTTCACTTTATCCTTTTCACATTGGCGCTGCATGGCAACCCTAATTTCTTTTTCGCATTTTCTTCATTGGCCGGGAGGAGTTTCACTCCACATGCTGCATCCAAAGAATCTCGCCAGCAATATCTTAACCTCTGGGTTAAGCCGGTTCAGGCAATTCGCCTAATATGAGTGCACATAGGATGCGGCCGACCTCCAGACCAGAGGTGCCATGATTTGAGCAGTCCTGATCTCGAGACTACTGTTTACTTCACTTAATCCTTTCTTTCAACCTTTCCACAGTGGCGCCTCGCGGCAACCCCATTCGCACCTTTCTTCACTGGCCAGGAGGAACCCCACCCCACGCATGGCAGCTGAAGAATCTCGCCAGCAGCGGTCTTAGTAATCAAAAATAGGAAAACATAGTGCATATGCCTTGCCTTAACAAGCTGAGCCCGCAGAAATTGAAGGTTTTTAATGTGCATCAGGGTTGATTTTTTTTTAGTTAGAAATTGAAAAATGCCCCTTTTTTTTTTTTTTTAGACATTTTTATTTTGTTGTAGCACCATGTGTTCTTACTTTATTGTCAGTTTTTTTTGTGTGAGTTTTCATGCAAAATTCTGACCAAAAAATAAAAAAAACTAGTTTCATTTTATTTCGTTGTGTGTCCTTTCTGTCATATATTTGGATGGTTCTGTTCATTTTTTTAACAGTATCGTATATAGCATTGTCACATCAAGCAAATCTACTACCTGTAAAGTGCACCTGAACACTCACAAAAGTGTTTCTACAATTACTGCTGTAATGGAATCCAAGAGCTCCCTACCATGAATCGCTAGCTGCGTCAGGGTTGAGTAGTAAACTTATATCCAATGACCCATTTAAAGTATTAAGTATCTTTTAGCGTTTTAAGTATTATCTTGCAGGCTCGCTTAGCTACTGTTTGGACTCAGATTCTTACCGTATCCTTCATAAACACCCAAGAGTTCTTGAGCTTTATGATCTGGCAAATGTCGAGCTCAGAGCGTTGAACGGTAGTGCTGTGCTGCTGTTATAGGAGAAATGACAGCTGCGGTAAAACTGATTCTAGTAATGAAAATAGATTGGTGATGGTACAGTTTTACAAAAAGATGGAAAGTGGGAAGAAAGAAGAATGGCAGAGAGCAATATGAGTACATATAAATGAAGAACATACAACAATCCAGTATTTTGGAAAAAGCATTTTTCAAGGATCGCATACAAAAGCAAAAGATAAAAACATGAAAAACATATTCTGGCTTCCTTCTTGTAAAAAAAGGCCGGCACGAAATGCGCGCACAAAGGGAAACCCAACGATTGGCTGAGAGATGTAAAGTAGTTATCACAACGGGTACCATATTGTAAACAATGTGGCGTTATACAACAAATAGCCAAAGTTACAAAGAAGAAAGTGTTTTCCTCAGGTGTATATTTTACCACGATGACAATACCATGTGTTCTGCCATTTTCCTCCTAATTTGCAGTCTCTTAATTCTTAGCTCTGTAGTGACCAGTAACGCTTGATCAGACATCTCTTCGTAATGTTGACGTAAATGTAGGATAATCACCAAATGTCGTTGGTACATCCTCTGTTATCTTTTCTTTGTGGTGTATAAAAGAGCTCATTTTCGTTAATCCTCTTTAATACTTTCTTAGAACAGTTTTTACTGTCCCTGCTCTGACTTTCTGAAATGAAATATGTAATTAGATATCCATATAATCTGTAATTAGATATTCATGTAAAGCCTCTAATAGCGCGGTATAGGTAAAGCGATTTGTTCTACACGTCGACCTCTACTTTTCCTTCAATGACGCGAGGTGAAAATGAATTATTCGAACTAAACTTTTAGCTTCAGCTAGCACGAAACTTTGTTACACCGCCCGGCTTTCATTAGACATTGTTCAAATTCAAACAGCAGTTCTAGTAGGCTGTATATGGCTGTATATGGGTTAGCCTATTAAACGTAAGTTTGATCTAGCTCCCACGAAGTGTCTGATCAGCTGCTTGGAAAGCACAGCCAGATTGTTAGTCTTCGAGAAAGCAGAGCAAATAGCGAGGACTACTGCATGCAAGTGCGCCATTCTCCAGCGTCAGCCACCATTAACAACTACAACACTCATGAGCGGATTCAAGAAATTGTTAACACGGACATGGTCTGGTGACAGGAAACTGGAGGTGGAGTATTCGTCTAGGAGAGCGATGGTCAAATCACCGCCCCCTGGGAAAGTCACAGACAGAGATGGTGAGTACTTTTTGCTGAACATGCATAAACTTGTGCAGTTTTAGGCTGTGATGACTTTTGTCGTTCTAGAAGGAAGTAGGTTTGAAGGAAGTAGATGCTAGTCTATTGTAGAAATTGCCGATGTTGTTTTCGTCAAATGGCCTTTCTCGTGCCTTATTTCGCCAATATTTTATTAACAAAATTTACAGCTATAACACCGAATCATTTTTGTTTTGCTGGCAGCTCAAGTCTGTGCACCTACGTTTTCTGCCTTTAGTGTTGGCCAGTGCTTACCCCATCAACAGACTTAAAATAAAAGAACAACATTTTTAATAAAAATGAAATATTTTAAATAAAATCTCAAACATTTCACTAATTTTACGGTAATGGATAGTCAACATACCACCGTTTAAAATGAAACTGAAGGCAACCAGCAAGTTTAATTTGTGAAATTTTGGTAATTCTGGTGCACACAGATGCCTTATGAAATGTTTTTCTGGTCACTGTAATCTGGCTTGTTAACGTTTTGTCAGTCATTCACCAAGCAAAAACAACATTATCTATATACGCCATCATCTGTATATTCTGTGTACTCGGAGAGTCTGCAAATGGACACATCAGCAGCAGGGCATCTTGCTTACAACCGAGAGGCCTACAAGAGAGCTGTTAGGGAGGCAAAGTTCCGCAAGGACATGCAAATGGCTGACTGACTCGGAGAGGGTGTTAGAATTGGTTCAACTGATTGGGACTAGGTCTTTTGGTCAGCATCGGAGTTAGGGCATGGAATCCAATCCCACCCGTCGCCTCCAATTGTCAGGGTTATCACCGGTGCTACAGAGTTCATCCATTATGCTGAGAACTTCTTCATATAGGATATCGGAGCACTTACAGACTTGTTCATTGCAGTCACAATAGCCTGTAAAATTATCCATTTGGAATTTATATTTCCATGGCGGAATTATTCTTCATTAAGATTGCATGAAGTTTCAAAATACAGAATTTATTCATCATCATCATCATCATCATCATCATCATCATCTGTTTTTTATATGAAGGCTGACAGTAACAAAACGCTGGTTTCCTTGCTCTATCGCAGTGGTGATGCTCTCGGCCAGACTGTAAATTTTCCACTCTCGTATGCAATGACAAAAATGATCATGCCGCGAACGAAATTTTATATGCTACGCAAAAAAAATGCTACATTGCTATTTTTATTTTTCACTTTCCCTGTGGTACTCTTTGCAATTTTTTTTGATGAATAAAAATATGATGGCGCTATACGGGTTTGTTTTAATGATTTTGTTTGGATTTTAGTGTTTTTGTTCTATGAGAACTTTATACCCTGTAATTTGACGTTATAACGCACAACTTCACACAAACTATCTTTGAGAATATATCTGTACACGGGTTAAACATTTTGCTTACTAACTATGAAACCTTAGAGCACACATTGCTTTTATGCTTACCTTCCCATCTATGTCTCTGCCTACTTCTTCAAGTTCATCAACAATGAAATATATATTATTTAATTTATTGTTCAAGTTTGGCTGATGTAACTCTGTTGTGTTTCTTTCACACTTTCTGTCAGGTCAGGCACTTCGTGACATCAGATTCAACTGGTAGTGTCTATCATGCTCAGCTTGCAAATCATAAATATATATTTAACACACGGTCCAATAGGACAAAAAAGGTGGTGGATTGATCCGTTACCTAGCAACAGAATGATTGTAAACCAAAGCAACAACACAATGTATTAAACTCTGCGTGACCAAACTAAGCTGGCTATCTGGCTGAGAGAGGTTTTCATTAACTCATATTGAATTCTCAAGTTTCATGTACGATGTTTGTTCTTTATATTCTTGAAGCTCCAGAGCTGACTTCTCTATAAACTCAACCACCAGGAAAAACACATCTTATTTCATTCAACTGGGTCTCGCTAAGGTAACTCAAAACGCTTTGGCAATGACTTTTCGTAAAAGCATGCGGATAGTATGTCCTCGAGCGACCTTCTTTGTATCAAACGTTGGAGAAAGACACATTTCAGATTGTATTTCGTCCTTTATTTGTCAAGACACACTTCAGATCGTATTTCGTCCTTTATTTGTCCCGTATTTATATCAGAAGTCAGTCAATAGGGGAGTGTAATATAAAACTATAATTGCAGTTAATATTTTCTTCTTACAGAGGGAGAATGTTAGACATTCATATATATATATATATATATATATAACACATTCAGAAACAAAGCATATAGACACTTCAAAGAACATACAAATAAGTCCGGATGTATATATTCAGACAGTGGATGTGTAGGAAGATTATCAGCAGGATATACACATGTAGTTTGATACAAAATAAATTGACTCCTCAGTCAAATCTCAATCAGTTTACTCCAGTATCGAACATAAGCATTCAAGTGAACGAATGCCCTACCTCCCTCAATCTTCACGGAGGTCTACTAATCAGCCAAAACAACTCACTCTGCAAATAATCTTGAGTCTCTTCAGTAGTCAATTAATCAAAATATGTATGATGTAGGCCTCCACTGTTAAGCTAATTCTCTCGACTAAAAGACATACACTGACTGTTCACTACGACTCGCCCTATCTTGGACTGCCTGTCGCCATCTTTGTTCCATCTAAAACTTATTGCAGGCGTCTTCCTGCTGATCTGAGTCTCAAGTTGGTGAATAGTATTTTGCTAAACAATCTTCAGCATTTGTTATCACTAACTTTCTCTATAATTTATTGATAAATACATTATATATCACAAGTCGGGCCTTAGCTTGTCTAACCGACACAAAATTCTCATGGCCATCGTGATTTTTTTTTCCTTTTTCTTTTCTTTTTTTTTTTTTCCTTTTTCTCTTTCTCTGGGTAAAGCTGGGGCGACCATCCCCAACCCAGCGCGTCACAGGTGGCGGATGGTGAAAGTCCTCCAGATATGGAGGATCCCTGTGAATAAAGAGTTATCCAAATAAGCAGGCGCGGACCAACTGGCGGTAGACTCAGAGAGCGAGGTGGGGTAGTAGGTGGCTCTACTACTCCTATAAAGTGCCTCAGGTGCTCAGTGAAGGGAATACCAGGCGGGTCAGAGGCGCCTTAAAACCTCTTGCTCCCGCTGCCTTGCGGATAGGACAGGGAGTCCAAAGGCTAGCGGAGAGTCCGTACACAAACCGACAGAAGGCAACGGGAAACCACTGTTGTAATTCCCAAGAATAGTTATGCTTAAACAGAATAATCGATTTATCATGAACGACGTTAATGGATGTTCCTCTGGAACAGCCTCGTCTGGTAGGGCAGCTCACGAGCCACAGGTGAGGCCAGATCGTCATCAAGCTACTGGTGGCAAAACTAAAAGTTCAAAATAGCAACATGGAATGTTAGAACTTTATTCCAGGCTGGAAAATTAGAAAATGTAAAGATGGAAATGGAAAGGATGAAGATCAACATATTAGGAATGAGTGAAGTTAGATGGACAGGTGCAGGGAAGATAAACTCAGATAAATATACAATAATATATTCAGGAAGTGAGAAACATGAACGAGGAGTAGGATTTATATTTGATGAACAAACGGCAAGGACAATTGTAGGATATTTGAACATCTCGGACCGAGTCCTGCTAGCCCAACTGAAAGGACAACCAATAAACATAAATATTATACAAGTGTACGCTCCAACATCTGAAAGCTCTGAAGAAGATGTACAGTTATTTTATAATGACATAGAGACAGCACTAAAACACACAAAGTCACATGAAGTTACCATAGTCATGGGAGATTTTAATGCCAAAGTTGGTAAAGGAAGAACTTCAGACATCGTTGGTGACTATGGACTGGGGGAGAGGAATGATAGAGGTTATAAATTAATTGAATGGGCAAGAATACACAGCATGGTTGTAGGAAACACCTGGTTTAAACAACATCCTCGAAGACTGGCAACGTGGTGCAGTCCAGACAAAAAGACTTTTAACCAGATAGACTACATATTAATCAACAAACGATTCCGCAATGCATTACTGACAACAAAAACCATGCCAGGAGCTGACTGCAATAGTGACCATGATCCACTCTGTGGAAAAGTTAGAATAAAACTAAAGAAAGCAGACAGAAAAGTGAGAAACATCAAACTGAATACAGAACTTCTTAAAAATGACCAAGAACTGCGAGAACAATACAAAGTTATTATAACAAATAGATACAATGCAATAGCAAAGATAAATAGTATAGATGAACAATGGGAAATGTTAAGAGATTCTATCCACCAAACTGTTAAGGAGATAATACCACCAAAAAAAGAAGCCCCTAAAAATAAATGGATGACAGACGACATCTTAGGACTGATGGACAAGAGGAGGAGGAGTAAAAATAACGAGAAAAAATATAACAAGATAAATAAAGAAATAAGACGCAAATGCAGAGAAGCAAAAGAAGTGTGGTTAAATGAGCAGTGCAGACAGATAGAGGACTCTCATATTAAAGACAGCAAAAACATGCACAAACGAATTAATGAACTCACAGGCAGGAAAACAAAATATACCACAGATGCCTGAAATCGAAAGAAGGTAAAATGTAATGGGAAAAGAAGACATTGTGGATAGGTGGACAGAGTATATCGGTGAGCTATATGGAGGAAAAAAACCAGAATTAACACCAGATACTGAAAACTGTGAGGGACCACCAATACTTGAATATGAAATCATAGATGCCATCAAACACATGAAGAAAGGAAAAGCGACTGGGCCTGATAATATAACACCAGAAGAAATAGAGGCACTAGAGGAGACAGGAATAAAAATAATAACCAAGTTACTGAATGACATTTACAACAGTGGTTATATTCCCAGTGACCTGATTAAATCCACGTTTATAGCACTACCAAAGAAACCAGGTGCAAAGGAATGTGACGACCACTGACTATCAGTCTCTCATGTCACATAACGAAGCTACTTCTGAGAATAATTATGAGAAGAACAAGGAAAAAGATAAAAATGGAAATAGCAGATGAACAGTTTGGATTTGCTGAAGGAAAGAGAACACACAATGCCATTTATGCTTTACGAACACTAACAGAAAGAGCTTTAGAAGTACAGAAAGATCTCTACTTATGCTTCATTGATTACACCAAGGCATTTGACAAGGTGAAACATAATGAAATTATTAAAATGCTTGAAGACATCAGTATAGACGGCAAAGACCTGAGGATTGTAAAACATCTATACTGGCAGCAAGAAGCAGCAGTTCGAGTTGAAAATAGAAATGGAAAATATCAACCTATAAAACAAGGGGTGCGACAAGGATGTGTACTATCTCCAGACCTTTTTTCTCTGTATAGCGAGAATATTCTAAGAACAATCATCACAGAACCAGGCATAAAAATTGGAGGATACAATATTAACAACCTTCGGTATGCTGACGACACAGTACTGATAGAGAACCAACAAGACCTGCAAAATCTCTTGGATAAAGTGGCCAAAGAAAATGAACAGAAAGGCCTTACTTTGAACATCAAAAAGACAGAGACTATGGTTATATCTAAGAAACAGAATCCACCAGCATGCAGTATTAAATTAAACGGAACTATTCTAAAGCAGGTGCAGAAATTCAAATACCTTGGAGCAGTAATAACTTCAGATGGGAAATGCAGAACAGAAATTAGGAACAGAATAGGCCAAGCAAAGACTGCATTTCAGAGAATGAGAAACATATTAACCACCACATCCTTATCAATGAATGTTAGAAAACGAGTCCTAAAATGCTATATTGAACCTATCTTGTTATATGGAAGTGAATCATGGACAATAGGCAGGTCTGCACAAAAATCATTGGAAGCAGCAGAAATGTGGTTTATTAAAAGAATGTTGCGAATCCCCTGGACAGCAAAAATAACTAATGAAGAATGTATGAGAAGAGCTGGAGAGACAAAAAACCTTGTCAAAAAGATAAGAGAGAGACAATGTACTTTCATAGGACATGCAATGAGAAGAGGGGGCATTGAAAATATTATAACAACAGGAAAAATAGAAGGAAGAAGATCAAGAGGAAGACCAAGAGAAATGATACTGGACAGTCTGATGGGATGGTGTGAGAGGAGATCACCAACTGAGCTGATGGCCTGCATGAAGGATCGGATACTCTGGAGAAGCATAATAGCCAACGCCAGTCGGCACGGCACATGATGATGGTGATGATGATGATTTTCTCGCTCGCTCGCTCACCTATGACGTCACACAGTAGTTCACTTTAACTCGACACCCTTCCTTTACAGATGAATATAAGTGACCAAAATGAAAACGGTCACCGGTGAATATATCCTGTTGACGTTTTAGGTGTTTTTCTGTGTTTGTCCGCGCGTGAGTGTGTGTGCTTAGGTTGAGGGGAGTGAGTGAGACTGTGGAGTGTATGTAGTTCTCACTGAAAACAGTTGAGATTTAGAAAATGGCCATAAGTGGCTGTTTATGTCCATGTATTGACGTAGATTTATTGGCTTGAGTCATACTTCATTAGAGACCTTTTATCTTGCCAAAGTTATTGAGCGTTAAAGAAATGTTTGTTTGTTCCTGGTTAGCCCTTTAAAATGTGCCCACAAGCGCCCCAGAATCTCGAAGAAATAATTAATAATGATACATTTTTGCAGGATACTTAAATGTCACAGATGAGAATAAGGGATAATATGGGATACTCAATCAAGCAGAAAAAAGGAAAAAAAAGAGGGGCAAGGGGGTCATGTTAATGACAGTAACAAATATTTTTTAAAGTTACAATTTTAATTTTAACCTAAAATTAGGCAAGGTTTATAACTTTACTTACAAATGTGTCAGCCAGGCATGCTTATTGGACCTCTCTACAGAGTGAATTATCTTCAATCAGTAGCATTTTCACAAAAATGTTTTACAATTCGGGGCAACCCAACTCAAATGATACTTTACAATCATTAAACATTTGGGAGTCTCTATATCCAGTTAGGTTTTTTTTCCTTTAAACCACACTTTGTTCATGAGTGAAAAGCACCTTTCAGTGAAACATTGGCGCCTGACAAACATACGAAAATGAGTCTGTATACATTTTTATAGTAACTCATTACTTTTGAAGTGAGCAACGTCCTTCCATGTTTCATTATTTAACTTTTTTCCCCCCAGAAGCAGATGACTGTGTTTGTCCTAATGACTTAAGAAGACAGAACTCATCAAACAGATCAATTTCATGGCTCTAGCCATTTGGTTTCCAACTAATACAAGTCCGCGGACCCCCTGCTGTTTCACAATCACAGACCCCCATAGTTTGAACAAGTTTCGTATCTACATGGTAGCTGTGTGGTTTAAATGCACACGAATATATGTACTGTGTGTGTGTATATATATATATATATATCAGAAAAGTTGGTTACCTTCAATGAGTAAACGCTACACTACACTATTAAAAAAGCACAGCCTTGGCGAATGTTCCAAAGGACAGTAATGTAGTTAAGCACAAATAGACAGCAATTAATATTCTTACTTCTTCTTACAAATGAACAGAATATGACATGTGTGGCAGCTAACCAACCTAAATATTCTGAGAGGAATCTTTTTATTCCGAACAATCGCTTCCACATCGGTTGTTAAACATTTCACAATGAAAAAAAAAAAAGACCTTGAGTTTTGGTCACGGATTCCCACAGCGGGTTCCGCGGACCCTCGGGTGTCCGTGGACCACCAATTGGGAACCACTGCTCTAGGACATTTCTGTCTTGGTAGGGCCGGTAACTCTTCATCGCCTCTAATAGCCAGCGACTGAATTTTCTCACCAAAAATGTAACTTCAGAAAAAAAAAAAGTGACAGTTCTGCTTGAAGAGGTACGTACATATACAACTTTGTGTTTGTCCGTTCTCAGGTTCTGAACACTTTTTTTCGATAGAAAAGGAAGACTGGCAGAATTTGTTACAAAACTCCGTGCTGACCACCAATATGCTTCTTAATTAACGCGATATATTTTGTAGCTGGTCATCAAAAACAGTTTCTTCTCAGCATTTTAAATGAAAATAAAACCTAAAGACGAGACAGAAATACGCAGACCAGGATAAGAACCTACACAGACGATGGAATCAACCAAACCAACTGATACTGATGTTGGCCCCAGGATTGCTTTTTGCAACAGCCCTCAACCACTCTCAGAATCATCCCAAACAACAACAAAAACAGACAGACACGGAAAGAGAGAGAGAGAGAGAGAGAGAGAGAGAGAGAGAGAGAGAGAGAGAGAGAGAGAGAAGAGAGAGAGAGAGAGAGAATCCAAAGACGTGACAGCGTGAAAAGCATGCAAAACCATAGAGACAATGATGCATCCCGACTAGTACATAAAATTTCCCGCTTGCCTATGCACACGGAGATTCTTTGTTCCCGAACACTTCAGTGATTAGATTCTCGGTATCATCGTGAACAAGATACTCCCATAAGCGCCCTACCGCCCGTGTCGGTGAGTATCGCACAGAATGTTCATAATTGATCCTTCGTATCAATCCTTGATGATGAGCCATTCAGTGAGGACGCAATTTTTGGAACTACAAAAGTCTAAATGCGAAACTACTTAGCGTCGTTATCGGTACGAACTCCGTACCTAAGGCGCCAAATCTAACAAAAACACGCAAAGACCACCATAGCTCACCACTGGCCGAGTAGACATAACGAAGAATCATTAATGCTGTCTTTTTATATAAATAGGAAACTACGAGGCTTTGGTACGGTAAAGTAAGAGAACCAATTTTGTAGGATTAGACCTCGAAAAAATCGTAGACAAAGCACTTTAGTGAGACGCGAGAGAAAGAAAATCCACTATAGGGGTGCTAGTTGGCTGTCGATAGTACGCTGTTCTCTCGTGGCTAGACGGCTGCTCGTCCTACCGGAGTCCGTGGTTCGAATCCCAGGTAATTCTCTTGTGATTTTTCTTTCTCTCACGTCTCACTAAAGTACATTGTCTACGATTTTTTCGAGGTCTAATCCTTACAAAATTGGTTCTCTTACTTTACCATTAATGCTGTCTATGCGAAGTTCACAGCTCACAGTGGTGCCATAGCAATATCTCACTAGCTTCGGCACACAGAACTGACCTCCGTCTTGAAAGCAAATGACGATACTGTTGCTCATTTGTCACGTTAGTGCGTTCCTGTTCGCACCTCACTCAGCCACCACAGGTCACAAGCACTCTCAACCAGCATCGCAGAAATCCGGCTCCGCTTCGAACTTCACAACAATCGGAGTGTCGCTCGTGAGAGCGTGAAACGGTCAAATGCATTGCAGAACCCGAAGTCCGTTCACGAAGTCACGGCGACCAAAGATGAAAATATGGGACAATGTGAGACACGTGTTTTAAAATAATGGACATTTAGGCGTCCCGACCTAAGTAATACGATTTAGGGAAGAATTCTCATACTGGACTACCCAGTCACTATACGAGCATTTATGTGAGTGTTATGGTACATCTAACATGATTTTCCCAAATGACCGCTGTTCGTTTTATGTACGTGCTTTTATAATAATTTCTATTCCATCATTTTGTTAATACAGTCGAACCCGTTTAATGCCACATCGTCAGGACAGTCAGAATGTGATGATAATAAGCGGAGTTGACATAAATAGGAGTCAGTTAATAAGGATTTAACTGGTCCAGTGTGTGTGCATGTGTGTGTCTGTCTGTCCCACATTTGCAACAAACACAACAAACAGCCAATGCTATCATCATCGGACACAATATATACTAATCACAAAATATATTAGTCACAAGATATATTAATCACAAAATACAGTCTTACAATATAAAAAAAACACTATAATTAAGCAACATCTGATTTGTCAACAGTAGTACTAAAAAATGCGTGATTTTGCGTTGTGTAGTTCACGTGTATCAAGATAGGTCTGTTGGCAGTTAAAACATATTGTTTCGCCATCTCCATCTCCTCCAGACTGAGCCTGATACACGTGAACTTTGGGGAACCCCATTGGTGGCCTACAGACGGGACAAGAACCTCAGGGACCTTTTAGTTCGAAGTCACCTTAAAACAGATGCCACTTTTTAATGGTACCATACGTTGCAGACGCCGTAGATGCAACACTTGCCCGTTTGTTGTTGAGGCTAGCCAGATCTCCTTCCCTAAGTCCACGTTATCAGTTCAGCAGGGTTTCACCTGCACTTCACGCAATGTTATTTATGCTATTATGTGCAAACGTTGTGGTATGAAGTATATAGAGGAGACCGGTTTACGCTTAGGAGATCATTTTCGCCAGCATCTTAACGATATTTCTAAGAAGGCCTGGACATTTGTGGATAAACATTTTTGCCTTAGCAACCACAGGGGAAAACAGAGTATTTCTGTTAGTGCGATCTGCTCTTATTCTGCTGATGTACGATCTCGGAGGGTCCTAGAACAGTTCCTCATTTTCCAGGCTGGTAGTCTCCATCCAGCTGGAATTAACAACGTCTTCAGCTTCCTTTAACTTCTTTAGCCCCCCCCCCCCATTTTTTGTTTATTTATACTCTACTTTTTTGTTTCTTTCTCCTAGCTCCCCTCCCTATCGCTACCTTCTCTTCTTCTCTGGCGACCTATAGGTGTATAGGGTCCTGCCCTATTCACCAGTTTAACATTTTTTCGCTGCAGGTGTTTATGCTCTTCATTCATTATCTCTCTGCTATCATGTTTCTGTTGCCCTTCTCCCACTTGTTTCCCTTCTTCTTTCCACCTCTTCTTTACTATTGGCTCTATCAGCTTATCCTTTGTGTGGCACTGCGTGGTCTCTATGCCTCGTCTAGTGGACATGCATTTCTCTGTATTTCCTACTTCTGGAGGATGCCACATTAAGATAAGTTTTTCATTTAGTTATACGTTTTTGTCTCGTTTGAGTGTATAATCTTCGAAAAAGGCTCATGCCGAAATATCGAATGTTGTATGTTTTTAATTTATACTCTCATACTTTCTATTCGTTTTTTTCTCATTTTACTTACTCTCTCTGCCACCTTGTAAAACTGCACCATACACCTCTATCTACCGATGTATATTAACATAGTTCCATTTCTATTTCTTCAAAGACCCTCATCGTGAAGTATGGAAACCACAGTTTTCAAGTGGAGACCAAACAGAAGAGAGCCGACTTCCATTTTTCAACAGCGGATTTGCTGCCTGCCCAGAGTGCGGAGAAAGAAATATTTGGCGGTTCGAAGAGAAAGCAGGGGTCAAGCCAAATGGAGACACATACGGAACTGAAATGTTTCTCTGTCAAACAAAAGGATGTGGTTGGCGGACAACGTTCAAGTATGATGACGGAGGTGAGAAATTTTGAGTAACTCCATTTATTATCTGTGCCTTTCAAAGGCATGCTACAAGAGAAAAACTCCATTCGCTGAAAACTCTCGGAACGTTTTTTTTTATTTTTTTGCCTATAGATTTCTTGAGCTTGATGACATGACGAAAGTCACGTGACATAGGAGTGATAGCAAAACGTTTCATTTTCTTTCTTTCTTACTTACTTAGTTTTTTTTGGGGGGGGGGAGGGGAGGGAGAGAAAGAGGAGGCGGAAGAAAAAAGGAAGGGAGGGAGGAATGAGGTACTGGGGATTTTCTTAAATTCCATCAGTGAAATGCGTTACTCCATGCCTAGACCATAAAACCATAACAGACAACAGAACCACAATAATCCTGTAAATATCGTAAGTGGTGATAAGAGGTCCTTATTTATAGGAGCTTACTGAACAGTGGATTCAAATTTCCAGGGAACAGGAACATAATCTAGAATTATTTGATGGTTGATTATTTACCACTTGTCATGGCCATAAATAGTGATTTGTGTAACATATCTACAATTTATTTATATCATACGTAAGTTATCCCATATTCTGATTACATGCTACAAAGTCAGAGCTTGTCAAAATTGTTCAATGAGCTTTTTTCCATAACTCGAAAACTAATTTATAGGATATAAAAAACCTTAGACTGGAAAAAGATTGATCAGTAAGATTTACATATTTGAAACGATAATAATAATAATAATCTAGATTATTTTTTAAAATGATTATTTGATTTATTTCCAGGGTATAAGATCCTTTATACATTCTTTTAAAAAATGAGAACATTTTGAAGTATTTTTTCTTCCAGTGTAAATTTATGTGCTTCAGTCTAGAGTTAGTTACTTGATTTTCAAACTTGCAGCACCTGGTAGTTCACACTTTGAAACACGTCACTGGCCAAGGGGAATAATGAAGTTCCCCATTTCTTTTATGATGATGTGGGCAGATAAGCATGAGCTGTCTCAGGGCTTTAAGCATCATATCTTCTCAAAGGTGAGTTTTTAAGAAAGAAAAATATAATGTAGTATAAGTGTCCACAACAAATGTCAAGTTTCAGCTCTTTAGGTGCATACACAATCTATTTTACATGGCAGGCACTTAGTTTTGGTACTACATTGCCTGAACTATTTTTTTTTTTTCAAAATAAGCAGCTTCTACAGTAAAGTCAAATAGCTAATCACAGCTAATCAAGTTGCACTGCATTTGTACTTCAATTTGGACCATATTCATGTCCTCATAGGAAAATCACTACCTTCAAAATGAGTCTGAATCATTACTCTTAATCTCTTAAGTTGAGCCCTTGGTGTCTTGCTCTAGTCTGAATCACCTGACTGGAGTTTTACGACTATGAGAATATATAACATAAACAGTATTTTAAAAAATGGAATTCAGTCAGGAGCTGAAATCAAGTGGAAACATGTATTCGTAAATGAAGTAACTGAAAGGTGCATTGTTACTGATATCTTACTGATATTTTTTCATATAGAGTTGCAATTTATTTGTAATCTTTTTCTCATTATTTTGCAGCAGTTAATCATCTTGTTACTTGTTTACAATAGAAACCTTGAGACCATCTCTAGTGCTCCACGTAGTCTTAATATTATCCATCAACTTAGTATGTTCTGTAGCTAGAAAATAAGCTAATATCATGCTAGAATTTGACCACCAGTTTTCCAGCACATTCCTGTATTTTTCAGAGTTTAAAATTGCAATGAAACAAAATTTGACTCATTAATCAGTCGAGTGCCAGAAGCACATACATTCAGTATATACACATATTACATTGCTTAAAGGATAAACAGCTGGTACTACTACTCCCAACCGTTAGCTGTATGCTAATGATTCTTTCTGTTGGTTCTTGATAATTTACTCATGTAAAATATCATTTTCATTGGACATACTTTCAGCTCATTTATTATCAGCCAGAAAATCAATAAGTTATCACTGAATTTATCTTATCTTCAGGAGATTACAGGAGACAAGTTGCTGGAACTGGAAGCAACAAATCGCCTGCAAGAAGAGTTTGTGATCAGCAAAAAAGAAATAGAGAAGGTTCGAAAGGCTCTAGCAGATCCCACAGGTGCTGTGCTCATTAGGACCACAAAGTAGATGGCAAATATGAATTGCATTATTCCAAACAACCGAAACAAAAAAAAAACAACATTATCTTCTACATCATGCATTCATTTTCAGTAATTTCTTCTTCCACTGTGTGTTTCTTGAGAATTAACAAGGATAATATAAACTGGTACTAGGAAAAGCTTTTGTCCACTTTAGATTTTCAACACCCTCATGTGACTTGTGTTGGTAATCGTACATGGACATCACGAGTCTGATGTCAGGACCAGCAATCCATACAGACACCATCACCAAGGCTGATAAAAATCCTGCCTCACTTCCTCTAAATGCTTTTATTATTATTATTTTTTTTTTTTTTTGTAAAAAGAAATCCCACAATGATCTGATAAAAAACAAATGTAAGTATCAATGTGATTATTGTCATGCGGAAACTTTTTGTGAACCTTAACATTGCATCTAACTGGGAGAACAAGCTCATTTTCTCTATAAATTTTATGAGAACAAGAAAGTTATGGAAGCCTGTAATAACCATCATTATTGTTTGGAAAATAAAATATCATATACTATGTTCTGATATATGTCATTCTGCATGTACATTTACTGATTAATTAAGGATAGTGAACTCAGTTATACATAAAGTGTGCTCTAAGGTCATATTGACAAGATTGTACATGTATACTTTCCTTGAATCTGTTATTTCTTCCTATGTATTTTAAATTCATAGTTACATATTGTATATAAAATATATATACAGTTTAAGAGCATGCTTCAAAACGTAAGTATTGTAATAAGAATATTGCAGCAAATACATTTTACAAAATTTTATGACCATTTGTTACTAAGCATTGTGCTGCTATGTAGTAATAAATCACAGTTTTAGAAAACATATAGCAAATTAGAAAATGGATAATAAATAAGTAATAGATTGTAGAAATTCCTTCTGGATCTGAAGACTCTAGCAAACCAAGTATTATTTTTTCTTTTAATTTTATGATTTTGAGGAAGATGATGATAAGAAATTGCATGAGTCACACTCAGATTTCTTAACTGATAAATGATTAACCAAACTCAGTAGACCTGCATTTGATAAGGAAACTGTGAAAGATGAAGACACAGATCTAAAAGAAGATAAAGAATTTTATATGTGTTTTCAACTTTGCCGATGAATTGAGAATTCTACAGTGTTTGCTGTCCAATTATTCTGCTGATGCAACACTTCTCATAAATGATAACTTATCCTACTATTGTAACACTTATGATGCAAAGATTAGCAGTATCAAATGAATAAATTCCTTCAAGAACACAAAAAAAATATCAGATAACTTCAACCTCTGCAAGAAGTCACTGAAGTGGTAGAAACTTTAGCCACAGCTGTGGTGACTTCAGGTGGTGAGGAGAAGCCACCACATTTGGAAGATTAATTTTTTAAAAAATTTCTATGCTTTATTAGTGATTTCATAGTATATTTTCTAATTATTGTTTGGCAATTACAATAAATTGCCTCATTACAGATGCAATGAAATTAATATTTTTTATTCATAAACCTGTACATTTCCATATAAATAATTTTTTTACTTTTGTCTGGAACAAATTTCCAACATAATTATACTAGTTCATTAGGAATTTGATATCCAGTATGTCATTTTATTGTATGTTATATTTTTATAGGAACATAGCTTTGACTCCCTGTACCTTATTATTCATATTTGTATGTTATATGGCATTTTTCTTTAACAATTTCAGTTTAGTATCACCACCTAATGAGTGTAAATTGTGCTGTGTATTCTTCGTTTCAGTTCCTTTGACTTTAAAACTTCTTCAGAGTGTACAATCTTAGTCTTTGGTCACCTAGGACCTCCAGACTTTCTTACAAGCCAGCAGACTGTGCTTGATGTGAAGCTTTCAAAATATTTAGTTTTCTGAGTGGTAGTTTAGAATGTTCTGTTATATTTCAGTACTTCTGCATGATACTTGTGTTAATTACATAACTGCCTTGGAAATTAAAGAGCATCTGTGCTTGCAAAGTGAAGCACGTCAAAGGTACACATGCCTGTTTGTGTACTAATAGGAAAAATAGTTGCTTGCAAAGAAGCATTGTGATACACCACCAGAGCACATGATCTAAGTTTAAAAGAAATGAAATCACAGAATTGTTAGGGAAAGAATGCTGCATATTTATTATGTATTATATCCTTACTATGTGTGTCCTGTTTTTATTTAAACCAGGCCTCCAAGAAGTGCAGATTTTAACATAAATAGTGCATATATTTTTTTTTGTAATATAATCATCTTTGTTGCCTGATGCTCTCCGTTGAGAGTTTTTATTTTGCTTTTCAGGGTTATGTATATATGGCTGTACCAATAAATATTAAATATATCTGTTTGTAATTTCTTTCATGTATGAGTTCAGTCCATATAATCTCAAGCCATTGTCATGAGTAATTATAACTGGTAATTATTTGAGCAAGCTGTGCTTTAGACATGACTGATTTTGAATTATCAAAGAAAATTAGTTTGTGATTTGGATTCTTAATAATAGTTACACTAATTTCAAACATTTTAAGTACTTAATGACATAAGGGACTTCTTAAGTTCTCATTTGTTACCTGCTTTGAGCACTCCTAAGATACTTAAGACTCTTAAAAAATAAAATATAAAATTTTTCACTGCATGGGGCAATCTGTTTGAAATCATGAGATTTCAAAGTTGCACTAATAAGTAAGTAATGAAGAATGTGTGGTAAATGCTGATAAAAAAATTAGCATAATTTTAATCAGAAACTGATAAAGTAAGATCTTTTAGATGGTAATTGATGTAGTCTGTTGTTCTTGGACTGAAGGCATGGAATCAATTCTTGCCCAAAATTCCACAACACAGCTGCATGAATGAGCTCTCAGCATGCTGTACCGACTGCCTTCAAATAAAAAATGTTCTTCCTATTTTTTCTGTATGTCGAAGCACCCTAGATTACACTGCTTACATGGGCTGTCAGCAGATGAAGGATAAAACAGGATGTCAAGCAGTTTAATTCTGTAAATTTTGGAATTCATTCAAATTGCAGCTGATGAACAAGGAACAATAATAACACAAGACGAAAGATGCAAAACTGAAATAAGGAGCAGAATACCCCTGGCCAAGTCAGGATTTATGAAAATGAAAAAAACATACTGTGCAATAAAGCTCTGTCGATGAACACCACAAAGAGAGTTATTCAGTGTTACATTGAATCCATATTATTATATGGTTGTGAAGCATGGGCAATAAAAAAGAGCACTCAAAATCTACTGGAAGCAGCGGAGATGTGGTTCATAAGAAGAATGATGAGAATATCATGGGCAGCCAAGAAAACAAATGAAGAGGTTCTAAGTGAGCTTGGGCAAAATAGAGAAATTATGGCAAAATTCAGAACTCGGCAGTCCAGATTTGTTGGACATGTTTTAAGAAGAGGCAAACTGGAAAATTTAATGACAACAGGAAAACTGGAGGGAAAAGGGGACAGAGGAAAACAAAGAAATAAGATACTTACGGATTAAAAGAGTGACACAGAGCACAGTCCAAAACACAACTTATAGAAAGAGCAAAGGACAGGTGGTTGTGGAAATCAATGACAACTAACACCTGATTGGCAAAGACCAGAGAGAGAGGAGGGAAGAGAGAGAAGAGGGGAGAGAGAGCAAGGAAAATAATTATGACAGTCATTCAGTAAATAGACAGGCATTTGAATGCAGTAAAGAAAATAATTTAAGTGAACACAAGCATCTGAATACATAAGACAGTACATTTTGATGGGAAAAAAAGCAAAGAGAAAGTAAGTAGTCTTGTGACATTAAGAAAAAGCTAACTTGACTGGTGGAAAAAATACTGAATTTTCATATTAAAAGACAGTTTTGAAGCAGGTATGTGAAACTCTGAAGAGAACATTGTTGAGAGAGGATAAATTAGTGGGCATAAGATCTCTTGATGAAGTTGAAAAACTTGCTGAAAAAAGAACAACATGGTGAACTACAGTGCGAACCCTGCGTGACGTTTAATGGCATGTGAAGGATATAAGATGTAAGAAGATGTTAAGATACTAGCTTTGAAGAATTTACTGATCATTGTTTTGCTAAGCAGCTTCTACCAAAGTTTGATATGCATAATCACCAATGGCAAGCTGAGTCCTAGACTTCTCCATTAACTGAGATCCAGTCTTAGACTTTTCCATTAACTGAGATCCAGGATTAGACCTCTCCATTAACTGAGATCCAGTCTTAGGCTTCTCCATTAACTGGGATCCAGTCTTAAACTTCTCCATTAATTGAGATCCAGTCTTAGGCTTCTCCATTAACTGAGATCCAGTCTTAGACTTCTCCATTAACTGAGATCCAGTCTTAGGCTTCTCCATTAACTGGGATCCAGTCTTAAACTTCTCCATTAATTGAGATCCAGTCTTAGACTTTTCTATTAACTGAGATCCAGTCTTAGACTTCTCCATTAATTGAGATTCAGTCTTAGACTTTTCTATTAACTGAGATCCAGTCTTAGACTTCTCCATTAATTGAGATCCAGTCTTAGACTTTTCCATTAACTGAGATCCAGTCTTAGACTTCTCCATTAACTGAGATCCAGTCTTAGACCTCTCCATTAACTGAGATCCAGTCTTAGGCTTCTCCATTAACTGAGATCCAGTCTTAGACTTCTCCATTAATTGAGATCCAGTCTTAGACTTCTTCATTAACTGAGCACTTTTTAGTCTTTACCAGGTCAATTATTACAGTGAAAGTGTCTTGCCTTTGCTGCACTAACCCTATCTTGACTCACAGTTATACAGCACAAATAAAAATAACATAATATTTTTATTCATAGTTTATATTTTTTTTATTTCCCACATTAATATGGTTAAAAATGCATGTGATGTAAACATAGAAAGTGTGGAAATAGAAACTACACTCAAATACTGACATGATGATTAAAAACCATATCCACAGCCAATCGAAATTTAAATTCATAAGAAATACAAAACAATTTTTTTTTTCTGCATGCAGAAATAATGCTGGAATCATCAGAAAAGAAGTTAGAACATAAGAAACTTGAAGAAAGTCAGATAATGAACAGATGAAAGGCTTGAAGATATCAAGTGTGGAGGTAATGTGTTTAGAATTAGAGAAATTTGAAGCAACTAAGGAGAATTACCTGATTATGATTCATATTTACAGCATAATACATAAATCCATAACAGAAAACAAAAGACATCAGATGGACACCTACAGTGACTAAGACTTCTGTATTACCAAAGTGACATCTTTCATCAATAGAATCAGCCAGAGATTCAGCCAGACAAAATCATAATCATGAAACAGACTATTAAATCTGATTAATATAGTAATAGAACATACTGGAAGATGTTTTCAAGTATTGTTTTGTATACAACTTAGTAGAAATGTTATAGTGTTCAACCTTAAAAAGTGCTAAATAAAATAATAAAAGGAAAAGAGCATAAAAAAGAGAAAGTAATACAATCTTTGTAAACAATTTTAAGGCACAAATTTATCTATAGTAAAGTTTGTGTGTGTGTATATATATATATATATATCATGGAGTAAAATACAGTTCCCTTGCCTAAATATGATTAAGCACAACCTTCTTCTGAATCCTTTCCATAATTTCTTTTATCTATACACTGACACTGTAAACACTGCATGTAATATATATACTGAACATAATGCTTTGATCCTGAATTATTACTAATAAATTATGATGCCAAAATTCAGTATTTCGGTGTTAGTTATACAGTATATTGCCATTAACTTAAGGACAAGTCAGGCAAGGCAAATCTCAGGAATATCTCAATGTGCTAGAATTAAGTCCATGTGTAATTTATTTCTTCCAAAATAAACATAGTTAAATTCTCTGAAACTAAGCAATGATAACTTAGAAAATATGAGTTAAAAAAAAGTATCAGTATGAGTAATCAATGCTACAGTAGGCTCACTAAAAGAAACCTTATCACTTTGATTGTATTACTGAATTAACAATGATTATAAACATTTGTTTTAGAACATAGCGATAATCATGCAATAATCCATCTTTCATAGTCCACAATGACAGTGTATACTTCTTTATGTCAAGTGGATGAAAACAGTACAATATCAAAGCTATAGGGTGTTGGGTGATTAAATGCACAATACAAGATATGAGTTTAAATATAGTTTAAATCAGTTCCTGGCATATGGGCAAGATGGCTTTGGCAGTTGTTTAGGGCCTCATACTGGTAGGCACTATAACATACATTTTGGATTATTTCATTTCTATTAATGTAATAATAAACAAATAACTGGCTTTATCTTAATTACGGCTTAGTCCAAGTTCAGTTGAATCACAGATTATGATGCTTTTTTGTCAGTGCCATTAAGCTTTCATTGTGGATTCCATTTATCTTGAATTTCACTACCTTAATCTTTGTCATTTACAAAAATATGCTTCATTTAGTATATTGCTGATAGCTAAAAAGTTGCATAAACTTGTTGGTTTGACAGCATTTGCACAAAATAGTCAGTAACTCTTTATCTATACATTATTTTAAAAATAATACTTTATTGGTCACAGGTAAACACTATTTTGAAATATTCTGAAATTTAATAGTATTCATGAAAGTTTCTAGAACTTTCCAGAAACCAATGAATTTTCTATGTATCTGATTTATTGTATAATATAGGGCTAGAATTTCTGTTACAAGGTGCTAGGAAATACTGTGATTTCAAGATGTATTTTCATTCTAAAAACTCTAATTTTTGGGTTGTTGCATCTACCTACATGTGGTAATGTCTGGTAATATCTATAACAACATTTCAATGTTAATTAAGCTGTTTAAATGAAGAGCTTGTCAAGAATATACTTTGTTCAATATTAAGTCACCTGTTTTCAGAAAATATATTGTTCAAATTTTGAATGTTGTCTAGTAGCCAACCCTTTTAGACTAACTTCCCAGAACACAGTGTAATGATAGGCACTGCTCAGCAATAAGATTTAGGTAATTAACATGGCAAAAAAGTTGGTATTAGGTGCAATTTTATAATCCAGAGGGGCACAATGACACTTCAATACAACAAAATAAAGTAATTTAATACGCAAGTTTAGCCTTGAAAATCAGCAAGATATAAGAGAAAGAAAGTGAGAGAATAACTTGGAACAAAATGTGACTTCAGTAGGATTTCTGAGGCTAAATCTATTTATTCTTCTCATTTCTTAGCTGTGAAAAGATGTACATCCACATTATTTTGATGTGTGATACCATAATTAAATTTGATAAAGTTCCTGGATGGCATTCATAGAGGCAGGAAAAGATGTAAAGTTTCCAGAGGGAAGAGATTTGTTAGCAAATGCTGAAGACCATGAGGTGAAACATTTGTAACAAGTCATGTCAAGACAAAAATGAAGCACCATCAAGAGAGAAAAGCTTCTTAAATTAATCAAAATCAGTTTCAAATGTTGATCAACGTGGGCTAAAATTTTGTAACATTAATCAACTGAATGTGTTGATACAGGGGGTTTAACTTCTGAATTTCTTTTAATGGAATTTTCAAAAAGGAAAGGCAGAAAATTAGATAAATATATTAAGTATATTAAATATTGTTAAAGCACTTGAAAGACTATGTTATTATTATTATTAGACAAATAACAAATATATGCAGCATTTCAGACTTTTTTTTTTTTTGCTTCATTTTGAACCAAGATTTGTTTCTAGAATGGAAGGCCTATTCTGCATAAGGCCCTGAACTTGCTAAAGCCAGTACTGGTCCCAACATCAAAAGATGAAATTCAAGCATACATCCAGCTCATAAAGACAATATTCAGTTCCCTCATAGTAATATGAAAAAACAAATTTTAGTTTTAACTAAAATGTTACTAACCATCCCCAAAAACTGTTCATCAAAAGTTTCAACCGTGTGAAATGTATGTATAGGATATTCAAGTACTGGTGGTCTCAAAGGAATGAATTAAATTCAGAATTACAATTTTGCCATATAATTATCATGTAACAAAATGCCAGGTTCATGAGTACTGATTTTTTCTCTTTGTTCTACTTGTTATTTATGGGTAGAGACTTGTAGTAGTTTACCATGACATTCCAAGCTTTAGGGGCCATAAAGCCATCTGGTGGATCAATACCTTCTCTGGCCATTTTACGCATTCGGGTCCCAGAGATAAAGTCAAACTCATCTTTCTTTTCTGGATCAAAGTAATCCATGGCTCGCTTTTTAACATTGTAGGCTGCAACTCGGAAAGGGACAATATCTAGTTGGGTCAGTCCAGGCGCCATTGTGAGAACCTGCAAAGAAAAAACAAAAAAACACCTTGTCAGCATGAATATATAAGCAATCACTACAGATGTAAATACATGAGAATTTGTTTAATATACATGCTGTTCTATGAAACAAATGGAAAACATGATGTTGCATTTAAAATTGTGTTAAAGCAGTGGCTGAAACTGTGGTCTTTTTTAATATTTACTTGATCTGAACTTAAATATAGTCCTTTCTTCTCCATCTTCATAATTTGCTCAGACACTGATGTCAGACTCTCTCATAAATATGGCACTTTATTTCTGGTTTTCCACATTGCCATATGGCTTCTTTAGAAAGGGTTTTGATGATGTTTCAGCATGCAGTGTCCTGTTCTCAGAATGACCAGAAAATTATAACCTGATCTTTTCTTGAAAGTATTTGTTGTCTATTTTTGTTTGTTTAGTATTTATTGTCTATTTTTCCGTTTTGGTGATGTTTTAGCCATTTTTTTTTCTTCTGTGTAACTTTTAGTATGTTCATTGTTCCTTCATATGTTGAGCTACTATCCGTCTATTGCATTCTTCCTTCCTCTTTTGCTAGTCTGTCTGCTTCATCATTTCCTGGTTGTTTCCCAATGGGAAGTATCCACTGGATTATTACTTTTTATTAAAATTCTGTGCTCAGTAGTGTCAAAGCTTCTGTCAAGCCACAATCTGA
Organism: Achatina immaculata; assembly: GCA_009760885.1. Classification (NCBI taxonomy): domain Eukaryota; kingdom Metazoa; phylum Mollusca; class Gastropoda; order Stylommatophora; family Achatinidae; genus Lissachatina; species Lissachatina immaculata. The sequence goes on along the minus strand of CM019719.1, from coordinate 53,254,115 downwards.
ATTCTTTTGGTATTTTAGTGCTTATGCGATAGATTGTAAGTCTATACAAAAATTATACTGGCTCTCTGAAAGGTTTCTCTGTTCTATTATTTTCATAGTTGTTGTTTTTTATTGCTTCAGTTTCTGTTCTTTAGTTATCAGAATAAGTATCTGTTGGCACAGCCTTCTACATTGTGTTAAATGTAGCCCCCTATGTAAAGGACCAGTTTTTTTCACGTGAACATGTTTTTTCTTCATTACACTGACAAATTTATGGACAATGTACTCTGGTTTGTCTTGTTTTGCAGTGAGACACTCTCTAATTTCTGAGATAGTTCCCTAACACAAGTGTCCGGTGCCAATTTTTGTTTTTTACATTTGGGTTGACTGAAGCACATTGGGAACTGACATGCAACCTCTCATTTCTTGTGCTTCAACTGTGTTATTCATGCATTCACATTGGGAACTGACATGCAACTTCTCATTTCTTATGCTTCAACTGTGTTATTCATGCATTCAATGTGTCCTTTACACATTTCTCAGTAATGCAAACTGCAAGCATCATAAACAATAAATTAAAACTGAATACACATAACACATGTAAAAATAAAATATCTTTTATAAATTGCAACGAAACTCAGTTCATTTGGTCAGTCTATTTTTCATATCAACATCCCAAATTAAGCATTTGTTAGACCCTTAAACTTTTAGTTTTTTTTAATATTTCAATATAAGAAAGACTCAAGTCACTATATTTCTGAGATATCTAGGGATTCTTCCTAATTTTGAGAAGTCCCAAGGCTTAGACCTATAGTTTGAACATTGTAGACAAAGAATGTAGCTTAAGATAAAAGATAACAAGCAAACATAGAAACTATAAAGATATACTCACCTTAGCTCCATGTGAAGGATCAAACAGATCTCTAGTGCCATCTGGATGAGGCATGCCAGCAGGATCTCTGCCTACAATATAGAAGTTTACCCCAGCAGCCATTCTGGCTCGAGCATGCCACTGAACCTAATTATAAATAAAATAGTACTGTCAAGTCACTTGATAGGAGATGAAACTTTAATGAATGCACCTGAGCAAGTGTATCAAGTATCTAACTGCTAATAAAATTATTACATTTTGTTAAACCAAGTTATTAATGTTAGATATTTCACTGTAAATAGGACAATATAATTGCTTTGTAATTTTTCAATACAATAGGACACTAAAGTGAAAAAAAACTGGACACTACTAGTCATTAAAATCAGTAAATCTGGTAACTTCAGATTTTAAAAAATCTAGCTCTTATTTTGTACAGATTGATTGATTGACTGATTGATTGATTTTTATCTTGGCATCTAGAGATATTTTTGGGGGTGAAGACACTGTCCAATTGGGCAATCAGTGACCCATAGCTGATATGGCAGCGTCAGGGTTAGCGAACTATAGCTGACCAAGACACTGTCCTGCCTTTCCATTGGTACCCCCAGTAACAGACATAGCTTGGCTAATGGGCCAAGGATTGCATTAGTCCTCATGGTGGTAGAGTCTGCTAAAGAAGCATTGCACACCCCCTGCTGTTTAGCTGTACTCCAGGACTGAAAAAGTAGCTGCCATAACCCACTCCAGCATCAATACAATGCTGTACCTTGATATCTCTACAGCATCGGCTGCAAAGAACACCAGCTCACAGTTACAAGGAGATAGCACAAGACAAGAGATATTTTCCTTGACCTGTTGGTACATAGGGTGAGGTGGTTGGGGTCATGCCTAACTGCCCCTCTCTCCTCAGCTCCAGAAGGGGTTGGTACTCATTTCTACAGCTGGTGACTGGGGTGGTTCTGGCTTGACTTGAATCACTGACCACACCATAAGAGACAAGTTCACTAAGCACTATGTCACTCATGAGCCCAACCTCAGATTAATCCCGTACAAATTTATTTCACAAATTATTGTACAAATATCCTGAAACAAATTAACATCTTATTTAAGGCATTTTGTGCCCATCTTTCTTACTAGGAGGAGATCAACCCCCCCCCCCCAAAAAAAAAAAAAAAAAACAAACTAAGTCTGTTTTCATCTGTTTTTTTGGGCTTTTATCTGCTGTGTTGCTTTTGTATGTGATCCTGGAAAAGGCTTTTGCCAAAATATTTATTTTTGTATATTCTTCATTTTTATTAGCTCATCTTGCTTTTTCTGGCATTCTTATTTCTGTCCACTTTCCTCACTCTCTCTATCTTTTTGTAAAACTCTACCATACACCTCAATCTACTGTCATATTTAAGACATGCAAATCTTGTATTAATATTCTTTTTTCTGTGACTACACGAAAAGGAATTTTATTGCAGTATTTTATATATCTTATTTCATTATTCTAATAATTAATGTTTTCTCACTTAATTGCTTATTTATAGCCACATCTGCTTCATGCAGCAAACCAACATTCTTGAATCTCATCTTTCGATTGCCATGTATTGTTTCTCTGCTTGCTATTTCCAATTAAGAGCTCAATATTTGTCTCATGCATACTCACTTCTGTTGGTCCTGCATACATCATTGGAGATGGGAAAATGGCAATGACTGTTGAAGATGGATCTAAGATTTCATCATCTAGAATAGCTGCATGTTGCCTCATCCGAACTGGCAGTGGTACATCATCATCTTTGGTCCATCCACCTATAACAAACCAGCATGATTATCTAGTATTGTTTACAGCGTATGTCATCTTTGCTGGAGCGCACACCAAAATCTGATGCCTTGAAAACTCTGTAATACATCTTGCAAGCTTAAGCAAAAGGTATTAATAATATCAATAATATTATTAATTTTTTCTAAAATTTTCAGGCCAAAATAATTTGAAACAGTTTTTTTTATAACTCTTTCTTACAAATATCAATTTTTTTAGAATTCAATTCTTCTGCTAGAGTTATTGTAGAAAAATGGCTACTTGTTTTGAAAAAAAAATCCAGTGTATATTTGAGTTAGTTTTAAATATTCTTTAAAAATATTCATAGCAACCAGAATACAAAGAGGAAAAAAAAGTAAAACAAAATGATTTAGCCAAATAAGTTACAAATAAAGAGATTTTTTAAATATGCTGTTGCTCTTTAAAAATGAAATTGATTAAAATTAAAAACAAGTGAAATTTGAAATATTTATGTCAGATTTACACTTTCAATCTCCTTTAACCTACTGTGAACCGAAGTGTGATTACATGATGAAATTTTGTTTTATTCCTGGACAAATTTAATGTTCAGGACCTTTAAAATGTGGTATTCTAATTAGTTTTTTAAAAAGTGTAATAGTTTTGCTAGGATTGGATGTTCTCATTTGAGGACAATGGTTTAATGTTCCACAAAAATATATGAAAACCAGCTGATATTACAAATGAATAGAACATACCAGTTTACATTTAATTCTGTATTTATTATTTGAAGTACTCGAAATAACAAAACATACACATTTTTCATTTTATTTTACATTTGAAAATAGCTGTAAAATTAATTTGGCATTTGAAGTAAACACAAAATAAATTGGTCACAAACTCGAGTCCACGCACTAAAAAGCTGCAAAACAGTTTCTGTCACTCTGTAGACACAAACAAATATCACAGTATGTGCACCCTATAATTCTGCGGTGCACTGGACTTTTTAAGGCTACCATTTCAGGCAGCTGTTTTGCAGCAGTTGTGTGAGCAGACAAACGAGCTACTAGTGTTACTTTGATGTGTTTTCTGGCTGGCTCCTGCTCAGTGTCTTTTACAGAGGTACAGTCCAAATCTTGTCTTTACTCATAAAAATTAAGGCAACAGCTAGATGAAAGTCTAAAAAGTGGAGTATTTTGGTTTTGGTGTTTTTCTTTCAATGTGGCCAGAATGATAAAGAACACATGATTTGACCAGTGCAATGTCTTATAAAATGCATTATCATGCAAATTGTCCACTTCTTAGTTCTAACATTTCGTCTGTTGAAGGACATCACTTAGTTTGCTAGGTCAGCTGCATCCATTTTTGAGTTGTATTCATTTATAACAGATGGACGCTCGACAATTACATACTTTTTTTTGTCTATTTTTGACCATTGATGACTTATGTCCTTTGGAATATCAGTATGTAATATTTAATGCCATGTATATAAAGCTGGTACAGTTAACTATATGCTGTATCAGACCTGCATCAGTATAATTTTCTATTCCAAGTCTGTCATTCATCAATATCAGTCTGTTAATGCCTGAGGTAAGAACTTATCTGCTGCAGAAATTTCTAGACAAATGTATACAATGTGACTGAAGCAGAAACTGTGGCTATATTCAGAAAATACAGGAAGTACTCATTTGAGTACAGTTGTCAAAAGTTTTGAAAATTTTTATAGGTGGAAAATATAATGAAAAAAAAAACAAAACAATGTCCTCATATGTCAATATGGGCACTCAGGTGGTTAACATTTGAACATATCAACAATATCCAAATTGTTGCCTAATTTTATGTTGTAGAAACTTATTCCAGTAATGAAAACTGGATGTTAACCTATATGGCAGAGGTTCTTAATCTGAGGTTCATGGACCTCCAGGGGATCCACAGAAGGATTTTTGTGCGTCCTTAGACTAGCAAATGGACTGACTCTTTTTAAACAAAAAAATGGCATCATCTCAGACTGGAAAAGAGATCCAAGGTAAAAAAAAAAAGAGTTAAAACCACTGTTACAGGATGAAGAGATAAACGTGGTTTCTGAACTGACAGCCTAATTCTATACGTTTTATAAACTAATTCTAACAATAAAGACTGGATGCTAACCTAGAGGGTGAAGAAGTAAAACTGGCTTCTTATATCCTTTCTCCAACAGTTTTTTCCTGGTATCTGACATGAGGAGAGCATGTCCATTGTGAATTGGGTTCCTCAGTTGAAAAGCAAACACTGCATCTGCCTGAAATTTAAAAATAAAACAAACTATTACTAAATGTCATATAGTTCATGAAATATGTCTAATCAAAGATGGTAAAACTATGCAGCAATAAAGAAAAGAAAAGATTTTGTGAGTTCATTGCAAACTGTGTCAGATATAAAAGAAATATTCACCTAAAAAAGCACCTTTTGTTTTCAAGCTGATATCTTAAATTGAAGTTTGTAATTCAAATTAAATTGAATGTAAATGCTACAGAAGAGTTTTTCAAATATTATAGACAAAAAAAGAACAAATAAATCCATACTACAGGAACTTAATATTGAAGAAGGCTGGCTAGTAAAGAGGATTAAACAAAGAAAAGTAAAATATTTTGGACACATTAAACATCATGATAATCTAGAGAAGACCGTCTTGGAAAGGCACATAATGGGAAAAAGAAAGAGAGGAAGACCAAGGTGAAGATGGCTGCAAGATATCGTTGATGATCTGCAAATGGATGCATCAGCAGCAGGCCATCTTGCTCACAACCGAGAGGCCTACAGGAGTGCTGTTAGGGAGGCAAAGTTCCGCAAGGGACATGCAAATGAATGAATGAATGAACTCAAAGGAGTCTGTTGAAAAGACTCACATACTTAAATGAAGTGTTTACATTCACAAATATGTAAATTAATGATCACATGTCACTGCAAAAACACTGCAGAAAATAAGCTTAATGATAAAAATGTTGGAGCTGCTTCAGGAAGTTAAAAATGCAATATTGTAACATTTCCATTCAATTTTTTTTTTGGACAAAACAACTAAAGAATGGAAAAGGTAGCTGTGATTTGTATTATTGAGACATAGGAATTGCAAACTTAGTGCTCATGTTTTTTTTAACTTGTTGTCACAGTAGAGAGTGAAATTAAATAGTCTGTTATGTGTCTGATGTGTACTGCTCAATTACGTATCTACTGGCATGGTTTTGCACTGTAATTTTATTCATGCATGTTAATGATATAACTCCGTACAGTCTGTTTGATATAACAGATTTTTTTAAATGATGGTTTTACATTATGATGCTACTTTATAAAATATTTAATGAGTAATATGGCCCTGTATTACATAACCATACATATACATTATTATGGTGTTATTTCAAAACAGGGATACTTGAGCAGTGGCTCTTGCAAGGCACAATGAAATACTTCTCTTATGATAAGAGTGTCTGGGTTATTTTCCTACCAAGTAATGCACTTGGCTCAAACTAAAGATGAGATCGCTACCCAGTTAATGGTACCCAGACTTGACTCAGACTAAAGATGAGATAGCTACCCAGTCAGTGGTACTCAGACTTGACTCAGACTAAAGATGAGATAGCTACCCAGTCAGTGGTACTCAGACTTGGCTCAGACTAAAGATGACATAGCTACCCAATCAATGGTACTCAGATGTGAATGGTGCATGGCTGAATATTTATTTATTAACACAGCATGGAAAGAGAGTGTGACAGGTTGGTGTGAAGGAAAGTGAAAGAATGAATGAGTTAGTATCCAATATAATTTATATTTTCATTATATTTGATTTGAACAGAATGAGATGAAAAAATTTTGTATGAAATGAAGTGAGGGGACAGCAGAAAATAAATAACAAAATTTGAATTCTGGCTATATGTCAGTGATCTACTTGCTAACTGATTTGTCAAAAAGATAAGGTTTACACTGACGTTAGGTGGTCTGCCCAGATAGAACCTGATTTGTAGGTATCTCTCTTTTTTTGATGTGGGAGAGATGGTATGGCCTTTCCATGACAGAAATAACAAGACACTCACACATCACACATCAGCTATTATAACACTCAACACAGGCAGAACATCACCTTTCACATCTTTTCTGACCTTGTTTCATTCTTATATGGTGCTCTTCTCTCTCTTTTGTCCTTTCAGTGTCCAAAACATGTGGAGCTGCTTGTAGTAAGAGATCTAATAATGAAGTATATTTTATCACAATTGTCATTTCTTTAGTATGAGATCTCCACTTATTGGTCCTTTGCTGCCTTACTGGCTGTTTTCCATGTCGGTGCTTTGTTTATCTCTGCTGTGCATTTCCGTGTCTCTTTGAGTCATTCCTTGCATTTTTTGCCCTGTTGAGTCCACTTCAAAGCTGTCTGTGGTAAAGATTTGACAGTCATTCTCATGTGGTCAATCCACTGACACCCTCCTTTTAGTCATTATTGATAATTGTGTCATGTCTGATTCTCTTAACAAGATGTTGTTTCTTATGGTATTAGGCCAGAACACTCCTCTGGCCTTATGTAAACACTTTGTTTTCATAGGTGTCAGGTATATGACAAAAAAAAGCAACAACTCACAAGGCCTCTGGGAGTAATGACCCAGAGGGGCCCATCCCTCTTAGAGTATCAGGAGTTTAATAGGGCCGAAACACTTGTCTGGAGGGGTGATTGGGGGGGGGGGGTACTTCCTCTGATGATCTGAAAGAGTTATATTGTTGTTCTGCTTTCTACAATAGTTTCCTGCATGCATATGTGCAACTGTCTGTGTCATTTTCCAGCATTCCCTCCCTAAGGACACTTAAAATCTACCACATATACAGGGATACTACAGTTGAAATATTAATTATAATTAAAAGAATTGATAGACCTTGAAACCTATGTGACATTTAATGGCACAGGAAGGAAGATTGATTATAATTAAAGACAAAATTATGATCTATGTAAATTGCTCCTGAATATTCTGCATTTGGTTTTCTGGGTTATCTTTTAGAATCTCCAGTTATGTTCCCTGATCAATGTATTAATGGAAACAAGATTCCGAGTACTTAAATGTTACATCAATCCAATTCTGTTTTATGGGTGTGAATCATGGTCCATGAATAAGAGAGTTCAGGGAGAAATGGAGGCCATGGAAATGTGGTTCATAAGAAGGATGTTGAAGGTACCATGGACAACTAAGAAAACCAATGAAGAAGTCTTAAGAGAGGCTGGAGTTAAAAAGCAAATTACAGCAAAGATCAGAGGCAGACAAGCTAGATTTATAGGACATTTCCTGAGAAGAGCAAAATTAGAATACATTGTGGTAACTGGAATAATTGAGGAAAGAAGAGACAGAGGAAGACAGAGAGAGAAGTTAGTGGATAGGCTGTCAGTGTGGCCAGGAAGAAAGTCACCGGCGAATCTCATAATCAACACAAAAGACAGGAAATTATGGACAGAAATGATTACCTACGCCACTCGGCGTAGCACTTAGACAGATATGTTTAATTGTAGGCCAAGCTTCTCTGGCTTTTATTACTCTTATTTTGATTTTTCTTTACTAATGTCTCCATCCACTGTTACTATACTACTTAGATATGTGAATTCCTTGTCTTCTTCAAATGAAAAAATGGTTCAGCATGATTGGCCTGGTAATTTCAGCACTTCACTTAGATAGTTTGGTCTTCTTTGTGTTCACCTGTAGTCCAATACTGCTTACTTTCATTGTCAGCCTATCTTTTCATGCAAGTCCTTGTGTCTGTTTTAAAGAAGTGTTGCATTATCTGTGAAGTCCAGGTCTTCTAGTGTTGATGTTTATGACCACTGTATGCCTCTATGTTGATCTGCTAGTGTTTCTCTCATCATTCAATCCATAGCAGAGATGAACAGTACTGAGGACAGAATGTTCATTCATATTCATCCCTGATTTACACTCATAAAATAAACGTGCAATAAAATCATCCAGGGAACATATATACCATGATTATTAACTAAACAAAGAAATCTAACTATACTTACTCCTATATTTCTGAACTTCAGCCGCAACTCTTGTGGTGTCAGTCGGTATTCATCAAGCCCATCATTCCAAACTATTCGATCTAAGACTTCTAGATCCCCTCCAACAAGCCAGTCTCCACTCTCCATTATCAGCTGAAATATTGTTAGTTGAGATAAATCAGGGTAGTCAGAATACTACTCAACCACCTGAACATAAAGAATACAGATAACTAACCTGTTGCTGAAATAATAAACTTTTCCCACATGTAAAACAGAAAAAGATGACTTAGAGCTTTCATAATTAAAAAAAAATCCTCTTCTGAACTTGAAAAAAAAACATCAATCAATAAGTTGTGTAATGTTGGTCAAATATAAGATATAACAGTGCTTCAATTTATTTGAAAAAAAAAATAACTGATAACATGTGAGCTTTACAAATAATAAAATTAGGAGCTGCAAAATTAGTTGAGTCACACAAGATACATTATCTTTTTAAAAAAAAGAGGGTTAACCATTAAAAAAAAAAAACTAGTTACTGAAATTATTCAGTGACCCTTTAGACTGAGTCTCACGTATACAGAAAACTGAACAAGGTCAAAAAAAAAAAAAAAACAAGGAAAAAAATAAGTAATTAGATGTCATATGATCTCATGCAAGTGATAGGTTGGAACAGATCAAAGTGATACCTAGAGATAACAAATGCTCCATGAAAGATATTGCTGGATTATGCTATAACTAATTCATGAAATAAGGAAAAAATATAGTCAGTCAATGAAATCTATAATAATTTAGCCTAATTATATACACATTTGTCTGAGCTTGGAAATAATAATGAAAAATGAAAAGGGCTAAGGATTCACATATGTTATCTACCACCTGTACTGTATTGAGTAGAGGTTTATGAAACTGAAAAGAATTTATATTTGTGTGTCCTCACTTTTACATAAGGATGTCCAGTATTTGTTATTCCAAACTGGCGGCCACATCTTTCTTCCTTATTGTGTAAGTAAAATTCTGGGTTGCGTAAGATAGCTATATCCTTTCGTTTATATTTCAGAGTGAAAGCCACATTCCCTTCAAGCCTTTCCTTATCAACAGTTCTGATGGGCAGAACTAGAGGTATAGATTGGTTCACAACACCAGCTGGAAAACACATGGAAAGTGGGATCATTTTATTTCACAATATTTTTATTAAATGACTTAATTACTGAAATACACAGAATACACAGCTTCAAATTGCAGTTTACAGAATATACAAAAAATCAGACCCCATAGAAAGTTTACTTTATTATTTATAATACATGTTGAAACTGCCAACCATAGATATTTGATAAATTAGACCAAATTAACCAATCATCCATACATGTATGAGAAAACACAAAATCAAGTAAAGACCAAAAAAAAAAAAAATGGGCCAAACACTTCCAAGAAATACTTAATTGACCACACCCAAAAGAATTGATAGACTTTGAAACTGACTTACCAGTCCCACAAATGAATGTCAGGCTAGATGAAATTACATTGAATGAAACTGAAACAGCAGTGAACCTAATGGCTAACAACAAAGCTACAGGTGAATATGAAATAACAGCTGAAATATTAAAAGCTATTAACTTAAGACCGAAACGAAGATGGCTGCAAGACATCGTTGATGATCTGGCGATGGATGCAGCAGCAGCAGGCCATCTTGCTCACAACCGAGAGGCCTACAGGAGTGCTGTTTGGGAGGCAAAGTTCCGCAAGGGACATGCAAAGGAATGAATGAATGAATTAACTGTGACAACATGAGCTAACTACAGAGAATGTTTAATAAAGTTTGGGAAGAAGAAAAAATCCCTTCAAAATACCAAAAAAAAGGCAACCTTAGTGACTGCAATAATTGGGGAGGAGTAATCTTACTATCAGTTGTGTCAAAACTGATCATTGTGTCAAAAGTATTTTTCAAAGTCATTCTGAATAGAATTAAAGATAAAGTGGAAAAATATACATAGAAGGAACAGCTGTTGAAGAAGTAAACCACTCTGCATACCTCAGCAGCTACATAGACCAGGATAGTGATACCAGAAATGAAATTAGAATTGTAAACGCAGCACTGACCTTCAAGAATCATGAGAATATATGGCACTCAAAAGTTATAAGCACAAAAACAAAGCTAAGATTATTCAGTTCAAATGTAATATCCACCCTCATTTATGCATACAAAAGCCAGAAAACAACTAAAGAAATAAACAACAAATTAGATTCTTTTGAAAACAAATGCCTCTTTCCCTGCTGGAGGGAAAAACATGGACGTTTCCTTCTGTGCCAGACAAAAAGCGCAGGACTTGATATGTATAGGGGATAATTTTTAACTAATTATTTCCACGTTAAAAGTATGCGTATTATGCCTCCAAATAGCTATAAATGTAAGAAGATTTCATAAATGAAGAGTTTTTTTTTAGGAAAAAAGATGTAGTGTGATAATTTTAGCTGATAATTGTGTATTACTGTCCATCGGATAGGTATAGGACTGACATCGATCAACCAGCAATGTGTAGATCGACTTTGTTGTTTTATCCAATCTCGTCATTCCCCTGGGAACAACTGTGTTAAGAGCACACTTATCTTAACACAGTGTTTGTGAGACAGGGAACATAGATCTGTTTGCTTAAAAACTCTGACCTACCTCTGTAGCCCAGAAACTTGTAGCAATCAACACTAATTGTAATTGTTATTTTTGCAAAATGTAATGTCAGGTTGGTGGACGGATGGGGACATGGAGATCTCTGGCGGGGATGAGGGAAGTCTGGTGTGAAACCAATGAATCCAGGACGTGACAAGCCTATGGGTCTTTACAACAATGGCTATCAGAATGATGTGAACAAAACAGAGCCATTAGACTATAGGTGGCGGGGAATGGATATCGTTGAAGCACTCATCAGTTTCCTCATCTCAGAGTCGGAGTGTCTTTGTGGAACTGTCTCAAACCATCTGACATGGAGAAGGGGTTTAAGTACAGCCACCAGAGGCTGGAAAACAAAGTTTTGGCCAGGCCAGCCACACTGTCTTCATGGCAGTCCGAGCAAGACCACAGTCTGCCCTAGCAAGGAAAGGTGCTGAAGTCGGAGTTACCCAGCCAAAAGGCGCATCGCAAAAATCAGGGTAACACGCATTATCGCTAATGAAATGTCTATATCTACAGTTTTCAAACATGGTGCTCGCCCTGTGAAGACTAACCAGGCAGGTGCAGTGCCGGGCCCCCTGCCTCGAAAGGGTCCACCCAATGCTACTGGAGGTCCTCTCAGTTCGTCTTGTGGAGTCAGGAGACATGAGAGTAGAGCTACTGGCCAAAAAATACAACAGAAGAAAACAGCCAAAAAGCAAGAACTTAAAATAATGCAGTGGAATGCTGAGGGTGTCAGCAGTGTTAGAGATGGCTATAGCAAAAAGGTTGAACTAGAGAACATACTTTTTGCAGAGCAGGTAAGTATATGCTGCATACAGGAGACACACCTAACCAAAGATGCCGCCTTTAAAATCAGAGGCTACCAGTGCTTTAGATCAGACCGACAGGACAGAAGAAAAGGAGGAGTACTCACACTTGTTAAGAATAACATCAGCGCATGTCAGGTGGGAGTGTACATGGAAGGAGCCGAGTACCAGATGATCCATCTAAAAAGTAGTAATACAGATTTCCACCTCCTTAACTATTACTGTCCTAATGACCGCCCACTTGCTTTAGGAACAATCCCACACAAAGAGAGACTGATGGTCTGTGGTGATTTTAACAGTCATTCCCAGAGCTGGGGCTATGACCACATAGACAAGAGAGGAGAGGAAGTTGAGAGCTGGCAGGATGATAATGGACTTCTCCTGATCAACCAGCCAATGGATGCCCCAACATTTTACTCAAGGGCTTGGCATACAAAATCAACACCAGATCTGGCATTCCACTCTCCAGATCTGAAGTGGAACATTACACGTGAAGTTGGAAAACAACTTGGAGGTAGCGACCATCGACCAGTCTTCCTGACAATAGAAAATGAACTCCTTAACACCAGTAACCCTCTCCCCAGATGGAACTATAAAAAAGCAAACTGGACAATGTACAGACATCGTACAGGTATCCTGGTGGGACAGCTGTCCATAGAAGGTAAGGATATTAACAGCATAGTGAAGGATTCAATGCTTGTATCCTTCAGGCCGCTCGTGAAACCATTCCCAGAGGAGCTCGCAGGGACTATAAACCATACTGGTCTAGTGAGCTGGGAAAACTCCATGATGACGTGGAAGCAGCTCGAAAGCAAGCAGAAAATAGACCATGCCAAGAACACCACAATAATTACCAACATTCTAAGGCCAAATTTCAGAGAGCAAAGCTGCAAGCCAGACGGGAAAGTTGGAGAGAGAAAACAGAGTCCCTAAACTTTGAAAAGGATGGAAGGAAACTGTGGAAACTAATCAAACAGTTAAATGATGAGAGTACTGGAAGAAGTACAAAGATTACACTAATAGAGGATGGGAAAACTCTTACAGGTAAGCAGGTAGCAGATCACTTTGCTCGCATGTTTGCACAGGACTGCAACATTGATATCCATCCAGAGAAGGAGCGTACAGTGCGCATCGAGCCACAGAAAGAGGAGGAACAAGTCAGAAAAGTGGAGGTCATGGATGCACCAATCACACGCAGTGAGTTAGACCTAGCAGTTAGTAAACTGAAACCAAGGAAATCACCAGGACCAGATGGAGTGTCCAATGAAATGATCAAGAACCTGGGAATGGCAGCAATGGGAAAGCTGTTGGATATTTTCAATATGTGCTGGAGCACAGGTAAGTTACCTCAAATCTGGAAGGAAGCAAGCATGGTACCACTGCTAAAACCAGGGAAAAACAGTGATACTGCCTCCAGCTACAGGCCAATCAGTCTCACTAGCTGCCTATGCAAAACGATGGAACGCATCATTGACCTGAGGCTAAAATGGTACCTAGAAAGTGAAAACCTTCTCGTTCCACAACAAGCAGGATTTAGGCAGTACTACAGTACGGAAGATCAAGTGACCTATCTCTCTCAAGAGATTGAGGATGCATTCCAAGAGAAAAACCTTGTACTAGCAGCGTGGATAGACCTGAAGAAAGCCTTTGATAAAGTATGGAAAAAAGGTCTGTTGTGGAAACTAAGAAACTGCAATGTGAATGGAAGACTGTACAACTGGATAAAGTCCTATTTACACAATAGAAGAGCTAGAGTAGTAATGGATGGACACAAAAGCCAGAAAGTACTTCTGCGACACGGTGTACCACAAGGAGGAGTCCTTTCGCCTACACTATTCCTTGTATTCATTAATGACCTGGTCAAGGAACTTCCCTATGGAATCAAAGCAGCACTGTATGCAGATGATCTGGTCATGTGGTGTACAGATGAATATGCGACAGTTGCTACACAGAGACTCCAAAGAGCAGCAGACATCTTGACATCATGGACAAACAAATGGTGTGTAAGTATCAACACAGAGAAATCAAGTACCACTCTGTTCACCCTCTCATCTAAACAGAAAGCAGGTAAGATCTTTGTAAATGAAATACCCTTAAGGATGGACAACCAACCCACTTACTTAGGAGTGACTCTTGACTCAAAACTGACTTGGAAGCAACACATCAACAGTGCAGAAGCAAAAGCCAGAAGAAAACTAGCCATATTAAGAAAATTAAGTGGGACTACATGGGGAGCTAGTGAAAGAATCCTCAAGAACGTATATCAGCAAAGTATTCTACCACATTTAGAATATGGCTCAACATCTTGGTGCACAGCATCAAACACTACGCTGCATAATCTAGACAAGGTTCAAAATCAGTCACTACGGATTATCACAGGTGCCATGAGGTCCACACCAATAGTAGAAATGCAGAAAATAGTTGGTGTTCAACCGCTAAAGGAACGTAGAGACACAAAGGTCATGACCATGGGAGAAAAATTCCTTAGCTCTGTAAGCCATCCCCTGAAGGAGAGATTCAATAACTTGGCATTAGGACGGCTTAAAAGAAGCAGCTTCATTCATCAGGCCAAGCGTATGCGTAAGCTGATACCTGACCTTCCAACTGTAGTCACTCCATTATCATCTGTACCAGAGCATACACCATGGAAAGAAGCAGATTATACACAAATAACTATTCAGACTGAAGTGAAAGGTGTGCAGAATGGTGAGATGCAGAGCAGTCTTGTAAGATCAGTAGCCACACTTAGTGTTCTAGATGACAAATATCCATGTGACACCTGGATACGTGTGTATACAGATGGATCTGCACATAATGCCATAAAAATGGTGGGGCAGGAGCATATATTGAATATCCAAACAACACCATTGACAAGATTTCCATACCCACTGGTAAATACTGCAACAACTTTGATGCAGAAGTTAGGGCAATTATTGCTGCAGTTGAAAAACTATCAGACTCCAGAATTGATACATGTCCTGTAGTAATTCTCACAGATGCAAGATCAGTACTGGAGGCTCTTCAGTGCAACAAACTACCAGACCTTAAGGATGCCTTGTCAAAAATTGGCTTACAACATGGAGTCACTTTGCAGTGGATTCCCTCCCACTGTGGGATACCAGGCAATGAGAAAGCTGACCATCTGGCCAAAGAGGGCACTGAAATGGAGCAACCAGACATACCAGTCACCTATAATCAGAAGAAAAGCATGATAAAAACCTACAGGAAGCCACAAACACCACCACATGATGACTATCACATGCTAAACAGAAAGGAACAAGTCACCATCTTCCGTCTCCGAACAGGACACAGCCGACTCCGAAGTCATATGTATACAAAGTTTAAGGTTGGTACTACTAATCTATGTACATGTGCCCAGGTGCCCCAAACCGTGGAACATATCCTCCAGAACTGCATCAACTACGAGACACTGAGAAATAATTACTGGCCCAGTGAAACCACTAAAGAAGATAAGCTCTACGGTTCCATACATGAGTTACAAAAAACAGTGAAATTTATCCAAGAGACAGGACTGCAGATATAGACAGACAGTGCGAACGAAGAAGAAGAAGAAGACAATCTCGTCATGTGATTATGTTGCATGTTCACTTTAAAATAATACCTGAAATAATCTTCTAACTACTTCTCCAGTCCATCTAATAGTCTAAATCTAGTTGGGGTACATTCACAAACAGTGGTCTAGTCGTAGGGGGACATGTTTGCTTCCGAAGTCACACAAAAATTGATTTTTTTCGATCAAAATGGTGTATTTTGACCCCTATTGTTATGATGATATCAAAATGGTGATAAAGGTCACTAGACATGCATACTAAACTGTTTACAATCAAAAGTTACACTGGGTTTCAAATGAAATGAAGCTAGGGTCCTTATTGGGACCTTGGCAAAAACTTGACAAAGCAGAAGGGTTCCAATCAGGATCCCCGGCACGGAAAATACTCGGTATAAAGTGGAATGAATTCATGAACAATGCAGAGATAAGGCAGATAAGTGAACAACAACCTGTCTCATCAGTGATCAAAAAAAGGAGATGGACATTATATCAGTCATGTGATAAGAAAAAAACAATCAAAGAATCCCACAACAAGCTATCAAGTGGAACATAAGAGGCCAAAGAAAAATAGGTTCACCATATGAAACTCTAAAGAGGACATTGTTAAGAGAGGCCAAATGAGTATATACATACATATATATATATATATATATATATATATATATATATATATATATATATATATATAACTGAAAACTCCTCATCACTTTCCAACAGTACCCACTAAGTTTGATGCAGGTGTGCCATGGCTTAACTAATGCGTGGGCTCTTCAATAGGAAAATCTTCTGATTGACTGGGGAGCCTCCTACGCACTGCCTCATCATTTATCCTGTCTTGTCTCTTTCCTCATATACCTTTCAGTGTTGAGGGAACAAATAGACATCTTGATATGGCTTAGCGATCTGCTGATTTGCTTCATATATGAATGGGATGTTGAAGGTTTCCATATTTTCATCCCCCCATCTCAAGTGAATGACCTTTTTCTCTTTTTTCAACAATTCCTAATGTTATACATGATCTGCTGTAGGTCTTTCTCTAATATGGCTTTAAGTACTTGATCATCAGGAAAAAGGATTCATTTATGGCCCCCCTGTTTGGTATGTTTTCCGAAAGGTTTTGTGAGTTTATTAGCATTGTTTCTAGATTTGGGCTGTTGGGCAGTTTTGTGTTGGAATTTTTACTATATATATCAGCTTCTTTACGGATGTTGTCAATATGTTATGAATAGTAAGCGAGGAAGTGCACAGCGCTACCTCAATCCAGATTTTATGATGACTAGTTTGGAGTGTTCAACATTTATTCTAACTGTACATGGACTGGTTTTATGTAGGTTTTTGCCTAAGCTGATCCATAATGCTGTAAGATTTCTCACAGTTTGTATCTATCTACTTTATCAAACACCTTTTATTGATCTATATAAGCTATGCGCAGTATATAACTGTGTTCAACCGATTTTACTGTTAGTTATCTCAGGGAAATGATGGCATCTGTACTGCTTCTATTTTTCCTAAATCTCACCTGAATTTCATTTAATCACTGGCTGCAGTCTGTTCTCTAGGATCTTCCAGAATATTTTTCCATTATGGCTTAGTAGTTAGGCGCCTTTGAATTGGTTGCAGTCCTTGCTACTGCCTTTTTTCTTCCATATTGGAGTAACTTTAGTGTTTCTCCAGTACTGTGGTGTTTCTCTTTTTTTCCACGTCAAACTGTAGAATCTGTGAGGCCAAGGTATTTCAGCCTCTTCTGCACATTTGATTAACTTGTTAGGTATTCCATCACATCCTGGAGCTTTGTTCACTGGGGCCTTCTGATGGCCTCTCTGATTTCAGCTGGTAGCATGTCTGGTTCAGGTTCTATGTGGCCAAATGTGTTGTCCACAGCTGTGTTGTGTAGCTTGTCAAAGTACTGAAACCACCTCTCGAATACACCCTCTGGTTCATGTACTGAATCACCATTAACATCACTCACAATCTCTGTTGGGTCAAAGTGCACTGCTTTCTTTCTAAATGCGTATCTTTATATATAATACATAATACACAATACACGTAAAATACCTTTGTGATTAAAAGATTTTCAAAGCTTCTTTGTGATCATTATTTAATGCTTCACTATATTCTTGCCATGATTTTATCTTTGCTTTTTTTTCATTACTCTCTTAAATATAATACAAATAATAGAGATAGTGTACTTCACTCTTTTAAATAAACATCTGGGGGTGAAGGTGCTGTCTGATTTGGCAATCAGTGATCCATAGCTGATATCATTTGTACTAAACTATTTCTCACCTACAGCCTCCTTGATGGCTCAAAATACATGATAATCACATAGTGCAAGGCCAAGTGAATATACAGGATGTGGAAGACACTCAATATTCAGATCTACGAGGGTCATACCGAAAGTCGTGAGCAAAAATCTTTTTTTTTTAATCAGAATTTATAAATAGAAAAAATATAAATGTATCACATTAAACTCCATCCTTTGCACTTCACGTAGAGGTCACATGATGTCTACATCATGTGTCACGTGACCACGCGGAACATAAACAAAATGGCGCGTGCAGAAGTTTCGTTTCGCCAATGTGCTTTTTTTGAGTTCCTTGTTAAAGAGGAAATTTCCACTGCTGAAATTCACCAAAGACTTCAACTTGCTCACAGAGATATGTGGATGGGTGCTAACAGTTAGGAGGTGGGTGAAACATTGAAACATTTTAAAGATGGAAACACGAGCATCCAAGATATGCCTCGCAGCGGTCGCCCTCGAACTGCCTCCACTAAACGCAATGTGGAATGAGTTGACGACATCATTAAAGAAGACAGATGTGTCACAATATCTGAAATCGCTGTAAATCTTGGAATAGGACACAATGCAGTACGGGAAATGATTGAAACTCTATGCTATAGAAAAGTTTGTGCCCGCTGGGTTCCACAGGAGAGAACATCCAAAAAGCAGTGCATTTGTGCCATCAGTCAGCTGGAATGGAATTCTACCTGGAGGGTATTTTCAAACTTGCAGTGCGGTGGGAAAAATGTGTGCAGAGAAATGGAGATCATGTTGAAAAGTGAAGAAAAAGATGTAGATTAAGATGATACATTTATACTTTCTCTATCTATAAATTATGATTTAAAAAATTTTTTGCTCACAACTTTCGGTATGACCCTCGTATAATTTATTAAACTGTTGCATGAGCTGTGTGAGGCTACATACTATCATGTTTATGTTTGCTGCCAGGGGACTAACCATCATGGATTTCGTTTTGTTAACGTCTTGGTTCTAAGGACTGTTATAGCCAGAGGTGGGGTGGGGGATACGCTCTCCATCCCAATGAAATATCTCCAATGCGTGCCTCTCAAATAGCCTCTGATAGTCAAGTCCAGCTCCTGGCCTTCTCGTAGCAGAACTGTTCAAACTGACTGGAGAAGGCGAATATCTAGCGCCTGAAAAACAGACACTTCAGGTAGATGAGAGTCATGTTTGGTAGCTCATCTACTGCTGCTGGTGAGATTTATCAGCTGCCGTGCGTGGAGTGGGGCTCCTCCTGGCCAGTGAAGAAAGGTGGGAATGGGGTTGCCGCGCGGTGCCACTGTGGAAAAGGTGAAAGAAAGGACTAAGTGAAGTAATCAATACTCTCGAGGTCAGGACTGCTCAAATCACGGCACCTCTGGTCTGGAGGTTGGCCATGTCCTATGTGCGCTCATATCAGGTGAATTGCCTGAACCGACTTAACCCAGAGGTTAAGACACTTCTGGCGAGATTCTTTGGATGCCACACGTGGAGTGAAACTCCTTCTGGCCAATGAAGAAAATGTGAAAAAGAAATTAGGGTTGCCGTGTGGCACCGATGTGAAAAGGTGATGGAAAGGATAAAGTGAAGTTTAATCGGTATGTCCAGAAGTCTCACGGTGAGAGCTGCTCATACCACGGCACCTCTGCTCTAGAGGCCAGCCACGTTCGATATACACCCATACTGGTGAAATATGCCTAAACCAGGGGTAAACTTGATGGCTATGCATATCACGGTACCTCTGCTCCAGAGGTCGGCCACGACCTAAACACGCCCATACTGGGATATTATGCCTAAACCGGCTCAACCCAGGGGTGAAACTTACTGGTGGCGAGGATTCGTCTTCCTGGACAAAAGCTCCATCCTGGTCACAGCTAGGAAAGATAGCAGCCACGACCACAAAATCCTGAAGTCGAAGACACTGGACCAGTGCAGTGCAACCATCTCTCTCCTGGTGGGGATGTATGTGTATCCTAATCACGCTGAGGCTTTCCAGTGAGAAAGTCCAATGCTAGACTGGATGGGCAACCACCTCTCACCCGGTGGGGATACACGGGTATCTCAAAACACGTCAAGGTTTTCCGGTGAGAAAGTCCAACTCTAGATTAAACTGGTGCAACGAAAACCATGGTGTCACGCATTCCCGCTTCTGAGACTCACCAAGAATACAGGTTCAAGCCCTGCGATACTCTGAACCTCCTGTGGTCCTCTCTGAGATTTTGTGTGGTCCTTTTGGGGACCACAGGACCTATCGAGGACCACAGGAGTAAATTCAGTAGGGTCACGAGGTGGTCTTGGTGGTAGAAGCGAAAGAAGAAGAAGAAGAGTTAACGTCTTATTTTCAAAATGGCCAGTGTGCCTTCCCAGCTTTTATCTAAAAAGGGAAAGCATAACATATCTGTACTACAGCTGTCTGCTACTCAATTTATAATTCTATAACAAAATTGCAGTTACTTTTTAATTCACCCTCATGTACATAAATAGTCACTGAAAAATGTACGAAAGACTTTTTGACTCAGCTTTCAAGTCATTTCATATATTTTCAATGATTATATCTCTTGATTTTTTTTATTTGCTGGTACTTTTTGAATTGCCTTTGTATATATTGTGAAAAAGGTGGTGTCAGCAATGAAAAGACCAAAATCTATCATAAATACAGGCATATTACAACTGATGATGTCAATTTTGATTAAAGACACAGTGCACAAATAAGTACCGTCTGCACTAACTGAAATGTTACCATTAATGCTTATTTCCTAAATGATTTGTCCCAGAAGATGTAGATGGAGCACTATATGCATCATATTTTTTTGGTTAAACATACAAATAGTAGAGATAATTTATTTCATCCTTGTAATTAAACATCTGGAGGTGAATACAATCAGCAATCTACAGCTGACATGCTAGTGTCAGAGTTGGTGAGTCATGGCTGACCAAATCCCTGTCCCACTTCTTTGTTGGTACTCCCATTAAAAGGTATAGTCTGTCTAACAGGGCAGGGAATGTCATAGTTCCTATGGTGGTGGAGTCTGCTAAAGAAGAACTGCACACCCCTGCTTTCTAGCTCCACTTAGAGACTGAAAAAAAAAAAAAGTCACTGTAAAGCACTCCCAAGCTGACATGATGCTGTGCCTCAGTATCCGTAAAGAACATCAACTTACAGTTCTAGGAAGACCGAAGTACAAGAACTCAACATCTTAATCAAATTATAACTTTATAGCAACTCCTCTTTTAAAAAAAAATGACAACATATCTGTACTGTCCATAGAATATGTACTTTTGTATCTCCCTACAACTGCAGATTTGGTATTTTCTTTGGGCTGATGCTTATACGAAGAATTTGTCTCATGGTATCTTATTTTGAAGGATGAGCTGTAGTAGCTTTGTTTAAGTATTGGAATAGACATGAGAGGCAGTGTTTTGTGCTGGCTATTATAGGGAAATGTGTTGATCCTTATCCTGTTGCCCAGACTTTGGCACAAATAGCATGAAACCAAACATGCTGCTTTTGGGTATGAGAAGATCTTGACCAGTTATGTCTCATAAGCCCTGATTACAGTGTGATCTCTCCATTACAGCTGTCTTACTCCCTTCTCCGTAAGATGTCACTACATTATAATTGTGAGCTACATAAGGTACTAGTATATTAATTGTAATAATTGCATGAATAGAGTTTGATGTTATAGGCTTTTCAGTTAAAGATATTGGCCTAGAGGAAAAAAAAGTTTAATTTGGTAATAAAACTGGTCACTTTTAGCACTGATGTTTTCAGTAGTTCCCAACAGTTGTCAGTTCAAAAACAATGAAATGAACATTTTTACCATCAAAAAGGCAGTTAAAAAACAATGAAATGAACATTTTTACCATCAAAAAGGCAGTTAAAAAATAATGAAATGAACATTTTTACCATCAAAAAGGCAGTTAAAAAACAATGAAATGAACATTTTTACCATCAAAAAGGCAGTTAAAAAACAATGAAATGAACATTTTTACCATCAAAAAGGCAGTTAAAGTGTTGTGTCTGCAGGTATTCTTTCTCTCTCATAAACCCAGAAATTGGGGTGGCCCAACCTTCTGCTAGCACCTGAACCCACTGCATGTCAAGCTAAATTGAGAGCAGTTAAGTGTTATTGTTAACGATTTACTAAAACTGAGACATATAATGTTATTTATTAATGACTCACTAAACTTAACACACGTAATGGTATTTCATCATCTGATCACCTGGAGGTGTTGGCAACTATGTCTCTCCACAGTTTCTGATCTTTCATGTTTATTCATCAGTTCTGTTCTTGTGCCTCTCCCATGCCACTTTGTCAAGCCATCTCTCTTTGTCTACCTCTCTCTTTCCTGGTTTTCCCTGTTGTCACAAAATTTTCGAACCCTCCTCTTCTCATTAGACTATTCAAAGGCATTTGATTGTGTAAAACACCAGAAACTTTGGGAAATAATGGGAAAAATGGGACTTCCAACACATGTGACACAATTAATATCACTGCTGTATCCAGACCAACAGGCAGCAGTGAGAATAAATGGTGAAACAACAACTTGGTCTGACATAAAACAAGGGATCCATAAGGGGTACATGCTGTCATCTTACTTAGCTAACTTGTATACTGAAAATATAATGAGGAATGTTAGAGAATATGTAGACAAAGAATATTATGATGCCATAACAGTTGGAGGTTATGAAATACCAGAGATTAAATATGCTGATGACACAGTATTACTGTCCACAACACAAAAAAGAATGGAAAAATTAATTATGTCAGTTCATAAGAACAGTGAAGAACAAAACATTTATCTTAATGCGAAGAAAACTAAATTGATGACAACTGACAAAACAAATATGGCTGCTGTAATATGTATCAAAGAGGAAAAACTGGAAGAAGTGGAGAGTTTTGAATATCTTGGATCATTATTAACTAATAATGGAGATACAATGAGGGAAATTAAAAGGACCACAAAAAGTTCAGAAAGAAGCTGTGGAAACAAACACACAGATCTACAAAAATAAAATTTTTAAGGGCATGCATCTTTCCCATTGCAACATATGCCTATGAGACCTGGAGACTTAACAAAACAGCTGAGAAACACATAAATGCTTTTGAATGTAAATGCTACAGAAGAGTTCTTCAAATATCATGGACACAAAAAAAGACCAAATATATCCATATTACAAGAATTCAGTATTGAAGATGGTTGGCTAGTAAAGAGGATTAGACAGAGGAAACTTAAATATTTTAGACACATTAAATGCCATGATAATTTAGAGAAGACCGTCTTGGAAGGGTACATAATGGGAAAAAGAAAGAGAGGAAGACCAGAGTGAAGATGGCTGCAAGACATCATTGATAATCTGCAAACGGATACATCAACTGCAGGGCATCTTGCTTACAACTGAGAGGCCTGGAGGAGAGCTGTTAGGCAGTCAAAGTTCCGCAAGAGACATGAAAATGGAAGTCAAACCTCTACACATTATATGGCCAATAACCCATGACTGTTTCCCTTGTAATGTGTTTATTAATGTTTGTTTCTCACTGGCTTTCTTTAAGCATTGTTCATCTGTTACTCTGGGTGTTCATGGTATTCTTATCATTCTTTATAGGAATCATATTTCAGTTGTCTCTAATGCTCCTGTTTTTGTTTTTGTTAGTGACCATGACTCACTTCCGTACACTAGTGAAGGCTCGATGTAGTGTTTAAAGACTCTTTTCCTAGTATCTAGTCCAAAGATGGACTACACAAAATAAATTTCAGTTTCTGAAATGCTATGTTTGCATGGCATATTCTGTTTTTGACCTCTGTGGTATACTTACCATCTGATGTTATTATTGTTCCAAGATACTTAAATCTGTGCAATTGTTTTAAAATTGTTCCTTTGATTTTTACATTGCATTCTGGTAGTTTTCTTTCTGAACATCATTTATATTTTCTTAATGTTCAGTGACAGTCCTTTATATTCACTTTCTGCTACTACTACATCAAGCAGGTCTTGTAGATCTTTTTTGTTGTCTTCTATCAGGACTGTGTCATCAGCGTATCTCAGATTATTGATGTTATGTCCTTCAACATTTATCCCAGGCTTATCGGTAGCAGCTTTCATAATATTCTCACTGTAGAAAGAAAACAGATCTGGGGACAGTACACATCCTTGTCTTACTCTCGTCTTTATGCTCTGAAGTTTGCCTATTTTGTTGTTTATCTTGATCACTGATTTTTGGTTCTAGTTTATAGTTTTTATTATTCTTAGATCTTTGCCATCACTGTGTATGTCTTCTAGCATCTTAATTACTACCTCATGTTTTACCTTGTTGAATGATTTGGTGTAGTCAATAAAATATAGACATATCTTTTTGTTCCCATAATTCTCTTTATATTAGCATTCTCAGTGCATGTATAGCATTTTGCATTCCTCTGCCTTCAACAAAGTCACATTGTTCATCTGCTATCTCTACTTAAACTTTTTGTCTCATCCTTCTCATTCTTAACAATTTGTTAGTATGGCATGGTAAACTGAAGTTTGATGTTCTTCACACTCTTGTGCACTTGTTTTCTTTGGCAGGGCTATAAAGGTGGATGCCAGAATATCATTTGGTGTGTGTTGACTGTCATAAATATCATTACAAAGATTTGTAATAATTTTCATACTCATGTAAAATAAATTACTGACATAATTGTAAATGAAAAACTACTCATTTATTAGGTCCTGAAAATAATTTTGTGCATCCAGATGTTTCTGAGCAATCATAAAAAAAAGATTATGGTCAAGATGACATAGAATTGAGATGTTTATCTGGAATAAAACAGAAATTGTAATGTGTCAAGTATTTGTAATTTTTCTTCAACAGATGTAAACAAACACCTATTTGCTAACACCTGTGGAAGTAAAGGTGCAAGATTATTCCTAATATTATTATTATTATTACTATTTTTGTTAATGCCAGATGGCATGACAATCATGCTTCTTCATCTTGTATGATCCTTGGTGTTTCCAATCAATTCAAATGTTTTTTTTTTCTTTTCCCATGCCATTTGGTCACTCCATTGAGATATTTTTCTCAATCAATCAAGTGCCGTGCCGCGTGGCATAGGCGATCATTTCTCTCCACAATTCTCTGTCTTTAGACTTGATTATGAGATCTGACAGTGACTTTCTTCCTAGCCCATTCAGTAATTTCTCTCTCTGTCTTCCTCTGTCTTCCTCTGTCTCTTCTTCCCTCAATTTTTCCAGTTGCCACAGTGTGTTCCAATTTTCCTCTTCTCAGAAAATGTCCTATAAATCTCGCTCATCTGCCTCTGATCTTTGCTGTAATTTGCCTTTAACTCCTGGATGTAACATTTAAGTACTCGGAATCTTGTTTCCATTTTATAGATCTGTTGCACAAGATGTTTCTCATTTTCTGGAATGCTGACTTGGCCTGAGCACATCTGCTTTTTATTTCATTGTGACATTTCCCATCAGCTGTAATAATTGTTCCTAAGTACTTGAATCTATCAACTTGTTTCAGTTCTGTGCCATCGATGGTAATGCTACATTTTGGTGGTATTCTCTTCTTTGAGATGACCATCACTTTGTCTACTTTTTATTCAGACTGAGACTTACTTTTACTTTCATGAACCACGATGTCCAGAAGAGCCTATAGCTCACCTTCACTTTTAGCAATCAGAACTGTGTCGTCTGCATATCTTAAGCTGTTAAGGTTGTACCTGCCAATTGATATTTCTGGCAAGCTCTCTATATTTCTCATTATGTTTCACTGTACAAGGAGAAGAGGTCAGGAGATAGAACACATCCTTGTCTCACTCCCAATTTAATGTCTTGCAATGCTCCACTTTGGTTCTCAACCTTCAATGCTGCTGATTGCTGCCAGTATATGTTTTTGATGAGTTTCAGATCTTTCCCATCTATATTGATGTCTTCCAGCATTCTTATAATTTCTGTGTGTCTCACTTTATCGAATGCTTTATAGTAGTCTCTGAAGCATCAGTATTTGTCCATCTTTACTTCTATTGATTTTTCCATCAATGTTCTCAATATATCTATATATATATGGCATTACTTGTGCCTTTTCCTTCGACAAAGTCACACTGTTCTTCAGTGATTTCTGGTTTTATTTTGCCCTTGACTCTTCTCATGACAATACACAGCAGGATTTTGGTAACATGGCTCATAAGACTAATGGTTTGATGGTCTTCACATTAAACTGCACCTTGTTTCTTTGGCAGGTAATGAAAACTGATTGCACAAGGTCTTATGGGACATAGTTACTATTATCTATGTCATTCAGCAATCTGGTAATTATTTCTATGCCAAGCTCTCCTAATGTTTCCAATTCTTCCTTGGTGATTTTATCTTATCCTGGTGCTTTGACGTTTTTCATGTGTTTGATGGCTTCTTCCACTTCTGCTTTTAATATGGGAGGCCTTTCACTATTATTTTGTATATCTATTTTGCCTCTATTGTCCTTATAGAGTTCTCTAATGCATTCGCACCATCATGCCATTATTTCATCTCTGTCAATTATTGTATGCTCCTCCTTTGACTTCAGGCAACCAGTCTTGTGGTATGCCATTTTGTTTGTTAACTCCTCCATTTGTTTGTGTATATCTCTTGTATTTCCATGATGGTGTGTCTCTATTTCACTACATTTCTTATTTAACTAGTCCTCTTTAGCTTTATTGCATTTGTGTCTTATTTCTTTATTTATTTTGTCATATTCATCTTTATCTTCTTAAGACTTCTTCTCTGATCCATTAGTTGCAAAATTTCTTCTGTCATCCACCCCTGTTTAGCATGTCATTTATTTGGAGGTAGGATATCTATAGATGTTTGCTGAATAGAGTCTTTAAACATATTCTATAACATTATACCTATTATGTACTATGGTCCTATATTGTTCTCGTGTTGCCTTATCTTTCCATAACAGCTCTCTATCTAGTTCTTTGTTTTTAGGTGCTACCTTTAACCTCTTTAGCCTAATTCTCACTTTTCCTACAACTGGGATGTGGTCACTGTTACAGTCTGTGCTTGGTCTTATTTTCACAGATATTAGTGAGTTCTTGAATCTTCTGTTGGTCATAATGTAATCTATCTGGTTATGTATGTTATTATTTGGGCTTTTCTGTATCCATAGCTGCCTTGGGCGTTGTTGAAACCAAGCATTTCCTATTATCATTTTAATCTTTTCTGCTCACTCACAAACATCTCTCCTCTTGTATTTCTGATACCTAGTCCATACTTGCCAGTAGCTTAATTGTCTTTTTCAGTCCCTACTTTTGCGTTTAAATCACCCAGCACAAAGTTTACTTCCCAAGGTTTGCACTGTTTCATTGCCATGTCCAGATTGTCGTAAAATTCTTTTATCTCATCATAAGAGCTTTCTGCAGTTGGTGCATATACTTAGATGAGATTTGTGTCTATTGGGTGGCCCTGTAATTTAACCATTAACACTCTGTCCGATATGCACCAGAAACCTTTCTCGGTTCTTGCTGTCTTCTTATCCAGTATTATGCCAACTCCATTTCTACACTGGTTTCCCCCGGAATATATTATTTTGAAGTCTTTATGATCTCTGCTTCCTGCTCCAGTCCATCTCATTTCAAATAAACCAAGGACATTAATTTCAATTCTTTTTATTTCTTGTTCGATGTTTTCCAGTTTTCCAAGCTCTGATGTTCTAATGTTCCATGTTGCAATACTGTGGTGTTACTTGTGTTTTCTTTGCATACAGTAGTTGGATGATCTGGTGTCACCTGTCGCACGTGATAGTCCCTACTAGATGAGGTGGTTCCATTGGAACCCCCATTAATGTTGTTATGATTCAAAGAATTGTGGATTGTCATGATTGTTCTTGGGAATGTACAGTGTTAGTTTCCCCTTGCCTTCCACTGGTTTGTTTATGGTTTACTCCACTAGCCTTCAACTCAAGGCAGCAGGGGGTTTGAAATCAGAGTTTGCCTTCTCTTAGATAAGCTACCAACCAAGACTAATGAGTCTCATCTACCCGAAGCATCTGGTTTTCAGGCGCCAGATACTCGCCTTTCGCCCCCTTCTCCTGTCAGTTTAAACAGTTTTGCCACGAGAAGGCCAGGAGCTGGACTTGGACTGTTAGAGGCTATTTGAGACACATGCCTTGGAGACATTTAATTGGAGTGGAGAGCTTATCCTCCACCCCACCTCCGGCTACTACAGTCCTTAGAACCTCCCTTGATCTCTTCAGTCATTACCATGTTCTCTAATTTTTCTTCTCATAACATGTCCAAGAAATTTTGATTGTCATTTTTCTTATAATTTTAACCAGTTTCTTTTGTTCTGGAAATTCTCTGAGGACCTCTTCATTTGTTTTTCTCTCTGTCCACATCTCTGTTGCTTTCTTTGTCATCTTTTTGTTAGCTGTCCAAGTTTCACAACCATACAGCAATATACATATTGTAATATATATATATATACATACAAATGATACAGTCCTTCTAGCAGAGAATCCATGGAACCTACAGATAATACTAAATAAAATAAATAACAAAAGCCTAGAAAGGGGACTTTAGAGCAATATAAAAAAACCAAAGTTTTCAGCATGAAACACTAGAAGTCACAGATAGATATGAGAAACTAGAAGTGGCAAGCCACACCTACCTAAGTTATATTTTAGCTGGGAATGGGAGATGTGAGACAGATAAAGAAAAAAACAGTATTGTCAAGATATGTGTTCAGTACCATGAAGACAATGCCATTATCCAAAAATCTGTCCATAAAAACAAAAATGAGATTCATAAAATCTTATACCTTAGCGACTGCAATAGTTGGAGAGGAGTAACTTTGCTATCAGATGTCTTGAAAGTATTTTGCAAAATCACTTTCCAATATATGAATGTGAAAGATGCCATAAACATCTAAACTGCACATGATGCTGTATTTAGACAGAATTTTTTTTTAACAATAAAATTCTAAACAAGTTATTACTAGTGGCATTCTTTCGAAGTGACTTTTTTCTTAATGAACTCTGAAAGTATAGCAAAACTAACCTCATCTATTTCAACAGAAGGCAACGTGGCAGCTTCAGCTTTGGCTGCTGCTCGTCTATTTTCAGGCACAAATAGTTCTCGGACAGTTGTAAGAGCTCCACGTGGGACAATTCTCTATATGCAGAAAAGTTTGGATATTTTTTTATCAAGTTGTTTTCAAATATGTAGAGTAAACTGCTAAAACTTAAAGCTTTTCATAATATGACTGTGACCAAAGATGACAGTGAGGTACAACTATTACTTAGGCCGATGTCTTACATCTAAATGTTGCTTATGGTAAACAGTGATATCACAGCCTGACCACCATGTTTCCTATGGTAGTGGAGCCTGCTAAGAAGCCCCATTCTGAGAATTAAATAAAGTCACTTTACCTCTGAATGCACTCTAAAGTAGTACAGATAATAGAGAAATATGAACTTTTCATAAGATTGTAGGTTACAGACTAACAACTGACATAGTCTAGTTGGATTACTGTAGGAGAATAGCTGCCAGCATTTTGAGGAACAATGGATTATGGTGTACACATTTCTGTCAGTGCTTGCGACAACAATAGAACATCATGTAGAAGTTAATCCCATGAGTATAATATAAAGCTACGGTCCACTTTTGATGAATGAACAAACAAAAAAAAATCAAACCATATCTCATTCCCTGTTTAATTTGATCTTCTTAACTGTACCATCTCTTAGATGCTAAAGGTTTGCAGAGACATACTAGAACAACAAATATAAACAAGACCAGCCCATAGCTGCTATGATCTACTCTTCATTTTCTTCCTCTTTCATGATGCTCTGTTCATGATTTATTGGTACTCATTCCAGTAAACTATAGTTCATATTTCTATCCATCAATCTTGTTCTCTTTTAACTGGCGACCAACACATCTTTAAAAAATAGTTGTTTAATATATGTATATATAATTAAATATGTATATGAGGCCAATACAGTAAAGTGGTGCTACAAACAGAAGTATTTAAAAGTTAGGAACAGCATTATTCACTAACAAAAAAAACACACACACACACTCACACACACAGTTGTAATGTTTTACTTTCATCTTACTCGTAAAGTAACATAGGAGATTAATAAAAAGGAAGAAAGGAGGAGAAAAAAGGATGATAAAAAGCTAGACTACACACTGGTAAAGAGGAAAGATATACAAGATATAACCAAAAGCTACAAAACTGAACTTGTTCTATATAATACAGTGCTCCTCTTCTGTCAAGTTATGTTTTTCTACATTTAAGCCATCTTATTCTACTTGAGCCTAGCATTTATTTTTTTATCTGTCCATCTCAAATATTACCACTTCATTTCATTTCACTTTTTTTTTCAAACATATTCCAGTTCTTAAAAGATTGTTTGTAGCTGACAAAAAGCTGATGGAATGGCCTCAGATTTAACTGAAATTTGGTTCAAACATTTGTTGAAAGGTCTTCTGCATTAAACTACTAAATCTTTAACTGTTTTTTCTTCCTATATCTATTTGGCAACTTATTTTTTTCTTATGTTTTTTTGCTCAGTTCAGTCTGCACCCTACCCTTAATTGTATCTTTTGACTTTTCTGAAAAGACAGTCTGTTACTCCTTTCCAAATTTCAATGCAGACTAATGTCAGAGTGGTAAGTGACTGACCAAAAAGATTAAAGTTATAATAAAATTGAAGGAAGTATGTGCAAAGACATACATGTTTTTCCAGAAGGGAAACCACCTCTTGTACGCATTCATCAACAGAGAGTTCTCCAGCTCTGATATCAGCATCTGGAGATTTTGGTTCTTCATAAGCTTGATCAACACCAGTGAAACCTTAAAAACAGAAGAAAACATTTAGGGTCTCATCTTCATAAAAATGGCAGGAGATGAAGAATAGTTTAGCATAACAATGAGTGGCAGCAAAGAGACAGAAAGAATATGAAACCAACAGACAATCTCGTTCTTGTTCTCTTTCCCTGGAGCTGCAAGCTTACGTTCACTGCAGCTGAAATGATGAAGATGTTGAGGCAAAGCATCACATCAGACTGGAAGTGGGTTAAAGCGGCTATTTTTTTTAGTTCCCGATTGGAGCTAAAAATCTGAGAGATATGCACTACTTTGACATCACCACCAATGGAACTATGGTGACCTTTCTCCCCCCCCCCCCCATTAGCTAGGATGGACCTGTTACAGGGGCTACCTACGAAGAGATGGGAAAGATCTTGATCATCGATGTTAAAATTATTTAAAACAAAAGTAGGACCACCTTTATTAGTTAACAAGCATCCACTTTCTTATCATGGTTCTACTGCAGTGGCTTTGTGCATATTTATAAGCAAATTTAGTCACACATAAACTTATACCCAAAAACTATTCATTGGTCAGCTATGGTTTGTTAAACCTAATGTTAGCATATCAGCTACGAGTCACTGATTGCCTCTGACAGCTTCTTCACCCTCACAACAAAATGCTCCTTCCTAACTAACTAATATGAATATAAATACAAAGCATATACTTTTCTTGCCATCAAATGCTGTCAGTGACAGACTTGTAAATATATCAAATACCATCGTAATCAGATGCTGCACTGGTAAAACTGGTGAATAAACTGCTATGATGATATTCAACTTTGATGTTTTCCACCATCTCATCTATCAAGCCACTGAGCAAAACTCCCTCTTTCAGCTTCCTCCCTTCACTTCTCATATTTCCTGCTGATGGATTTCCAAAGCTTCTCCTTCTGAACACATGTCCCTCTGTATGCCAACTGTCCTCACACAGTTTTAATTAAACATTTGTTTTACACTGACTTTTATCACACATTTCTCATTGATTTTTCTAAGTTATCCAAGGATCTTGTAGCAAGAAGCAAGTGTTAAAGTATATGAAATTTCTTCTCTAGGAAGGTCCCAAAGAGAAATACAAAATAAAAAAAATGAGAAACATGACTGGGACGAATCTAATGAACTGTATGAATAACCAACAGGAGTCATTGTTACTATGTGATTAAATACAAGCATATACAAATATTTTGCAGATGACATAGCTCTTATCAGTGACAATGTGAATTCCATGCAAGAAAAAACAGATACCCTGTCTTCACTGGCTAGTAAAATAGGACTTGAAATTAACAAAGAAAAAACAAAAATAATGAAACTTCTCATTAATCAAGAAGGAAAAATATACATAAAAGGAACAGATATTGAAGAAGTAAACCAATCTATATACCTTGGCAGTTATGTACATAGATCAGGATGGTGGTACCAGAAAGGAAGTTAGAATTGCAAAAGCAGCACTGATCTTCAAGAATCTTGGAAACATTTGGCATTCAAAAGTTATAAGCACAAAAACCAAGTTAAGATTATTCAATTCAAATGTGATATCTACCCTCATTTATGCATGTAAAAGCTGGAAAGCAACTAAAGAAATAGACAACAAATTAGACTCTTTTGAAAACAAATAACTGGCTTAAAGTAGAACGAATTCAAGAACAACACAGAGATAAGGCAGATGAGTAAGCAACAGCCTGTCTTGTGTGTGATCAGAAAAAAGAAGATGGACATATGTCGGTCATGTGATGAGAAGAAATGATCAGAGAATCCCAAAACAAGCTATCAAGAGGAACACAACAGGCCAAAGAAAAAGAGGTCGACCATATGAAACTCTAAAGAGGAGATTGTTAAGACAGGCCAATTTAATAGGCATAAAATTCCTTAATGAGGTTGAAAACTTGCAGAAAACAGGAAAACTTGGCAAACTACCATGCAAGCCCTATGTGAAGTTTAATAGCACAGGAAGGATGTAAGATGTAAGATATACAAACACTAGCATTCTAACATTTTAATCAGTCTGATAAAAAGGATAATTCTGAGAAGATGGTATAGGATTTTAAAGAAGTAAGAATTTTAAAGAAAATGATTATGCCATGTCATGTCTCAGAGAGAAATACAATTCTACTGCATAAACCTCAAATGGATGCATCAGCAGCAGGGCATCTTGCTTACAACCGAGAGGCCTACAGGAGAGCTGTTAGAGAGGCAAAGTTCCACAAGGGATAAGCAAATGACTGATTGACTGACTTATAAACCTCTGTCTACCTACATTCTCTTCACAGTTTTAAAATTGTAAGTAACAGAAAAAGAGGTTAGAGAGGTACAGATGATTTTTTTCACAACCAGAACTAGTTCACTGAAATTAACAATGCTGTATCCATAGTCATTAGCAATCATGCTTCTGCATTTTGAGTACCCTTTGGTATTTTTAATCTGTTTGGCTGCTTTTTTTCCCTGTGCTACATTATCAGCATAAAAATTGGAGGATACAATATTAACAACCTTCAGTATGCTGACGACACAGTACTGATAGCTGAGAACCAACAAGGCCTACAAAATCTCTTGGATAAAGTTGCCAAAGAAAGTGAACAGAAAGGCCTTACTTTGAACATCAAAAGGACAGAGACTATGGTTATATCTAAGAAACAGCATGTAGTATAAAATTAAATGGAACTATTCTAAAGCAGGTGCAGAAATTCAAATACCTTGGAGCAGTAATAACTTCAAATGGGAAATGCAGAACAGAAATTAGGAACAGAATAGGCCAAGCAAAGACTGCATTTAAGAGAATGAGAAACATATTAACCAACACATCCTTATCAATGAATGTTAGAAAACGAGTCCTAAAATGCTATATTGAACCTATCTTGTTATATGGAAGTGAATCATGGACAATAGGCAAGTCTGTACAAAAATCATTGGAAGCAGCAGAAATGTGGTTTATTAGAAGAATGTTGCGAATCCCTTGGACAGCAAAAATAACTAATGAAGAATGTATGAGAAGAGCTGGAGAGACAAAAAAACCTTGTCAAAAAGATAAGAGAGAGACAATGTATTTTCATAGGACATGCAATGAGAAGAGGGGGCACTGAAAATATTATAACAACAGGAAAAATAGAACGAAGAAGATCAAGAGGAAGACCAAGAGAAATGATACTGGACAGTCTGATGGGATGGTGTGAGAGGAGATCACCAATTGAGCTGATGGCCTGCATGAAGGATCGGATACTCTGGAGAAGCATAATAGCCAACGCCAGTCGGCACGGCACCTGATGATGATGATGACTTTATCAGCCATTCACAATTTTCTCTTCTGGTCACTCTGTTTCTTTGTGTCCAGAGTTTTTCAGTGCTTTCCACATCCTATAACTATCATTTCTTGAGACATGTTGAAATAATTTTAATTGTTCTCTTTATGTTTCTTGTTAGTTGTAATGTTTTGAAAAACTCAGAAATTCCTCAGCTTTTTTTTTCTAGCACTTAGGCTAAACCATTGTACATTTCTCAAAAGTTGTATCTCAGTTGTTTTGTTTGTTTACTTTTAATTTTCCATGCCTTATGAACATACCTGTTCTCAACAGAGCTGAGAAAAATGAAATATATTTCTCACCTATAAAGGACATTGTAAGTAACAGTTCCATCCTGGACAAAGGAGCAGGGATCACCATAGTCCCATTGGTGGTGAAGTCTCGTAAAGAAGCACTGAACATCTCTCAGCTTTTCAGCTCCGTTCAGGGACTAAAAATATTTATTTATTGGTATCTTTTTTTGCATCTTTAAAAAAAATGCTTTTGTCACTCTTATTCCTGAATAGACCACACACATAAATAAAAAGTAAATCACTAAGATTCAATTTCAAACTGATTTTACATTTTCTTAAACTGAGACACGACTTTTGAGAAATGTACAATGGTTTAGCCTAAGTGCTAGAAAAAAAAAACTGAAACTTTCAATGTGCATATTTTTACTTTTGCATTCATATATTGAGAATTAGACTCTTTTGAAAACAAATGCTTAAAGGAAAATACTTGGTATAAAGTGGAACGAATTCAAGAACAATGCAGAGATAAGACAGATAAGACAGATCTGTCTTATGGGTGATCAGAAAAAGAAGATGGACATGTTTAGGCCATGTGATGAGAAGAAACAATCAGAGAATACCAAAACAAGCCATCAAGTGGAGCACAACAGGCTGAAGAAAAAGAGGTCTACCACATGAAACTCTAAAGAGGACATTGTTAAGAGAAGCCAGTTTAGTGGGCATAACATCCCTTGTTGAAGTTGAAAGACTCACAGAGAACAGGAAAACTTGGCACACAACTATGCAAGCCCTACGTGATGTTTAATGGCACGGGAAGGATGTAAGATGTAAGAAGACTCATATATTGACAAATTCGGAACAGATGTGAAAACAAAGTCAGAATAAGATAATGCACTTACCTTTGATAAGACCAGCTCTAGCTTTCTTGTACAGACCTTTGACATCTCTCTTTTCACAGATCTCAATAGGTGTGTCCACATATATCTCAAAGAAACTCAGACCAGAATTTTCATGAAGTTCACGTGCTTTGTCACGATCCTGTTAAGACATATACATTGTCACTAATGAATGAAAAAAAAAAAAGATCACATAGAACTATTTATCAATATTAACTTTGTCATCAATAACGTGATCAGATATTTATGTCATTACCACTACTAACACTCAAATATTACTAATGTCCCACACTAAAATACTAACAAATGATATTCTAGATGATATTTATACAATATCCGGTCCATAATATTATGTTTTTTTTCTTGCTTTTTTTGTTCAAATTTAAACATCTGCATAAAGACTATTAAATGCTGAATGTTACCAAACTTCTCTGATTAGTACGCCATCTTTCCACAAAAGCCTGAATAATTAGGTGAGATCTTATCTTATATCTTATATCCTTCCCGTGCCGTTAGACGTCACATAGGGCTCGCAAAGTAGTTCGCCAATTTTTCCTGTCCTCGGCGAGTCTTTCAACCTCAACAAAGGATTTTATGCCTGTTAACTTGGCCTCTCTTAATAATGTTCTCTTCAGAGTTTCACGCGGTCTGCCCCTTTTTCTTCGGCCTGTTGTGTTCCACTTGATAGCTTGTTTTGGGATTCTCTGCTCATTTCTTCTCATCAAGTGGCCAACATATGTCCATTTCCTTTTCCTGATCACCCGTGAGACTGGTTGTTGTTCAGTCATCTGTCTTATCTCTGCATTGTTCTTGAATTCATTCCACTTGATGCCGAGTATTTTCCTTAGGCATTTGTTTTCAAAAGAGTCTAATTTCTTTTCTATTTCTTTAGTTGTTTTCCAGCTTTCGCATGCATAAATGAGGGTGGATATTACATTTGAATTGAATAGTCTTAACTTGGTCCTTGTGCTTATAACTTTTGAATTCCATATGTTCTCAAGATTCTTGAAGATTGATGCTGCTTTTGCAATTCTGATCCTAACTTCCTTTCTAGTGTCACCATCCTGGTCTATGTAGCTGCCAAGGTATGCAAATTGATTGACTTCTTCAATATCTGTCCCTTCTATGTGTATTTTTCCATTTTGATTGATGGGAATTTTCATTATTTTTGTTTTGTCCTTGTTAATTTCAAGTCCTATTTTGCTAGCCAGTGAAGATAGGCTATCTGTTTTCTCTAGATTAGGTGAGATAGGTAGATAAAATCCGTTTCCATGCCATTAAGTCATATTGGGGTTACAGTGTCAGGCCCATATTTCCAAGACCTGATTAGTTAACCATAACACAGTATGGAATCACAAATCAGTCTTTTCCTATTGCATGACAAAAATTACTTCGATAAAATGTTTTTGGCAATCTAATCTTGTCTCAAAGTTTTCTAAGAGAAATGACTTCATTTAACAATAGATTCCATTATTAATGTGCATTTTTTAGTGTGAAGTTGCTGGTTTGAATTTGTGACGTGTTTTTCATTTCCCATGTTATCAGTTTTCAAGTACTCATCTACTCTCTTTGTAACACTTACAACTTAATTCTAGGAGGAGAATGAACAATAAACAATGCTTTCCTTGTTATAATTAAATGGATTAAGGCAACAGCAAACTCTGTGTGTTCACTTCAATGTAATCACCTTCACTGAATCTGTATGAAATGCAAAGAAATGAGCGTAGTGTTCTTGTAAAGAGGATTAAAGAGAGAAAACTTAAATATTTTGGACACATTAAACGTCATGATAATCTAGAGAAAACTGTCTTGGAAGGGTATATAATGGGAAAAAGAAAGAGAAGAAGACAAAGATGAAGATGGCTGCAAGACACCATTGATGATCTGCAGAAGGCCATCTTGCCCACAACTGAGAGGCCTACAGGAGTGCTGTTAGGGAGGCAAAGTTCCACAAGGGACATGCAAATGAATGAATGAAAGTGTTCTTGCTGTATATCAATGAAACTGAATTTTTAAGCTCTTGGTAGCTAATATTGTTTTACTGTTCTCTCTCTCTCTGGAGCTGCAAGCATGATGTTTTTTTGTAGCTGATATTGTTTTATTGTTCTCTCTCTCTCTCTCTCTCTGGAGTTGCAAGCATGATGTTTTTTGTAGCTGATATAGTTTTATTGTTCTCTCTCTCTCTCTCTCTCTCTCTGGAGCTGCAAGCATGATGTTTTTTTGTAGCTGATATAGTTTTATTGTTCTCTCTCTCTCTGGAGCTGCACCCATGATGTTTTTTTTGTAGCTGATATTGTTTTATTGTTCTCTCTCTCTCTCTGGAGCTGCAAGCATGATGTTTTTTTGTAGCTGATATTGTTTTATTGTTCTCTTCTCTCTCTCTCTGGAGCTGCACCCATGATGTTTTTTTGTAGCTGATATGTTTTATTGTTCTCTCTCTCTCTCTCTGGAGCTGCACCCATGATGTTTTTTTGTAGCTGATATTGTTTTACTGTTCTCTCTCTCTCTCTCTCTCTCTCTGGAGCTGCACCCATGATGATTTTTTGTAGCTGATATTGTTTTATTGTTCTCTCTCTCTCTCTCTCTCTGGAGCTGCACCCATGATGTTTTTTTGTAGCTGATATTGTTTTACTGTTCTCTCTCTCTCTCTGGAGCTGCACCCATGATGTTTTTTTGTAGCTGATATTGTTTTACTGTTCTCTCTCTCTCTCTCTCTCTCTCTCTCTGGAGCTGCACCCATGATGTTTTTTTGTAGCTGATGTAGTGAAGATGCTCAGACACAATATTGTGTCAAACTGGGAATGGGTTCAGCAACTGTTTTTTCAGTCCCTGCTTGTGAAATACTTCTTTACTAGACTCTGCCATCTGCCCTATTACTCCAACTGAGCCTTTTACTGGGGGTACCAAAGCTAGAGATGGGACAAGGTCTTGGTTGGCTACCGTTCACTAACCCTGGCACAAGCATATCAGCTAATGGTGCCTTTGTTCCCCTTGACGGCTGAAATTGTATTGAAGATATGAAACAGTTTATCAGATGTAACAGAGAATATACTAGTGTAGCTTTCTTTCATTCCCACAATGGACCATAAAGAATGATTCCCAGCAAGTTCCATTACCATAAGAATACTTATCATTTTGGTCAGGCTGTGGGGGTGAAGACATTGTCTGATTTGGCAGTCCCCATAACTGACATCAGTGTTGACAAACCATAGCTGACCAAGACATTATCCCACCTCTCCACTGGTACCCCCAGTAACAGGCCTATTCTGACTAAAAGGGCAGGGATCACTACAGTTCCTGAAGTGGTGGAGTCTGCTAAAGAAGTGTTATGCATCTCCTGCTTTTTTTACTCTACAAAGGGAATGAAAAAAATAACTGCTGTAACTAGCTTCCAATCTGGTAAGATGTTGTCCTTCATTGTCATCACTGCACTGGCTGAAAAGAACATATGCTCACAGTTCCAAGTCAGGCTGTAGTACCACAAAAGCCTTTTTTTTGGAAGTGAGATGAAATGTTAATCAGCAAAAATTTGTTGGCCATTAAGATTCTTAAATATCTAATCTAATTCCTCTTCCAAGGAATGGATACAACATGCATACATACTTCATATAAGAGATTTTTTTTTTCTAGGAACTTCATAAACCTTAAGAAATGACATTTATGAAATAAATATCAGCTCATGGACTAAACTTTTGATATGAATGATCTACGAGATTCTGGACATCATTATTTTATTACCAAACAGCCATATAATATCAAACTTACAGCTCTGAAAGGACTAATGAAAGCTGTAATGCACACAATGCCACCGTCAGCAAAGAGCTTGGCTACTTCTGCAATTCGACGGATATTTTCTTCTCTGTCCTCATGAGAGAAGCCCAGGTTTTTGTTCAGGCCATGTCGAACATTATCTCCATCTAAACTGAAAGAAGTTGGTTAAGAAACTGTGTAATCTTGAGTTGAATTGTAATGATGTTTTTAGGACTGTTTCATTTTTGTTAACTGTTATACATATTTCTGAATCAAATATAACAATATGGAAGCACTATGACAGTGTGATTATTAAACAGTGAAAACTAAGACTTAGAAATATTGATATCCAAAAGAATGGGATACATTTCATGATGAAAAATCTTATATCTTACATCCTTCCTGTGCCATTAAACATCACATAGGCCTCGCATGGTAGTTTGCCAAGTTGTCCTGCTTTCGGTGAGCTTTTCAATCTCATCAAGGGATGTTAAGCCCACAAAACTGGCCTCTCTTAACAATGTCCTCTTTAAAGTTTCGCCTGGTCGACCTCTTTTTCTTTGGTCTGTTGTGTTCCACTTGATAGCTTGTTTTGCAATTCTCTAACTGTTTCTTCTCATCACAAGACTGACATATGTCCATCCTCTTTTTCTGATCACACATGAAACAAGTTACTGTTTGCTCATCTGTCTTATTTCTGCATTGTTCTTGAATTCTTTCCACTTTATACTGAGTATTTTCCTCAGGCATTTGTTTTCAAAAGAGTCTAATTTCTTGTCTATTTCTTTAATTGTTTTCCAGCTTTCGCATGCATAAATGAAGGTGAATATTACATTTGAATTGAATAATCTTAACTTGGTTTTTGTGCTTATAACTTTTGAATGCCATATGTTCTCAAGATTCTTGAAAGTCAATGCTGCTTTTGCAATTCTAATTCTAACTTTCTTTCACCATCCTGGTCTATGTAGCTGCCAAGGTATGCAAATGGTTTATTTCTTCATCAGCTGTTCCTTCTACGTTTATTTTTTTCCTTCTTGATTAATGAAAAGTTTCATTATTTTTGTTTTTTATTTATTTTTTTTTCCTTGTTAATTTCAAGTCATATTTTACTAGCCAGTGAAGACAGGGTATCTGTTTTTCTTGCATGATGAGAAATAAAGACATATTAAAACAAAGTATTTTAATACTTAAGAAAAATAATGACAAAGATTATAACTAAACAGCAAAAGTTATTTTGCTATTTAAATAATATACTGAAAACTATCTTCACAAGAATGCTCACTGCAGAAGAGCATGCGTACAACACCGTACAGATAGATGGGTATCTTCAACAGATAAATAGAAGACAACTGTTTGTGTGTACTATCACAATGAGGGAGGCATGCTGGACTAGAGATTACTTCACCAACTTTTAAAAACAAGAAATAACAGAATGATTAAAGAATAATGAAGATAACATGTCAAGGATGCCACTTTCCAGTTCAGCACAGCACAAAGACTTCCAACAAATTAATTCTAATCACTGGTTTCACTGACATTTCTGTCATCTTATAAACTTTTGGCTCCAACCCTCTTCTCTAAGCAAAAATCAGCCACATTACTGCTGAAAAACATGAAGGCAATGCTGCACCAACAAATCATCATCACCATACCTCTATACTCCCAATGGAGCATACTACATCATCATCATCATACCTCTGTACTCCCAATTTAGCATACATCATCATCATCATACCTCTGCATTCCCAATGGAGCATACTACATCATCATCATTATCATCATCATACCTCTGTACTCCCAATGCAGCATACATCATCATTATCATTATCATCATCAGTCCTCTGCATTCACAATGGAGCATAAAAATTCCAGAGCAAATCCTGTCATAAGCAAGTTGGGATACCTCAAACCATGTTCCATTACCTCTTCTGTATGGAGTGTTTCCATGTCCCCGATGGCCTGCCCAACAAATGGTGTTCACTATTTCTATGGTTTATTTAGTAGTCTGCTATTCCATAGGTGCTATCTTTAATTGCTTCTCTCGGCTTTTTTCATTATAGTTCTCTAACAAATGCCTGGACAGCTTTCACAATTTCTTCTTCTTCTTTGATTTCACTGGAACTAAGAAATTGTGTCCTCCGCTGCTATCGTCATAATTATTGTGCTGGTAAAAAAAGGAAAGGTGGAATGGGAATTCAATGGTTTGAAGTCCCAAAAAGCAAAAAGCAAGCTTATCTATAGGCTCCATCACCGTTTGGATTAAGGCGATGACTATCTCGTCTCACTGGCTCGGCTGAGGGGACAGTCACTTGCTAGCAGGACCGTGATAAGTGAGGATTGGTTTTAAGCTAACTCTGTTTCGCTGACACTCATAACCGTATAGTCCCTCTAGCAGACACCTTTGCTTCCATACGAAGCTACTGAGTCGTGTAACCAAACCCAACGCTGGAAAGAGCACACAACACCTACCAATATGCGGGTATACCCTGACTAACAAGGTACTCCTCCAGTGCGAATGAAATGGTTGTCTTTCCCGCGCCTGATAGTCCAGTCAGCCACACGGTGCATCCTCGGAATCCCCCTCTTTGGCCAACTGCCTTGCCTCTCTTGTCACGTGACACATGATGTTCCTGGTAGACTACATTAGTGGCTCTGTGGATATCCTGTTGATAGAAATCAGAGCGCATGAAGAAAAGTAATAATTGGTGTCTCGTTTTGTTTTTTTTTACACGATCTGTTGTAAGCAAATAATAAGACAATCAAAATCCAATCCGCTAAAACAGAGGTGTACAAATGGTGGTATGCGGGACTGTACGCGAAGTTCATATGAAAATGTAATTTATTTTAATAAAATTAATAGTTTTAGCCAGGAAACGATGAGTTCTAGTTTATGCTGTAAAATAAACATATCAGCATAGTTTCATCATCACCATGTGCCCTCTTCAACACGAAGTTTGGAGGTAATGAATTTCCAGTTATCTAGCTCTCTTGCCTCGATGGTGCACTCAGCCAGGTTGCGTCCTGTCCTCTTTCGTGTGTTATCTTTCCATTTACATCTGTGTCCACCTCTCACTCTTTTTTTTTTCTTCCATCTTTTTCTTTTTAGTATGGTCTTCAGTATATTGTTATGTCTTTTGATATGGTTAAAGTATTTTGTTTTCTTGATCCTTATTTCTTCGAAAAGTTCGCACTAGACTTGAAGTTGTTCTAATGCTTGTGCATTTGTTCTTTCCATTCTCCATGATATACGATCTAATTTTCTGCAGATGCACATTTCTGCTGCATTTACCCTTCTCTCTGACTTTTTGCTTAGAGTTCTGCTCTCTGCAGTAGTACACAAGAAATGTAGCAGTTTACACATCTCATCCCCATCATAGCTTAGGATTACATATTATAAAACCTCAAAATGAGTACACGTGTACTTTTGGAAGCCTTCTGACTTAATAAATTATACTGAGTACATAGTCTCAACCCACGATTTTTAGGCATTGCTAGACAATGATTTATGTTTTTTTTCCACTGATTCATTGATAGTTCACTATATATTATCATGTAATAACTAAAATATGCTGATGACACAGTATTACTGTCCACAGCACAAAAAAGGAATGGAAAAACTAATTATGTCAGTCCGTAAGAACAGAGAAGAACAAAACCTTTATCTTAATGCAAAGAAAACTAAATTGATGACAACTGACAAAACAAATAAAGCAGCTGAAATATATATCAATGAGGAAAAATTGAAAGAGGTGGAGAGTTTTGAATATCTTGGATCATTACTAACTAATAATGGAGACATAATGAAGGATATTAAAAGGAGGACATCTATCCCTCTTCAAAAAATAAAACAACTAAAAAAGCTATGGAAAGGAACAGACAGATCTACAAAAATAAGATTTTAAAGGGCATGCATCTTTTCCATCGCAACATATGCATGTGAGACCTGGACACCTAACAAAACAGCTGAGAAACACATAAATGACTTTGAATGAAAGTGCTACAAAAGAGTTCTTCAAATATCATGGACACAAAAAAGAACAAATATATCCATACTACAAGAACTCAGTATTGAGGAACGTTGGCAAGTAAAGAAGATTA
Organism: Achatina immaculata; assembly: GCA_009760885.1. Lineage (NCBI taxonomy): Eukaryota > Metazoa > Mollusca > Gastropoda > Stylommatophora > Achatinidae > Lissachatina > Lissachatina immaculata. The sequence goes on along the minus strand of CM019719.1, from coordinate 53,211,066 downwards.
AAGAGAGAAAACTTAAATATTTTGGACACATTAAATGTCATGATAATTTAGAAAAGACAGTCTTAGAAGGGTACATAATAGGAAAAAGAAAGATAGTTCCAAAGCATCGCTGATGATCTGCAAATGGATGCATCAGCATCAGGGCATCTTGCTTACAACCGAGAGGTCTAGAGGAGAGCTGTTAGGGAGGCAAAATTCCGCAAAGGACATGCAAATGACTGACTGACCAATGACTAAAATGTTATTTCTACTTAAAATGTAAGCTGATTTAAGCAAGTAACTGATTCGATTAATTCAGATGTGTAATTGTTAATTATCATAAACAATAAACACACGACAAAAGCTAGCGCTATCCACGTGTGACTGAAAAGCTAAGCTGACTTCTAATGAAGGTCGAAATCGGAAACGCTGAGCACAAAGCAGTTCTAAAAATGTACACTATTGCCACTTGTGGAAACGATACTCTATTCTCCATGTAATTGGTCGGGTAGCCAAACCTCTGAATTGTAGTAAAGTTAACGCTGGGCTGTTACCAATAGCGAAGATCTACGATTTTTATGCAGGGTACCCCCAGAGTGAAGGAAAAAAGCGCAATCACTGGAAATGTTGACAAAACAGGAATTTACTCCCTCTCTCTCTCTCTCCACCCACCCACACACACACACATACACGCACACACACACAAGAAAAATGTATGCGGATAGTAATTTTTACCCCTAAAATTAGGAAACGTCCGCATAAATGAGGACGAATGGCAACCCTAACATAGCTTCAGCTGACTGCGCAGTCAACAGTAAAATTCCCCAGCGCATATTATGTATGTCAACAAAAAAGAAAAAAACGAAAACGGGTGATTTAGACTCGACTCGACACTTGAATCACGGATAGAATTGTGGCCCTGGGGCTCTCTGAAACTGGACACGCCCACACTACGTTTATTCACCGAGCATAATAAACGTAGCTGTGAAATGAACAGATCTGACTGTTAACTTGCTCAAATAACCCAGAACTATACTTATAACAAACGTGTAATTAGTGGCTGCCAAATTAAAGTTTCTGTCTTGTTTTTATGTTCAATTCCAGCGCTGTCTGGCCTTGCGTTATTGTTCCCGTGCGTGTATCAGTCAGTTTTCTGTATATGCCGAATTGCCTACAGCATCCTTTCCATCATGGATGGATGGATGGATGGAGAAAGTAAACTATTGCCAACGCCAGACTGTGTTAGAAGAAAGAAATTTGTGTTCTCACACACTTGAATTTCTGCCAATCAGTAGTGGCATAAATCAAACTATTTAAACGAAGGTCACCGCTATCTGTCCAGGCATTGGTCCATTATGTCATTTTCACCAGTAAAATCCTACACACACACACACAAAAAAACCAAAAACATACGCACTGAAAATTGAGTGTTCGGTGGCAGCAGTGACATTTAGACTGGATAGGTAATACACATGTTCAAGTGTCAGATAATGAGACCATTTTGTGAAATGTGCGACAAGCAAATGCTGTGTTGGCAAGATCAAGGGCGAACCCGAATATGACGTCATGTGGTACAATATATTTACCAAGTACAGTATGTAAATCCACCATTGAGAAAGTCACAGGGGGTGAAGAACGGACGGAGACAGACAGACAGACATACATACAGACATACAGACATACAGACATACATACATACATACATACATACAGACAGACAGACAGACAGACAGACAGACAGACAGACAGATAGATAGATAGATAGATAGATAGATAGATAGATAGATAGATAGATAGATAGAATAAAAAAAGCGTCTACATCACTTGTCTCAAACCCACGTGGTCCGAAGCACCATTTTAAGTCTGATATAACTATCTCAGTCTTGTGTAATCCTAACTGACTTTCTCCAAAGCGATTTTAAAACAGTGCTTGAAATGAAGAAAATCTAATGTGATCTGAGGTTACATTACATTCGCTTTCATAAACAATTGTAACAAATTTCAGATATCATTGATCTAAACTGAGTGACACTTATAAATCTCAGATATCTTTGGTCTAAACTGAGTGACACTTTAAACTATGTTTGAAACGACGGTATATAAATTATATGTAAAAAAAAGTAAGATACGCATAATTCAGCTTCAGTTTTTGAACAAAATTACAACTTTCGTATAAGCGTTAACATTGTGACACTGCTGTACTCAGCAAGTCCACATGCTGCAAATACTGACATGGTCAAAAGCTGAACTAGTAATAACTGTCTGCGGTGAAAATTGTTTTTTACAACTCTAGCTGTGAAGACCGTCCAACAATTTCTCGAAATGATCCTTAATGGCAGAATATGCTATAATGCAAGGGACATAACTAAGAGACGTACGAACAGTAGTAGTCCCCTTGATTAGTTTCCAGCTCACTACAAACACGTGATTTAAGTCTCATGAGAAACAGAAGATTCTAGTTCTCGGTGAGTAGGATTAATGAGTATTCTAGTGAAAATGTTGTGTCTCACGAGAAAACTGTAGAGATTAGAGCAAAAGGAATCCGTAGTGGAAGTCGTAGGATTGAGAAAAACAGAGCACGGGATTTTAGAGGTTAGGCTACAATACAAAAACTGACCGAAGAAGGTCATAGACAGGTCTTTTTTAGTGTAGAGAGTTTTCAGTTCGGGGTTTTGAGATAGGACAGTTTCGGTTTCATTTTTAGTTTTGATTCAGTTGATGCAGAGTTAGTTTTCAATGTGTAGAAGTTTTGCAATCAATTTTCATTGCCCTACCGAAGAAACAAGGTGCAGTTGAATGTGAAGACCATCGAACCATTACATGCTATCAAAATCCTGGTTCTACTGTTATGAGAAGAGTCACGGGCAGAATAAAACCAGAAATCGCTGAAGAACAGTGTGGCTTTGTCGAGGGAAAAGGTACAAGTAATGCCATATATATATATATATATATATATATATATATATATATAATGAGAATGTTGATGGAGAGATCAATAGAAGTAAAGAGAGATCTATACTTCATGTTTCATAGACTACTGTAAAAGATTCGATAAAATGAGCCACACAGAAATTTTAAGAATGCTGAAAGACATCAACATAGATGGGAAAGATCTGAAACTCATCAAAAACATATATTGGCAGCAATCAGCAGCAATGCGGGTTGAGAACCAAATAGAAGCATTCCAAGACATAAAATTAGGAGTGAGACAATGATGTTTTCTATCTCTAGCTCTTCTCCGAGTACAGCGAAAACATAATGAGAAATATAGAGAACATGCCAGGAATATCAATTGGCGGGTACAACCTTAACAACTTAAGATATGCAGACGACACAGTCCCTATTGCTAAAAGTGAAGGGGAGCTACAGGCTCTTCTGGACATCGTGGTTCGTGAAAGTAAAAATAAAGGTCTCAGCCTGAACAAAAAGAAGACTGAAGTGATGGTCATTTCAAAGAAAAGAATACCCCAAAAAGTAGCATTACTATCGATGGCACAGAACTGAAACAAGTTGATAGATTCAAGTACTTAGGAACGATTGTAACAACTGATGGGAAATATCACAACGAAATAAAAAGCAGACTTGCTCAGGCCAAGTCAGCATTCCAGACAATGAGACACACCTTGTGCTACAGATCCATATCAATGGAAACAAGATTCCGAGTACTTAAATGTTACATCCAGCCAATTTTTTAAAAATAAGTGTGAAGCATGGTCCATGAATAACAGAGTACAGCGAGAAATAGAGGTCATGGAAATGTAGTTTATAAGAAGGATGTTGAAGGTACCATGGGCAGCCAAGAAAACCAATGAAGGAGTCTTTAGAGAGGCTGGAGTTAAATTATAGCAAAGATCTTGCAGACAAGCGAGATTTATAGGACATTTCATGAGAAGAGGAAAATTGGAACACACTGTGACAAGTGAAAAAATCGAGGGAAGAAGAGACAGAGAAAGACAGAGAGAGAAGTTACTAGATGGGCTGTCAGTGTGGCTAGGAAGAAAGTCACTGGCAGATCTCATAATCAACGCAAAAGACAGAGAACTGTGGAGAGAAATGATCGCCTACGCCACGCTGCATGGCACTTAGAAAGAGTGAAGTTTTCAATACATTGAAGTTTTCAGTATGTAGAAGTTTTCGAGGACTTTGTCCTTGTTAGGACAAGAGTGTTCCTACAAATGAACTTTTAGGGTGTTACAGTAGTTTTGTATGTTTCCGCCCTTGTGAGCAACTAGAATGTTATGTTTTTCGGAGTGAGACTGTTGTATTCAAATGTAGTGTTACTTGGAATTTGTAAGTATGAGAGTTAGCTGGCCGGTCAGACGCAGTTATTATGTCACTAGTAGAGCTGAACATATCAGAACAGCATACGAAAACGGACAGGACGCATCCTGGCTGAGGGCACCATCAAGGCGAGGGAGCGAGGGAACTGGAGATTCATTACTACCAACCTTCTTTCTGGATGATGATGATGATGATGATGATGATTTACATTATTATCTGGAGGACAATTCGTATTCACCGCAGGGCATTCATATTTCTATTCCTATCTGAGAAACTTCCTTAGACAGATGGAGCAGAGGAAGACAGGTGAAAGTTAATTTCGTGGAAAAAGATAGACAGGTGAAAGGGGAAAGTTCATTTCGTTAAAACTGGACATTTTTTTAGTGTTCCCTTCTAAATATGTAAACCAGCAGTTCTCAAAACGGACAGAATGGCCCCTGGTGGCAGGGGTGATTGACTGATTGATCTTTATTTCAAAAAGGTTACGAATTGAGCACGCAGGCCCGTTTGACGTTCTTGTCTTTATCATACAACTTTCACTGTTCCAGACATTCTACAAATATGCTGGTCATATAACAAGCATAATTAACAAATAAAATAACTATATACACATAAACATGACTAACTACATACACATATAAACGACTATCTACCAAACAAAAATTTCAGTACTGTTCAGAATAAACAATTATCTGAATTTGGTGTCTGTAAGAGCAGTCTAAAATAACTTTTAAGGTTTTATGATTCATGGAGGCATGTGCTTAGAAAGATCCAGGTGGAGGGGAAGAAAAAAGAGAGCTGGAGGCGACATCAGAACCAACTAAGTGAAAGAGTTGTGTCGGGGAGTTGTGCTAGAGATATAGCCTGGGAAGCAAATGGGCGGTGGCCTGCAAACGTTTGGGAACGCTAAAAAATGTAGTCGGGGAGGCAAGTGAGTGGCAGCCTGAACAAAAAAATTGGGGGGAAAGGACGTTAGGTGTGTGACCTGGGAAGCAAGCGGATGAAAGCCTGAAAAATTTTGGAGGCGCTATGAACGTGGCCTGGGAAGCAAGTGGATGAAAGCCTGAAAAGTTTTGGAGGCGCTAGGAACGTGACCTAGGAAGCAAGTGGATGAAAGCATGAAAAGTTTTGGAGGCGCTATGAACGTGGCCTGGGAAGCAAGTGAACAGAAGCCTGAAAAGTTTTGGAGGAGCTAGGAACGTGGCCTGGGAAACAAGTGAACAGAAGCCTGAAAAAAGTTTTGGAGGCGCTAGGAACGTGGCCTGGGAAGCAAGTGAACAGAAGCCTGAAAAAGTTTTGGAGGCGCTAGGAACGTGGCACGGGAAGCAACTGGATGAAAGCTTGAAAAAGTTTTGTGAACGTGACCTGGGAAGCAACTGGATGAAAGCTTGAAAAGGTTTTAGGAACATGACGTGGGAAGTAAGTGAATAGAAGCCTGAAAAAGTTTTGTGAACGTGACCTGAGAAGCAAGTGGATGAAAGCCTGAAAAAGCTTTGGGAACGTGACATGGGAAGCAAGTGAATAGAAGCCTGAAAAAGTTTTGTGAACGTGACCTGAGAAGCAAGTGGATGAAAGCCTGAAAAAGCTTTGGGAACGTGACATGGGAAGCAAGTGAATAGAAGCCTGAAACAGTTTTAGGAACGTGACATAGGAAGCAAGTAGATAAAAACCTGAAAAAGTTTTGTGAACGTGACATAGGAAGCAAGTAGATGAAAGCCTGAAAAAGTTTTGTGAACGTGACATAGAAAGCAAGTAGATGAAAGCCTGAAAAAGTTTTGGAGGCGCCGGGAACTGTTGCTCTGAATAGTCATGCCAGTAAAATTCTATTAAAATCATAATGGGTAACTTCGAAAGAAAATAGAAGGACAAATCAGTATGATCCAAGCTAGTTTTAGACAAGGAAGAATAACAAAAGATTATATTTTCAACTTAACATTAATGATAGAGAAATGCTGAGAATTTAATTTGAATCTATATTTGTCTTTTACAAACTATTCAAAGCATTTGATTATGTGTACAACATCAGAAACTTTGGGAAATAATGGGGAAAATGGGATTTCCAACACACGTGATACAATCGATATCACTGCTGTATCTAGATCAACAGGCAGCAGTAAGAACAAACTTGGTTTGACATAAAACAAGGGGTCCGTCAGGGTTGCACATTGTTGCCTTACTTATTTAACTTGCATACTAAAAATATAATGAGGAATGTTAGAGAAGATAGAGACAAAGTATATTACAATGCCATACAAGTTGGAGGTTATGAAATACCAGAGATAGATATGCTGATGACACAGTATTACTGTCCACAACGCAAAAAGGAATGGAAAAACTAATTTTGTCGGTCCATAAGAACGGTGAAGAGCAAAACGCTTATCTTACTGCAAAGAAAACTAAATTGATGACAACTGACAAAAAAAAATAAAGCAGCTGAAAAATATATACAATGAGGAAAAACTGAGAGAGGTGGAGAGTTTTGAATATCTTGCATCACTACTAACTAATAATGGAGACACAATGAGGGAAATTAAAACGAGGACACCTATCGCTCTTCAAAAAACAAAACAACTAAAGAAGCTGTGGAGATGAACAGACAGAACTACAGAGATAAGATTTTTAAGGGCATGCATCTTTCCCATCGCAAAATATGCCTGTGAGACCTGGACACTTAACAAAACATCAGAGAAACACATAAATGCTTTTAAATGTAAATGCTGCGGAAGAGTGAAAATATCACGGACACAAAAAAGAACAAATATACTCATACTGCAAAAACTTAATATTGAAGAAGGTTGGCTAGTATGGAAGATTAAACAGAGAAAACTTAAATAATTTGGACGTATTAGACGTCATGATAATCTAGAGAAGACCGTCTTGGAAGGATACATAATGGGAAAAGGAAAGAGAAGAAAGACCAAGGCGAAGATGGCTGCAAGACATCGTTGATGATCTGCGAATGGATGCATCAGCAGCAGGCCATCTCACTTACAACCGAGAGACCTATAGGAGAGCTGTTAAGGAGGCAAAGTTCCGCAAGGGACAAGCAGACGACTGAGGAATGTGGCCTGGGAAGCAAGTGGACGGAAGCTTGAAAAAGCAAAGTAAGACTGTTCAAAGCTATTCAACCTCAACGTGATGCTACAAATAACAGACTATTGTAAGACAACAGCATGCCAAACCAGACTTCATAATGACGTCTTTGACGTGATTTAGAAAAGGACAGATATTAGCTGTTGTGAGTTCCGATGTTTGCTTTGCTTAATATGTTCTATCAATGTTAGATTTGCAAATTATAATTATCACTCCAGTAAATGATAGGTATCAATGTATTCCCAATGTGGATGATGCTGGGATGAGCCATTTATTAGGTCCACTAGCAGAAATTACTGGCTGTCCACAGCGGGTCAGCTGCTAACAGCAAGGTTTGCAATACCTTACAAAAGCAATACTATATTCTTCAATGACTTCGTCATATTGACCTATACTGTTATTAAAGAGATCCTGTGATGGTTGGAACACAAGTCAACACCCTAAATTGATCAAATTTTATTCGGACTTTGAAAACTAATATTAATAGAAGGGGCGGCAGTTTAGTGCAGTTCAACGCTGAGAAAGTGGATGTCATTTTTTAAAAATCGAGTCTTGTTACCAACATGATCAGATAACTGTCGAGTCTTAAGTATCCAGTTATCTCCCTGGAAATATCTCTTACCCGATTCATACAAAGTGTAACACAAGCTAGACTTAGGTCCAGATCTAGACTCTCTGCCCTCATTTATAATGCCCTAAGTTCTAATTACAGCACAGAAGAATGGATTACAACCCTTGTGCAGTATTGTAATAAATCTTCTTCTTCGTTCGCATTGTCTGTCTATATCTGCAGTCCTGTCTCTTGGATAAATTTCACTGTTTTTTGTAACTCATGTATGGAACCATAGAGCTTATCTTCTTTAGTGGTTTCACTGGGCCAGTAATTATTTCTCAGTGTCTCGTAGTTGATGAAGTTCTGGGGGATATGTTCCACAGTTTGGGGCACCTGGGCACATGTACATAGATTAGTAGTACCAACCTTAAACTTTGTATACATATGACTTCGGAGTCGGCTGTGTCCTGTTCGGAGACGGAAGATGGTGACTTGTTCCTTTCTGTTTAGCATGTGATAGTCATAATGTGGTGGTGCTTGTGGCTTCCTGTAGGTTTTTATCATGCTTTTCTTCTGATTATAGGTGATTGGTATGTCTGGTTGCTCCATTTCAGTGCCCTCTTTAGCCAGATGGTCAGCTTTCTCATTGCCTGGTATCCCACAGTGGGAGGGAATCCATTGCAAAGTGACTCCATGTTGTAAGCCAATTTTTGACAAGGCATCTTTAAGGTCTGGTAGTTTGTTGCACTGAAGAGCTTCCAGTACTGATCTTGCATCTGTGAGAATTACTACAGGATATGTATCAATACTGGAGTCTGATAGTTTTTCAACTGCAGCAATAATTGCCCTAACTTCTGCATCAAAATTGTTGCAGTATTTACCAGTGGGTATGGAAATCTTGTCAATGGTGTAGTTTGGATATTCAATATATGCTCCTGCCCCTCCATTCTTTATGGCATTATGTGCAGATCCATCTGTATACACACGTATCCAGGTGTCACATGGATATTTGTCATCTAGAACACTAAGTGTGGCTGTTGATTTTACAAGACTGCTCTGCATCTCACCATTCTGCACACCTTTCACTTCAGTCTGAATAGTTATTTGTGTATAATCTGCTTCTTTCCATGGTGTATGCTCTGGTACAGATGATAATGGAGCGACTACAGTTGGAAGGTCAGGTATCAGCTTACGCATACGCTTGGCCTGATGAATGAAGCTGCTTCTTTTAAGCCGTCCTAATGCCAAGTTATTGAATCTTTCCTTCAGGGGATGGCTTACAGAGCTAAGGAATTTTTCTCCCATGGCCATGACCTTTGTGTCTCTACGTTCCTTTAGCGGTTGAACACCAACTATTCTCTGCATTTCTACTATTGGTGTGGACCTCATGGCACCTGTGATAATCCGTAGTGACTGATTTTGAATTTGTAATAAATGAAAGCCCATTACAATGTATTAACTTGTTCACCAAAGATTTTCGAGTGCCTATGACACATTCGCCAGAATTGCTCATAGACATTTACCTTGTCTTTGAGCAGTTGCCAAAAAACTCGTTTAAAGGACCATTTTATTTCGTGAATTTTCATATACTATATATTATCCATGTAACTCACGCACATAAAGCTAAAAGCTTTCTTGCAGCATTTGCCAAATATCGCGTCTTTTTCCTTTTGCTTCGTGCCTGGGAGCTTAGTTAACATAGCTTCTGAATCCATTTATGTTTGCAATTACGTTTTCACGCTGGTACAGCAGATGTCTCTGAAATAACCCTTTCTTTTATATGCAGATGTCGCCCCATTATATATGCAAGCAAGAGCTTTAAACTATTATGAAAATATTCTCAAATATTTTTAGGATCAATTTCTTGATGAATATCCACGTAACACATTGACGCCACGTGTCAAGTGCTACAAGCAGGTTTTAGTGTAAACTGGTGTGTCTGGTGCTACAAGCAGGTTTTAGTGTAAACTGGTGTGTCTGGTGCTACGAGCAGGTTTTAGTGTAAATTGGTGTGTCTGGTGCTACAGGCAGGTTTTAGTGTAAACTGGTGTGTCTGGTGCTACAAGCAAGTTTTAATGTAAACTGGTGTGTCTGGTGCTACAAGCAGGTTTTAGTGTAAACTGGTGTGTCTGGTGCTACAAGCACGTTTTAGTGTAAAATGATGTGTCAGGTGATACAAGCAGGTTTTAATGTAAACTGATGTGTTAGGTGGTACAAGCATGTTTTAGTGTAAACTGGCGTGTCTGGTGCTACAAGCATGTTTTAGTGTAAACTGGTGTGTCAGGTGCTACAAGCAGGTTTCAGTGTAAACTGGTGTGTCAGGTACTACAAGCAGGTTTTAATGTAAACTGGTGTGTCTGGTGCTACAAGCAGGTTTTAGTAAACTGCAATAATTAGTGTATACAACTATCCACGAAGCACTGCAATAAAGCTGTGATATCAAAATGTATAAATTAGGATAAAAGTAGGAGCAGCTTTATTTACTTAACGATTACAAAGTTGTGACGTTTCGGCGTGAGCCTTAATCATACAAAAACATACTGGACGAAGAAATAGAGAGAGGAGATAAAGTATAGATTCAGATGAATGCTATTTAAAAAAATAATATTGAATAGAGCACTGTAACTTTTAAAAGATCCATCCTGGGTACAACTAGGAAGGGTAGCGGGCACGACCACAAAATGCTGAAGTCGGAGACACTGGACCAGTGCAGTTTAGATAAACAACCACCTCTCACCCGGCGGGGATGTATGCGTATCCTAATCACGCTGAGGTCTTCCGGTGAGAAACTCCAGTGCTGACTGGATGGGCAACCACCTCTAACCCGGCGGAGATACACGGGTATCCCAAAACACGTCGAGGTTTTCCGGTGAGAAAGTTCAACTCTAGGCTGGATGGACAACCACCTCTTACCCAGCGGGGATATACTGATATCCAAAACACGTCGAGGTTTTCCGGTGCGAAAGTCCAACTCTAGATTAAACTAGTGCAACGAAAACCACAGTGTCAAGCAATCCCGCTTCTGAGACCCACCAAGAATACAGGTTCAAGCCCTGCGATACTTTGAACCTCTTGTGATTCTTTCGGGGACCACATGGGGACCACGGGACCTATCAAGGACCACAGGAGTAAATTCAGTAGGATCACGGGGCGGTCTTGGTGGTAGAAGAGAACGAAGAAGAAGAAGAAGAAGTAGATACCCAATCACTTTTGCCACATAGCTCTCACTAAAATAAAAGAAAACTGGTTAATAAACATAAATGACGACAGACTATGTGGTGCCATCTTTGTCGACTTCAAAAAGGCATTTGATATGACTGACCATGATATTCTTGTAAAAAAAAATTAAAGACTTACAGACTGCACCCTGACCTAATAAAATTAATTGTATCATTTCTTTCAGGCAGACAACAGGTAGTATTCTTCAACAATTCTCTATCAAATTCTGCTATCTGGTGTTCCGCAAGGTTCTATTCTAGGCCCGTTACTCTTTGCTATCTATATCAATGATCTTCCACTTCATCTTAAAATTCTTCTTGTGACATTTTTGCTGATGACTGCACAGTCTACACCAGTGACTACGACCGTATTAACCTTGAATCAGCTCTTCAGTTCGAGTTAAACAATTTAATTTGATGGAGCAACAACAATGGCATGATTATAAATACAGATAAAACAAAATCGATACTCATAACAACAAGACAGAAACTACAAAAACAACACTTCGGCTGTGTACTGAAACATCACATGTAAAAAACGTTAGCGAGCACAAAACACTAGGACTTATTACTGACCAACATCTGACCTGGAACTCTCATGTGCAAGTTCTAACAAAACTCATCAAGCAAAAAAAGTATACCAGTTAGCCAAAATCAAGCACTTCATCGATCAAGACACAGTAAGACATACTACATATCACATATGCGAATATATTTAGACTATAGCTCAACAATCTGGGATGGTTGCTCAGTGTCAAATACAAAAAAGCTGTACTCACTTCAAAAGTGAGCAGTAAAGCTTATTAGTGACAAAGATCAAGCACAAACAACTAACCAGCACAAACGTATCAAAATGCTGCCTCTTAAGAACAGGTTCCTCTTCAACAAAGCCAAGCTGGTACATCAAATTCTTTCACGGCATGCTCCACCTTATCTATGGAATCTATTTAAATTTAGCCCAAAGTGCAGCCAACGATGAACAACATAAGTCTTCCAAAACCTAGACTTGACCTTTACAAGAAAAGCTTCACTTATTCTGCTGTTCATCTTTGGAATACCCTCCGATCCTGTATAAAAATATAAACTATACTCCTTCCTACTACTATAAACTTGTCCAATATCTACCTGATGTCGACTACATGCCTCCATGAATCGCAAAACTTAAAAAGTTATTTTAGACTGCTCTTACAGACACCGAACTCATTATTCTGAATAGTAATGAAATTTTTGTTTAGTAGATAATTATTTATATGTGTATGTAGGTAGTCATTTATATGTGTATATAGTTACTTTATTGTTAATTATGTTTGTTATATGAGCAGCATATTTGTAGAATGTCTGGAACAGAGTGAAAGTTGTATGATAAAGGGCAGAATGTCAGACGGGTCTGAGTGCCCAATTCTTAACCCTTTTGAAATAAAGATCAATCAATCAATCAATCAATCAATCAGTCAGTCTCACTTGTTACACATAGTTCAGAACCTCCTTACACCATCACATTACAACCCCTCTACCCTAACTATAATCATCTATTTCACCTTCTCCTGCCTAGGTTAACATTGTACCACTCTCTCTCTCCCATACACGGTTTCCCCACTCACCACCCCCGGTTGCGACCCGCCGACCACACATCACAGGTCTCCATTTAAACAGTTTCTATGCACTACCATGCTCATTTCTGACACACAGCGTCGGACAAGCCATATCTTCTTACACATACAGCTAGGTGTGTCTGGTACTACAAGCATTGAGAATATTACTAAAGAGGTAAAAAAAACGAAGATGGAAATGGCTGGGCCACATACTACAAATGGAAAAAAAAACAAGACACCCCTTTACCACCTTGACTTGGACATCTCCAGGGAAAAGAAAGAGGCGAGGGACACTGGGGGACATGGAGACGCACAAAAACAGGAAGAGCTAAAAGAAGCTGGAAATACATGGTTTGAGGCATTCCGACTTGCTCAAGACAGGATTGGCTGTGGAACCTTTGTTGATGCCTTATACTCCACTGGGAGAACAGAGGACTGATGATACTGTCTATCAGTTGTTTGGCTCTTCACATTCTGCACTGAGAGCTCAGTCAGTGGAGATGTTGTATTACAGCCACAGAATGTCTGCAGATACCCCAGTGTACACCCAGTAAAGTAATATATATATACATATATATTGTATATTTATTATACATACGTATGTGTGTGTTTATGTTTTGAGGGTTTGTGTGTGTGTGTGTGTGTGTGTGTGTGCAGGCGTGCACGTGTGTGTGTGGGTATATATGACTTAGAGAAAATGAACTCTCGCTGAAGATACAAAAAAAACAAAAAAATCACAGGTACCGGTGATTGCGCCCGGTTTTTTTTAAACCGGTGCATGAAATACTTTCTGAAATACCAGTTTTTTTTTCCCTCTCAGTACAACATTCAGTACTTTATACTGTTTTTTTTTTCATGTAAAATTAAAGATACTTTCCAAATATCAGTAGAAAGTAAATATTCGTGTGATTTAAAAAAAATCTTGTTAGCGGTGAGATTTAATCTTTACAAAATGTTCACATGCCGAATCAAAGTCAAAACTATCTGATTCTCTCAGATACAAACGGAACATCACCACCCTACTTTCCTGATTGTCCTCCATGCAGATTGAACATCACCACCCTACTTTCCTGATTGTCCTCCGTGCAGATTGAACATCACCACCCTACTTTCCTGATTGTCCTCCATGCAGACTGAACATCGCCACCCTACTTTCCTAATTAACGTCCAAACGATTTCGCTGGCTACTTTTTACAAGGTTTTGATAATATAAACTGGCTACGGTAACCGACTACCTGCAAAGGTTTCGGTTTTTTTTTCCTTTTTTTTTCAATCGGTTATTTATCGGTAACTGGCCGTTAAGGCGATGACTGTAGACAGAACAGACTGAGTGATGAGAAAATTATCCCGAGCACAAGACACATTATCTCCTGATTTGTGAAATAAGAAAAGAGCCTGAAAATAACTTCTAATCACCAAGTGACCAGGGTAAGGTATGACACCATGGAATCGTGAGAGAAAAAAATTCATGCATAAAATGACATTCAAACCCAAGGTTTTGGGGTTTGTTTTTTTACGTTATAGACTTGCACTTTATAATAAAACTGTGCATATACAAAACTATACAGACAGCATTGCCTTTAAAAAATATATCAGATTTATAGAATACTTTATGACACCCCTGTGTCGACTTTTATTCTTGACTGTAGAATTCTCCCTACCAAGTCTAAAAGGCCTAGTTTAGTTTTTGCCCGCTTAAAGATCTATTTGCTGGGCCTAACGTGAATTATAAACCATGATGCATTTTCTTTATACCCTCCACAGAGAGATTCTGTCTGTCGAACTATTTATGACACTGTGTTGAGGTGACAAATTCGTGAACAGCTATGTCGTCCTCTCTAATCACTTTTGACAAGATAAGCGTGTTATAAATCTTATGTTCAATCAGGCATGTCGTAACAGTTAGAACACGTCGAGCAGGAACGTATATTTAAATAATAAATAACAAAAAAAGCCTCTTTCCATTGATGGCGACAGCAACTCTGTAATTACCTTTCTACAGCAGTAATTCAGTCCTCGTGATTACCTTTCCACAACAGTAATTCAGTTCTTGTTATCGGAGTCTTGTTCTTTATTCTACGCTCTTTACACTGTACAGTAGAGTATGCAAATCTGGATTATTCAGATCAGAAGTACGAGACAAAGCAGCGAAATGTATCTTGAGGAGACGACCAAGTGGCACAGTAAAAGAAACGAGGTAGAAGTGACTGCGATTGCCAATGACCACACAGAACAGAAAATCATGACCACAAGTGTCTATCGGTACAGCTTATGATGAATGAATAAATGGTCGAGAATTCACATGCTACAAACTGTAGAAAAGGGGATTTATAACAAAAACTTAGTAAAGAAGAATCAGTTTTTACTTGTACTTGTACGAACTCCCTGTAACTGCGAGCTGTCGTTCTTTGCAGCCGATGCCATGAAGGTGTTGAGCTACAGCATCGTATTGGTGTGGGAGCGGGTTATGCTACTTTTTCAGTCCCGGAGTACAGGTAAAAACCAGGGGGGGGGGGGTGTGCAATGCTTCTTTAGCAGACTCCACCACCATGGGGACTATGTCGATCCCTGCCCCGTTATCCAAGCTAGACCTGTTACTGGTGGGGGGGGGGTATCAACGGAGAGGCGGGACAGGGTCTTGGTCAGCTTTGGTTCGCTAACCCTGACATATCACTTATGGGTCGCTGATTGCCTTATTGGACAAGGGTCTTGATCCCCAAGAAAAATCGATAAATGCATGTGGCTGAGCATAACACGAACAATAACAAGACGAACAAGAACAAGACGAAACAAAGACTTTGCAAAGACGAGAATGTGCAAAAAATGAATCCATTAATTTCAAATAAAAAAGTAACATGTAAAATTGTGAAAGTTTAACAAAAATTTCAACATACCAAGCTCATCTTGGCGCCAAGGACTGATGAACGGAGACACCAGATAAACAAGCGCTACTATGCCAAGTACTCTGACAGCTTCTCTCCTGACACAGACGTTAGGTTTAAAAAAATGTCTTCAGTTTTTCAACACAACTTATTAAAAACTGTTCAGTGTTCCAGAACGTGTGTGTGTATTAAACATTCACTTTTGTTAATTGTATCACGCTCTTGGTCTAGAAATCCATCTGTAACGTCTGTGTCGCTGAATACGTGACTGTTATAAGGTTACCTATTTGCAGTAGCGTAGGCACGTGTTAATGAAAATCTTCAGTTACAATAGAGAATAACGGAATACTTTCATCTACAGTAACCTTCAATAATATATATATATATATATATATATATATATATATATATATATATATATGCCTGTCTTGCGAAAAGTATGTTAATGTGGAGTCAGAGGAAGAAACTATGGAACCCCATAGATTAATTATTCTCCAAATTATTAAAATTCATAGAACTAATTTCTTAACCGCTATGTAGCATTACCACAACTCGCAATATTTCTGAGTGCTTCTTCTCAATAGAGAACAATCCTTTCACTTTCTAACTTTTAATCCTTACGAAATAAAACCATCTTTCCCAAGTTAACATATTATTATATATACATTTCAAAGTGAATGCAGTAGTTTTTACTTATTACGCGTTCCATCGAATAGTTGCGAAATAAATATTGAATACGTTTCACCTGATGACTCGAAGAAAAAGCTGAGAATATGTTCCGTACGTTAAAACTGGTGATACGGCAGGATCAGCTCGCGCTACGATAAAGTCTGCTGATATCTTCCCCATATATAACGAAAACAGCACAAAGTTCTCCACTACACAAAAAGTGAGCTAGGACAGTTTGTGCAGTTAATGCGAACGATTCTCGGGTTTTGAAAAAAAGAGACTGCCTTAGAGGAGAAAACATCTTGCAAACAATAGCTTAATCATTGCTTCATTTGGGCAAGAGTGCCCGAATCGGTAGCAGTATGATTTCTCCGTCTGAAGGAAATGAGTTCTCTTCCCGCTGTCGTTGCTCTCCAAGTGTACTGTTTCTCGCCAGTGCTGCAAAGAACATGCACTAAAGTGAGATCCTTCTTCCAGGGAAGATACTGGATCACCAATGAATTTATCCGTGGTGCGAAGATGATTGTAAAACATTAAAATTAAAAAAAAATATTTACAGTGTATAAGTATATAAAACTAAATTAATAAAAAACACACAAACCCATTGCCGTAAAAATATTGTGGATGACACACTGAAGCAGAATAAGCTGAAGACCAAGAGTATTACTAATTAAGTGAAGACAGTGGCGAGAGTGTTTAAGTAGTGATTCAGATTATATTCAGATTATATATAAAAGTTTGGAAGAGGAAGGTTAGGTAAAGCTGAATTTTTAAATGAATCCATATGGTTACAGAATCCCAAATTCGTGTATGAGGCAATATTCAAGAGCGAAGGAACTTTGTCATTAGAGTAGCATTGTTTGATGGCTGTCATGTGGAAATTAGACTTGCGTCTGTAGCTGTAGACATTAAAATGACTGAGAACTAGTTTGCAAGAATTCTGAGAGATGTCATAATAACATTTGTACTTTAATATTAAAAATAAAGAACTCAGTTAATACATAGTTAAATAACAATCAGTTGACTGTTTTAAGCCAATAGCTTAAGTTAGTTCAGTCCAAGTCGCATTAAACGCGTTGGCTCACCAACCAGTACCGAGAAGTCGCAAGCCTTGACACTGTCTTCGTACCCAGGAGCACGTAATATGAGAACCAGTGAAGGAAATAATGACTCCACGCTACTTTAAATAACTGCTCTGTCATGGGTTTCTATACGCTACGAGCTAAACAATTCAACACTTCTCTGTCTTGTGTCAGATGATTTTTGTAAACCAGTTTTTTTTTTCGTTTCGAACCTTCAACGTTCTTTCGGGGTTAGAGTTTCCTCTGGCATGTGGCTCAAACCAAAAACGAATTAATTACGTGAATAACCGACAGTTCTTTCACATTTTCTGTTAATTTATGTGTAAAAGTGCCTATCAAAATGTTCACAAGCTGATCAGAATGAAGGAGTGGCATAAATGACAAGACTGATTGAATGAACTAGATTTCACACGAGGTCTTCGTAGGCTAAGAACGTTGAGGTAAGGTGGATGAAAGAAAAATTCGACAATGTAGTTTTATTTCGGAAGTTCCACCATCTTATTGGATGGTTATTTTTATTTTAAAAAATCAGTTTTACAGAAGAATGGGGATGAAAAATGGAAGTAAGCGGTTCCGCTGTATACAAAGAGAAATACTTTACAAAATACAAAACAAGATGCTTCGACTCAGTGGCAAAAGTAAAAACACAAAAGAGGAAAACATGAAACCATGAAACCATATAAGGATGAAAAGAAGACAGCAGTGAATTGTACGACAACAAAGACAAGACTCATCACAAAATAAAAACAAAAAAAAAATTGAAGAACCGCCCATTAGTGGAAGACTGTTCAACATATTAGCAGAAAAAAAAGCAGCAAATACAAATAAAAGAATAATAAGAAGCTACTGATGAATTAGGCGAAGCAATCAAAACAGAAGTTTTCAGAAAATTTTCATATATATATATATATATTATACAAATGGCGTCCCAAAAGTAAATTTACAGGGCATGCGACGTCCAAAAAAGTGATGTCGGACTACTGTGCATGCTTGCGGTATTTTCCACATTCGTCAGTTGGCAACGCCATGCGCAATGTGCAGCACCATCTACTCGGCATCCGCCAGTTACAGACAGAGAGTCGACTGGATCAGCAGTCCAAGCAGGAGGTTAGTGCTGTATACTGTTTCTGAACGTGAAGGATGTGCTAGCAGCGAAGAGTCATCGCCAATTGCTGGAAATCTATGGGGACAACGTGATGAGTCGACAGTGTGTGGTAAAATGATGTGCAGAGTTTCAAACCGGGCGAGTGACAACCAGTGACGTAGAGCGGAGTGGCAGACCTACAAAAATAGGTACGGCAGCGAACAAAACGCGCACAGAACGTGTGATACTGGAGAACAGATGAATGACTAAGCGAACTGACCCATGACATGAGTCTGTCAAGTGGAACAGTGTCAAGAATGATTGTGCAATTGAGATTCATAAGATTGTGTGCACGATGGGTCTTGCGAGCCCATTCCGGGGGCCACAAGGAAAAGGGAATAGAATGTGCCCTGTCATTCCTGCAGGAGGTGAAGACATTGTCCGATGAGGCAATCAGCGACTCATAGCTGATATGCTAGCGTCAGGGTTAGCGAACCATAGCTGATCAAGACCCTGTCCCACCTCTCCGTTGGTACCCAAGTAACAGGCCAAGTCTGGCTAACGGGGCATGGATCGCTATAGTTCCC
This sequence comes from Achatina immaculata, assembly GCA_009760885.1. Taxonomy (NCBI): domain Eukaryota; kingdom Metazoa; phylum Mollusca; class Gastropoda; order Stylommatophora; family Achatinidae; genus Lissachatina; species Lissachatina immaculata. Next base: position 53,192,046 of record CM019719.1, on the reverse strand, counting down.
ATGGTGGTGGAGTCTGCTAAAGAAGCTCTGCACACCCCTTGCTTTTTAGCTGTACTCCGGGACTGAAAAGTAGCTGCCATAACCCACTTCCACGCCGATACGATTGTGTACCTCAACGGCATCGGCTGCAAAGAACGGCAGCTCGCAGTTAAAGGCAGATAGTACAAGTCATTCCTGCAACAAGATGCCATTTACGGCCAAGACTTTCTCACCGGTGACGAGACATCGGTTCACCATACCACCCCGGAACGGAAAAGGGCAAGCATAGAATTGAAGCTTCCAGGCTCCCCACGAACCAGGAAAGTCAAGGTCGTTCTGTCTATTGGCAGAGTGATGGTTACAGTGTTTTGGGGATAAAAAAGGGGTGTTGTTATTTTTTTTCAGAGTGATAAGGATGTAGAAACAGCGGTGACACAGTGCCTCTATATCCAGGATGATAAGGATGTCGAAACAGCCGTGACATAGTGGCTCTATATCCAGGGCACCACATTTTACGAGATGGCCACCGACAACCTCGTCCTTCACTTAGACAAGTGCCCGCGTCGCCATGGCGACTAAGTGAAAAATAAGATGTCTGTCGTCTAACAGGGTGTACGGCGTGTAACGCCAAATAAATTTTGCTCTTGAAATAATAACCCGTATAAATTTTATTTTGGGATGATCCTAGCATATTAGAGCTGACTAATGCCCGTGCTAATGAAACAGAGCAAATAATAATAAAAGTAAAATAAATAACCTATTGGGCAAAAAAGTGAGGAAGCAGCTGGAGAACGTGGACAATAACAAGAAGCCAACATTTAATAACGCGTTAACATCTAACACGTGTGGAAATCAATGACGTCTGACGCTACACATACGGCTCTTAGTCAATATGTGGTTAAATGAAACAGAGGAAAGAAAAAAAAACCCACTCCCTATCAGACTCACCTGCGGCAGTTTTCTAAACTACTAATATTTACAAATACATCACGACAAATATAATATGGAGAGCAATGCTGATAAACTAAACAATTTTAACACTGCACAAGCCAGCAATGAAAACATTCGTTTGTTTGTTTTCTCAAATATATATTCTGATATAGGCGCTCAAGTGCGTCAAGAGGGCGTCTCATAACTGGGCAGCTGAATGGGATGAAGGCAGATGGTCGAGGAAACAATACCCAAACTGCGGCCTCGTTTTAGTTATACCACAATCTGAAACAGTGTTTCTTATCGGAGTTTGTGAGGCGGCCATGGCTTAGCTTAGCAGCGACAACAATCCGAAGAAAATAGAACAACCATTGCAATAAGTGAAAAATGCTGTGGAAGTTACACTTGTTTTGAGAAGAAAAGCAATATTAAAAAAAAAACACACACACACACATATAGTTTTATGGCAGTGTTTATATGCTTCTTCTAATATGACATTGGTTGCCTTTCATTACGTGCAAAATATGCGCTGTAACAAAGCAGTTTTTCACAGTGTAAATGCGATCCAGAAAACGTCAAGCGTCGTTTTGTAAGTGCTTCAATATTATACTTTACATATGTATGTCATCATCATCATCATGTGCCGTCCCGACTGGCGTTGGCTATTATGCTTCTCCAGAGTATCTGATCCTTCATGCAGGCCATCAGTTCAGTTGGTGATCTCCTCTCATACCATCCCGTCAGACTGTCCAGTATCATTTCTTTTGGTCTTCCTCTTCTTCCTTCTATTTTTCCTGTTGTAATATTTTCAATCCCCCCTCTTCTCATTGCATGTCCTATGAAAATACATTGTCTCTCTCTTATCTTTTTGACAAGGTTTTTTTGTCTCTCCAGCTCTTCTCATACATTCTGCATTAGTTATTTTTGCTGTCCAAGGGATTCGCAACATTCTTCTAATAAACCACATTTCTGCTGCTTCCAATGATTTTTGTACAGACTTGCCTATTGTCCATGATTCACTTCCATATAACAAGATAGGTTCAATATAGCATTTTAGGACTCGTTTTCTAACATTCATTGATAAGGATGTGTTGGTTAATATGTTTCTCATTCTCTGAAATGCAGTCTTTGCTTGGCCTATTCTGTTCCTAATTTCTGTTCTGCATTTCCCATATGAAGTTATTACTGCTCCAAGGTATTTGAATTTCTGCACCTGCTTTAGAATAATTCCGTTTAATTTAATACTGCATCTTGGTGGATTCTGTTTCTTAGATATAACCATAGTTCTGTCTTTTTAATGTTCAAAGTAAGGCCTTTCTGTTCACTTTCTTTGGCGACTTTATCCAAGAGATTTTGCAGGTCTTGTTGGTTCTCAGCTATCAGTACTGTGTCCTCAGCATACCGAAGGTTGTTAATATTGTATCCTCCAATTTTTATGCCTGGTTCTGTGATGATTGTTCTTAGAATATTCTCGCTATACGGAGAAAAAAGATCTGGAGATAATACACATCCTTGTCGCACCCCTTGTTTTATAGGTTGATATTTTCCAATTCTACTTTCAACTCGAACTGCTGCTTCTTGCTGCCAGTATAGATGTTTTACAACCTCAGGTCTTTGCCGTCTATATTGATGTCTTCAAGCATTTTAATAATTTCACTGTGTTTCACCTTGTCGAATCCCTTGGTGTAATCAATGAAGCATAAGTAGAGATCTTTCTGTATTTCTAAAGCTCTTTCTGTTAGTGTTCGTAAAGCATAAATGGCATTGTGTGTTCCCTTTCCTTCAACAAATCCAAACTGTTCATTTGTTATTTCCATTTTTATCTTTTTCCTTGTTCTTCTCATAATTATTCTCAGAAGTAGCTTCGTTATGTGACATGAGAGGCTGATAGTCCGGTGGTCGTCACATTCCTTTGCACCTGGTTTCTTTGGTAGTGCTATAAACGTGGATTTAATCAGGTCACTGGGAATATAACCACTGTTGTAAATGTCATTCAGTAACTTGGTTATTATTTTTATTCCTGTCTCCTCTAGTGCCTCTATTTCTTCTATTGTTATTGTATATTCTATTGTTATATATATATATATATATATATATATATATATATATATATGAATGAATATGTGTACTACGTCCATGCATTTATAAACACTAGGTCGACCGTTGGTGATTTAGGATATTTATTCAACAATTAATAGAATCAGGGTATCCACTACCAGCCAAGTTCAAGGTTCAGATACATCTTCGGATTTCCTAACAGCTCCGAGTCAGTCAGTCAGTCATTTACATGTCTATTGTGGAACTTTTCCTCCCTAATAGGTCTCCTGTAGGGCCTCTCGGTTGTGAGCAAGGTGCCCTGTTTCTGATGCATCCATTTGCAAATCATCAACGATGTCTTGCAACCATCTTCGCCATGGTCTTCCTCTCTTTCTTTTTCCCTTCCAAGATGGGTCTTCTTTAAATTACCAGTGTAAGGAAAATATCTTGGAATATGTTTCTCCTGTTGGCTCTATGTAGAAACCGAAAAAAAGTTTGTAAAATGTTGTGGTAATTTTATATACATTAATCTCAATGTGCTGACTAAATGTAGTAAAGGTAAAGATAAAATTCCCGTTTCTGTGCTATTAAGGCATACTGGGGAATATGGTGCTAGGCCCATATTTTCAATGAGCTTCGGCACATGAAAGTGTGATGTGATCAGTATCACACCTGTCTGGTTTACATTCCCAGATTTCTCTGATACACATTTTCAGAGGCTGGGTGAACCCCGGATCCGTACTGGTCAGAAAAGAAATCCCGCTCAGCTGGGGATTCGAACACTCGACCATTCGATTGCTAGACGAGTGCTCTAACCACTACGCTAGCCGGTCACTACGCTAGACTAAATGTTGCAAAATTTACTCATTTTACTTTATTCATAGAATCGTTACATTTTATATTGTTAGGTCATCGTAGAGAAATAAATATCACATAATGGAGTTTTTTTCCCTGGTATTTAATTTATAGATTTTACTGATATACTTACACGAAAGCGAAAATTTCTCTGTGTATTACTTGAATACATAGCAGTTTCTTCTCTAACAGCAACTCACAAACTACAAGCTAAGTACTTTTTTATTCTTATATGTTACAACCTGCCGCCTTTCTGTAAAACAACCTAGCTTTCCTCTTCATTTATTCTTTTTCGATGAACCGTGTGCTTTTGACTGGACAAGAAAAAAACTCGAAATGCCACAGCTGTCAGCTTCGTTACTGAGCAAACCTGCAGCCACTTCTATATTTAAAACAATAAATAAGTAACATATTACCCTGGCGTATAACATAACTCCATAAAGTTGCTTCGGCGGTGTTCTTAATTTGCTGTATCAGTCTGAAGCTTTATGTTATAACAAATTTGTAATTTTCGAATTAGGAATGGCTGGCTGTATGTATGTGAGCTATTGCATACCTACAGTACGTGCCTCTTGTATTACAAGGGTTATATCGAAAGTCGTGAGCAATTTTTTAAAAAAATCATAATTTATAGATAGAGAAAATATAAATGTATCAACTTAAGCTGCATCCTTTGCATTTCACGTAGAGGTCACATGACGTCACCATCATTTGTCACACGACCACGCGGAGCCTAAACAAAATGGCCGGTGCTGAAGTTTCGTTTCGTCAACTTGCTGTTATTGAGTTCCTCGTTAAAGAGGAAATCCCTGCTGCTGAAATTCACCAAAAGACTTCAACTTGCTTATGCAGATGTGTGTATGGGTACTATCAGTGTTAGGAGGTGGGTGAAACATTGAAACATTTTAAAGATGGAAACACAAGCATCCAAGATATGCCTCGCAACGGTCGCCCTCAAACTGCCTCCACTGAATGCAATGTGGAAAGGGTTGACGACATCATTAAAGAAGACAGACGTGTCACAGTTTCTGAAATCGCAGTAAATCTTGGAATAGGACACAATGCAGTACAGGAAATGATTGAAACCCTAGGCTATAGAAAAGTTTGTGTCCGCTGGGTCCCACAGGAGAGAACGTCCAGAAAGCAGTGCGTCTGTGTCATCGGTCAACTGGAACGGAACTCTACCTGGAGGGTATTTTCAAACTTGCAGAGCGATGGGGAAAATGTGTGTGAAGAAATGGAGATTATGTTGAAAAGTGAAGAAAAGGATGCAGTTTAAGCTGCTACATTTATATTTCCTCTATCTATAAATTATGATTTTTAAGAAAACATTTGCTCACGACTTTCGGTATGACCCTGGTATAATATATGAATATGAAAGTATACACGCCAACAACGTGTGGTAAGTTCATAAAAATGTATAATTTTGTCCAAAATATTGATGGCAGTTAAACAATTAAAAAAGAATTCGATCTAATATTGAGTAATTTAAATACAGACTTCAACCACCATCAAAAAATAATAGCGACTTTTAGTTTGTTTGTTTGTTTTTGTATAATGGTGTGAGCGCGTGCCTTTGAGAAGGTGTTTTCACATGAAGCAAGGAAACCTTCCAGGCCGACGGAATACCTGAAAATGATATATCCTCATAAAACAGGAAAGAAATTTGGAAAATGTTCAGTTATTGAATGAAAAAAAAAGATTCAGAAGCTGATAACACTTATTATTAGCGTTTGTTTCACACTTTAAAAAATGTCATGGTTTATACACCATTTCAACGTTGACTGCTAGATCTGTTAATCCTCGACCTCTAGAGAAGAGAATATTCTGCCAAAGTTTTAAAGGTTTTTGAGTGACGGTTTAGTTTTGACACACTATAACAGATGTATCAATATATAATGTTCGCCTGTATTCTAAAGTATGCACTTTGTAAGAAAATGTATATAATGGTCGTGACGAAAATGTAGTACAATAAAGTCTCTTCGCTTGTATAAGACGAACAACACACAGGAACAAACTTTTCTACAGACGAACATTCACAGTTAAATCGGCTGAAGCAGACTGGCCAGTTATAGATTAAGACACGATGACAGTAACGAATGGCTCACAGAATGACAAAGCACATCACGAATTCCAGACCCTCAAGATCTTCCATTCAAGACGCAACGATTTCTCTTACTACAAGACCTACTTCTCAACGTTCAGCCACAGATAACTTCCTTGTACAAGGACCAAACTACCGCTTTCTTTTCCTAGTGTTCGTTTCCCCAGTTACGCTCCCGTGAACTTTGAGCGTTTGCCTTTGCGCTCTCTAGTGTTTGTTTACTAACCTCTGTAAACACTGCTACTAAAACATGACCTATTTAATAAACAATCCAATCAGCCACAGCTTTCTTCAAAGGCAAACAAAATAAAATGGCTGAGCTTTTCGATTACATATTGTGCAATAATCATAAGACAAAATAATCTGAATGTTGCCCAGTCATGAGTCTCAGCTTATACCAACGCTTGCCTCTTTAAAATAAAAACTCGGTTAAAGAGGTGATCTTCATCATCATCATCATCATCATCATCATCTTCTTCTTCTTCTTCTTCTTTGAACGCACACTGGCGATGATGCGTGGTACCCTGATTTTTGCGATGCGCCTTTTTGCTGGGTACCTCCGACTTCAGCACCTTTCCTTGCTAGGGCAGACTGTGGTCTTGCTCGAACTGCCATGAAGACAGTGGTGTAGACTGGCCCGACCAAAACATTGTTTTCCAGTCTCTGGTGGCTGTACTTAAGCTCCTTCTCCACGCCAGATCCAGCATGCAACGCTGACTGGCCAGATGGCTTTGAGACAATTCCATAGAGACACTCCGACTTTGGGATGAGGAATCCGATGAGTGCTTCAACGATATCCATTCCTCACCATCTATAGTCTGCTGGCTCTGTTTTGTTTATATCATTCTGATTGCCATTGTTGTAAAGACCCATAGGTTTGTCACGTCCTGGATCCACTGGTTTCACATCAGATTTTCCTCATCCCTGCCGGCGATCTCCATGTCCCCATCTGTCCACCAACCTGCCATTACATGTTACATAAAATAATTACAATTAATGTTGATTGATACAGGTTTCAGGGCTACATAATTGGCCAGAGTTTTTAAGCAAACTATGTTCCCTGTCTCACAAAGACTATGTTAAAATAAGTGTGTTCTTAACACAGTTGCTCCCAGTGGGAAAGAGGTGATGTCCCGTACCCAAGCGAAAAGACACAAAATATACGTCAATACGAGGGCTGTAAAATAAAAAAACAGAAACAAAAAAAAAAAAAGCTGGAAATTGTAAACAGCCACCAACTGTCAAAATAGCGTGATGCTGCTACTGACACCAGCTGTCAAAATAGCACGATACTGCTACTGACACCAACCGTCAAAATAGCACGATACTGCTACTGACACCAACCGTCAAAATAGCACGATACTGCTACTGACACCAGTTGTCAAAAATAGTGCGATACTGCTACTGACACCAACCGTCAAAATAGCACGATACTGCTACTGACACCAACCGTCAAAATAGCACGATACTGCTACTGACACCAACCGTCAAAATAGCACGATACTGCTACTGACACCAATTGTCAAAAATAGTGCGATACTGCTACTGACACCAATTGTCAAAAATAGTGCTAAAAACTTCAGGCGCGTAACGTCTGAGCAAAATTTGTGCCATATCTGCTGATTGTCAGTCAAAAATAAATTAGTCAGGAACTGCTTACCAGTGTAAATGGTCATGGAAACTTTCTAAGAGCATCATAACAGGAGATAAGACATAGATTTATGATTATGATGTTGAAACCAAAATGCAGTCATTGAAGTGGAAGGGGAAAAAGTGGGGGGGGGGGGGGGGAAAGAGAGTACGGATGAGTCCGTCAAAGATGAAGGTGATGTTGACAGTGTGTTTTTTTTATTGGAAAGGATTTCTCCATTGTGTATTTGTACCTCGTGGTCACTTAGTAAACAAACAGTCCTCACTGTATGCTTCAGAGAGCAAATGACATTTTACTAAGTTCCCAGCAACATTTCAAACATACACACATTGTTCTTCAAGCCCTTTCATTGTCATTGTGTCAGACACTCGACGAACTTGTTTGAGGGTGTGCTGCTTTCAGCTGCTGTAGCTCCACGTCCAATGCTGATAACGGCACAGAAAAAAAAAAAGAATTGCAGTCTAATGTTAAAACCCTTCCCATTCCGCTATCTGTAATGGTTGATGCGCTATTTACAATTTCAGACATATAGCCACACACCTTTTTCTAATGCCCTAAAATTTTGAGGGTGAGAATGAATTTCTGTTAAGATATTTTCTTGCACCTATAATAAATGATTTAATACTGTAGCTCATTTTATCGATAAGTAAAACGGCTACAGAGCTACAGATATTGATCATCATAATCCACACCTGTTCATTTAAACGTATAGAGACCACGTAGCTTATACATATATAGTCTAAAACTGTCATTTTAAAGTGTTTTCTGAATCAATAAGTTACACTCTGCCCGAAATTTATGAATTTGCCTTGTTAACATATGTATATATATATATTAGTAGACCGTCTTTTCATAGCATATTCAGTTCGAGTGAAATTAGGGAAAATGTTTCCTTACATCGTTCTCAGGGCGCGTTCTAACTTTTTTTTTAACCTTGTCCTTTGAAGTATGTTCTCAGTATAGTTCGGGAACTCACTGTAAACGACAAGAGCTCTGACCGAATGGAACCGACTGGGCTCAGAACAAACTGTCAGTCCGAAAAGCCGTATCGATACCTATTCTATCATTCCCATTTCCGTAACAGTAGCTCACAAAGTTTGGGAAACACTGGTCTGAACTATGAAACAGCTGCACGAATGTCAATAATAGCAGATGGAGGTCATTCATTTCCTTTTCACCTTTACTTTATTTGGTCCATATAACAGCGAAAGTATAATGCACATCAGTTTAAATATGTTTTTTAAAAAAACCAATGACAATATCGGCGACACGAAGCGATAACCAAAGGTGAACAAGAATGAATGGTGCGAGGGGTGATTGATAAGTTCTTGGCGTAAGGTACAACTGATTCTTCTTCTTCTTCTTCGTTCGCTTCTACCACCAAGACCGCACTGTGATCCTACTGAATTTACGCCTGTGGTCCTCGTTAGGTCCCGTGGAAAGGACCACACGAGATCCACGAGAGGACCACAATGGTTTCAGAGTATCGCAGGGCTTTAGCCTGTATTCTTGGTGGGTCTCTGAAGCGGATTGCGTGACACCGTGGTTTTCGTTGCACCAGTTTAGTCTAGAGTTGGACTTTCTCACCGGAAGACCTCGACGTGTTTAGGATATCAGTGCATCCCCGCTGGGTGAGAGGCGGTAGCCCACCCAGGCCTGAGTTGGACCTTCTCACCGGAAAACCTCGACGTGTTTTGAGATACCCATGTATCACCGCCGGGTGAGAGGTGATTGCCCATCCAGTCCAGAGTTGGACTTTCTCACCGGAAAACCTCAGCGTGATTAGGATACGCAAACATTCCCGCCGGGTGAGAGGTGGTTGCCTATCTAGACTGCCCTGGTCCAGTGTATCCGACTTCAGCATTTTGTGGTCGTGGCCGCTACCCTTCCTAGTTGTGACCAGGATGGAGCTTTTGTCCAGGAGGACGAATCCTCGCCACTGGTGACTTCCATCCCTGGGTTGAGCCGGTTTAGGCATATTATCCCAGTATGGGAGTACTTGGGACGGGACCGACCTCTAGAGCAAAGGTACTGTGACATGCATAGCCTTCAAGATTCACCCCTGGTGTGAGCTGGTTTAGGCAAAATTCACCAGTATGGGTGTATATCAGGCGTGACCGACCATTAGAGCGGAGGTGGCATGACATGTCTAGCCATCAAGTTCCACTCCTGGTGTGTGCCGGTTTAGGCATATTTCACCAGTGTAGGTGTATTTCGGACGTGGCCGGCCTCTAGAGCAGAGGTGCCGTGGTATGTATAGCTCTCACAGCGATACTACTGGACATACCGATTAGACTTCACTTTATCCTTTCCACCACCACCTTTTCACATCGGCATCGCACAGCAACCTTTATTTCTTCCTTGACCGGGAGGAGCTTCACTCCACGCGCGGCGTTCGATGAGTCTCGACAGCAGTGTAGTACAACGGATTATTTGTAGACAACTTTTTGGGGTTATTTCTCAACACAGTCCCCTTGCAAGTTATGCACTTAGTCCAGCAATCCTGGAGCATACGGATCCCTTCTTTGTAAAAGTCAGCATCTTGTGGGAGTAGAAAGTAGTCTACAGCACGAATGCCGTCATCATCTGAAGCAAATTTGCGACCACTGAGCTCCTTTTTGAGTTTGGTAAACAGCTAATAGGTAATAGTCCGAAGAGGCCAAATCTGGGGAATAAGGAGGATGTTCAAAAAGCTGGAAGCCGTATTCATGAATGGCAGCCATTGTCACCGCCAACTTGTGAACTGGAGCATTGTCTTGACGAAAGATGACTCCTCTCGTCAGTTTCCCTTGATGCTTTTCCTTCAGTTTGACCCGCAGTTGCTTCACAAGATTAGCGTAATAGGCCCCGGTGACCGCTCTGCTCTTTTGAAGATAGTCTACCAATAGCACATCTTCTGAATCCCAAAAGTTAGAAGCCATCACTTTGCCTGCAGACAGAACTACCCTGGGGATCCATGATATTTCCACTGCTTTGAATGTTCTTTGGTTTCTGGTTGAAAATGATGAACCCAAGTTTCATACATAGTCATAAATTGCTGAAGAAACTTTTCAGGATCTGCAGAAAAATGGCCAAGATTGCCTCTTGACATGCTGAGACGCTGTCGTTTGTGATCAGCTCCAAGAAGTTTCAAGACCCATCGAGCAGAGAACTTTGTCGTTTGAAGACCATTGTGAATAATGGCATGAACACGTTCCTGTGAGATGCCCAACTCAGCAGAAATGTACCACTCAGTTAGTTGTCGATCCTCCATTATCATGTCATGGTGGTTTCATCCGTGGTTACCGTTCTTGGTCTTCCTGGATGGGAATCATATTCCAGACTCTCTTTCCATGTTTGAATTGAGCTGCCCATTTCTTCACTGTGCTGTAAGAAGAGGCACTTTCCCCTAGAGTCTCCACCATATCCTCATGGATTTCCTTCGATGATAAGCCCTTGATGCAGAGGTTTCTCAATGAGAAATTTTATCCATTTTCTCAATTTCTGCCACCCCTTATCATTTCAGTAGCCTGTAAAAAATTGGTTGCAGTTAATTTCTTTAAACTTGGTGTTTAATCTTACATTAATCTGATCTACGAATGCACCTAATATAAACCGTGTGTTTCAAGTATTTGTACCTTGTGCCGAGAACTTATCAATCACCCCTCGTACTCTCTCTCTCTCTCTGAACCTTAAGTGCCCAGGGCACATGGGGCTTCCGCAAGGGTTTTCCACAAATGCCTGTCTTTCGCCTTTTTTTCTGCTCTTGCCCAGGTGAGCCCTCCATTGCTCAACATCCCTTCCGTTGTTCTTCTCCATGTCTCCCTTGGTCCACCCCCACCTCTGCTCCCCTGTGGTGTCCATCCCAGTGCTATTTTTGGTAGTGAGTTGTCTGTCATTCGGAGCACATGTCCCAACCATCGCCAGCGTCTTTCCTCAATAATTGTTGTCAGTGGTTTCATCTGCATTTCATGAAATAATGGACAATCGAGGAGGCGATGGGGCCAGTACATCACTAGCAAGCTAAACACCACCCTTCCCGAAGCAAACGTCCTGGGTCGACTATTAAGACAGCAACGTTCAAGAATGAACATGCCGTCTGAATGATTACAATTTGAAGTGTTTTTATTATCAGAGAAAGATAAATGAAATAATGAAGGCAGATAATGAGATAATTTTCTTTCAGTGTGAAATAACACTGTAAACTGTTATCAGGAACTGAAATGTAATCGTTGACACGTGAATGGGAGAAAAAAAAAGAGATGCTTAAAAATCAAAAGGTTTTCCGCCATATTTGAAAACCAGACGTTTCAGTCTTGAAATGTCAAAATGAAATCAGATTAAGGGTGAGATAGCATACCTAGATTCTCTTCTTTCTCTCTCTCTCTCTCTCCCCCCCCCTCTCTCTTTCTCTCTCCCATCCACCACTGTATCTAAGAGGGAAGCTTTTCAACAAACGACCCCAAGGACCAAGGTTTATGATAGTATTTTTTCCCAACTTCATCACACAGGAGGCCTTATCTAGACGTATCCCACCACCATGGGGAATACGTATAGCTTTATCCAAGCAAATTTCACCACCATGGGGAATACGTATAGCTTTATCCAAGCAAATTTCACCACCATGGGGAATACGTATAGCTTTATCCAAGCAAATTTCACCACCATGGGGAATACGTATAGCTTTACCCAAGCAAATTTCACCACCATGGGGAACACGTATAGCTTTATCCAAGCAAATTTCACCACCATGGGGAACAGAGCGTTCATTAAGAAAATCCCACCAGTATGGGAACACAGAGCTTTATCTATGGACATTCTACCACCTTGGGGAATATAGATGACTTTATCTAAGAAACTCTACCACTATGGGGAGCATAGATGGCTTTATCTAAAAAAATCTACCACCTTGGGAAACGTAGATGGCTTTATCGAAAAAAAAAACTCTACCACCATGGGGAACATAGATAATCTAAGAAACTCTGCCACCGAATCTTCGTGTTTGGTATTGTTCTCTTCTCTTGTCAGAAAGAAAGACGAGCACGTACATATGAAAAGCATACAACAGTCTAATATTGTTGTACGTTCCTCATGTGTTTGTGCTCATCTTGCTTTCTGTTCCACTTTTCTCACTTTTTTTTTGGATAAAAATATGAACCATACACCTCCGTCTACTTTCATTACTAGAATCAGTCTTACCGTTGTCGTCATTTCTCTTATCTCTCGTATTTTTCTACTGTCATAACTGTATGGCTTTGCCATTCCTTTTGTCGCAGGAAGTTATAAACCTACACAAGTCTGTTCCCATTCTAGAGTGCATCTGATCTTTTGCGCACAATAATTCAGTAATTCATTTCATTCATATTCCGGCGATATTGTTTCCGTCTTAATTAATTCTAGCTGTGTCAGACATATGCCAAGGTTTAATAAGTATGATTCAAATGCAAGAATACTGCACTGTTCATTCGATTTGATATATTCTTTTCTAAATTTTATAAGTCATGACTTCGCACTCTCTGATTTAAAAAAAAATTGTATTCTACACAAACATTTAGAACTGTCCAAATGTAAAAAAAAATGTTACATTAACTTTATTTAATGACGCAGCATTTGTCACTTTATGGAACAATCATATCACTTGGCATGACTATACACTTTCCAACATTTGATCGAACGCAGACCAGTTGAAGCCAGACACTTTCCAGTTAGCTTTCCAGACGTTAAACACTTGAAAATAAAAGAGAAAAAGAAGGGGGGGGGGAACCCTTGTTCTAAATCATGAAAAGGAGGAATATAGAGTTAGCTTTCTATATTTTCTTTAACTCATTGGCACAATAGAAGGGGACGTGGCCGCTGCTATGGCTGGTTGTTTTTCAACTCAAAGAAGAGCTACATACCAATTTCTAGGGCGTCTCCAGCCGAGATCGAACGACCAACTGTCATCACGACAGAAGAGTCCTGTAATCACTTCACTATTTAGATGCCTTGTGCAGGAGAAAAGATAGCTCGCAACTTTCATAATTTTACCAGTCTAGTGCGACAAAGACGTGGAAGATTCTTCATTTACCTAGAATTTTTTAATTCGTACAATTATTTTATTTAGCAAATAGTGTAGCATGTTCTTGTTATACTGTGAATTTGATTATTAATGAATGGAATCAAGCCCGTTATCATTTACTACTAAGCTGTCACTTTATATTCTATAATGCAGCATCTAAAGTCAGCTTTATTTTATAACAAATATTGACATTTAGGAAAGAGGGCCTAGATCTAGACAGTTAGTTAATTATAGTCTACTTTTTGTGATAAGAAGGAGTGTGATAAGCCTTGACCCCCATTTCAATTTAAAAAGAAAAAAAAAGTTCCACAAAGCTAAATAAAACAAAAACAAAAATATAGTTTCCCTTTTTTACTGTAAAGTTACACAATTACATATTATAATCTCCACCAATCCTGGTACATTTTTGACAGCATATCACTAGTTTGTGTTGTTTGTGATAGGAAAAAAATACTGTTGTTTCATCATCCAGTGATGTACCTCTGTTTCTTCGTCTGTAAAACTTTATTGCCCAACGTCTCGCAGTAACTACATCAACATACATATCCCTTCATATACACTGCTCGCAAACTCCCTTTAATGCCCCAATGGCGTGGACTTTCAGCAATGAGAAACTCAGCAATAGCAACGTTGTTTGAACTGCTAGTCTTGACAAGGACACTATTTTGATCCACACGGAGCACAAGCTGTGAAGAGTTTCACTGTCAAATGTTCAGGGAAGGGAGAGGAAAGGGCACGCTGCCAAGAACTGGTGTTCTTAGGCAGTCTGTCTCAGAAGAGACGACCTTTCGCCTTTGTACTTACCCCAGTTATTACTACTTAACCCATAGAAACATGCACCGTCTGCGTGAAATTCAGTTCATTTCGTGGAATTTAAACTCTACAATAACCAGTCTACAAGTTCTAGAAATATCTGTGCTCTGATTTTCTTATCTGTTTACTTTATCCGCGTACTTTCATGTCAGTTCTTGCATTTCTAGACTCTATACTCTGTCTCAGGTCATAAAATATAAACTGTCAGTCTTCTTAAATGTAGACTGCTCTAATGGCAATTAACAAAATGTTTAAACTATTTAAAGGTAAAGTAGGAACAGCTTTATTAATTACCACGCATACATTTGTGACGTTTCCGTTTACACATTAATCATATAAAAACGTACAGGATAAAGAAATAGGAAAACAAGGGAAATTATACATTTCGCACGAACTCTTTACAACAAATAGGACTGGAAAAAAATAGAAAAAGAAAATAGAGATTTTTCTCTATTTTCTTTTTCTATTTTTTTTCCAGTCCTAGCACTTAGATATGACTTGTAAGAAGCCACGTCCAGTGATTTGTCTTTTCTGTGTACCTTGATAAAGGCAATGTTGCTGAAATACTGGGTTGTTATTTTTGTCTTTCACGATCATTTAAATGCTCATACTTCTTGCTCTTAATTTTTCTTGTTTGCTTCCTTCTTCTGCCTGCCTGTACCATAAAACTCGTCTAATTATCCTTCATTTTTTACGAGATATTATGTCCCACTTAGTGATGAAATCTTTTGAGAAACTTACTTCTAGGTTCGCTCTGGGGAGACAAACAAATCAATGACCGCCCGTGACTTTCTTCCTAGCCACACTGACAGCCCATCCAGTAACTTCTCTCTCTGTCTTCCTCTGTCTCTTTTCCCCTCAATTTTTCCAGTTGCCACAGTATGTTCCGATTTTCCGCTTATCAGGAAACGTCCTCTGAACTTTGCTATAATTTCCTTTTTTAAACTCCGGTCTCTCTTAAGACTTCTTCATTGGTCTTCTTAGATGTCCAAGGTACCCTCAACATCCTTCTTATAAACCACATTTCCATGGCCTCCATTTCTCGCTGTACACTCTTATTCATAGACCATGCTTCACACCCATAAAACAGAATTGGCTAAATGTAACAATAGGAAAGAACTTGGAAAGAACAATAGAGAAATATCAACTATTCTATAAGCAGCAACATTTTGTTCAGATTCATCATATACATCGTAGATAAAGTGGAAGCATAACTAGACCAAAGCAGACATAGAAATTTTCCTCGTCGCTAACTGTCGTGAACATTTCTTATCTGTGACACACATGTTCTGACATTATGTTACGCAACCATGTTCAGAAACGAGGCCAAGATACATACCTTTAACTTTGGCTGGGTGGAGATTAGGTTAATTAATGAACAATGCGATTATGTAATACTGTTTCAATATTACAAGTCCTTTGAGTGATGGTATTATTGTTTAAAGCACTTGTCGTGTGAGTAATAGTAATACTGTTTCACTGTATATGTCTTGTGATTGACGATAATACTGTTTTATACTGCCTGCCGCCTTCTTTGTCGTTCTTTCAGACGTAGACACCAATCTCTCTCTTACAAATCTGGCAGTTCGTCTCAGGTTTTCAACATCGCCATAGAGCTTCTCTTGTAGGGGACGGGGTCTGGCCAGGTCCTTTGCCTGAGTGGGTTGTGTAGCTGGCAACTATGGAGGATATGGTGTGGTGTTGTTGCTCTTTACCGCAGACACATAGGTCACTTTGTGGTACAGATGATGTCTCCGCCTGCAATGACCTGTTCTCAGTCGAAAGACTTATAACTTCGTCATTTCTTTAGAACGTGTCGTCCGAGTAGTGGTAATGATATACAAGTGTACAGAATTTGTCGAAACTGGTACAAGTGTACATGTCTTTCATCTTGCATAAAGTGCTTTCTGAAATACCAGTTTTGTCAATGCAACATTCAGTATATCATAAATATCAAATTAACCATACTTTACGGCCATGCTTCAGTGAGAATTAAATGTTTGCCTGAAAATTTTCCCACATTATTTGCTGCGAGATTACTATTTACAGAATCCTCACATGCTGCACCAAAGTCAAAACAGATTGATTCTCCTCTATGAAAGCTGGGTACCATCATTCTCCAACTGATTTCGCTGGTTGCTTATTGTTTTCAATAATATAAACCGGTTATGGTAATCGACGACATCCAACACTTTTGGTTTTTCTCGTTTTTTTTTGTTTTGTTTTGTCGGTAATTACCGTCACTCGGAGTGAATGAGTGTGAGTGAGTGAAAAGCTGTTTAAACACATGTATCTTCTGAATTACAGGCACATTTGAGGCTGGACATTGGCGATGATATCTATTATCATTGTAATTTTCTGTAAGCATACACTACCAGTCCTCATTTTATTTGATCAAATTTTACGAAGCATGCTGCAGACATGTTTCTATAAGTAGCAGAAAAGTTGAGAAAGTATAGGAGAACAAACAAGGAAGCTGGAACTGCAATGATTTAGAGGGCAAGTACATTGTGAGAAACTGTGAAGAGAAACTGAGAACAGAACTACTGCATCATCTTCTGGCTCTTTGTGATGTTGCCGTTAGTCTTGCATGATCGTTAGTTGATAGAATTATAATCGATAATGTAGTGAAAAAGTCATCATCATCATTAAGTGTCATGCAGGTAGGCGTTGGTGGTCATGCTTCTTCATTCTTAGATGTTTTCAGCTCAGGTGGTGATGTGTGTGAGTGTGTGTGTGAGAGGGAGAGAGAGAGAGAGAGAGAGAGAGAGAGAGAGAGAGAGAGAGAGAAAGATCGCGTTAGGCTGTCCATGATTTTTTTAAATTTTGGTCTTCCCCTGCATCTCTTCCATTTATCTTTCCTGTTGGTATGTTTTCAAGTCATTCCATTTTCATTATATGCCCAGTGAGTGATGACTGTCGCTTTCTTATGCCTTAATTAGGTTCCTACCTACATTTTCTTTTGTTAGAGGTTTCCTGTTTGTTATCTTAGCTGCCCATGGTATTCTTAACATTCTTCTATTGAACCACATTTATGTTGTTTCAAGTAATCTTTCCATCGATCTATTGACTGTCCATGACTCACTTTCATAGAGTAGCATTTTAGAATTCTTTCTGATGTCCATTCATAAAAATTGTGAAGAGCCCCGACCTAAGTTCTTAAACGCGGCCGGTTTGAACATTCAAGTTTGCGGTCATTTTCGTATTTTCTCGGGGACCGGGCGTGTCCTGCTCACGTGATTGTGCGCAAGTTTAAGAGTGGAACGTGCCGAGTTATTCAGTTTGTGTGTTACGTCTATGGCGGCAGCATGAGGGATCGTGTCTTGGCATGCATCTGATGTATTCGTGCTTCAGTTATCATGTGTGTCAGCATGTCGAGTGAATGGATTGTCTTGACGCCAGATTGCTGACCAGCCGGCGTTATTTGTGGTAATGTAAGTTTTCATATGTCAGACGTGGAATAGAGTTCAGTGTAAAAGTTTTAAGTGTAAGATGGAGTTGGTGGAAAGGGTAGAGGAATGTTACACTTTTATGAGATTATAATTAATGCATATTTCATACGTAATTTTCAATGCCTTCATTTGATCTTCATTTGCCATTGATAAATTGCTCTACGTGTTAATTATTATGCGTTGACGTAGTCCATTGCGCTGCGTTATAAGTGTTCTTATAGGAGCATTTTTCATTATTATATTGATGCACATTTTATGTGTCCTTTTGGCAATTAATTATTTGATTTTCATTGTCACTGATATTTCCTCTTCATGTTAAATGTTATATGCTGACGCAGTTAAATGTACTGCGTTATTAAGTGTTCTTGTGTGTGTTCACGAGGATTTTGTGAGCTTACGTAAAGCGTACCAAAAGATATGGAATGTATAGAAGGCGTAATTAAGAGATTGTAAGAAGCAACTAGCGCAGGATTGAAATAAAAACTTAGAAGATGTGACTTCAAGTCGTATATGAAGATGAGCATCATTGAGTGTCGCTTTTGTTATATGTTATGTGTATTCTATTAGTTGTGTTATAAATGAGTAATCCGTATAACTTGTATGTTTACTGTGGAAGAGATTATACTGTGCCGCATTGTTTATATGGTGTAGTCCAGGGTGGCGTCTTTTGAAGTTAATAAATCTGTCAATTTTTCCTTGATATCAAAATATCCGATTTTCGGAGTGATCATTACTTGTTGATGGAGAGAGAGAGAGAGAGAGTAAAACTGATGATTAATCTCCTTAACATCTGAGCTGGGGAACCTTGCAGGACGACGACTGGAGGAGGGAGAACCTGGGGTAGAAGACGACCCGGTAGGTACCGCTACCCGGGGTGTTCAGCCACGGCTGTAATCTTTGGGCACCAATTACCCAGTAGAGAAGGGCTAGCTATTTAAGCCAGAGTACCAGAGATGCACCGTGGACGACGGAAGCATTAGAGGATCATGGAGATGAAGAAATGTTATATAGCGGATTAAAAGAATGCTTAGGTAGTGGCATAAGCTGATGTAAAACAAGATGATATAATAAACATTTAGCTATAAAATAAATAAGTAAATTTTACTAAATGCATTGTATAAGATATTTCTCATTTGTCGGAGAGCTGTTTTGGCTTGACATATTCTGTTCTTGATTTCAGAGGTGCATTTCCCTTCTGATGTTGCTCGAGTGCCCAAATATTTAAATGTATGCAGTTGTCTCAAGACTATTCCTTGTATCTTAACATTGCATTTAAGTGGGGTTTTCTTTCGTGACATTATCCTTGTTTGTTTGCTTGCTACGTTGGGTGAGTTCTTTCTTCTCACTTTCTGTCACTACTATATCTAATAATTTCTTAGGGCACGTGAATGGAATGAGACTGAATGAGTTAATGCAGATTGCTTGGTTTTTCAGAAAGTTAAAAAAAAAGCAGGCATCTACGCAAATTGAGCAAGTAAAGGGAATATTTTAGGTCTTAACCCATTAGCCAGGGAATCTGGGAAGGTAAAAGCGATCAGGCGTGATACTGATTACACTGAATCTTATGGCGTTGCTTTAATGGCATGGAAACGGGGATTTTTTTTTTTTTTTTTCATTTTTACATTAGCACGTTAAAAGAAACCCCACGCAAATGTGGAAGACGGTCTTGACGACCTGTCGTTTGTTTATCCCAATAGCTGCTTATTTTTTTAAAGGAAATTCCTCCATGCTCTCATTTATTGTGTCCATATGGGCCTTTCCCTTCCCAGAATATATTTTCCATTGCAAAATGTCTTTTAGTTTTGCGAGAATTTCGTTTTTAGCTATGTTAAGCCGCCGTTTTGTTGTTGTTGTTGTTGTTGTTTTTAATACCCACGAGCAGGAAAGAAATAGAAGTAGAAGCCCTTGAAATTGTTGAAATTTACCATTCAATGATTTTTTTAAAAATTCACTTCTTTTTGTTGTAATTTGTTGTCCCACTTCTGCATTATAGCAGCTATTTAAACAGAGTTTTCTAAAAAAAATGATTTTAATTATCAATTATACTAGTTTTACTGAACGCTCTGTTGTCTTTACATTTTTCGGAACGTGGTCAACAAAACAAAACGGATACCAGGAAGTTGTCACTAGTGTTTGAAAATTATAAGCCCTTTATGTGTTATTTCGTAAGAACCTATCATAGGTATATGAATAGGACAATGAAGTGCACTAACTGAATATATAAAAGCGGTCGTATTTAATTATTTCCCTTCGAGTAGAATGCTCGAGAAAATGTACACAAAGTGAGTTTGTAGTACAGAATATTGTGATATTAAATAATTTTTACACAATGAACTAAATATTAGTCTTTTGAATTATTGATTTCCATTTTGTAGTAATAGTATTTTAAAAAAATCTGTACTACTTACATCATTGGGAAAGAATAGAAAGGAGTTCAGAATGGGTGTACTAAAATTTAAACCCCCCCCCCCAACAATGAAGGCATAGCAATTGAGGAAGCAGAGTACGTATTTCACACATTTAGGCAGCATAGTGGATAAATACAGGGGAACAGAAAAGGATGTTAAATTTAGAATAACCAAGGCCAGGAAAGAATTTATCCAAGTTAACAAAGTATGGTCATCTAAGAACATCAAAACAAGAATCAAACTTAGGCTTTTCAATGACTGTCCTGCTTTATGGTTAGAGACATGGGTTATGATCAAGACAATACAATAGAGGACACAAACATTCATGAACTACTACTTGAGGAGGATTTTAAACCATTAAATGGCAGGACAAGATCATGAACGAGGAGGTCTGGGAAAGGGCAGAACAAGAACCTATGAACCTACAAATCATGTCTAGGAAATGAAGGCGGATTGGCCACACTCCGAGGAAACCCGGCATCAACATAGCAAGATAGGCACTGACGTGGAATCCTCAAGGAAATAGAAAACGAGTAAGACCTAGACTTACTTGGAGAACAGAAATTATGACAGTGCTCAGAGACAGGGGATACACATGGAAGGAAGCAGAGAATAATTCCAAGAACGGTGACTGCAGAGCCTTTATCAGTAGCCTATGCTGTCAAGAGAATGAAAGGCGATGATAATGATGAAGATGAAACATGCAGACATCTCATCACATCCTCCACAGGATTTGTCAGCTACGCAACCAACTAAAGCAAAGGACGAGGCCGGGCCCTAGCCTCCTATAGCAGAAGCTCTGAGGCAATACTGAAAACTTGGGACGCATATATGAGAGAGAATTGTGTCAAGTGTGTGAGTGAATGACGAAGAAAATGTATTTTGGGTGTCTAGTCTGAAGTTCGCGATGTGGCCTACTGTGCTGTTAAATTATTCCTCCTCAAGATCGGGTTTACGCTCTCGGTTCACCTCTTTCTAAACCGTCCTCTTTGGTTCTGAGCAATGTTATATGGCTTGCACACCGATCTACAACTACTTCCAGGCCAGTTCAATGTACAGTAAAACCAGTGTTGCTCATACGAAGCTTCAGTTGCCTCCATGGCTCACTCTCGTCTCTTCTTATTTACTGATACCCTTAAAAATCTCACGTCACATAATAAGAATATTGTTTAGATCAGGCCAGGTCTATTCCTTGAACAGAAGTTTAGAAGAAAACAAGCGTCTCACAGGGTGAAAACTGAAAATGAGTAGACTGCTGACGTCCCAGACTTGAGCATATAGATTTTTGTTTGCAGTCCTTCATTTTGTTTTTTTTTTATTATATGTAAATGTTAATCCACACAAATATAAATATATGCAAAGTGAGAAGACCTATAGGCTATGGGTGATGACACAGACAACTTAGGACAGTACTTCTCTCGTTAACTTACCGCAATAAGGAAAACTTGTAACCCCGAACTCGTGCTTCAGTTCCAAAGATTTCGTGGTAATTCAGCTTTACCTGTTATATATCTCGTTCAAACTCCTTTATCGGGAGGGAAACAGACCAGAAACATAAAAATTACAAAATTTCGGCTTATGCCTTCATGAGACAACACGGCAAGCGAACAGAAAACGAGGACTAAATAAATAGAAAGAAATAGAAAAAAATATTAACTCTTAATTCAACAACAACAAAATTACTTAGCTTTGAACGACATCGTGTTTTCTGTCTGCTTCTGATGACTTGGTAGAGACAAAAAGCCACCTGCTGTGTTGTTTATTAAAAAAAAAAACTTTGTGGCGAAGGTCGGGGTTCGAATTCGGTCGGAGGCGCCCCAGCTGTAAAAATGGGTACCCACTTCTTCTGGAGCCGTGTAAGGAAAGGCGGCCAGGTGTGATACTGGCCACATCACCCTCTACTGTGATGGAGGGTCAAAGAAAATATAGACACCAACGTCGTCCACTGTGTTCCTGTAATGCATAACAGAGTCACCTTTACCCTTCTTGACCGCAGTATGATGGTAACTACTGTATTTCTCTTTACTGTCGAGAGCGTGTGCGAGAAGACAAGGGGAAGAAAGAGACAGAAATACAGCAGAGCACAGAGACTGGCTCCTGTTGTTTCATTTGTGCTTTTCTCTTATTATTTCCCATCATTTTCTATTTACGTATAACTAAACGAAAAACGTATCTTAATGTGATGCCACAGTTTTTCGTTTAGTTATACGTTTTTGTATGAAATCCTCGAAAAAGGCTCAGGCAGAAATATTGGATGTTGTATGTTTTTAATTTATACATTCTGATCTCGCTCTCATACTTCTATTCGTTTTTTTTTCTTCTCATTTTACTCACTCCCTCTGCCACCTTGTAAAACTGCACCATACACCTTTATTATTAGAACCAGCCTTACTGCAGTCGCCATCCCTTTTATCTGTCAGAACGTGAACTGAACAAAATGATCTGAACAGACAGAAAGTACACAGAGTTAACATGAAAGCTCAGTTTATTTTCCAACAGATTCCACAAACAACATGGCAATTGATTTACTTGTTGATATGTTAACAACCACAAACAACATGACAACTGATTTACTTGTTGATATGTTAACTATGTTTCACATTAACGGATTTCTGCGCGGCTACTTTATAGCTAAGTACATAAAAAGAACAATTCTGTCATTTCGTCAGTAATGGAATGTTCTCATGTGAGAGTATCCATGTCACGTATGCAGCGCTAAGATTACAAACAAGATAACTCACAACTTTTTGTGTGAATTATGTAGCGGTAATCTGTTCACACGGAAACTTCAGTTGATGGACCCTATATCTGAGGTAAAATCACCAGCAGGTTGGGGGGGGGGGGAAGAATCTACTGGTCAGGTGGGCGGCAACGCGTAGATCAGTGTTTCCCAAAGAGGGTAATAATTCCTTCCTGTGAGCATCGGAAAGGACCGGGGGGGGGGGGTGAAAAAGGGTCATTTGCGGGGGGGGGGGGGGAGCAGTGGAAGAAAAGGGGGCAGTAGACAGAGCGCTGAGAAAAAAACGAAGCATTACTACCTTCCTTCTTAGCACTTTTCAACCTAATATTGAGAAGCTTGTGTCCCTACATGAAATCCATCCATTACACTAAAGGCTGAGAAAATATGAAGCAAGTGAGTTATAATTTCATTTGCCACAACCTCCGTAGCTAAATCGCTAAAGATGCACTTCAAAAAAGTGCAGTGGCAACGGGAAGATCATGGGTTCAATCCTGGGACCGGAAAAAAAAAAGCAACAACTCACAAGACCTCTGGGAGTCATGACCCAGAGGCCCCCCCCCCCCCTTTGAGTGTCAGGAGTTTAAAGGGCCGAAACACTTGTCTGAGGGGGGGGGGTACTTCCTCTGATGATCTGAAGGAGTTGTGTTGTTGTTCTGCTCTCTACGGTAGAGAGTTTCCTGCACATATAAATGTACTACTTCATACTGTTAAATAAACTGATTTGCTAGCTGAAGTATTTAGTTGTGTAATACATATCCTAGTCATTGTACGAGTAGTACATAAGGGGGGCGGGCGTTGAGAATGTGGCCTGGGAAACACTGGCCTAGATGTTTTGTGGATTCTAAATGAAACACGCGAAATATTCCAACGCACGCACGCACGCACGCACACACACACACAGACAGACAGACAGAGAGAGCAAATATTAATCAGATATTTAGCGTTGACTCTGACCGTATAAACAAGCGAGCAAGATACGCTGGCGGTTGAAATGATGAGACTTGAGGTCCCGGCACTCATACCACTGTACGACTCTAGTCGCTTATATATGGGATTATTTCCTTTAAGGTGACGAGGGCTAACTGTTACTTCAATGTACATATAAAGCTACATAACAAATAACAACACAAAATATAACAAATCTGATTAGTCAACACTGAGGTAAATGAGAAAAGGTCTGCTTATTCCAAATGGGGGGGGGGGGGGGGGTAATCTCTGGATAAGAGCTTAAAAACATCGATGTACTTGGCAGTGAAAAATATCATGAAAAGTACTTTCTTTTTTAAAAATTACCAGTAAAACTGTAAATTCTGTACATGAACATCCATCACTGACTTTTATCATTTCATTTCTTTAGTAAGATAACAGTAATTATTTCACTGCTAATTTATTTTACTAACTTACACTCTGACTAATGTATGTAGTAAAGAAAACGATATATCATCTCCTCTTATGTAATTAATAAATTATATGGCTTCTACTGAATGCACCATCACTTCTAAACTACTGTCTCATCACTCTGATATAATCTGCCTGTGCTTGACGTACGAACTTAACGTAATTCTAATAATTTCTTGCTATTCATTAATGAATTTTTTCTCTCTCTCTCTGTCCCCCTCCACTTTTTAAAACTGTTTACATACATCAACAGCAATTGACTGATAATTTCTAATTAGCTGGCCCAAATTTATCTCCTCCTTGAATAAAAAAAAAACACTGCATCTTTCAAATCAAATTCATGATTCCTTTTAGTCACTACAGCTTTCCTGTTATCTTTCACACTCACTTCTCTACCCTGGTGTTAAAGACAGAGCAAGATTTGATCTGACTAAATCATGTCACAGGTCCCTATCTCTTGCATATGAAAAGGATAAAAAACTCAGCAATGAATCAAGCTTTCGTAAAAGGATTTCTTTCATTTGCAGACCCATGAATCATGTTGAGAATAAAAAACATACTTCATTCATGAACTCATTAAGTACAGACAAAAGAAACATTTGAGGTGAAAATTCTGATTATATACGAGTACCCTGTGTTTCAGTTACAGAATAACATCTAAAAGTAACATCTACTGAGCACTGTAAACATACAGCTCTGTTGTGTATGGAATAGAGATGTTATTTATATCAATACCGGGCCAGTTTTTGACAATTTGACGAAGCTGGTCAATACAGGCACTGCGCTCCTCCGCAGTCAGAGCATTGTATGCAGACACAGTGGTCAAATTTGATAGAACGCTCTCCAAATCTCCTTGGAAACTGGTGCCTGCAAGAGATTTTGACCATTTCAGCTTGAAGCCAGGGAAGGCATCAATATCCTTCTTCCACTCCATGCTGTTCACCAGATACTTCATAGATCCTCCAACTTTCTTAACCACTTGCTTTCGCTGCTCGTAGAAAGGTACCATCCATTCATAATCAAACTGCTTCATGTTCCATATCATAATAAGCTTTCCTCCTGGGATGAGGACTCTGTGAATGCTTTCTAGGTGCTCCTTCTCAGAAAACCAGTGGAAACACTGAGCGCAGACAATGTTAGCCACTGACTTATCTCCAAGGGGAATACTATCTGCGCTGGCAATGGCAACATCAACGTTCAGACCTTTTGCTTTCAGAACGCCAAGGAAGTTCTCTGACGGTTCTGTTGCCAGATATTTCAAATGTCCCGGAATTTTCATGCTAAGTTGTTGGGTCAACTTCCCGGTCCCTGCTCCTAGCTCCAGTATGTCATACTTCAGTGCAGCCGCAGAAGTTGTGGTTGGAGGTGCGGTTATCTCAGATACAATCAAATCGACAGATTCGTCAGTGTAGCTTGGCCGATAAGCATCATAGTGTTCCCCGCCAGAGGCAAATCCAAGCTCTGCCTGCTTCTTCAGGTGCCCCACTGAAGCCGGCTTGGATGTTTCCTCAGAACTGAAGAAAGCAACCTGCAAGAAATTTGATAAAGCACTAAGTGACTGGCGACCTTGACCCCCTACAAGAATACACTCAAAGGAAAACCTACTCCACTGTGTCTGCCTGCTGTGGAGATGCTTGTTTACAGGGATGTACCGGAAAAGTCTCCTGCAAACTGTTGCCATGCTTACACTTCTGAAAATAGTGTAAATATGCCATTATGTTATTGTAAATACAGACAGACTGCATTTCAGAGAATGAGAAACATATTAGCTAACACATCTTTATCAATGAATGTTAGAAAACGAGTCCTAAAATGCTATATTGAACCTATCTTGTTATATGGAAGTGAATCATGGACAATAGGCAAGTCTGCACAAAAATCATTGGAAGCAGCAGAAATGTGGTTTATTAGAAGAATGTTGCGAATCCCCTGGACAGCAAAAATAACTAATGAAGAATGTATGAGAAGAGCTGGAGAGACAAAAAACTTTGTCAGAAAGATAAGAGAGAGACAATGTACTTTCATAGGACATGCAATGAGAAGAGGGGGCATTGAAAATATTATAACAACAGGAAAAATAGAAGGAAGAAGATCAAGAGGAAGACCAAGAGAAATGATACTGGACAGTCTGACGGGTTTGTGTGAGAGGAGATCACCAACTGAACTGATGGCCTGCATGAAGGATCGGGTACTCTGGAGAAGCATAACAGCCAACGCCAGTCGGCACGGCACCTGATGATGATGATGAAATACAGACAGAATGAAAATATGCATGATGCTTATTAATAAAATTACTATATTCATATAATAATAATGCAAGAGTTGTCTTAAATGGATAGTACACAGAAACAGAGTTACATATTGCACATCAGGGTTTCTCAAAATTTCTTCCTGTTTGTGCTTCCCTTAAATATTAATTTTTTTTTTCATTTACTGGTCCCCCCCCCCCCCCCTCCAATTTTTAAGTTATTTACATCTTTTAGTCATGGCCCTAGAAAATCATCACAACCTCATATGTCACGGAAAAGAAAGGAGGAGGAGAGATGAAGGTGGGTAGCATACCACTATGGTTTGTAATCTCTGCTTTAAACAATATGACATCTGCTTCATGAATGTGCAGAAGACACACCAGATACTCCATAAACACTGATTTATTGCGATATACATTTAGCTCTCTATATCTGATTAACAGAATATACATCCAGCTCCCTACATATGATTAACAGAATATACATCTAGCTCCCTACATGTGATTAACAGAATATATATCTAGCTCCCTACATGTGATTAACAGAATATATATCTAGCTCCCTACATATGATTAACAGAATATATATCTAGCTCCCTACATATGATTAACAGAATATATATTTAGCTCCCTACATGTGATTAACAGAAATTTTTTTTTCAGACCACCTCTCTTTATATTAAAAAAAAATATTAAAAAAACCAGCAGATGGGTGAACATACTATATAAGCCCAGGAATAAAACATCAACTTAAGCTTCTCTCAAACTGTCTCAACAAAATGGTAGAGCTTGGTCATCTCTTTACATTTTATGTCTATTTATATTTGCAGCTGCTAAGTGTTATTTTTTTTTTTTTTTAATAACGAAAGATGCTCAAATATGCAATTCCTCTCTTCTTCTCCCGCCCACTTCAATATGCTCATATATGTAAAATATTACCCTCAAAAAGATTTTAAAATACAATTTAGTAACAGCTAAAATTTTCTTTTTTTAAATCCCAGAACTTTCCTTGGGGTTACCTAGAGGGAGGTAATGCAAATGGCATAGTCACCCAATGTCACGAGATCGGCTGGCAGATGAAGTTAACATTTAAAAAACAAAAACTGATTTAAACATTCCATATAATACACATGAATTTGCATCCACCACCACCACCATCCTCTTGCGCTGTTAGTTAAACATCACATAGGGCTCGCAAAGTGTTTCACCACTTTTTGTTGATTTCGTTCCATAACAAGTTCATTTTTTCCCATCTAGAGTCACCTCTAAATAGGTCCCAGGATAAGGTTGTTATCTTTATGTCCAACTCCCTTTACAGGAGGGTTTAGATCTTATGATGAAGGACCATTGCCGGAGATAAAGTTGTCCATCTGTTCACGAACAAATCTCCTGGTCCAATGAGGAACATCAACTGTGAGCTTTTTAACTGCATACAAAAAGCTGCAAACAACTTAAGAGCTTTTAAAGTGAAACAACTTTAATATAAGCTATCAGAGCTGGAATTACTGCACCTGCTGGCACCAGACTAGCCCTACAAAAGATCCTCGTTAAAGGGTTTAAAGTGTTCTCATTCCAATTATGGGGCAAAAAATAACCACATTACTACAGTTAAAAAAAAAAAGTGTAATATTACTAATGCAAGAAATTTATCACATTACTATAATTCAAAATAAATTCATAATATTGCTAGTGTAAAAAAAAAAAATCATGATATCACCACAGACAAAGTCAGAAAAAAAATCATTGCATTACTGTAGTGTAACTATCAGGCCTTACTGTTTACATAGTGTGGTTGACTATCAAGCCTTACTGTTTACACAGTGTGGTTGACTATCAGGCCTTACTGTTTACATAGTGTGGTTGACTATCAGGCCTTACTGTTTACACAGTGTGGTTGACTATCAGGCCTTACTGTTTAGTGTGGATTCCTGCCAGGCATTACTGTTTACATAGTGTGGATGCCTATCAATATCTAACCACAGATAATTCTTAAAGATGAAAGAAATATATTGGGGGAAAAAATGATATCAAATAGATTTACACATATGACAACATGCACTAAAAATAAAATCACGATAATTGATCATACACAACTCAAATAACATAATTTTCTAAAGGTAAAAAAAATGCATCTTATTTTTTTTTGTTTTGAAGAAGGTAAAAATCATTGTTTTAGTGGCATCCAATCAGGAAACAGAATCAACACAACTGAACTA
The DNA here is from genome assembly GCA_009760885.1 of Achatina immaculata. NCBI lineage: Eukaryota > Metazoa > Mollusca > Gastropoda > Stylommatophora > Achatinidae > Lissachatina > Lissachatina immaculata. The sequence goes on along the minus strand of CM019719.1, from coordinate 53,163,178 downwards.
TACAGAGTGTGAACTACACGGCGGTGTAGACATAGAGCTCGGTTGTGTGTGGAATGGTAATATTGTTTACATCAAGACTAGGCCAATTTTTCAGAATTTTTTCAAGCTCATCCAAGTAAGCTTCACAAACTGGCAATGGAAGTGACTTGTATATTGAAGAGGTTGCGATGCTTGCGATAACTGTCTTAAGATCTCCATTGAAATTCATGCCAGGAAGAGATCTGTACCACATCAGCTTAAACAGAGGTGATGTTTCAATCTCCTTTCGCCACTCCACACTGTTCATTACTGTTAGCAAAGATCCCCCTACCTTCTGAACTATCTCCATTCTCTGCTTATTGTAAGGCACCATCCACTCTTGATCAAAATTTCCAGCATTCCAGATCAAGATGAGTTTCCCTCCTGGAATAAGAACTCTGTGAATGCTTTTTAGGTCTTTCTTTTCTGAAAACCAGTGGAAACACTGAGCACATACAACAATACCCACAGTTTTGTCCATAAGGGGAATACAGCCTGCACTTGCCATTACAATTTCCAAGTTGAGGTTTTTGGCTTTGAGAACATCCAGAAAATGTTTAGAAGGATCAGAAGCTAAATATTTTAAATACTTTGGTAGTTTCCTGCTGAGTTGATCGGTCATTTTCCCTGTCCCAGCGCCAAGCTCTAATACATCACATTTAAGACTGCTCAGAGTTGGATCTATTACTTCCACTATCTCAGACACAATTAAATCAACAGATTCATTGGTGTAGCCTGGACGATAAATATCATAATTCTCTCCACCAGCACTAAATCCTAGTTCAGCTTGCTTCTTCATATGGCCAGTGGTCAGTTCATTCATTTCCTGAGAATACAAGAGAACAGTTGGCAGGATGCTTCATACAAATGTCTTTCGTCCATTTGTTGTACTTAACCACAAAAACTGGTCAATGTAAAATGTACACATTACCATATGCCTGAAATAAAAGCATGCTCATCATCATCATGTGCCGTGCCGACTGGCGTTGGCTATTATGCTTCTCCAGAGTACCCGATCCTTCATGCAGGCCATCAGCTCAGTTGGTGATCTCCTCTCACACCATCCCATCAGACTGTCCAGTATCTTTTCTCTTGGTCTTCCTTTTGATCTTCTTCCTTCTATTTTTCCTGTTGTTATAATATTTTCAATGCCCCCTCTTCTCATTGCATGTCCTATGAACGTACATTGTCTCTCTCTTATCTTTTTGACAAGGTTTTTTGTCTCTCCAGCTCTTCTTCTACATTCTTCATTAGTTATTTTTGTTGTCCAGGGGATTCGCAACATTCTTCTAATAAACCACATTTCTGCTGTTTCCAATGATTTTTGTGCAGACTTGCCTATTGTCCATGATTCACTTCCATATAACAAGATAGGTTCAATATAGCATTTTAGGACTCGTTTTCTAACATTCATTGATAAGGATGTGTTGGTTAATATGTTTCTCATTCTCTGAAATGCAGTCTTTGCTTGGCCTATTCTGTTCCTAATTTCTGTTCTGCATTTCCCATCTGAAGTTATTACTGCTCCAAGGTATTTGAATTTCTGCACCTGCTTTAGAATAGTTCCGTTTAATTTAATACTGCATGCTGGTGGATTCTGTTTCTTAGATATAACCATAGTCTCTGTCTTTTTGATGTTCAAAGTAAGGCCTTTCTGTTCACTTTCTTTGGCCACTTTATTCAAGAGATTTTGCAGGTCTTGTTGGTTCTCAGTTATCAGTACTGTGTCGTCAGCATACCGAAGGTTGTTAATATTGTATCCTCCAATTTTTATGCCTGGTTCTGTGATGATTGTTCTTAGAATATTCTCGCTATACAGAGAAAAAAGGTCTGGAGATAGTACACATCCTTGTCACACCCCTTGTTTTATACGATAGATATCATCATCACATGCCTGATAACTGGTCCAAATATTTCTTGTCATTAAGTGAACAGCTCCATGTATAATGGATGAAGTAACTTGATGTAAATCTGAGCTCTGTATTATACCACCACCAACTGATAAAAACATGTTTCTGCTGAGGCTCTGTGTTATATTATCAATGTCTCATTAAAACATTTTTCTTGTTGAAAATATGGCCATGGACAAGAATGAAATGCTTTTAACATCAATATAACTACCTTTTTTCTTCACTACACTGTTGTATTGTAGTGAATGTGCAAATATGTAGTTGCAGTAGTTGCTGTGTGAATTCATTTTGTTCTTCCTTTTTTATTTGCATCTCTAGCAAAGTTTACATCTTAAATAAACCTTTATAATTTCTACATCAATATCTCCCATGTCCAACTAAACAGCTAATAGTTGATTTAAAATAGGCTAAAGTACAAAGAGTTTTAGGACAATGTTCGTTATACATTAAATGATAATTTTAAAAAAAAATTATTTGAACCACTGAAATACACTCTATAACAAGATAAGATTGGACAATAGATAGCTTTTGTGATGAAACCAAATGCATTATGTCAACTATTTGACTATTACAGCTTTTTAAGTCTTTCACTCCTGGATTAATTGCCTTGCTTTGCCAGAATAAATTTTGATAAGAAATTCTGGTACAAAATAACTGGAAGGAAGTTACTCTATAATTTAAAAATATCTTACATAATTACCTAAATTGCTGCTAAATGTCACATAGGGCCCGCATGGTAGTTTGCCAAGATTTCCTGTCTTCGGCGAGTTTTTCAATCTCATCACAGAATGTTATGTCCACTGAACTGGCCTCTCTTAACAATGTCTTCTTTAGAGTTTCACGTGGCCAACCTCTTTTTCTTTGGCCTCTTTGGCCTGCTGTGTTCCACTTGATAGTTTGTTTGCCAATCCTCTGATTGTTTCTTCTCATCACATGACCAACATATGTCTATCTTTTTTTTTCTGATCACCCATGAGACAGGTTGTTGTTTGCTCATCTGTCTTATCTCTCTGTGTTATTCTTGAATCTGTTCCACTTTAAACCAAGTATTTTCCTTATGCGTTTGTTTTTGAAAGAGTCTAATTTCTTGCCTATTTCTTCAGTTGTTTTCCAGCTTTCATATGCATAAATGAGGGGGGATATTACATTTGAATTGAATAATCTTAACTTGGTTTTTGTGTTTATAACTTTTGAATTCCAAATGTTATAAAGATTCTTGAAGGTCAATGCTGCTTTTGCAATTCGAATTCTAACTTCCTTTCTGGTGTCACCATAGTGGTATTATGTAGCTGCCGAGATATGCAAAATGGTTTACTTCTTCAACAGCTGTTCCTTCTTTGTATATTTGTCCTTTGTGGTTAATGAGAAGTTTCAGTATTTTTGTTTTATCCTTGTTAATTTCAAGTCCTATTTTACTAGCTACTGAAGACAGGGTATCTGTTTTTACTTGCATTGATTTCACACTGTCACTGATAAGAGTTATGTCATCTGCAAAATCAAGATCCTCCAGTTGGGTCTCATTTTACCTGTGCAGCATTTTTTTCATTACAGCAATTCCAAAAAGCAAGGGAAATAATATACATCCTTGTTTCACGCCTGTTTCAATCTGGAACCATTCACTCATTCCTTCTTCTGCACTAACTGCACAAATATATTCATTGTAGAGGTCTCTAATGATGTTGACAATCTTAGAAATGTAAAAATATGGGTTGGGTTAAAAATATACTACTTTAATTTTATTCAGACTTTGTCTAGATGCTGCTTTGAGCATTGATTGGCACAACTCACTACCCAGTTCCTTGTTGACAACAACGTCCAGACCATTTCGTGGCAATCCATGTCATAAGATATGAACCCAATAGAACACTTATGGGATTAACTAAACAGACAAATCCGCCAGCAAGATGTAGCACCAATCAATCTCAGACAGTTGTCTCTTGCACTGCGGGAAGAGTGGGCAGTTATCCCACAACAACAGATCCAACGGCTAATCGGATCCATGTCAAGGAGATGTCGTTCTCTGATACAGGCCAGTGGAGGCCATACACATTATTGAAACGGAGGACTCAGTCACAAAGAATAAAAGTCCAAACGAAATTTAATGAACATCTTTCATTGTTAATGTCTTAAAGTTTCTTCATGCCAAGATTGAAACATTAATTGCATAAAATAAAATTTTGATACAAGTTTGAAATTTGGTGTCCCTTACGACTACAGTATTGTTGCATTTCTTTTTTTGAACAGTATATAATCTGGATCATTCTGCCTCTGGTCTCTTGATATCTTCATTTACTCTGTCTTATCTTGGTTCTCTGTCTTATCTCTTGTCAAGTTCATTTTTAGTGCCACATCTCTCAGCTATATGCAGGAACTGATGCCTTCTTGCATAGTTTCCCCCCACCAGGTCGATGTCATCAGTGTGTCCTAGTATTTTAGCCTGTTCTTCTGTACTGCTTTCTTCTTTCACTTTTCTGATTACCTTTTCCAGTACTAGGTTGAATAGTAATGGAGATACTGTATCACCTTGTTTCAAACTAGTTCTCATACGGAAGGGTTTTGACTTTCTTCCTTTACATATTACTATATTTTGTACATCCTCCATACATATTTTGGTCAAACTGATTAATTTATTAGGTATCTCAAACACTTTCATAATTTTCCATAAGCTGTTCCTATCTATGCTGTCATAAGCTTTCTTGAAGTCAATGAAGATATTATGTACTTCTTTTCCATATTCCCAGTACTTTATTGCTCTTTAGATAAAATATTTAGTCTACGGTTGATCTACTCTTCCTAAAACTGCTTGATAGTCTTCCAGTATGTTTTCGCTGTATGATTTTACTCTATTTAAAAGTATAATAGATAGTGGTGTGTAGCTTGTTTGTAGTAAAGATGTTCCTCTGTAGTTTTCACACTTGCTCTTATTGCCTTTTTTGAATACTGGGATCAGTAATGATTCTCTCCATTCACTAGAGAGTTTTTCTTCTCTCCATATTTGTTGTATTAGTGCACATATCTGTTCATGTAGATTTCGACCTCCTTGATTAATCAGTTCTGCAGCAATTCCATCTGAACCAATTGTTTTGCTGTTTTGTAGAAGCATGATACTGTAGATGGCTTCTTCTAAGTTCTTCTATTTCAGGTTCACAAGTCTGTATTTCTTTGTATGGTTGTGCTTATAGGCTCTTCACAGTTTAGTAGTTTTTCAAAATATTCTTTCCATCTGATACAGATTTTCCCTTCATTATTTATCATGTTTCCATCACTATCCTTCAAGCTCTGCAGAGGTTGTTTATACCGTTGCTTTACTGTTCACAATTCTTTATAGAATTCTTTGCTTTTCTTATTCTGATGGCATGTCTGCATCTCGCTTACCGTGTTTTACATGTATTGTCATTTTTGTTGGCGAATAACTTTTTGAGTTTCTTTACATTGTGTGTGGTACTTCTCATTTGTTTTGTTGTTCATGTCACTCAACCATATCTGTCTTGTTGTTCTTTTCTTTATGACTGCTTCTCTGCAGACTTCATTGAATCAGTTCTTTCTTTTTAATTTATGGTCTTGATTCCCAGGCATTCTTCCACTGTGTTCTTTATTATGGTTTTTATATCTTCCCATCTGTCATCAATGCTTTTATTTTCTTCATTCCCTTTTCTGTTTATCTTATGGTTTAGCTCTTTTCTGAATTTTTCTTCAGTGTCTTCTCTTTTCAAAGCATCTCTATTTATTACCGAGCTTTTATTTAATTTACTATAAAAAATTTTTCTTCAGTCTGAATTTGAATTTAGCCCAAACAAGATAATGGTCACTGATGCATTCAGCCCCTCTGTAACTTCTGATCTGAAGTATGTTTGCTGGGTGCTTGGTATCAATTAAAACATGGTCTATCTGGCTACATGTTAGATTATTGGGGGATTTCCGTGTTTGTTTACGGATGTTCTTATTTTGAAAACGTGTGCTACTTATCCTAATTCTATAAGCTTCTGCCATATTTATTAGTCTCCATCCATTATCATTAGATGTTTTAAGCAGACTTTCTTTTCATGTGATGTGTCTGTATGACTCCTCTTTTCCTATCTTTGCATTGAAATCTCCTAGTATTATTAGTATATCTGGATCTTCTCTATTACTCTCTCTAACGTGTTGCAAAATTTGTCTTTGACTTCATCCTCTGTATCTTCTGTTGGCGCATGCACATTAATCATTGTTATATTTTTCTTCGTTCCCTTGATATGCAGGCTGCTGATTCTTTCATTGGTAGCACTGAAGTCCATCACTAAGTCTCAAACTTTTCTCTTGACAGTAAAACCTGTTCTAAGTTCATGTCTTCCATTGTTAATACCTCCATATACCAGTACCATTTCTCCTATAACTGTTATATATTCTCCAAGCCGTCTGATTTCCTGTAATGCTGTAACATCCATGTCATACCTACTTAGTTAATCTGCTAATTCTTTAGCTGCCCCTTGTCTGTATAAACTTCTTATATTCCGTGTTCCAAATCTCATAATATTTTTGACGTTCCAAGGTCGTAATCCATTTTTAACCGTCCAATTTTGAGGCTTCTCTAACTGTTCTGTAACAATAATCTTTTTTATGAAGATGGGGTCATTGGCCACATGCTCCAACTCCCAACCTGGAGAACCAGGTAATATATATATATATATACACATATATATACATCTTATATCTTATATCCTTCCCGTGCTGTTAAACGTCACATCTCTCTCTCTCTCTGAACCTTAAGTGCCCAGGGCACATGGGGCTTCCGCAAGGGTTTTCCACAAATGCCTGTCTTTCGCCTTTTTTTCTGCTCTTGCCCAGGTGAGCCCTCTATTGCTCAACATCCTTTCTGTTGTTCTTCTCCATGTCTCTTTTGGTCTACCCTTACTTCTGCTCCCCTGTGGTGTCCATCTTAGTGCTATTTTTGGTAGTGAGTTGTCAGTCATTCGGAGCACATGTCCCAACCATAAACGTCACATAGGGCTCGCAAAGTAGTTCACCAATTTTTCCTATCTTCGGCGAGTCTTTCAACCTCATCAAAGGATTTTATGCCTGTTAATTTGGCCTCTCTTAACAATGTCTTCTTCAGAGTTTCACGTGGTCTCCCTCTTTTTCTTTGGCCTGTTGTGTTCCACTTGATAGCTTGTTTTGGGATTCTCTGATCATTTCTTCTCATCAAGTGACCAACATATGTCCATCTCATTTTCCTGATCACCCATGAGACTAGTTGTTGTTCAGTCATCTGTCTTATCTCTGCATTGTTCTTGAATTCATTCCACTTGATGCCGAGTATTTTCCTTATGCAATTGTTTTCAAAAGAGTCTAATTTCTTTTGTATTTCTTTAGTTGTTTTCCAGCTTTTGCATGCATAAATGAGGGTGGATATTACATTTGAATTGAATAGTCTTAACTTGGTTTTTGTGCTTATAAATTTTGAATTCCATTTGTTCTCAAGATTCTTGAAGATTGATGATGCTTTTGCAATTCTGATCCTAACTTCCTTTCTAGTGTCAAGGTATGCAAATTGACTGACTTCTTCAATATCTGTCCCTTCTATGTGTATTTTTCCATTTTGATTAATGAGAATTTTCATTATTTTTGTTTTGTCCTTGTTAACTTCAAGTCCTATTTTGCTAGCCATTGAAGATAGACTATCTGTTTTTTCTTGCATGGAATTCACATTACTACTAATAAGAGTTATGTCATCAGCAAAATCAATATATATATATATATATATATATATATATATATATATATATATATATATATATGCTATATTGAACCTATCTTGTTATATGGAAGTGACTCATGGACATTAGGCAGGTCTGCACAAAAATCATTGGAAGCATTAGAAATATGGTTTATTAGAAGAATGTTGTGAACACCTGGACAGCAAAAATAACTAAAGGAGAATGTATGAGAAGAGCTGGAGAGACCAAAAAATCTTGTGAAAAAAAATAATAAGGGAGAGACAATGTACCTTCATAGGACATACACTGAGAAGAGGAGGCATTGAAAATATTATAACAGGAAAAACAGAAGGAAGAAGAGCCAGGGAAATACAGAGAGAAATAATACTAGACAGTCTGATGGGATGATGTGAGAGGAGATCGCCAACTGAGCTGATGGCCTGCATGAAGGATCATGTACTCTGGCGAAGCATAATAGCCAATGCCAGTCAGCACAGTACCTGATGATGATTATATATATATATACTCAGGTGTTGATGCTGTTAACCACTTAGCTACATTGTCAACTTTACAAGAAAAAAATCTGTAAATAAGATACAGCATTACTGACATATGAGATACTCTGTCCCATTAATCAGATATAAGATTGTAATCATATAGTATTTTAGTAAAGAAGTGCCCAGTGCATCTGTTACAGTGAAAGTTGGTGATCTGTCTCCAAGCTAGAGATGTACCTACCCTGCCCCTGAAGCTGAGGAACTAAAAATGGCTGGCAGGCTTGAAACTGATCACATCATTCATCCTCTAGTGTGCTGACGCAGCAAAAAAAATATTGGCGGAATGCCATGCTCTCCATATGCTTCAGTGGCATGTCACAAAGCTACCTTTACCTTACATTATAAAGATAAGCTAAAAAAACTTTTGATTTACTTCAAATTTTAAAATTTATTTATTCATTTTTTAAACTGAAAACTGACTTCTTCTAGCAGATTAAAATGGCTGACCACAGTTTAAAAAAACAAAAACAAAACGTCATGGTTAAAAACTGTTCTCCAGCCTTTATCATGGAACAGTACAACAATGAACTGTTGATAAATAAAAAATGCAGACAGTCAATGCTAATAAAACTCATTGTGGAATGATGAAGCTATATAACAAAATATCTCACTGTTGGTCTTTTACCTTGCAGATCTTACTCATATCATTTTTACATATTGAGCTGTTTCCATACTTATATTACTATGCATGGCATTTCTGATCAAGATGAAAGAAATGGGAATAAAACTTGATGTCAGATTTTGAAAATGCATGTAAGGGCACAAGAAGTATTATATATCAAGAAAGAAATGCTGCTGTAATTTTTCTGAGGGATATATTATACAGGAAATAAGGGTACCTATGGGCTTGCCTTAAAGTAAAATGGTGATTGTAACTAAATAAAATCTACAGTGATTTTGTTGCACAGTTAATATTAAACTAGTACAAATAATAACACTGATCATCATTCATTCATTCACTCATTCATTTGCATGTCCCTTATGGAACTTTGCCTCCCTAACAGCACTTCTGTAGGCCTCTCAGTTCTAAGCAAGATGCCTTGCTGCTGATGAATCCATTTGCAGATCATCAACGATGTCTTGCAGCCATCTTCACCTTGGTCTTCCTCTCTTTCTTTTTCCATTTATGTACCCTTCCAAGATGGTCTTCTCTAGATTATCATGACATTTAATGTGTCCAAAATATTTAAGTTTTCTCTCTTTAATCTTCCTTACTAGCCAGCCATCTTCAATATTAAGTTCTTGTAGTATGGATATATTTGTTCTTTTTTTTGTGTCCATGATATTTGAAGAACTCTTCTATAGCATTTACATTCAAAGGCATTTATGTGATTCTCAGCTTTTTTGTTAAGTGTCCAGGTCTCACAGGCATATGTTGCGATGGGAAAGATGCATGCCCTTAAAAATCTTATTTTTGTAGTTCTGTCTGTTCCTCTCCATAGATTCTTTATTTGTTTTACTTTCTGAAGAGTGACAGATGTCCTCCTTTTAATTTCCCTCATTGTATCTCCATTATTAGTTAGTAGTGATCCAAGATATTAAAAACCCTCCACTTCTTCCAATTTGTCCTCACTGATACATATTTCAGCTGCCTTGTTTGTTTTGTCAGTTGTCATTAATTTAGTTTTCTTCACATTAAGATAAAGGTTTTGCTCTTCGCTGTTCTTACAGACTGACATAATTAGTTTTTCCATTCCTTTTTGTATTGTGGACAGTAATACTGTGTCATCAGCATATCTAATCACTGGTATTTCATAACCTCCAATTGTTATTGCATAGTAATATTCTTTGTCTACATCTTCTCTAACATTCCTCACATTTTCAGTATACAAGTTAAATAAGTAAGGCAACAATATGCACCCCTGACGGACCCCTTGTTTTATGTCAAACCAAGTTGTTTCACCATTTATTCTTACTGATGCCTGTTGGTCTACATACAGCAGTGATGTTAATTGTATTATAACACTGACCATAAATGTAATTATAGTGTTAAATATATAAATGAAAAATATGACAAAGCAATTATCTAATAAAGTGACTCTTTGCGACATAGCAAACTTAGGAAAGCATAGAGAAAGAAACTTGATCACAGCACAGAAGGACAAGTTAACATGCTCATATAAAGCTTGTCACTTTAAAAAAAAAAAAATAAAAAAAATATATATATATAATTATATATATATATATATAATTATATATATATATATATAATTATATATCTATAAATAATTGTAATACAATTTTATTACAAGCATATGTCTTCTTCTTCTTCTTCGTTCGCATTGTCTGTCTATATCTGCAGTCCTGTCTCTTGGATAAATTTCACTGTTTTTTGTAACTCATGCATGGAACCGTAGAGCTTATCTTCTTTAGTGGTTTCACTGGGCCAGTAATTATTTCTCAGTGTCTCGTAGTTGATGCAGTTCTGGAGGATATGTTCCACAGTTAGGGGCACCTGGCCATATGTACATAGATTAGTAGTACCAACCTTAAACTTTGTATACATATGACTTCAGAGTCGGCTGTGTCCTGTTCGGAGACGGAAGATGGTGACTTGTTCCTTTCTGTTTAGCATATGATAGTCATCATGTGGTGGTGTTTGTGGCTTCCTGTAGGTTTTTATCATGTTTTTCTTCTGATTATAGGTGATTGGTATGTCTGGTTGCTCCATTTCAGTGCCCTCTTTGGCCAGATGGTCAGCTTTCTCATTGCCTGGTATCCCACAGTGGGAGGGAATCCATTGCAAAGTGACTCCATGTTGTAAGCCAATTTTTGACAAGGCATCTTTAAGGTCTGGTAGTTTGTTGCACTGAAGAGCTTCTAGTACTGATCTTGCATCTGTGAGAATTACTACAGGACATGTATCAATTCTGGAGTCTGATAGTTTTTCAACTGCAGCAATAATTGCCCTAACTTCTGCATCAAAGTTGTTGCAGTATTTACCAGTGGGTATGGAAATCTTGTCAATGGTGTAGTTTGGATATTCAATATATGCTCCTGCCCCTCCATTCTTTATGGCATTATGTGCAGATCCATCTGTATACACACGTATCCAGGTGTCACATGGATATTTGTCATCTAGAACACTAAGTGTGGCTGTTGATCTTACAAGACTGCTCTGCATCTCACCATTCTGCACACCTTTCACTTCAGTCTGAATAGTTATTTGTGTATAATCTGCTTCTTTCCATGGTGTATGCTCTGGTACAGATGATAATGTAGCGACTACAGTTGGAAGGTCAGGTATCAGCTTACGCATATGCTTGGCCTGATGAATGAAGCTGCTTCTTTTAAGCTGTCCTAATGCCAAGTTATTGAATCTCTCCTTCAGGGGATGGCTTACAGAGCTAAGGAATTTTTCTCCCATGGTCATGACCTTTGTGTCTCTACGTTCCTTTAGCGCTTGAACACCAACTATTTTCTGCATTTCTACTATTGGTGTGGACCTCATGGCACCTGTGATAATCCGTAGTGACTGATTTTGAACCTTGTCTAGATTATGCAGCGTAGTGTTTGATGCTGTGCACCAAGATGTTGAGCCATATTCTAAATGTGGTGGAATACTTTGCTGATATACACTCTTGAGGATTCTTTCACTAGCTCCCCATGTGGTTCCACTCAATTTTTTTAATATGGCTAGTTTTCTTCTGGCTTTTGCTTCTGCACTGTTGATGTGTTGCTTCCATGTCAGTTTTGAGTCAAGAGTCACTCCTAAGTAAATGGATTGGTTGTCCATCCTTAAGGGTATTTCATTTACAAAGATCTTACCTGCTTTCAGTTTAGATGAGAGGGTGAACAGAGTGGTACTTGATTTCTCTGTGTTGATACTTACACACCATTTGTTTGTCCATGATGTCAAGATGTCTGCTGCTCTTTGGAGTCTCTGTGTAGCAACTGTCGCATATTCATCTGTACACCACATGACCAGATCATCTGCATACAGTGCCGCTTTGATTCCATAGGGAAGTTCCTTGACCAGGTCATTAATGAATACAAGGAACAGTGTAGGCGAAAGGACTCCTCCCTGTGGTACACCATGTCGCAGAAGTACTTTCTGGCTTTTGTGTCCATCCATTACTACTCTAGCTCTTCTATTGTGTAAATAGGACTTTATCCAGTTGTACAGTCTTCCATTCACACTGCAGTTTCCTAGTTTCCACAGCAGATCTTTTTTCCATACTTTATCAAAGGCTTTCTTCAGGTCTATCCATGCTGCTAGTACAAGGTTTTTCTCTTGGAATGCATCCTCAATCTCTTGAGAGAGATAGGTCACTTGATCTTCCGTACTGTAGTACTGCCTAAATCCTGCATGTTGTGGAACGAGAAGGTTTTCACTTTCTAGGTACCATTTTAGCCTCAGGTCAATGATGCGTTCCATCGTTTTGCATAGGCAGCTAGTGAGACACAAGCATATGTCAAATGATTGGATCAATAGGAATTCATTGGATCATGACAACTACCACACAAGGGAAAAGAAATTGGATACAATGGACATTGTGGAACCAATTGGAAGATCTTGACTTTGCACAAGATGTGGCACTTCTTGCACACAGCCACACACAAATGCAAGAGAAACTTCAGATTTTAAGCAAGAATTCAGCTAAATTGGGACTATATATTAACAGACAAAAAAAAAACACAGATAAAAGTAATAGTGCAAACAATAGCCTCATGGTAATCGAGGGAGTGCCAATTGATGAACTAGTGTGTTTCACATATTTAGGCAGCATAGTGGATAAATATGGGGGAACGGAAAAGGATGTTAAAGCTAGAATAACCAAGGCCAGGACAGAATTTAACCAACTTAATAAAATATGGTCATCTAAGAATATCAAAATAAGAACCAAACTTAGACTTTTCAATACAACATAAAGACTGTCCTGCTATATGGTTCAGAGACATGGGTTATGATGAAGACAATACAACACAGGATACAAACATTCATGAATTACTGCTTGAGGAGGATTTTAAACATTAAATGGCAGGACAAGATCAGGAACAAGGTCTGCGAAAGGGCAGGACAAGAACCTATGTACCTACAAATCATGTCCAGGAAATGGAGGTGGACTGGCCACACTCTGAGAAAACCCAACATCAGCATAGCAAGACAGGCACTGACATGGAATCCTCAAGGATATAGAAAACGAGGAAGACCTAGGCTTACTTGGAGAAGAAAAATTATGACAGTGCTCAGAGGCAGGGATATACATGGAAGGAAGCATGGTGTGAGAGGAGATCACCAAGAACAGGGATGACTGGAGAGCCTTTATCCGTGACCTATGCTTTCATGGGAGTGAAAGGCGATGATAATGATGATGATATGTCAAATGTTGTCAAAAGTAATTAAAAATGCAACAGTTTTTCAGAATCAGTTCCAAAACTTTATAAATCCAGGGAGAGAAAGTTTGGCACATTAATTTGAGTCTTAGTACAGAATATTATATTTATCAATGAAATTAATGTAGTTGGAGTCTCCCCCCCCCCACCCCCACCCCAATGTTCCAATCTAGTAAATGAGGAAAAGAAGAAATATATAGTCTTATAAGATAAGACTATATATTTCTTCTTCTCCTCAATTACTATTTTAAACAAATTTAGAGACTCTAAAGACTATCAATAGCTCTCTCCACTAGAACCTGCAATGATACATTTACAACCACAGTTATGTTGGCTGACTTGATTATTTGAGTTTCCTTGTTTCTCAGAAAGTTGCACATCTATTACAGCATATACATAATGGCAGATTTGCATGAGGTTTGCAAATGGTGATGAAAATATGACTGAGATCTGACTGAACCTAATCAACTATCTCCATCTTAGGTCAGCTTTAAAAAAAAAAAAAAGAAAGAAAACCAAAGCCATTTTTAACACACTTTCTAATTTTATTCACTTCTTTTTTTTCAAAGCCTTCACCATGACATCAATCACCAAGATTTCTAGTTCACACTTACATAGATTTTTTACAAAACCTGTAATAGCAACTGTTGTACAGCTAAAACAGCAACTGTTATATAGCTACAACACCAACTGTTGTACAGCTAAAACAGCAACTGTCATGTTGCAAAAGCAACTGTTATACCACTATAACAGCAACTATTATACCACTACAACAGCAACAGCTATACGTCTAAACAGCAACTGTTATATAGCCACAGCAGCAACTGCTACACATCTAATCAGCAACTGTTATATAGCCACAGCAGCAACTGCTATACATCTAAATATCAACTGTTATATAGCTATAACAGCAACTGTCATATAGCTATGGCAGCAACTGTTATATAGCAAATGTTATATAGCTGCAGCTGTTATATAGCTACAGCAGCAACTGTTATACAGCTACAACAGCAACTGCATTACAACTACAATAACTGTTATACAGCCACAACAACTATTATACAAAACTACAACAGCAACTGTTTTACAGCTACAGCAGCAACTGCATTACAACTACAACAACTGTTATACAGCCACAACAACTATTATACAAAACCTACAACAGCAACTGTTTTACAGCTACAACAGCAACTGCTACACATTTAAATAGCAAACTGCTTAATGCTGTTTTACTTTCCTTAATTTTCAGACTTATCTCAGGACTACATTTTCCATTTATATGAACAAATGTGGTTTGATTTATACTGATGTATTTGTTCATTTTTTTAAGCACCGTACATAATTTTAGGGTACATTAATTACATTTTTGTCTTTCTGTTTCATTAACATGAAGTTACAGCAGCAACTGCTATACATCTAAATAGCAAATGCGCTGGGGCATTTAAAAAGGCAATTATCATATTCTCTTTCTACAATTACAGTTAAGTTTTAAAATTAATGTTTGTAATGCAATGAAGCAGAAACTAACAAACACTCCCACTTTTCTTGTCTGTCACACTTCGACCCTAGCCAAATGCATCTTCCCCAAAAGTTTTAGGGGCAATTTCTATATCTATTTACCTTTCATTTAAAAATTCACAAAATTACATAATAATTAAACTTACGGCCGAACTCTTCCCTTGCTGAGACCTGTACTCGCTTGCTGACATTATCGCCTAAGGAAGCATATGACACAAATGTGCCTTTTTTTTTTTTTTTATACACTTGCGCGTCAACAAGTCACGTAATGATGGGTCGTCTAACGAATATGATATGGTTATGGTTAAAAACACACATTAAATACACGCAACAGAAAGCACTGACCTACATTTGCTAATCAGCTGCCACACAGCTTTCCCTTTCTCCCCCTGTTAACAACAACCACGACGTATGGACGGTTACAGCCTCACAATTAGCTGCCAAACCAGGGTAATACTACTAACTGAATTATATATCAGTTGAAACTAAACAGATCCCTGTTTGTTTCTGTGTATAGTAACACCCCGAAATGCTAAAAGCTATCAATAGTGACAACATGAGACAACTACAGAGAATGTTTAACAAGATTTGGAAAGAAGAAAAGGTCCCTTCCAATTGGAAAAAAGGAATCATTGTTAAAATACCAAAAAAGGCAACCTTAGTGACTGTAACAATTGGAGAGGAGTAACCTTAATATCAGTTGTGCCAAAAGTACTTCGCAAGGTCACTTTGAATAGACTTAAAGATATAGTGGATACTGCAATGAGAGAAGAAAAAGCAGGATTTCGAAAAGGGAGAAGCTGACTTGACCAGATCTTTACTCTAAGAATAATACTTGAAGAACATATTGAAAAGCAGAAACCATTAAAACTGAACTTCATAGACTTTAAAAAGGCATTTGATAGCATACACAGAGATTCATTATGGAGAATTTTAAGTCTATATAGAATACCATCCAAAATTGTCAACATCATTAAACTCTCTACAATGGATATGTTTGTGCAGTCAAGACAGAAGAAGGGATGAGTGAATGGTGTGAAACAAGGATGTATACTGCCTCCTTTACTTTTTGGGATTACAATAGACTTCATAATGAAAAAATGCTGCACAGTTAACACAGGTATTGACTGGGTACATAGGACACAACTAGAAGATCTTGATTTTGCTGATGACATAACTCTTATTAGTAACAATGTGAATTCCATGCAAGAAAAAACAGATAGCCTGTCATCAGTGCTTAGAAAATAGGACTTGAAATTAACAAGGACAAAATGAAAATAATGAAAATTCCTCTTAATCAAGATGGAAAAATACATGTAGAAGGGACAGATATTGAAGAAGTCAATCACTTTGCATACCTTGGCAGCTACATAGACCAGGATGGTGACACTAGAAAGTAAGTTAGGATAAGAATTGCAAAAGCAGCATCAATCTTCAAGAATCTTGAAAACATATGGAATTCAAAAGTTATAAGCACAAAAATCAAGTTTAGACTATTCAATTCAAATGTAATATCCACCCTCATTTATGCATGCGAAAGCTGGAAAACAACTAAAGAAACAGACAAGAAATTAGACTCTTCTGCCTAAGGAAAATACTCGACATCAAGTGGAACAAATTCAAGAACAATGCAGAGATAAGACAGATGACTGAACAACAACTAGTCTCATGGGTGATCAGGAAAATGAGAAGGACATATGTTGGTCACTTGATGAGAAGAAATGATCAGAGAATCCCAAAACAAGCTATCAAGTGGAACACAACAGGCCAAAGAAAAAGAGGGAGACCGCATGAAACTCTGAAGAGGACACTGTTAAGAGAGGCCAAATTAACAGGCATAAAATCCCTTGATAAGGTTGAAAGACTTGCTGAAGACAGAAAAATTGGTGAACTACCTTGCGAGCCCTATGTGACGTTTAATGGCACAAGAAGGATATAAGATAGTAATACCACTTTAATCTTCTTTATTAATAAATTACAGAACAATCTTTCTTTTAAACACTGTGACATGTTTAAGCCCATTAAATCAAATGGGTACTCTGCCACTGGTTATGGGGATTTTCCATTTCTTTCAGCACCCACTGGGCTGCATTAGTCCACACTGAAGAAGCTGTGGAGAGGAACAGACAGAACTACAAAAATAAGATTTTTAAGGGCATGCATCTTTCCCATTGCAACATATATCTGTAAGACCTAGACACTTAACAAAACAGCTGAGAAACACATAAATGCCTTTGAATGTAAATGTTGTAGAAAAGTCCTTCGGATATCAAGGACACAAAATAAAAAAAAAAACAAATATATCCATACTACAAGAACTTAATATTTAAGAAGGTTGGCTAGTAAAGGAGATTAAACTGAGAAAACTTAAGTATTCTGGACATATTACAAATCATGAAAATTTGGAGAAGACAGACTTGGAAAGGTACATAATGGGAAAACGAGAGGCAGACCAAGGCGAAGATGGCTTCAAGACATCACTGATGATCTGTGAATGGATACATCAGCAGCAGTACATCTTGCTTACAACTGAAAGGCCTGTAAGATATCTGTTAGGGATTGATATCCATCCAGAGAAGGAGCGTACAGTGCGCATCGAGCCACAGAAAGAGGAGGAACAAGTCAGAAAAGTGGAGGTCATGGATGCACCAATCACACGCAGTGAGTTAGACCTAGCAGTTAGTAAACTGAAACCAAGGAAATCACCAGGACCAGATGGAGTGTCCAATGAAATGATCAAGAACCTGGGAATGGCAGCAATGGGAAAGCTGTTGGATATTTTCAATATGTGCTGGAGCACAGGTAAGTTACCTCAAATCTGGAAGGAAGCAAGCATGGTACCACTGCTAAAACCAGGGAAAAACAGTGATACTGCCTCCAGCTACAGGCCAATCAGTCTCACTAGCTGCCTATGCAAAACGATGGAACGCATCATTGACCTGAGGCTAAAATGGTACCTAGAAAGTGAAAACCTTCTCGTTCCACAACAAGCAGGATTTAGGCAGTACTACAGTACGGAAGATCAAGTGACCTATCTCTCTCAAGAGATTGAGGATGCATTCCAAGAGAAAAACCTTGTACTAGCAGCGTGGATAGACCTGAAGAAAGCCTTTGATAAAGTATGGAAAAAAGGTCTACTGTGGAAACTAAGAAACTGCAATGTGAATGGAAGACTGTACAACTGGATAAAGTCCTATTTACACAATAGAAGAGCTAGAGTAGTAATGGATGGACACAACAGCCAGAAAGTACTTCTGCGACACGGTGTACCACAAGGAGGAGTCCTTTCACCTACACTATTCCTTGTATTCATTAATGACCTGGTCAAGGAACTTCCCTATGGAATCAAAGCGGCACTGTATGCAGATGATCTGGTCATGTGGTGTACAGATGAATATGCGACAGTTGCTACACAGAGACTCCAAAGAGCAGCAGACATCTTGACATCATGGACAAACAAATGGTGTGTAAGTATCAACACAGAGAAATCAAGTACCACTCTGTTCACCCTCTCATCTAAACAGAAAGCAGGTAAGATCTTTGTAAATGAAATACCCTTAAGGATGGACAACCAACCCACTTACTTAGGAGTGACTCTTGACTCAAAACTGACGTGGAAGCAACACATCAACAGTGCAGAAGCAAAAGCCAGAAGAAAACTAGCCATATTAAGAAAATTGAGTGGAACCACATGGGGAGCTAGTGAAAGAATCCTCAAGAATGTATATCAGCAAAGTATTCTACCACATTTAGAATATGGCTCAACATCTTGGTGCACAGCATCAAACACTACGCTGCATAATCTAGACAAGGTTCAAAATCAGTCACTACGGATTATCACAGGTGCCATGAGGTCCACACCAATAGTAGAAATGCAGAAAATAGTTGGTGTTCAAGCGCTAAAGGAACGTAGAGACACAAAGGTCATGACCATGGGAGAAAAATTCCTTAGCTCTGTAAGCCATCCCCTGAAGGAGAGATTCAATAACTTGGCATTAGGACAGCTTAAAAGAAGCAGCTTCATTCATCAGGCCAAGCGTATGCGTAAGCTGATACCTGACCTTCCAACTGTAGTCGCTCCATTATCATCTGTACCAGAGCATACACCATGGAAAGAAGCAGATTATACACAAATAACTATTCAGACTGAAGTGAAAGGTGTGCAGAATGGTGAGATGCAGAGCAGTCTTGTAAGATCAACAGCCACACTTAGTGTTCTAGATGACAAATATCCATGTGACACCTGGATACGTGTGTATACAGATGGATCTGCACATAATGCCATAAAGAATGGAGGGGCAGGAGCATATATTGAATATCCAAACAACACCATTGACAAGATTTCCATACCCACTGGTAAATACTGCAACAACTTTGATGCAGAAGTTAGGGCAATTATTGCTGCAGTTGAAAAACTATCAGACTCCAGAATTGATACATGTCCTGTAGTAATTCTCACAGATGCAAGATCAGTACTGGAGGCTCTTCAGTGCAACAAACTACCAGACCTTAAGGATGCCTTGTCAAAAATTGGCTTACAACATGGAGTCACTTTGCAATGGATTCCCTCCCACTGTGGGATACCAGGCAATGAGAAAGCTGACCATCTGGCCAAAGAGGGCACTGAAATGGAGCAGCCAGACATACCAATCACTTATAATCAGAAGAAAAGCATGATAAAAACCTACAGGAAGCCACAAACACCACCACATGATGACTATCACATGCTAAACAGAAAGGAACAAGTCACCATCTTCCGTCTCCGAACAGGACACAGCCGACTCCGAAGTCATATGTATACAAAGTTTAAGGTTGGTACTACTAATCTATGTACATGTGCCCAGGTGCCCCAAACTGTGGAACATATCCTCCAGAACTGCATCAACTACGAGTCACTGAGAAATAATTACTGGCCCAGTGAAACCACTAAAGAAGATAAGCTCTACGGTTCCATACATGAATTACAAAAAACAGTGAAATTTATCCAAGAGACAGGACTGCAGATATAGACAGACAGTGCGAACGAAGAAGAAGAAGAAGATCTGTTAGGGAGGCAAAGTTCCACAAGGGACATGCAGATGAATGAATGAATGAATAAAATGAGGATTTACTGTATCCCAGGATTCGCTGCTCTGGCACTATTATTCTTTAACAACAAACTCTCCAGTCGTCAGCAAGCAAGAACTGGTTTTGGTTTCTGTTTTAGTACAGTTCCAAGTAGGTATGACTCGGTATGTGGTTTCGGTTTTTACTGGAAGAACCGGTTCCTAATTCGGTTCCTCCCCAGCTCATCACATTTCTTTATTTAAGTTTTTAAAAAAAATGGCTAACCAATACAAGCATAAATCTGGGTCAAAGAAAAGAAAGGACAAATAAAAGAGAGAGCATGAGTATAAAAAAAATAAATAAATAATGCATGCAAGTCTGACAGGTTCTGTAAGTTGGAAAAAGTAATAAATAATGAGCATATTGATCATACTGTAACAGAAAGAGTTGAGACAAACAGTACTCTATGTTCTGGGGAGGTTATAGTCACGATGTTGGTACAAATGGCGCAGATAAAATGGAAAGTGATATAGTAAGTGAACGCACTGCTGATGCAAGAGATGCAGATAAAACAGAATGATATGGCTTGTGGCCTGATCACATTATGTGGCTTGTGGTCTGATCATATTATGTGATTTGTGGCCCGATCATATTATGTGACTTGTGGCCTGATCATATTATGTGATTTGTGGTCTGATCATATTATGTGCCTTGTACACTGATCATATTATATGACTTGTGGTCTGATCATATTATGTGACTTGTGGTCTGACCATATTATGTGACTTGTGGTCTGATCATATTATGTGACTTGTGGCCTGATCATATTATGTGACTTGTGGCCTTGATCATATTATGTGATTTGTGGCCCGATCATATTATGTGACTTGTGGCCTGATCATATTATGTGATTTGTGGTCTGATCATATTATGTGCCTTGTACACTGATCATATTATATGACTTGTGGTCTGATCATATTATATGACTTGTGATCTGATCATATTATGTGACTTGTGGTCTGACCATATTATGTGACTTGTGGCCTGATCATATTATGTGGCTTGTGGCCTTGATCATATTATGTGATTTGTGGCCCGATCATATTATGTGACTTGTGGCCTGATCATATTATGTGATTTGTGGTCTGATCATATTATGTGCCTTGTACACTGATCATATTATATGACTTGTGGTCTGATCATATTATATGACTTGTGATCTGATCATATTATGTGACTTGTGGTCTGACCATATTATGTGACTTGTGGTCTGATCATATTATGTGACTTGTGGCCTGATCATATTATGTGACTTGTGGTCTTGATCATATTATGTGACTTGTGGCCTGATCATATTTTGTGACTTGTGGTTTGATCATATTATGTGACTTGTGGCCTGATTATATTATGTGACTTGTGGCCTGATCATATTATGTGACTTGTGGACTGATCATATCACAATAGATAACGTGTGTGTACAGGCTGAAAGTAGGAAGACAGCCATACTGGAACATGGAAGCTAGTACCAAAAAGGCAACCAAAAACTCATATAATGTTAAACTGAAACGCTATTTTGCTACTTCCATGTTTTACTGTTCCTTTTCAGATGGTGAGAAAAAGATGAGAAGTTGACTATACTACTCTCCAAGCACAGATAACGCCTGTTGTTTTAAATGTAAACTGTTTTCAGATGATGGCAATGCTTTTTTTTCATATCATGTCTACTTTAAATGGAAAATTGTCACTCAAAGATTAGAGAGCCATGAAACCAGCCAAGCTCAGCGTTACGCAACCATCAGATTCATTAGGTCTTGAGGCACTAGATGTATGAACAGCACTATCAGTCCGAGTGCCTTCCCTGAAAGATGATTGGATTTAAGCTAGAGATGTTAGGCCTAGTTGTTCAGTAAATCTGCAGATCCCTTTCACAAACCTGAAAGTCAGCACTTGTATCATCTCTGTTCTGTCTAACACTGCTCACATAGAATGCATTTTTTTTTCAGTGACGACCTCAGTCTGGACAAATTAGAAAAAAATGTCTACAAGTGACTGTGAAAACAGCTCAATTTTTTTGATGTTCGGAACGTTTTGATCACTGGTAAATGGCCAGCTTACCTTGTATATGAATAACACAGAAAACAGCTGTACTTTAAATAATTTCCAACAATGTTAAGTCCATATAGTCAAGACTATATAAGAGGCTGCTGGGGTTTTTTTCCAATTTTAGTGGAGAAGTACTTAATGCACGCCTGCTCTGTACGGATTATCGGACATTATTTGACGGAACAAGGGATGTAACTCTTGCAAACCACCGACAAACATGTCAGGAACGTGGGCTAACGAAATTGAGCCAGACGTAAGGCATATTTTGATAAACAAACTATTTCCTTTTTGTGTTTTCTCCATTCAGTAACAGTATACCATAATTCCAGCGTTATGAGTTGACAATAATTTTATTAAAGTAAATGAGAAACAGTTGAAATTATTCTTACTCTGAAGATAACGCCGAAGCACTTAATTTCGATAATTATTCGGACGTTCAATCCTATAGTCAGTTTGTATTCACGAAGGTCTGGATTTTTCATTATTTAACTGAACGGCATCACTGTGATGTTAATTTTTATCGAGAAACTAAATTTCCTGGACCAGTATTATTATTGATTTGTGTACATGGGACCCAACTAGAAGATCTTGATTTTGCTGATGACATAACTCTTATCAGTAACAATGTGAATTCCATGCAAGAAAAAAGATATCCTGTCTCCACTGGCTAACAAAGTAGGACTTGAAATTAACAAGGACAAAACAACAATAATGAAACTTCCCATTAATCAGAATGGAAAAATACATGTAGAAGGGACATATCTTGAAGAAGTCAGTCAATTTGCATACCGTGGCAGCTACATAGACCAGGATGGTGACGCTAGAAAAGAAGTTAGAATTAGAATTGCAAAAGCAGCATCGATCTTCAAGAATCTTGAGAACATATGGCATTCAAAAGTTATAAACACAAAAACCAAGTTAAGACTATTCAGTTCAAACATAATATCCACCCTCATTTATGCATGTGAAAGCTGGAAAACAACTAAAGAAATTAGACTCTTTTGAAAACAAAGGCCTAAGGAAAATACTCAGAATCAAATGAAACAAATTCAAGAATAATGCAGAGATAAGACAGATGACTGAACAACAACCAGTCTCATGCGTGATCAGGAAAATGAGAAGGACATATGTTGGTCACTTGATGAGAATAAACGATCAGAGAATCCCAAAACAAGCTATCAAGTGGAACACAACAGGCCAAAGAAAAAGAGGCAGACCATGTGAAACTCTAAAGAGGACATTGTTAAGAGAGGCTAAATTAACAGGCATAAAATCCTTTGATGAGGTTGAAAAGCTTGCAGAAAACAGGAAAAATTGGTGAACTACCTTGCGAGCCCTATGTGACGTTTAACGGCACGGGAAGGATATAAGATAAGATGAAGGGGGGGGGGGGGAGCTGGTTGGTAGAATTCGGGTTGCCTTGAACCAACAGCAGATTAGCACAGTTAATGTTCATACTCTTTGGTGGTTATTGAAACAGGGAGCGGAGAATGTATGAGTGTGACTCAAGTATGATGATGCCTAGATTCAAGATTAACAGACCTCTGGGAGTCATTGCTCAAATTTAACTTCTGGGGGGAGGGGTGTTTGTTTGTTTGTTTGTTGGCTTCTCATATACTCTAATAACTTAAGCTATGTTGTGTCATTGTGTACAACAGATTTTGCTCATCGAATGCTCCATGGATCAACTAACTTTATGAAAAATGCTTTTTATATTTATGCATTGAAATGGTGTTCATGAAGTTTATATATAAGGTAATGTTTTTATTTAGAAATAGAATCTATTCATCTTAGTATAAGGTGTGTCAGCTGATAGTCAGAAGAGAATGCTGCATGAAATAGATCTTTTCTGTACAAGTTTACTTATTGTTGTTACTTTTGACTTTCAGTATGTCCCCTATTTTGGGGGGTATGGGGAATATGATATGTCTCACACTGGTAAGTTACTGAAAGTTACTAGATGAAGTTTGTGGTATTTTTTTGTGTCCTTTATTATGATAATAGTACATTTGACCCCTTTGTTATGCTTCATCAAAAAATTTCTTTGGCATTTTTGTCAGAATTTGCTCTGACAACCTGCTCGTTTTATAAACAGATTTGATTATTTATATATTATTTATATACATGAGAAAATAATTCACTCAGTTTATGTACCTGTTGATGGTTGTCTTTTATAAATTTAAATGGCATTCCCAGTGCATAAGAGATGAAAAAAAATCCTCTAATGGACATAGAATTGGCAGGTAAAGTATTATATGGAGTCTGTACTAGTTTTTCACTTTCTAAAAATGTATATAAATAGTTTCAGTCAAATGACATCTTTATAAACTTGTCACATCCTCAAGAGGTAGCTAGTATATTATATCTGGACAGATGAAGGGAGTTACATTTTCAATATCACATTGTATTGTGATAAAAGCACTAGTAGTATGATAACAGTTAAGGTTTTTTCCCCCTTGAAGCACAATACAGTTAGACCATTTCAGATTTGTCCCATTCGAAACAAAAACATACAAGACTGAGGGAAGAAAGAAGGGAAGAAGAGAAAAGTCAGACATTTTAGTGGAAGGCAAGATATTAAGAAAGGAAAACAGAACTTTGCCTGTAACCTGTGGATATTTGTGCTCCCTCCAGTGATTACATTTTGTCAAATCTTCCTTCAGCTCTGTTGTAAATAAAACAGTTCTGTAAGCACAGTTGTAATGAACTCCAAAAGTTTATAAAGCATTATGCAATAATTTAGTAGAGATATATAGAATTGCTTGGGCATTTATTAGTCTCTCTATCCATTTTTCCATCCGTTCTGTCTGTCTCTCCATCTGTCCATCCATTTGTCCTTCACAGTGAAAGCTGGAGGACAAAACATTGCTTTGTTGACTCATTATTTACTCCTACAGTTCTTGCTGTGATTATTTTTCTGCAATATTAGCCCAATATTTAAGATATGAAGCATTTAGTTATATGCTGCAGAGAGAGCCAAAAATGTTTTATACATTTAAGCTCAACCTTAAAAAGATAGAACTTTTCAGTTTAAAATATAGAAAGTTCTTAAAACATTTTTTTTTAAAAATTGATGTAAAAAGTGCTTTAACAGGAAAGTTAAGACATGAAAGTTCATCTTATTATTTCTGTGTGAGGAGTAGTGTTGTTCCTCAAATCAGTCCTGCCAATCAGACAGTAGCAGAATCAACAATGAGAGAAATTGCTCAGTGATGATGTCTGGTGAAAACCAATACCATATAATATCCAATAAAGACATAATGATCTGAAAGACAAACCATTTTATATCATAGCTCTGATACAAAATAAATCACCTCTGTTATATAAGATAAGATATTTGTAATTTCTCAGAAATTTAGACAAGTAGCTCAAAATATACATCTTTGTCAAACAATTCCAGGTGACCCTCGTCAAGATCTGGAGTATGAAAGGCACTATGCATCCCACAGCTACATTGTGCCAGAAGTGATCAAGAACTTTCTGCTGTACTTCCAGAAATATATCAACCAGCAAGATCTGCAGGAGATTCAAAACTCCTATGAAAATGGGTATGTAAGAAAAGGCAATTGAACAGACATCAGCTCACATGAAACTAACAAAAAAAGTTGTTAACTAGAGCACTCAAGAATATCTAGTGCATGTAGACTTATGCAAACAGACAAGGTCATGGTGTCAAATTTTGAGGCAACGACTAAGGGCTTCCACCAAAAATTGAACTGCACAGAAGTGGCCAAATATAAGTGGTTGTCTGATAGGATCATTGACCACACAGCAGTGGAGAAGATGTGGTAAGCACTTCATTGCTTTTTTTGGAAGGCAGTACCTAAATAGTGGAAGCTTAGCTAATTGTAGATGCCTTTTTGTGCTTAGTTAATGTTTGTAAGAGTGCTTCATGTTGCTGGTGAGTAGCCAAGAAATTATTCAAGCACATACAGTATTTAAACTTTGTATTTTAAATTAAATTTTATATAAGTAAATTTTTGTAACTGTGCCATGAACTTCATAAGTAAAATGAAATGAAACAGGAGTTGAAATCATACATTGAGCACCTGCACACATGCCAGTTATATTTTTTACTTTTAGTACTGTTGGTTTTTTAAAAAAAATCTATTTGGAACTGCTTGCAAGATGCTGTTAGCTGCCAACATCATGAACATGTTGCAACATAAGTATTGTATTAGTTTAGATGAAGATAATGGTGACTCTCACATGAAGATCTTGGGAGGATCCCAAAAAAAAAAAACCAAGTTCCTTTGCAGATTTCACCACTGTAGAGTCCACAGTACACTCTACCCCATTAGCCAGTCGAAGTATGTTATTAGAAGCACAAAGTGAGAGATGGGTTAGGGTCATGGCTTCACTGGTTTGACTATTCTCATAACCATTCTATCGCTCAAAAATGATCATCTTTGCAGCATTTTACCATTATGCACATATATTTCAGATTTAACAAACTGACTGACCGCTTCTTCAAGACAAGTGCTTGGCCAGAAGCAGAAGTTATTATTCCAATCGTTGGCCATGGTAATGAAGCATGCTTATATATTTAACTCTTCCCGTGCCTCAGGAAGAAGCGTGGACGTTCAGTTGGGGCCAGATTAAAAGTGCGAGTCTTGATATGTATAGGGGCATATTAGTAAAGTGTGAATGAAACAGTTTTTCCATATGAAAAGTGTACTTATATGTTTCAGAATAACTAAATATATATGAAGATTTCATAAATGCAGAGTTTTTTAGGAAAAAAGAAGTAATGTCATGTTTTTTAGACAATGATTGTGTCTAACTTACCATTGGATAGGTCTAGAGGTACACTACCTACCATCTGAAATGCATAGATCTACCTGTTGATGTCATATTGTGATTCTGTTGCATTATCGCTAAAATAATGTTTGAAATAACCTTCTAACTACTTCTCTAACTACTGTCTGGGTCTGCTTGGGATATATTCAAAAACAGTGGTCTAGTCACAGGGTATGTCCATATCCCTATCTACATCACCAAAGATTGAAATTTATCACAGAAAACTTCAATTTTCTCCCTTGTAACTAAGCACTCTTTGGCCATTTTGAAAAAGGTCACAGAGCATGCGCATTTTTGTACAAAAAGATTCATTTGATTAGTTTGTACATTCTTCAAAATCAAAATCAGTCTAAACGTTACACCTGTCTTTTAATGAAACAAACCAAACATCACTACAGTGACTGAAGGCACCACGTGAGAAACCAGAAGTGTCTTCTAAGCGATGAAAGGCCTGGGAAGAGTTAAAGTGCAGATTTTTTTGTCAGCTTCTCACCCTGTGTATGTCATGATCTGTGTTCGGTTGTTGTTTTTACTATAGCTATGAACTTCAGTTATGTGGGGTTAAGACTGAAGATTTTGAGACACAGGCATTACACTGGATGTAGAGAGGGTTAAAGTTTATTTTTGTCACGCGGTGAAGACAAAAAGCAGACACTTCAAGACTCGTATGAGGAAAATGTCAGGCTCCGTTCTGTTAGTGAGTGCTGGTCAATCAAGCAAAAAAAAATTTATTTGTGACTAGATGAATAATCTGTTTTTATTGTTTCTTTTAAATGGTTGGAAGAGATAAAGAGGCAGAGTTCTAGATTTAGCATTAGAGGATGTGATGAGATAACAGCTGAATTTATTAAAGCAGGAGGAAAGGAGTGTGCAACAATCTATCATGCACTGTGCAAAAAGATATGGCATTCAGGTATTTGGCCAAAAGAATGGAAAAGAACTTTATTCATACCACTGCCAAAAAAGGGTAACCTGAAATTATGCACAAACTACAGAACTGTTGCCCTGATTAGTCATGCCAGTAAAATTCTGTTAAAAATCATAATGGGTAGACTTCGTAAGAAAATAGAAGAAGAAGTCAATATGGTCCAAGCTGGTTTCAGGCAAGGAAGAGGATCAAGATATCATATATTCAGTCTAAGAGAGAGATGCAGAGAGTGTAATGTGAATCTATATTTACCCTTTATAGACTACTCAAAGGCATTTGATTGTGTACAACACCAGAAACTTTGGGAAATAATGGAAAAAATGGGATTTCCAACACATTTGATACAATTAACGTCACTGCTGTATCTAGACCAACAAGCAGCAGTAAGAATAAATGGTGAAACAACAACCTGGTTTGACATATAACAAGGGGTCCGTCAGGGGTGCATATTGTCACCCTACTTATTTAACTTGTATACTGAAAATATAATGAGGAATGTTAGAGAAGATGTAGACAAAGAATATTACAATGCCATAACAATTGGAGGTTATGAAATACCAGAGATTAGATATGCTGATGACACAGTGTTACTATCCACAACACAAAAAGGAATGGAAAAACTAATTATGTCAGTCCGTAAGAACAGTGAAGAGCAGGACCTCTATCTTAATGCGAAGAAAACTAAATTGATGACAACTGACAAAACAAACAAGGCAGCTGAAATATATATCAATGAGGAAAAATTGGAAGAAGTGGAGAGTTTTGAATATCTTGGATCTCTCTCTCTCTCTGAACCTTAAGTGCCCAGGGCACATGGGGCTTCCGCAAGGGTTTTCCACAAATGCCTGTCTTTCGCCTTTTTTTCTGCTCTTGCCCAGGTGAGCCCTCTATTGCTCAACATCCTTTCTGTTGTTCTTCTCCATGTCTCTTTTGGTCTACCCTTACTTCTGCTCCCCTGTGGTGTCCATCTTAGTGCTATTTTTGGTAGTGAGTTGTCAGTCATTCGGAGCACATGTCCCAACCATCGCCAGCGTCTTTCCTCAATAATTGTTGTCAGTGGTTTCATCTGCATTTCTGCCAATAAGATGTTATTTCTTATGGTGTTTGGCCAAAATATTTTTTTAATTCTACGTAAACATTTAGTCTGGAAAGAATTCAACTTGTTTTCTATGGTTTTGGTGATTTTCCAGCATTCACTTCCATAGAGTAGTACACTTAGAACATTACTCTTAAATATCCTGATTTTCATATTTATGCTTAGTTTATTTGATTTCCATACATTCTGTAGCATTGCAAAAGCCTGGTTTGCTCTAGTAAGTCTGCTGTTGATGTCCTCTGTGCTGTCTCCATTTTCTACTACTCTGCTGCCAAGGTATACAAATTCGTTGACCTCCTCCACTAACTTGTTATCTACTCTGAGTACATTTCTGTTGTTCACATTTTGCTTCATTAACTTTGTCTTTCCTACGTTGATCTTTAGTCCTATGTTGTTTGCATTCTGGGTTAACTTGTTTATTTTATCTTGCATATCTTTGTGACTGCTTGATAATAGACAAATATCGTCCGCAAAGTCAAGGTCCTCCAGCACTGTGTTAAGGGTCCACTGTAATCCTCTGCGTTTGTCTGATGTTGCCTCCTTCATTAACCAGTCTACTGCCAAGATAAATAATGTTGGTGATAGTACACATCCCTGTTTCACTCCTGTTTGTACCCTAAAGCTGCTGGAGGTATGTTCTCCACAGATAACTTTGCACTGAAAACCCTCGTATAGGGCTTTGATTACATTAACTATTTTATGGGGGAGGCCATGCCATCTTAGGATTTTCCACAGTGCATCTCTGTTGACACTGTCAAAGGCTTTCTCAAAATCTATGAATAATGCATATGTTGTGCTATGCCACTCATTTGCCTGTTCTAATATTTGTCTAAGTACAAATATGTGGTCTATGCATGATCTTCCTTTCCTAAATCCTGTCTGCTCTTTCCGAAGTTTTTCCTCAAGTGTTGGTACAATTCTGTTGATGATTATTCTGCAGAATACTTTACTAGTGAGTGGCAGTAGGGTAATGCCTCTCCAGTTCCCGCAATCTCTGAGGTCACCCTTCTTTGGTAGTTTTACTATAAGCCCAGTTTTCCACTCCTCTGGGGCTTTTTCTAGATCCCAAATTTGTTGTAATATCCGGCAAAGTTGTTTTGGTGTTTCTGTTTCTTCTGCTTTCAACATCTCAGCAGTCACTTCATCTTCACCTGGTGCCCTGTCTGATTTTAGCATCTTTATCGCCTCTTTTACTTCATTATTGTTATTGGTCCTGTATTGATGTTTAGTTCCGCTTTTGCTTCAGGTATCTATTGCTTGTGCTGCTTGTGTTCTGTTTAGTAGGGTGTTAAAGTGTTCCCTCCATCTTTCAATTTTTTCTCTTTCTCCACTGACCAGTTGTCCTTTTGTGTTCTTACTGCACTTTCACATCTTGTATTGAAGTTACCTGTCATCTGCTTTGTGATTTTATATATGGTTTTCATGTCATTTGTATATGCTGCTTTCTCTGCTGTCTCTGCTAAGTTGTCATAATACTGACGTTTATCTTGACGGCATGATTCCTTCACTTCTTTGTCTTTTTGTGCATAATTACTTAAAACTCGTTCTTTAAGCCGTTGTGATTTGGTGTTCAGTAATTTTTTCTTGATTTCTTTTCTTTGCTCTATCTTTTCCCATGTGGTCTCACTTATCCATTCCTCTTTTCTCCTTTTCCGATATCCCAGCACCTCTTTTGCTGTTTCCTGTAGTGTTTTATTGAACTCTAATATGGACATTTCTGCTTCGTCTTGTAGGACACTGAAACGGTTCTTAAGTATTATTGAGAATTCATTTCTTGTTTGCTGGTCTATCAGTTTTCTTGTATCAAAATGTATCTTCTGTGTTCTCCGATTCTGGCTTTCCTTAATTTTAGTTTTATTTTTGCTACCAGAAGGTTGTGATCACTTCCTATATCTGCTCCTTTCCTTGCTCGCACATCTTGTAGTGACCGTTTCCACTTGTTGTTTATTAGTATGTGATCGATTTGGTTTTCTGTGGTTTTATCTGGTGACCTCCAAGTCACCTTATGGATGTTTTGTGTTGGAAAATTGTCCCTCCGATGGTCATCATGTTTTCTTCACAGAAACTGCACAGTCTTTCTCCATTTTCATTTATTTCTCCGATTCCTTCTCTTCCCATGATTCTTCTTCTATCTTCATTTCCTTCACCTACTTTTGCATTGAAGTCGCCCAAGATGAGTAGCATATCATGCTTGGGTATTGTTTCTACTGTGGCTTGGAGGCTGTTGTAAAAATCTTCTTTTAATTCCTCTTCAGCTGCTTCTGTTGGTGCATAACAAACTATAATAGACAGCTTCGTGAATCTTGAGTTGAACCGTGCATATAATAATCTCTCATTTATTGGGGTCCATTTCAGCAATGCTCTTGATGCTTCTTTTGTTATAATCAATGCTACTCCTCCTTCATGAAGATCTTCTTTACCTGACCATATTATTGTATCTTCTGTGTGCTGTGTTGTTAATTTCCTTCTGCCTTGTCCTGTCCATCTTGCTTCTTGTATTCCTAGTATGTCTAGTTTGTATCTGTGCATTTCCTTGATGGTTTGTGCTAGTTTTCCAGTCTGGTTTAGTGTTCTTACATTCCAGCTGCCTATTTGCATCTTTTGTTTAGGTTCCAGGAGGTCTGCAGTCGGGCTGGGGACTTCCAGTGGCTGGCTTTCATCCACAACCTTCATGGGCTCAGTTTCCTGATACGCATTTCTCCTTCCACCTGCATTTGCTTTTTCCCTTGCTTCTGTTTCTGTAGCAGTCTGATAGTTTTTTACCCTATGCCGAACCCTCCTTAGTCGCCTTTTACGATCATGCGTGGTAGGGTACAGTGGTCCTATTCTTTGCAGATCCCGGGTACCACACGGGGGATCTTGGATCACTGCTAACTAATAATGGAGATACAATGAGGGAAATTAAAAGGAGGACATCTGTTGCTCTTCAGAAAGTAAAACAAATAAAGAATCTGTGGAGAGGTGCAGACAGAACTACAAAAATACGATTTTTAAGGGCATGCATCTTTCCTATCACAACATATGCTTGTGAGACGTGGACACTTAACAAAACAGCTGAGAAACACATAAATGCCTTTGAATGTAAATGCTACAGAAGAGTTCTTCAAATATCATGAACACAAAAAGAACAAATTTATCCATCCTACAAGAACTTAATATTGAAGAAGGCTGGCTAGTAAAGAGGATTAAAGAGAGAAAACTTAAATATTTTGGACACATTAAACGTCGTGATAATTTAGAGAAGACCATATTGGAAGGATACATAATGAAAAAGAGGAAGACCAAAACGAAGATGGCTGCAAGAAATCGTTGACGATCTGCAAATGGACGCAGCAGCAGCAGTAGGCCATCTTGCTCACAACCGAGAGGCCTACAGGAATGCTGTTTGGGAGGCAAAGTTCCACAAGGGACATGCAAATGAATGAATGAATGAGTACTTAGAGACATAAGGATTATGTTGCTGATATTCCTTCTCTGATCTTCCT
The DNA here is from genome assembly GCA_009760885.1 of Achatina immaculata. Classification (NCBI taxonomy): domain Eukaryota; kingdom Metazoa; phylum Mollusca; class Gastropoda; order Stylommatophora; family Achatinidae; genus Lissachatina; species Lissachatina immaculata. The sequence goes on along the minus strand of CM019719.1, from coordinate 53,130,687 downwards.
TTTCCACACATCCCAGTACCAGATTCATTTGATTAGTTTGTACACTCTTCTTATATTTTATGCTTTTACATTTTTAAAAAAAATTGCATGTTAAAATAGACCTGAATCAAAATCATATTTAATAAACATCAAACACTGTATGAAATAAACACTTTTAACATTTTTTTTTTTTTTTTTGCTGTTTGTTGTGCAGACAAACGATTCCTCATCCTGTACAAGGAGCTGTACTTTCGACATGTTTATGCCCGAGTTGCTGTAAGTTTCATAATCATTTTTACTCATTTCATGTAAACTGTTAACCTGCATGCAATCATTTGCATTTTTTTTTGTTTTTAAAGTTGTATTCTAGGTTCGGTATGACATAAGATCAGCTTAATAGCTGAAACTCTTGTTAGATTGTTTCTTAATAATGCTTGTAGAAATGCATCCTCTGTGAGGCAAAAACTGGTTAACCAGAGCTGTCAGCCTCACTTCCTTGCAATGCATGCTAATGATAAGCTGTGATTCCGTGAATGAAGTAGGAGATGGTTCCCATAGTGATGAATTTCATTGAAAAGCTTAATTTGTATGATCTTATATTCTTGTGTATATCACCATCAACTGACATCATAGAAGAGTTAATTGGTTAGTTCCGTAGCATTAAGAACAGCAGTGGTGAAGCTTTGTAGCCTCATTTTCAGTTTCCCATGATTCTGGTTGTGTTGTGTTAATGAACTTATCGCATTGAAAAAAAAAAAAAAAGAAATTTCAGATAAGGTGAAAAACTTTTTAAAAAAATTAAAGGTAAAATTCCCATTTATGTGCCATTAAGGCATATTAGGGATACAGTGTTTGGCCTGTTTTTCCAAGGCCTTCTGCATGTGAAAGTGTAATGTGGTTAGTATAATGCCTGATCACATTTACCTTCCCAGGTGTTTTTTTAGAGGCTGGGTGGATCTGGGGCCTTTTTTTGGTGTGTACCAGGAAAAAAATCCCACCGCTAGGACTTGATGTAAAAAGTTTCTCAGGTGCCTTGCACATTTCTATGGTTTCTTGGTTTCATCACTTTCTGCATATCTGTCACAGTAAAACTGATAAATTCCATCATAGAGAAGAAATAATCAGTGTAAGATGACACCTTGATTTCTTGTGTCATTTATCTGATATTTGTACCTTCTTCTTGTGTCTCCCTGGAACTGTGAGCTGGTGTTCTTTGCAGCCATTGCAGTGAAGAAGTTGAGGCACAGCATCGTGTTGGATTGGGAGTGGGTTAAGGCAGGCATTATTTCATCCTTGAGTGGAGCTGAAGAGTGTGCGGGTGTGCAGACTCCACTTCCATGGGGGATTATGACAGTCCCTGCCCTGTTAGCCAGGCTAGTCCTGTTGCTGATGTGCCAGCAGAAAGGTGGGACAGTGTCTTGGTCAGCTATGGTTTGGCAGCCCTTTTGCCAGCATGTCAGCTGTTGGTCGTTGATTGCCAAATCAAACAGCGTCCTCACCCCCTCTCTGGTGTTTGTGTAGAGAATACACTGAAAAATAAATCTGATGTTTCTGTAAAACAGGGAGGGCCAACTCTGGAGCAGCGGTTTGAGTCATACTACAACTACTGCAACCTGTTCAACTACATTTTGAGTGAGTACTGTAACACTAAATAGTAATGTGCATACCTTTGCATTTATTTGTTAGGACATTAAATAAAATTATCTTGTGAAAGTACCAGTTATGAAAGGACAGCTACCAGATAGTGTAAGAAAACTATGAATCAAACCAGTGCACAATGAGAAACAGAAAGGACCACAAAAGGAATATATGGAATGAGAAGGGGTTGGTTTTGTCACTCTTATTGTTTATCTTACGTAGTGATAGAATCACCAAAGAGACCTCATGGTTGTTTAATGAACTAAATGAAGTTCTTACTAATGACATATATGCATATTCCACAGGAACAGCAAATACCTCCAACAACACATGAATAGTTTTGATTAAGGATAAAGCAGAAATATTGACCATAAAGGAAAATGTCCTTTGAAATGTATCTAACATCAGAAACATGGCAGCCTACACTATTTCATAAGCATATTCATTTCATCATCATCGCCTTTCACTCCCTTGAGAGCATAGGCCATGAATAAAGGCTCTCCAGTCACCCCTGTTCTTGGAATTATTCTCTGCTTCCTTCCATGTGTATTCCTTGTCTCTGAGCACTGTCATAGTTTCTCTTCTCCAAGTAAGTCTAGGTCTTCCGCATTTTCTATTTCCTTGAGGATTCCATGTCAGTGCCTATCTTGCTATACTGGTGTCGGGTTTCTTCAGAGTGGCCAGTCCCTCTCCACTTCCGACATGATTTGTAGTTTCATAGGTTCTTGTACTTCCCTTTCCTAGACCTCCTCGTTCCTGATCTTGTCCTGCCATTTAATGTTTAAAATCCCCCTCAAGCAGTAGTTCATTTACAGGGAGTAAATTATGTGGTGAATAAAGAATAGTAAATAAATAGTAAATTAAAGAATAGTAAATATTCATATACAGGGAGATAAATTGAAACAGATTTCGTATTTGTATTACTGAACACTAACATGTGTTTTGCTCACACACTGTTCTGTACTGTGCCTATTACATGTTAACATGAGCATTGGGCCCAGTGATACAACAGACATTGGTATACGCTGTGTAACAAGATAACCCAGATAACAGTAACTTAGAACTACACATCAGTACGTGACATGACCAGTTACATGTAATCGACTAACTCAACATCACAATTGACACTTAACAAGAATCCAATAATCACAGGATTCAGCAGTCACCAAACAATCAGCAAATATTTAATGATGAATCCCATTTGTTCGATGTGTGTTGCATAGATGTGAAGTGTAAACTGATGAGAACAATTACAGTGATCATAAAAAAATTTCCGGGCGACTAACATCACCAAGGGACTAACTCAGACATACAACATTGACAAAACATGCCAACTTCAAAACTACAACATACCTTTCAACCTGAAATTACAACCTTGTCCAAAATTGGGACAAATCAAACATACACTCTACATGACAACTACATCTGTCCTGAAAAGGACAGTCCATCCGTTTTGTTTGACCACAACAACAGGGTTTCTCACACAAAAAATCTGTAACAAAAAATTCTATTACAAAATTAGTCCAGATTAATCTGTCAGATTGCCCCTAATTTGAACACCAGACATTCATATTGCAGTGAAAAGGCAACAGATAAACTTAGACTACATTTATTAAAATGCACCAACCCTTGAAATCATACTTGGGCCTTGCCAGTGAAACAGCAGCAGAGGCTCTGTATAAACAAGGTGAGATTCCAGGAAAAAGTAGTCAGGAAAACTTGAAGATGCTGGATAAAGAATGAAGCTTTCTGAAACAGACTCAGTTCTATACCAGCCCTACATACACAGACAACACATGAAATCTTGGGTGCCTGGCTTTTCTTATTTAATCCTTTTGCAGATGCAGATGGCCCAGTACCTTTGGAATTGCCAGATCAGTGGCTGTGGGACATCATTGATGAGTTCATTTATCAGGTAACAATGTTTGTATTTGAATGTTAAATCTTATTTTATTTCTTATGTCCCAAACATTGTACATTGAATTCAGCAAAAAGTTTTTGTTCTTTGAATTTGTAAAAATCTTTTACTTTGTTCTGTAGTTATTAGAAAATCATTTCAGTTTATTGGTTCTCAAAAGACTGCCACAATTGGGAGAAGGGTTAAGGATGTGTTCATAACTCTGACTGATGGTCCCAGTGTAGAACCTCTGACAGCCAGAGCCTATTTCCTGGTCTTTTCATTGTGGGACTGCAGAATATAGAGCTGTCTTGATAGAAAAGGCTTAATCTGATGAAGCGTGTGAATCATGAGTGGTATTTCATCAAGGAAAGGCAAAGCTGTTTGAATTATAGGGTGTTTTGTCCTCTATTTGGCATTCATGAATGTTTTTACCATTTGAAAAGATGGAGAATGTGTGAGACTGTTTTTGTGTGTGCGTGCGCATCCCTAGGAAATGAGTGCATGTATGCATTAATGATGTGTGCTGTCCATCAGTATCAGCAGAAAGAATCATTTTAAAGGCAAGTTTAACTCCTCTTTTTTTTTTTTCTCTCCTCCAACCATACAGTTCCAAGCATTCAGCATCTTCCGGCACAAATCAATGAACAAGAAGTCAGAAGATGATATTGAGCTGTTGAGAACCAACCCTAAGGTTTTTTTTACAATTTTATTTCACTCTTAAATGTATTATCATCATAAAATAGAACTTTACCTCATGAGATCTTTAGAATACCAGATAGATTACTGCCTTAGTGAGAGATTAAGCTGTGTTTAAAATCTTTGACATTGCTGCATGAACTTGGAGCTCCAGACATTTTGTGTCACAGATTGGTAAATGCCAGTTATACACAGTGCTATTTCTTAACTTACTTTTTGTGCGGCCCTGAGATGCTGATTCCTAATGATGTATATAAAGCTGTAATTAGGAAATTAAATATTCATTGTAATTTATTTTTAAAAGTAGACTTATTTGTATTTCTGTGCTGAAAAGTGCATTTTTAAAATTATTGTCTTGTTTTAAAATAGCTTTATTACTTTTGTAGTAGTATATATAGTAGCTGATAGAAAGCTTTGCTTCCTTTTTAAAACTAGTAAAGTATACAGCTTGAGTTTAAAACAATGTGTTTGTGTGTGTACACTGTTGATTCTGTAGCGTATCTTCATAGATGTGGAATGTACACAGTGTTCTCAATGTGCTGCATTCATTGGTTGAAAAGTCAAACATCAACAAACAGCTGGAGGTCTACACAAGTGGAGGTGAGTTCTTTGGAGAAATCATTATAGTTGTAGCTGGTATCTGACCCTGTCTCATAGCTCTATGGCTTTTTTTTTAAAGAGAATAAGCTTGATACTTGAACTTCTGGCCATACAAGTACATAGGATGGAGTTCTGCTGTATTATAATTTGTGTGCAGTGCTTTTTCAAACTGATACCACCACATAATCATTATTCAGCCTGTAAAAAATAACACTTCCACTGCCACCTCCTGACATGATACTGTCCACATTACACTTTCATGTGCTGACAGTCCTGGAAATATAGGCCTGACACCATATCCCCAATATGCCTTAATGGCATGGAAATGGGAATTTTACACCCCCACCTCCATTCATTTGACTGAATGAACTTTTCATACTATGATACGCCTGTGATACTTAGCTGTACAAGAGCGTGCAGATTTGCTGAGTGTTCACGTATTTCAGATTCTGAGAATATACTTCACTGTCCTGTACTTGTTCTGTTTTCCTGGAACTACAAACAGGATGTTTTTTAGCTAACAGTGAATGTGTTGAAGCCATTGTATGAGATGGGAGTGACAAGCTTTAAGACCCAAAGTTGACCCATTAAAAAAAAAAGCTTCTCTGCAGACTCCACCACCACAGTGAGCCCAGACCGTTTAGCTAGCCTGAACTTGTTACCAGAAACGCTAGTGGAAAAGTGAGGTGGGGTCTTGGGTCCTGACAAAAGTGGCATCATCAAACTAACACAGACATCTTTGCTCCCATTTCATTGTCCATCCTGTGTGGTGGAGTGCTTGCCCATCTGTAAACTGAGACCAGTGAAAAACTGTGCAGTTCCTTCTGGTTTTCTATTTCTCAGCAAAAGATGAAAGATAGGTATGTCAGAGATAGCATTCTGGATAGAAGTAATGAAAGGGAAAAAAAAGCTAGTCACTACCTTATTCTACCACCAAGTGTGAGACTCTAGGCGTGGTGGTGAGTGTTTCCCAAGCTGGTTTAGTTTTCTGAGAAGTTTTAGATCCTAGAAAAAATCTTCACCATCCCATGAGTTCCCAAGAAGATTATATTGCAGAGTTTCTAGAACAGCAATAAATGCAATATTCTTGTGTGATTTTTGTTGCTGTCTGTTTGCAAATATATCATTATACAGGGTGTTCCATAAGTAACTGTGCATTAACCCAGTATCGATTCTGATATCGTAGTGATGTCCAGCCATATCTACCTGCCACAGTCATTAAGATATCACTAAGATGCTGGAATCGATACTGGGTTAGTGCGCACTTGTTTTCCGTATGCACTGTAGTTGTTTGTGCTGCACTGCTTGTACAGAACAGTCTGTAATTGAGTGTTTGAAACCATGCAGGTGACCCAGACAGTGTTGCTGGAGAATTTGGCCGGCACTCTTTGTACAAAATGCTGGGCTACTTCAGTCTTGTTGGATTGCTGAGGCTGCACTCCTTGCTGGGGGATTACTACCAAGCTCTGAAAGTGCTAGAAAACATTGACTTCAACAAGAAGGTTGGCAGTCTCCTAGATTTCATCTTAAAATTACGCTTGGAAAATTTTTTTTTTTTGGACTGAAGGTATGATTTTAAAAAAAATACAAATGGCACTAGAGTTAAACCACACACCACCACCACCACCACACCCCCCCCCCCCCCCCCCCCAAACATTCTCTTATTCTCTTCAGCAGAGACTAGAGGTGTTTTCATTTTGCACTTTAATATTTCATATGAAATTATTTTTTTAAAAATATACTTTCATGAGTATAAATAGTATACACATAAAGCATGTCAAATATTTTATTTTGCTCCTTTCCTGTTGAGTTGATAATTATTATTTCCATCTAATGTATCAGATTTCCAGGAATTTTTGTCCTCGTTTCCTTCTTAAAGTATCAAATTTCCATAGGAGTTTCTGGTTTTTGTTAATCTCACTCTTCGTATTTGTTAGTGGCATTTCTCTAAGGTTAAAAAAAAAGGATGAAAATCAAATTGTTCATTTTTTGTGTGTTTGGTTCCTACACTTAAGTCTTTGTGCAGTTTGAGAGTTTATTAACTGAAGTTTTGTGCCTTCTCAAGAACTTTAAGAGCAACCTGTATTAAATTAGACATGTTTGAGAACAAAAATCTAACGAAAATGCTCTGTGTGCGATGGAACGAATATCAAGACCAAAGCTGAGATAAGGAAGATAAGCGTACAAAAACCTGTCTCATCAGTGATAAAAACAAGGAGATGGACACGTGATGAGAAGAAACACTCAGAGAATTCCAAAACAAGCTATCAAATGGGACATAACTGGACAAAGAAAAAGAGGTTGACCCTATGAAACTCTAAAGAGAACATTGTTGAGAGGATAAATTAGTGGGCCTAAGTTCCCTTAACAAGGTTGAAAAACTCAGAAAATGGAAAGACATGGTGAACTATAATGCGAGTCCTGTGTGATGTTTAACAGCACACGGGAAGGATATAAGATATTGGAGTGCTGTTAAGATTTTTGTTGCTTATGTGTCATAAAAATAATTTCTTTTTGTTGTTGCATATGACAGAGTCTGTATTCAAGAGTACCAGCCTGCCAGATTACTACTTTCTACTATGTGGGTTTTGCTTACATGATGATGCGCCGCTACCAGGATGCCATTCGAACACTGTCAAACATACTGCTGTACATACAGCGCACCAAGACCATGTTCCAGAACCGAGCTCAGCTTTATGATCAGGTATTAATCTGAGCATGCTGGTGTTGAAAACTTTCATCATCTTTTCAACAGTGAATTTTGGCTGTAGTTAGTCTCCAACACATGCCTAATATCAAGAGTGCTTTTAGAACCTTGTCCTTGTAGGACTTGATTTGTAAGTGCTACACAGATCTGACATTAAAGTTGTCATGTATTCTTTTTTTTCCATATTTCAGTTCCACAGAGACATTTGTGAAAGCATGATATTTTGAGACATTTGATAGACCTCACTTGTTGTCTAAGAATATTCAGTGTGTAATGTAAAAAAACAGTTTAGTGCTGGTACCTATGTGGTTAGTGGACTGCTTCAGGTCTGTGGTCCGCTTGCAGCCTATATTTTCATGGGGAAATCTACTAGAAGTAGATAACAGTTTTCATTTCTGTCAGTGCTTTTGGTTCAGTCTAGCTGTGTAAAACAGATATATTTGTTTTAGAGAAGCTGCTGCTGAAAGTGAAGAATTCCAGTTGATAATGCTAGGCACACCAGGGTGCATAAAACACATGTGTGTCAGTATATTATTAATCAACAGAAAGAGAAGGATGTTCACTTAAAAATCAATCTCATGTATAAGAGTGTCTATTGTGAAAGTTAGTAGGCAGACATTTTCAAGGAAAAATGACAATTTTATCTCTCCTGAAATCAATATAGTTGCTGATTATGTTGTATGTATATGACCAATATTTGCAGATCTCAAAGATGAATGACAAGATGTACACACTTCTGTCCATATGCCTGGTGTTGTACCCAATGAGAATTGACGAGAGTGTGCACTCTCACTTGAGAGAGAAGTACCAGGACAAAATGAACAGAATGCAGAAAGGGTAAGAATGAGTAGAGAGAGATGGTGTTTAACTTTGTCACTGGATAATGTAGAAATTTGTTAAGCCAAGATGCTGTGGTTGGATCTGCTTGGAGCAAAGATGATCATGCTATAGTATGTGGCAGTTACATGGACTGGCGAACCAAAGCTAGTTAGTACTCTATCTTGTACACTCTGCTAGTGTTCCTTGTAACAAGCTTAGCCTGTGAAATAGAGTAAGGCACAGAAGTGGCAACATGGCTTGCATTTTGGGCCCATTCCAGGTATTCAAGTAAGCCTCAGTAATCCACTGTCAATTCTGTTTCAGCATTTCTGTGGCATCTGCTGCTAAAAACATCCTGCAGTAAAGTTCCAGCAAGATAAAACAACATACACTGCTATGAGTATGATGGGATATTATGTCTGATATTTGCATACGCATTCTTTGGGGATGTGATAGACAAGAAAGTTATTTTTAAAAAAAATTAATTTATGAACAGTTGTTCTGTAATTTTAAATGTTCAGTTAATTTTTTACATTTCCACCTATAAATAACTTAAGATCACAAAGAAAATACATGGCTCCATTTGTAAGGGAAAAGATAGCTGTGTTGTGGTCAAGTAAAATTGAGATATTTAGAGATTATAGATACATAGTTTATTCTCTTAGAGTTAACATTTCATGTAGTTTGCTGTATCTCATAATAAAGAGCACAAAGCATCACAGTCCGAAGAGCAGTACAGGTAGTTACAGAATAGTTAAAGGTAACATAACAAGTTACCAAGATCCCAGTGATTCGCCAGTTTTTTTCTTCCGCCATGAAATTTAGTTGTTCATTTCCTAGACTGTATAAAATGCAATATATTTTTAGAGATAATTACTTAAGATCATCCATACTTATAAGGTGTAGTGACTGGACAGATGTCATGTTTCTGTAACATCCTTTGTTCCTCAGTGAGATGCAGGAATTTGAAACATCATTTGCTTTTGCCTGTCCAAAGTTCTTGTCACCAGTTCCACCAAACTATGATATGATGGGCGTGCCAACACAGTTCAAGGTTTGTTGTGTACAACTTCTTTCTTTTGTCAATGCATTTCAAGTTATCTTTGCTTTAGATTCTGTTTTCTTTTCAGTAAAATTTATCTACTGAGTTTTTATTTTTTCCTGCATAATTCAGTATTGTTTTATTACAGCATTATTTAAAGTTTTTTTCTTTGTTCATCTAACGCTCTCTTTTTGGGAAGTGACTTAACTCTTTCCGTGCTGGAGGAAAAACACAGACCTGTCATGGCGTGCAGGAGTAAAAACGCGGGTCTTGACTGTAAGGAGGTCTAGTTGTAAAATGGAATGGAAAACAGTATTTCCATGTACTTCCGTATACATAATATGTGTCAAAGTATAGCTAAATGAATGAAAATTTCATAAATGCAGTTTTTTAGGAAAAAAGAAGTAATGTGATGTTTTTAGACACTGATTATGGTCAGCTCACCATCGGCTAGGTCTAGATTTGCACTACTTACCCCTACTTACCATCTAAGATGTGTAGATCTACTTGTCGATCTTGTATTGTGACTCCATATTGCATTTCCGCTGAATGAATGTCTGAAATAACCTCCTAACTACTTCTCCAGTCGTCTAAATATGTCTAAATCTACTTAGAAAAAGAGCAGCGGGGTGGCCATAGGCTATGTCCATACCCCTATCTACATCGTCAAAAATTGAAAAATTTCCATGCTTCGTGTCCTTGTTCTCGCTCAGCATCGCTCGTAACTAGGCACGCATTCTCCATTTTGAAAGTGTCACCGGAATCGTAGATGAAGTATGTACAATCTAACTGTTACACCGCTTGTTTTAATGAAACAGTGTCGAATTTTCAACCATACGCACGCTTGGGACCACCAGAAGTGTCGAAAATTCGACCATACGCTCAGAAAGAGTTAGTATATGCTTATGTCCTTATGGAGCCTACTGCAAATATATACTCATAGATCACCCTTGAGTTTTATATTCATATGTTGATGGCCTTTCTTTTTGCAGGAGCCTTATCAGCTGCAGCTTCTGGTCTTTAAAGATGAAGTGGAACAGCAGATTCAAGTTCCAACCATCCGCAGGTATGACAGTTTTTAAGAATGCTATTAGATGACAATTTTTAATTCAGCAGGCATTCATTTCTTGACAGTTTAAAATTCAAGACAATTCAAGATTAGATGACATTCATATAGTATAGCGAACATCAGATGAGTGTTTGGCATTTGTCAGTTAACAGTACTTGCTCTGCTTTTGTGTTTTCCGTTTTTCTGTACTTTCATGAGATTTGATAGATGGAAGAAGTTCTTGGTATGATTCCAGGGCAGTGGGGTAGGGATTGGTTTCACTCCTGTTTTAGGAGTGCCAGAGTAATGAAGTGGTTAATGCACTCATGGCCAGGGTTGATGCTTTGAATCTGCCCCTGTGCATCCCAGTTAAGCAGCTGTAGAAATGGATGCTGGAGAAGTGCGGCCAGAGGGGTGATTCTGATCACATCATTCTCTAATGTGCTGATATGTCAAGAAAGATAATAGGCACCAAACACTATATTCTCTTTAATGCCTGTATGACAAGATAGGACTTTCTTTACCATTAATTTTTACAACTGTAGAGGAACTTATAGGAAGGTCTGGAAATGTAGCCCACTGGGAAGACACCATTTTATCTGTTCTTTTGTGTTCCAGCTAATGATGAAATTCACAGTTTAATTGGTTCTATTGTTGTCATCATCATTATCACCAGACAGAATAGCAAAATGTTTATGTGGAAATAGTACAAGAAAACACTAGTGAATGTGATGTCCTGACACTTTGTTTTTTTCTGTACTTGCTAGAAGTCTTTTCTTGAATATTTGAAGTATTTAAGTTGGATGCAAATTACACATGATGGATTTCCTTTAAAATTTGCCATAGAACATTCCTTTTTATCCAACTTTGTTTTGTTCTTTATAAAGCTACTGTTTATTGGTGTCCATGTTGTGAAGAAACTGATCATCAAGGGGTAGTTTTATTGCTTCTCATGTTAGACACTGCTTGCAGCCCATGTTTAAGATCTCTCTGTGAATCGGTCCCTTAAGGATTATCTTTTCTTGATTCTGACATTGATCTCCTTGATTGTACTTATTTGATCCTACCTTATTCCACAGTTATCTGAAGCTGTACACAACTTTGCCTATTGCAAAACTGGCTGCTTTCATGGACATGGTATGTACACTTGTGTTATATTTGTGTTATATTTAAGTATGAAAATATAACAGAGATGAAATATTGTGGGAAAAGTTGAAAAGGCTTTTAGGGAAAGGAAAAAAAAAGTAAATTGGATGCTTCATTTTCTTTTTTTTTTTTTTTCAAATTGCCAGTTGATGTTGTTGGTAAAGTGGTGGTTGGTCCAGCCAACCTGACATTTTGTGAGCAGTTCACACTGTATGGAAATGAAGATGAGCATTTTCTTTAATACATTTAAATATTTTTAGATCCAGAGTTTCTCTTATCTCTAAATAGTTCTTCAAGACAGTGGACTTAAATGCAACCTGGCCAAAGGGTTAAAGATCATCATGTGACTCTGCATTGGCATTTCTATCTTGCTCCTTAAGTCTGCAAGGAAAATTTAAACATTATCTAGACTCACTATCTTCATCCAGTTTATTGTGGGTTTTCAAGATTTACACCAATTTAATTAGATTGTCATATGTTTCAGATGTAGACTTAGCCTTTTTTTTTCCTTTCTCTCTGCCACCACACTCCATCTCTATTAGTGACAAACCTAGATGTATTGTACTTCTTCATGCAATTATTAGAGTGTCAATGAATTTTATTGAACCATTTTCCATTATTTGTAAATTACAGCCTACAGTGTTGTTTGATCAGCATTGAAGCTGCCAAAATATTACTTAGATAGCTTGTTTTGTTGTTATGGGCAGTGTTAAGTTAGCTTATCTTAGAGGTGAGGATATACAGATGTTGAGAGAAGAGACTGTAGAAAGCTTTTTTTCTCCCATCATTTCTTGACAAATAGTTTAAAGTCATGACCACATTATATATATGTATATATACTGTCCACAAAAAAAAAATGCATAGCTTATATAAGCTTCATTTTTGTATATGTTATGACAAAAAAATTTTTCCCAGGTATCTCAAACCAAACCAGAAATTGCCACCAGAATATCAGGTCCATGATTTAGCATGAATTTTGCTAATCACACATTTTTTTTTACCATAACTCACGTTGCATTTATGGAAAAGTTGTGATTTTTGTGGTGAGCACAACTCATTTCAGATGGGAAATGCAAAACAGAAATTAGGAACAGAATAGGCCAAGCAAAGACTGCATTTCAGAGAATGAGAAACATATTAGTTAACACATCCTTATTAATGAATGTTAGAAAACGAGTCCTAAAATGCTATATTGAACCTATCTTGTTATATGGAAGTGAATCATGGACAATAGGCAAGTCTGCACAAAAATCATTGGAAGCAGCAGAAATGTGGTTTATTAGAAGAATGTTGCGAATCCCCTGGACAGCAAAAATAACTAATGAAGAATGTATGAGAAGAGCTGGAGAGACAAAAAACCTTGTCAGAAAGATAAGAGAGAGACAATGTACTTTCATAGGACATGCAATGAGAAGAGGGGGCATTGAAAATATTATAACAACAGGAAAAATAGAAGGAAGAAGATCAAGAGGAAGACCAAGAGAAATGATACTGGACAGTCTGATGGGATGGTGTGAGAGGAGATCACCAACTGAACTGATGGCCTGCATGAAGGATCGGGTACTCTGGATAAGCATAATAGCCAACGCCAGTCGGCACGGCACCTGATGATGATGACAACTCACCTCCCATGCAAAAACTCACCTCCCATGCAAATGAAACCCAATAAAAGGATGAGATTACACAAATTCATTTAATTTTTAAGCAGACAGTTATGGCGCATCTATCGCAAAATTTACGAAACATTGCTATTGGTCGCATGCAAGCAGGTGAAAGTCAGAGTCGGGTTGCCAGGCATTTAAACGTGCAGCAGAGTACCATCAGTTGACTTTGGCACCATTTCCGAGCCACTGGCTCAGCTGAAGACCGGCACCACAGTGGACAACCCAGGGTGACAACAGTAGCTGATGATCGCTTTATTCTGGTTCATCACCTCAGAAACAGGTTTACAACAGCTTCCTCAAGTGCCCAGTCATTGCTTGCAGGATGTTGTGTGTCTGATCAGACTGTCTGGAATAGACTGGACTGGTGGCACAATGACCTCACCGAGGTCCTGTCTTGACGAGACGCCATCGCCAAAATCGACTTGTTTGGGCCAACCAGCATTGGCCCTGGACAACTGACAATCAGTGCAGACATGTCTGGTTTAGTGACGAATCTTCCTTTTTGTTACACCGTCATGATATGCAGAGGAGGGTTTACCGTAGGCCAGATGAACGTTTTTCCCAAAATTGCATTGATGAAGCTCTGCTGCAAGGTGGTGTAGGTGTAATGGTATGGGAAATGATCAATTTTAATGGTGCAGACTGAAGGAGCCTTGAGCGCGCAATGATACATCAGTGAAATTCTTCAACCCCAAGTCCTTCCATTGTTGGCTGTGCAAAGGCCTGTGTTTCAACAGGGCAATACCAGACCCCATTCTGCACGGTTCACCACACAGTTCCTGACTGCCAACAACATTCTCACCCTTCCCTGGCCATCCCTGTCTCCAGACATGAATCCGATCGAGCACCTATGGGATGAGCTGCAAAGATGTGTTTGTCGTCGAAACGTTTCTCCAGCCAATTGTCATAATCTGTGGCAGGCACTCCAGGAACAGTGGGCAGCCATCCCACAGACGCACATCAGACATCTGATCGTATCTATGCCTAGGAGATGCCAGTCGCTGAACGATGCAAGCAAAGGCCAAACACCATACTAACGTGAGAACCCCTGAGACTAACAAATTCTTATCACACAGATGCAAGAAATTGTCAAATGAGTGTTTAAACCCTTAGGTATTATTGTGTGCAGTTTGAAAATTGTATTCATTCAATTTAAAAAGCTATAGAATATGAAAGTTACGGCTAAAATTGGGTCATCAGCAATGCATTTCTTTTTGGACAGTATATATATACATTTTTTTTTCCCTTTTCTTCAGCTCTTATTTAAGGCTCTGAATCATACATATACACACACAAAATCCTGTGGCATGATTATCTCAGCTGTGGTAACTATTACCAGAAGTTGTAAAAGTGGGCTAAGGACCAGTGTACCAACTTCACTCCTGTTTTTTTTTTTTTTTGTGGCAAAGTGGAGACTACATGTGGACAGACAAATCAAGAAAATTATGTTTATAGATTTTGTGCACATTGGATGGGGTTTTCAGGAGTTGTAGCTAGATTTGTTCTATGTTGTGTTCATTCAGTACTGATGTTTGTCATCAAATAAATAATTTTGTTTTACCCTGTAGAGAGGGATTGCCAATTCATGGTGGATTTTAACCTTTGTTTTTCAGTCTGATGAAGAACTTTGCACTCAGTTGATGTGTTTCAAGGTAAGTAGGTTTCATACATTGGCAGATTTGATGTGCAGATATTTCTTATGTTAGTATTGCATGTTGTTTTAGTATTATATTACATTTTGTTCTATTTCATTATTTTATGTTGTTTTTATTTTTCCCAAGCTGAAGAAAATATTTAGATTTTGAGTTGTGATTCAAGTCAAGGCACTTTTTCCAGACTTTAAATAAAGTTATTTCTCACTAGTCTAGCACTAATATTTTTATGAATTCTTTTCCTAGCCATTCTTTCAGCTATTGAGAGCTTCAAGTTTGCATTTACAAGGAGGACCATTCAGTTTTTTTTTTTTTTGTTGTCTTTTTAAACTTCTATTATACACTCTTCTTGTCTATGACTTACTTTGATTGAACCCACAATTTTTTTTTAGTTTTGGTGCCCAGTTTTTCTACCTTTCTTTCTTTCATTTTTTTTTTTTGTTTTTTATTTTTGCTGCGATGAACCTGAGTTAACAAAATATCACATTTTTTAGTACAAAACTTGATCCTGCCATTTTCCCCAAGCTTTAAAATATATGTGCTTGAAAATCTCACAGTTGCTTGCAAAGAGCAAAGTTCACACATACAAGGAGAAAAGAATAATAGAAATGCATGAAACTACTTCCTGAGGAGATTGGCTAAGGCTTTGCTGAAGGACTGGCTGTCAGGGCTTTTATGAATGCTGGATTTAGGAGCGTCCTCATCATGTCATAAACAGATAATGTCATCTGACTAGCAAACTCATGTGGACTAATCTGCTGCACCAGTTCAGAAGGTGTTGTTGCCGTGTAGAAAATCTTACTTCAAAATTTTCAACTTCTTTTATAGTAGTGAAAAAAGAAATGGTTAACCTTACTCCTTTTGAGATTTGCAGAGCAGAATATTCACCAATCTTTTTTTTGTTATTTAGCATTTGATATACATACTTTACGAAAAGTATGGAAAGATTGAGTTCAGTTCTTTGGCCTTCGGTGAGTCTGAGAAAAAAAAAAAAGTTCTATTTTCAAGATAAAAAAGCACAAACATTTGAGTTTAATTCTAAAGTACATTTTTCACATCCACACATTGGTACAAAAAGTGTTAAATAACCCATTTAGTCTGATGAAAATGTCACATTTACAGTTGGAATGATAAGATTACTTCCTCATTTTAAATATAGCAATGTGATATACTTGCTATATGCCAGCCATCCATACAATGTCATGTTTTTAGCAGATGGCCAGTAGGAAGACCTATGGCCATTAATATAGTTATCAGAATTTGTAAGTACACCATTTTCTTAATGCTCATCAACAGCATAAGATGAAGAACCTGGTGTGGACCAAGGGGACAAGTGGACTAGAAGGAGAATTCCAGTCAGCTTCAGAGGTGGACTTCTACATTGACAAGGTAAGAGACAGAGCCTTTTGTATATAAGAAGAGGAAAGATGAAGGTAATACATAGTAGTAATAACACTTCTTATCAGGTTTGAAGCAGATGGCTGTTATAACTTTCTAGACAGCAATTTGGGATGTATTACTAGTAGTGGAATGAAACTCAAAATAGTATTGTTGAAATAAGTTTTCAGCTGAAGTGAAATAACCCTAGAATGTTCTGGAGTGTTTGAGAGTTGTCACAGGTGGCATTCCCATTAGTGCCAGTGAGCTGAACCCAAGTATGATCCTACCATGTGTAGTATAGTTAAGCTGAACTAAACCCAAGTATGATCCTACCATGTGTAGTATAGTTAAGCTGAACTAAACCCAAGTATGATCCTACCATGCGTAGTATAGTTAAGCTGAACTAAACCCAAGTATGATCCTACCATGTGTAGTATAGTTAAGCTGAACTAAACCCAAATATGATCCTACCATGTGTAGTATAGTTAAGCTGAACTAAACCCAAGTATGATCCTGCCATGTGTAGTATAGTTAAGCTGAACTAAACCCAAGTATGATCCTACCATGTGTAGTATAGTTAAGCTGAACTAAACCCAAGTATGATCCTGCCATGTGTAGTATAGTTAAGCTGAACTAAACCCAAGTATGATCCTACCATGTGTAGTATAGTTAAGCTGAACTAAACCCAAGTATGATCCTGCCATGTGTAGTATAGTTAAGCTGAACTAAACCCAAGTATGATCCTACCATGTGTAGTATAGTTAAGCTGAACTAAACCCAAGTATGATCCTGCCATGTGTAGTATAGTTAAGCTGAACTAAACCCAAGTATGATCCTACCATATATACGAGGGGCGTTCAGAAAGTAATGCATCACATTGTTGTTTTTTTTCGAGCTGTTTATTCAAAAAGCATGAAATTTATACACAATATACATGGATTTGTCATGTAAACATTGGTATTATTCAACATAATCCCCATCCACTTGTACGGCTTTATGCCAGCACAAAACAAGTGCAGGTATTTCTAGCCCATACCAGATTTTCTCTTGATTATGTAGACATTTCTTTGCTGCATGAATCACTCCTTCGTCATCTTCAAATCTTAGCCCTCGGAAATCAGAGGGTGCCAAATCGGGACTACAGGGTGGATGGGATAGTACAGTGCAACCCAGTTTGGTGATTGCTTCCTGTGTTGCCAGACTTGTATGAAGGCACGCATTGTCTTGAAGGAGAAGCAGGTTGGCTGGATTCTTGTGGGGCCAAACTCTGCAAAAACGTTAAGTTTTTTCAGTGTCTTAATGTAAGCTTGTGAATTGATTCTCTCTCCTCTTGTCATAACATCCACAAGAATCACACCTTCAGCGTCCCAGAAGACAGTGATCATGACCTTTCCAGCTGAAGGAGCTGTCTTGAATTTCTTTCTTCACGGTGATTGCAGATGATGCCACTCCATTGACTGTCTTTGTCTCCTCAGGTTCAGAATGATGTACCCAGGTTTTGTCACCCGTTACGATCTTAGTCAAAAAGTTCTCTCCCTCAGCATTGAAACGCTTCAACAATTCAGAAGAAATTGCTTTCCTTTGCAGTCGATGTTCATTTGTGAGACTTCTAGGAACCCATATTGCACAAACCTTAGAAAATCCAAGAGCTTTTATAACTGCAATTGCACTACCATTGCTGACTGGAAGATTTAAGGCCAATTGTTGAGTAGTGATACGCCTATCAGTAAGAATAATGCCCTCAGCACATTTCAACATTTCCGCCTTGGTGGCTGTGGCAGGACATCCACAGCATGGCTGATCATGCAACTCCTTATCTCCACTTATTGATTCTTTGATTCTCTGAACCCAGCGACTGACTGTACTCCTGTCGACTGCAGAACTTCCATATACATCACATATACGCTTGTGAATGTTTGCAACGAGAAATTCTATCACAATTCGCTGCTTATACTGCAAGCTGCTAACACGCTTCATTTCAACGGTTATGGCAGCCATATTCTTTGGCCGGTTGTGGTGCAGTTTGGTTCACACTTTCAGCACATGCAGTATTTAAAGTGTGCAAAATTGCATGCTTCTGTCTTCATTATTAGCTGAAAAAAAAAAAATGTAGTGCATTACTTTCGGAACGCCCCTCATAGTATGGTTAAGCTGAACTAAACCCAAGTATGATCCTACCATATGTAGTATAGTTAAGCTCCAAAGTTGCATACATGAATTACAGAAAACAGTGAAATTTATCCAAGAGATAGGACTTCAGATATAGACAGAAAGTGTGTATGAAGAAGAAGAAGATATGTTGTATCATCCTGTTATATGTTACAAGATGTTACTTGTAGCTGGTGTCAGGTTGCTGCAGTGCAGTAGCCTGCTCATTGGAACAGAAATCAATGAGTTCCTCATGAAAAACTGCCTCAGATCAACATGCATCTTGGCAACTCGATAAACATATTAAAGAAAATTCAGGCTAGCACACACTTCCTCAAACTAACTACAGGCTCAAGAACAAACTGGTGAAGAAATCAACAGATCACAACATCCTAAAGCTTTGTGCGCATGGAACTATACTCCAAGGACTGGATCCATGGGTCATCATTCAAGGAAACAGATAGTGCAGGATATAGGGTACTGTTTCCAGACAGCAGGCCACATTTCTGTTCTGTGTGGATCTTGCTGCTGATGCAGGGTATTAGCAAGCCTTCACTGCCATCACTACCAAATACTAAAACAGCGCCACACACCCAAAAAAAAATCTTATCTTCTCAAACTCCCAAATTGCTCTCCAAGTCCTTGAAAATTGACCAACAGCTGATCATTACAACTAACATATTCAGTGAAATAAACCTACTTGCCTCCCATGACATCAAGACCACACTACAGAGGATATCGGAGGCAGTGAATGTGCTGAAAGAATGGAGCCACCATGCCACAACCTCACATCTCCACAGACATGAGAATAGTTAGGCATATTATATATACACAGCAGCTGCAAGCTGCAGTAGATGGACATCTGGGTAAGCAATTCAGCTGGAAGATCTCTGTATGCATATTTGCCAAAACCCATCCCCAGAGACCAGCTTACGTCATAAAGATCAAGGCATAGTCTTCAGGTTGTGCACAGGATACACCACCCTCCATTAAACACTTTGAGTGACTTCTAACCACACAAAATACTGCATGCACTGCAGCAGACAGGAAGAAACTATTAAGCACCACATGCTGGACTCCTGTTCATTGAAAAATCTTTGGAAGAACCTGATACCACCAAACTCCTCCGTTGCTGACATTCTGTAATGATGTACAGAGCAGCTGAAAAAGACTACATTCCACTATCTGGCACATTGGAAAAAAGAGTGAAAACTCATAAACCTGGGATCAGAAAAGTCAAAAGTCATTCATTTTTTTGTACTAGGCCATCCAGGTATCAGGGAAAATGAAAGAGCAGATTAGTTGGCTGATTCAGCTGTCATGGAGGAAGGCAGCCAATGAATCAGGCAGACATCAGTGCTGTAAGAGAAGATGGTTGAACAAATAACTTCACTGACAAACTGTGAATTGGCATCATTTTCAAAATTGGAGTTGGGGTGAGATTGATTGATCTTCAAAGGATTAAGAATTGGGCACTCAGACCCGTCTGACATTCTGCCATTTATCATACAACTTTCACTGTTCCAGACATTATACAAATATGCTGCTCATATAACCAACATAACTAACATTGGATAGCTGAGAGACATAAGATGTAACATTTACTTTTCACTCTTATCTATCTCAGTACAAAAAATAACTACATACATATATAAATGACTATCTACCAAACAAAATTTCGGTACCATTCAGAATAAACAATTAACTGAATTCAGTGTCTGTAAGAGCAGTCTAAAATAACTTTTAAGTTTTATGATTCATGGAGGCATAGTCAACATCAAATAGATACTGGAAAAGTTTGTAGTTGTAGGAAGGAGTGGAGAAATCTGGGGCGACAAAAAGTGAATGATTTATTATTAAGAGTTCAACAAAGAGTGGTGTAATCACTTACTGTACACTGAAGGAGATACTGAAGAGGAGATTGGAGCACCTGTGGGTGTTTCTGGAGTGCATAGATGATGTGCCTTCCTAACAAACAAACTTCAAATGAAAGTTTTTTTTTTTTTTTAAGTATCATATGAAAGTTTCTGTCAGTCTGTTGCAACTTCTCTTACCCAGATTATTTGGTTCCATGTGGGATCAAACAAAAAAAAAAACACTAGTCCATTTTGTCTAAAAGACAGAGCTGCAGACATAAATGTGTGTAAAAAAAAATCTTTGCTTATAACCTACCACCAATAGGAGTATGCATGTGTACACATTTGGTGGCAGTGACAGGAAGAAATATCTATGATATGTAGACTGGCTGTTTACTTTTGATCTTTGCATACATGTCAGATATGAACCAGTGATAAAAGATAATGGCATCACATGGTAAATGTGCTAAAAAAAAAAGTTACTTATTTCACCAGTTCAGACATCGTGCAAATTAAATGTCTGGAAACTGGGAATGTTTTGTCATATGAACCAGTTTTATTGAAAAGGTAAAATGTGCCCCTGTTCTTTTTAAGAAAATTACATTTTTTATTTTCCAGATAATAGTTTTTAACAAGAGTCTGGCATGCCAAGCAGTGGTTACAACAGAGGCTGGCTTCTTACCTGTCAGCTAAAAATCCCTGTTTTATGTATGCCAGATATGTGGGTCTAAACATTGCCTAAGTCTGTTCCCGTGTTTACAAAATATTTTGACTATACATAGGTTTTCATTTCTGTGCCCAATGTAGTTTGTTTTAGATTTTGCCTTTTAGGTTTTTTTTTTAAAATAAAAAAAAATAATAATAAATAAGATAAAGATCTGAAAGGTGTTCATCTTTCTCCTCCCTCTACAGGATATGATCCATATAGCAGACACCAAGGTAGCAAGAAGATACGGGGATTTCTTCATCAGACAGTTCCACAAGTTTGATGAGGTACACTTTTATATTTCTATTCTTATTTTACTGGTCTTTGAGTACCCCTTGTATGAGAGAGAAGAAGCGAGAAAAAAAAGCACTGGTAATTTAATCTTTACATGTTTAAATTATATTAAATTATTTAAAATTTTTATTCTTTTTGAAGAATTTCATGCTTTTTAACACATTGGATTTTTGTCTTGTTTACCCCTTCAGATTATGCGCTCATTGAAGGCAGCATAAACATAAAAGAATGGCTGATGATGACACTGTTAGGACCTAGCTGGATGAATGTGATTTCAGTTACTAGGATCTTCAAGACAGTGATTTTCTATAGATCACCCTGGATACAATGGGACTTTTCTTTCAACAATACATATGTCAGTGTTTTCTCACATTTTATGGTTGTTTTAAGCACTGTATCAAATGTTCTGTTCAGTCCATTTATGATCATTCTAAAACCCTTGTGTTTCCTTTAGTCTGTGTAACATGTGTCATTAATTGTGTTCTCTGTGTCAGAATTTTCTTAAATTTCGCTATTTATTAGTTTTAAGTAATTGTCATTTAAACTAATTTTGAATTTTGGAGCTCAAAGTCCCTTTCTCAGTTTCTCTTATAAAAGCTGCCTATTCTCTCCAGTCTGAGTAATATGCTATTTTAATGAATACTTTGCTTTCATCGGTTCCATTTTTTCAGGGACTGTCATGTTTTGTTCAGGTACGGTGAAATTCCAATTTCCGTGCCATTAAGGCATATTGGGGTACGGCATTAGGCTCAAAATTTCCAAGACCCTTGGTACATGAAAAGTGATGTGGTCAGTATCATGCCTGGCCACATTTACCTTCCCAGATTTTTCTGGTACCCTTTTTTGTTTTGTTCAAACTTAACTTTTTTTGGTACTAACCTTATGAAACTCAACTTTCACAATTTTTGTCTTTAATCTCTGTCATGTTCATTTAACTTGTGGTTCAAGCGAACCATAAAGTGTTGTGGAGTCTTAATCTTTCTTTGTTCCTGTACTTGACATTCTATAAAATAAAAAGGTGTTGGAAACTAACTCATTTTTAGTTTGATAATTTCCAGCTTGCTGTATCATGTATAATCTGTGAAATCTCTAAAGCATTACAGCATGTATCAGAGGAATATGAGTTATATTCCTGATACAAATGTAAACCTTAAAAAAAAAACTTTACCCCTGCCTAAACTTGAGCAAAAAGTCTGCTAACCATGGGATCACTACTAATGAAGATCTCATGGTATATATTTTTCTGCTCACTATTATTTGTAAGTAAACTTGTATGACACACTCACCAACCTCCTTCTGTTTGTCGTATAGTAGAGCCAACAGTCCAACAAACTTAAAAAGGTAAATAGAGGTGTGTGGTAGTTTTACACGGCAGAAGGAGTGAGGAAAAAACAAATAGAAAGTATGAGAGTAAGATGAGAATGATTAAGTGAAAAACATACAACATCCAATATTTCGGCGTGATAATATTGGATGTTGTATGTTTTTCATTTAATCATTTTAATCTTACTCTCATACTTTCTGCTATTTGTTTTTTTCCTCACTCCCTCTGCCGCCGTGTAAAACTCTACCATACACCTCTATTTACCTTTATTACTAGAACCAGTTTTACTACAGTTGCTATCCTCTTTTTATCTAACAAACTTAGAATTTCTATGAAGTCAGATTCTGGCACAACACTGTACACAGTGCATCAAGCATAGATCTTGATACAGCACTGTGCAGTGCATGAAGTGTTGCATAGTGAAAAGATACTTTATGACACACATTCATTTAATAGTACTCTGTTGGGATTTCAAAACTGAACTGAAATAATTAATACTTCAACATAATTAATAGAGAGGGTTTTTTTAAAAATACACTTTAATTCTTTTTTACACAACAGAACATTAACACAAACAATATTTAAAAATTACCCAAAAAAAAATCAATTTCATTAGTGTCAAAGATACTGTGAAAGCAGACTTCCTGAATCATGAGATAACACTGCTTCAGGAAATACAGGAAGCCAGCTCTGCTGCCTGAGACAGTTGCTTGAGCAGAGAAATGGAATGGTTCACAGTAACATGTGATACAGGATACTCATAATTTTACACACAAGACATGAAGCCATTTTTCTGATTCCTGGAGATCTCACTTCTACAATTATGACAGACATTACTGTTGCCTATAAAAATGGATAGTGAAACAAAGCATCACCATCGTCATACTTGTGTGTCTTTTAACAGCAGAATGCTGTTGCTGAGTATTTGAAGTGATGATGGTGCTGATGTTTCTTAGAACTGTAGTGAAGAAATGATGGTGACCTACGCAGTTAAGTTTTGTCATAAACAGTGTGCAGGAGTGTACAGAGCATGCCTGTATAGAAGGATATTAAGGTTCAGAGCATGCTTGTATAGAAGGACATTAAGGTTCAGAGCATGCCTGTATAGAAGGATATTAAGGTTCAGAGCATGCCTGTATAGAAGGATATTAAGGTTCAGAGCATGCCTGTATAGAAGGATATTAAGGTTCACAGCATGCCTGTATAGAAGGATATTAAGGTTCAAAGCATGCCTGTATAGAAGGATATTAAGGTTCAGAGCATGCCTGTATAGAAGGATATTAAGGTTCAGAGCATGCCTGTATAGAAGGATATTAAGGTTCAGAGCATGCCTGTATAGAAGGATATTAAGGTTCACAGCATGCTTGTATAGAAGGATATTAAGGTTCAGAGCATGGCTGTATAGAAGGATATTAAGGTTCAGAGTATGCCTGTATAGAAGAATATTAAGGTTCACAGCATGCCTGTACAGAAGGATGTTAAGGTTCACAGCATGCCTGTATAGAAGGATATTAAGGTTCAGAGCATGCCTGTATAGAAGGATATTAAGGTTCAGACTATGCCTGTACAGAAGGATGTTAAGGTTCAGAGCATGCCTGTATAGAAGGATATTAAGGTTCAGAGCATGCTTGTATAGAAGGATATTACGGTTCAGAGGATGCCTGTACAGAAGGACATTAAGATTCAGAGCATGCTTGTGTAAAAGAATGTTACGGTTCACAGCATGCCTGTACAGAAGGATGTTAAGAAGGTCAACAATGTTCATTGCTGTACCACAAGAGCCATAAAACAGAAATAATTGCTGAACTTGACAGGGAGGAAAAAATTACAATCATGCCTACATTTTTTAGCAATTTGATGAACTTGCTAAAAAAAAAAAAATTATAAATGCGAAATATGAAGGGAATGGCTCTCAACAAAGAATTCAATTTGTTGAATCACTTTTATTTGTGTCCAGTTGATAAGGCTGGTTGACAGAACTGGTGGGCAAACATGAAGTCAGACATTGTACTAGGCAGACATTATTATGAAGTGTAACGGGACATGTTACGGTTCACAAGAGGGGATGTAACATCTCTTTTATGATAAAACAGAAGTACAACGTGTTGCCAGGAAGGCATTAACATCATGTTAAGTTGTACTATTTGACGCAGAATTGGTGCTATCACTTTCTGTATTCTTTAACAAATTAAAAACAACATGGCTTGCACACAGTAACATTATATAGCACAGACTGGCCTTGAAAAATAAAGCACTAAGACGTCTGAGAAAGAAAAATAACATGAGCATGACTTTGGATCAAACCATGGATTCTGGTAGAAAAAGCAATCATCTAACTGCGATATCAACTAGAAATATCTGTTACTGTTTCCCATTCTGGGTATCGTTCACACATATATTAAAGGGTATGCATATCTCTCTCTCTCTCTGAACCTTAAGTGCCCAGGGCACATGGGGCTTCCGCAAGGGTTTTCCACAAATGCCTGTCCTTTGCCTTTTTTTTTTTGTTTTTTCCCTTGCTTCTGTTTCTATAGCAGTCTGATAGTTTTTTACCAGATAGGGTTGCTGGCCCTATGCTGAACCCTCCTTAGTCGCCTTGTACGATCATGCGTGGTAGGGTACAGTGGTCCTATTCTTTGCAGATCCCGGGTACCACACAGGGGAAAGGGTATGCATATTGTGCATATTTTTTTAGGGACACAAGAAGGTTTAGATGATAGTGTGTTGTCCTCTATAAATCTGTGGCTCAAGCCACGGTCATTCTCTTAAATCTACAGTTTTGTCTACTATTTTTGAAGGCTAATCATGCACACTCTGCCTTATGACTTTGCTGTTTACTATAGGATGCATTGATAAGGATATCAGAGATTTGTTTGAAGTGTAACAACGATAATCATGACTAACAGAAAATGTGTATATGAACATCACATTATGAAGACCTCTCCATTCTGTATTCTTTTGTGTGATGTTGAATGATGATTTTTAGTAATACTAGCATCACATTCATAAAGTTTCTCTCCAGCATGTGTTTCTTTGTGATGTGTCAAATTTTTCTGCTTATCAAATTCTCTACCACAGATGTCACATTTATAAAGTTTTTCTCCAGTATGTTTCTGTCTGTGTCTTTTTAGAGTATAGCTACCATTAAAACTAGCACAACAGATATCACACTTGTGAGTTTTCTCTCCAGTATGTTTGCTTTCATGTATTCTCAGGCTAGTGCTGTGAGCAAATCTAACACCACAGGTATCGCATTTGTAGGGTTTTTCTCCGGTATGTTTTCTATAGTGTTTTGTAAGCTGACTCCTTGTTGTGAATTCTTTAAAACAAACATCACATCTGTAAGGCCTCTCTCCAGTATGTCTTCTGTTGTGTATTTTTAAGTTAGAGCTACAAGCAAATCTGTCACCACAGACATCACATTTGTAAGGCTTTTCTCCCGTATGCAGTCTTCTGTGGCTGGTTATCTGAGTCTTTGATGCAAATCCCATACCACACACATCACATATGAAAGGCTTCTCTCCAGTGTGTCTTCTTGTGTGTATTGTTAATATAAAGTTGTTGGAATATCCAGCACCACAAACATCACATCTATAAGGCTTTTCTCTTGTATGTATTTTAGTATGCTTTGTCAGTTGACCTTTAGCACTAAACCCTGTACCGCAGACATCACATTTGTAAGGTTTCTCTCCAGTATGCCTCCTTTTGTGTATTGTCAGAGCAGAACTTTGAGTAAATACTGCATCACAAATTTCACACATGTAGGGCTTCTCTCCAGTATGTCTCCTAACGTGCACCAGTAGATTACTGCTCTGAGAAAATCCCATACCACATACATTACATTTGTAAGGCCTTTCTCCAGTATGTTTTCTTTTATGCACTCGTAACCCACTACTGAGAGTAAATTCAGCATCACAAACATCACATTTGTAAGGCTTCTCACCAGTATGTTTTCTTCTATGTATTTGTAAACTACTACTATCAGCAAATTCAGCACCACAATCATTACATTTGTAAGGTTTCTCTCCAGTATGTT
This sequence comes from Achatina immaculata, assembly GCA_009760885.1. Taxonomy (NCBI): domain Eukaryota; kingdom Metazoa; phylum Mollusca; class Gastropoda; order Stylommatophora; family Achatinidae; genus Lissachatina; species Lissachatina immaculata. The sequence continues at coordinate 53,104,052 of CM019719.1, read as the reverse complement.
TTCTTTTATGTACTATTAGACCACTACTATTTGAAAACCCAGCACCACAAAGATCACATTTATAAGGCTTCTCTCCGGTATGTTTTCTTTTGTGCAGTCTAAGACCACCACTTCGAGCAAATCCCGCACCACAGACATCACATGCGAAAGGCTTATCTCCGGTATGCTGTCTCAAATGTACTACTAGACTACATTTTGCAGAAAATCCACCACCACAAACATCACATTTGTAAGGCTTCTCTCCAGTGTGTATTCTTGTGTGTAACTGAAGCTTCCAATTATTTCTGAATGTTTTACCACACAAGCTGCACTTGTAACTCCTCTTTCCTTCACACATTTGTGCGTGAGCTTGTATACTCTTTTCCCTTCTAAACACAACCACATCATTCTTATGGTCATCTGACACTATGCCACATACTCTGTTATTCTTGTATTCAGATAGCACAGTCTCATCTTCCAAGCATCTGCCACTCTCCATCTTGTCTGTCTGAATGTGCTTATATGTGGTAGCACAGAATAAAGTGTCCATACTACAAGAATCTAATTCTGAAAAAAAAAAAAAACAAGGAAATGGAGAGTTAGGATCTACTAATATGTGGACACTATTAGCACTGAAAAATATGTGAATATACAAATTGTAACACAGCACAAAAATGACAGGGAACTGATAACTGCTGCTGAATATTCCATTACATTTTTTTTTTTTTTTTAAGAATTCAGATCATGTTTAAACAATACAGCAAAATAGTCCCCCCCCCCCCCCCCCACCTCTAAAGACTGCAAAAAAAGTGGATGCCCACTGACAGACAAATGAAGAAACCAAGTTATAATTTTATACTCTTAAAATATCAAAATTATATTTTTAAAACACCTAAAAATCTTAGGTCTTCATATAACAGGTCTCTGGAAAAGTGTATGTTACTGTTTGAAAGAAACATATGTGATCCAATGAACTGTTCGCATTCAATAACTGCTCATGTTAACCCTTTCACTGCTAAAGATGTGTTTACTTGTTTTCTTAAGTCGCTGCTAAGGACAAGTTAACACATTCCTATCATTTTGTCCCTCTAGTGCTAAAGACGTGTAAACTCGTTTCAAGTTTTTTTTATCGCTGCTGTAGACAGTTATTCTTGTTTAACATCTGGGAAATCACAGCAGCTGTTTTTGTTAGCTCTATGTGACCTATTTTCACACGCTGAAATCAGCCATGTGCTGGAAAGTGTTGACCTGCTGTGGGGGTCCGTGACAAAAACTCGGGGTCCTTTTTTTTTTCGTTAGAACAAGTAGGAATATTAATTGTTGTCTATTTTTTCTTAACTATATTACTGTCATTTTGAAAATTCACCAAGTTTGTACTGTCTTTTAGTGTGGTGTAGCATTTACTCATTGAAGGTCACCTATATTTTCTGAAAAAAATTATTTTGCATTTAAAGCACATAGCTACACCATATCAATACAAAACTTTTCCAAAGTATGGGGGTCTGTGGCTTAGATTTTGAAACAGAAAGCTATATAATGTGACTTAGATGAGAGTGGACGAATCCGTTTATATTTTCTGGTGATACAAAACTTGTCAGCACCGTTGATGCATCTTAGATTTTGAGACAACCAAAAGAGAATTCTGCACTGGGTGAAATTAGGCCAGCGAATTATTCAGACCAGCGGGGGCCGGCTCTCGAGAGGTGTGTAGCAGCAAAAAGGTTAAATGGTGGTAGTTTAACTACATGTGATACCACCAGAATGTCATCTAGCCATAGAATGTGGCAAAAATTAAACAAAACAACTGCACATCTGACAACCACTAAGAAAGGAAAATACTACTTTTGGCATAAGTACTACTTTCCCATTGCAACATATGCCTGTGAGACCTGGACACTTAACAAAACAGCTGAGAAACACATAAATGCCTTTGAATGTAAATGCTGTAGAAGAGTCCTTCGGATATCAAGGACACAACAACAACAAAAAAAAACAAATATATCCATACTACAAGAACTAAATATTGAAGAAGGTTGGCTAGTAAGGAAGATTAAACAGAGAAAACTTAAATATTTTGGACACATTAAACGTCATGATAATCCAGAGAAGACCGTCGTCGAAGGAAACATAATAGGAAAAATTTAAGAGAGGAAGACTAAGGCAAAGATGTCTGCAAGACATCGATGATGATCTGTGAATGGACACATCAGTAGCAGGGCATCTTGCTTACAACTGAGAGGCCTACAGGAGAGCTGTTAGGGAGGCAAAGTTCCACAAGGGACATGCAAATGACTGACTGAAGTGAAACTAATATGTAAATATGATCTGAGACGCTGGTGATATCAGGACATGAGAGCAAATCCAATGGGGAGAAACATTTGTGGTCGGAGCATACAAGTTGGGATATAACTACCAATCGTCGTAATCTGATGAGCAAGAAGATCATGGATAGCTTATAAACTTATATTTTCAGCTTTACAAAAAAATTAAAACTTTCAAACACAATTTATCTACATACAAATTTCTACCTTGATCTGCTCTGCATAAACCTGGTCTTTCTGCTCTGTCCAATCTTGGCATTGTTCTTTCCATGCTAGCACACACCCGAGTCTGGTTGTTGGAAGCTTTAGTGTAACTAAGACCATGGCTTGCCTGAAATAAGATTATGAGCACATGATTTCAATGTTTGACAAATGACTTGAAATAAGAATTTGAATAGACATTTCACAAATGGATCTTATAAAACAGTAGTTCCCAAGTGGTGGTCCATGACAAAAGCTCGAGATTTTTTTTTTTTTTTCACTTTCACTGAAATGCTTAACAACTGATGTTTCAGTGTATGGAAGAAAGAACTTTTTTCACATTTAAAAAAATAAGAAATATTGAACCTGATGTATAAGTGATTGTCCACAATAAAAAGAGGCATCATTTCTCTCACCATATTTAGGTTGGTTAGCTGTCATACGTCATATTCTGTTTATTTGTCAGAACAAGAAAGAATGTTAATTTTTGTCTAGATTTTTCTGAACTATGTTATTGCCATTGTGAAAATTCACCACATTTGTACTGTTTTTTTTTTTTTTAGCGTAGCTTCTAATTATTAAAAGGTTCACATTTTCTGGAAAAAAAAATTTTTTTGCATTTAAAGCACATAGCTACCATATAGATATAAAACTTGTCCAAAGTATGGGGGTCCATAGCCTAAATTTTGAAACAGCAGGGGGTGCGCTTACTTTTATTAATTCGGAGCCACTGCTATAAAACAAACTGCCAAACCCCAACACAAAGAACAAGGACCAGCTAGACACACATTGTTGTTAAATCAGTAAACAGTGTCAGAATCTCTCTTCCTCCTCTGCAACCTGACAAATATAGCACATCATATGAAACAATAAAACGTTCAGAAAACACTTTCAGATACCATTACATGGCTCTGGGTGAAGGACAGAAGCCAAACATACACAGCACTCAATCAATCAATTCTATTAAATAAAATGCAACAAAATGATGAAATTGGTCATGTCTAATGTGCAAATGCTTTCAGAAATCTGGAGATAAAATGTGTATATATATTTTTCATGATCAGAGTTTCTTCTTCAGCACAAGGAAAAATGACAGTATAAACCTAAAACTTTTATATAGTCAGGACACATAGGACAGCAGGTTTCTGACTTGCTGAACAGACAACAAAAATGTTCACACAAGAAATAAAAGAACTCTCAAAATAAAAACTAAACAATTTTCATAAAACTTTGTTCAACTCCAAAATCTAACCCATTTTAGTCTTCACAGATGAAATCTGATGGAGGAGAGTGAAATACCTTGAATACTCACAAGTGACCTTGATGAAAGGCAACTTTTACAATGCCATAAGGATGATCTTAATCCCCAGAGTTCAAAGAGAAAAAAAACCATTCATAAATATCTATAAAAAATGTGTAGACAGCGACATCTGGCAAAACCTTTACTTCACATGGTATGGCCAGGATTGAATAAAGGATATTTGTGCATTGTACACGCTAACACATAAATGCCTTTGAATGTAAATGCTATAGAAGAGTTCTCCAAATATCGTGGACACAAAAAAGAACAAATATATCTATACTACAAGAGCTTAATATTGAAGAAGGCTGGCTAGTAAAGAGGATTAAAGAGAGAAAACTTAAATATTTTGGACACATTAAACGTCATGATAATTTAGAGAAGACCGTATTGGAAGGATACATAATGGGAAAAAGAAAAAGAGGAAGACCGAAACGAAGATGGCTGCAAGACATCGTTGATGATCTGGAAATGGATGCAGCAGCAGCAGGCCATCTTGCTCACAACCGAGAGGCCTACAGGAGTGCTGTTTGGGAGGCAAAGTTCCGCAAGGGACATGCAAAGGAATGAATGAATGAACACGCTAACCACAACATGATAAGAATTTGGATGAAATCACAACTGTCTGAACGGAGAGTGTTTGCACTTGTACATATTGCTTCCACAAGATGACAATGAGGGGAAGAATGCAATATGAATTGAGGTACACTCTTCTACATCCTTTTCATCAAATCTGATCATATCTTTTACTTTTGTAACATACTCTTCCATTCCACTTCATCCACTACATTACTCTCCACAAACTGCACTTTATCTAGTCAACCCATTCCCAATGTCTTTTTTTTTATGAAATCATTTATAACAAAACATAATCATTACCAGCAACTAAACAGAACACAACAAACAGCAATGTTCAAGCTTTGAACGGGACACCGCAGACTACAAGTCAATTTACGCAAACTTAAAGGCTGCCCAAACTCCACTCTGAACATGCCAAAACAGTCTTCAGACCCCTGAACACATCCTACATTCTCTACGGTGATTGAAGAACACAAGCCTGGCTTCAGGACAAGAACACAGATGAAAAACTATGGGGCACAAAGAACTTCTCTGACAGTGGAAATGCACAGAGGCAAACCTGTCTCCTTGTTTGGATAGAGGAGCGTACTTAATGCAGAAGGCTATAAATGCTATAAAATTATGATTTATATTTAATAACTTAACCCTGGTCATATTCACTTCAGTAAATTCTTAACTTTAATTTCTAATGCTAAACATTACACTCCTGAGAGCTGGCACCATGGCTCAACAATAAGACATTTTCAAATCAACAAACAATGTTCAATAATTCACGCCACCTGATGAACAATCTATGGCTAAGAAGTTACCTCAGCATTATCAACACAGGTGTTTGGTTTCTCATATTTCAATTCGCATTCATCCAAGTCTGAAAGTAGAATGATGGGATTGTCACTAATGTGTTATTTTAAAAAATTAATAACAAATGTACAGTTAGTAATGACAATGACAGAGGTTCTAAAACTGGGCTCTCTGATGACTGAATCCTCCACACCTGAAGAGTTATGCACCAACTTAAAACTGACAAATTACAGCCGCTCGTACTTACGGCTGAGGTTCCATTTAAAATGTTTTGTTACTTTTGTATGTCACTGCAAAGTTATTACAGTATGATTATTTAATTCATATTTTCTGATTAATTTTCCATTACAGTTATTGCACTAATTTGCATTCTGTTGATATTTTAAAGTGATGGCAAACATTAGTCATAGCAGTGAACTGTACCTAGTGTCTGATCTACCCTATAGCAACTAACACAGCCAACATACATGTGAATAAAGTAAGAGAACAAATATTGTAGGATTAAACCTCGAAAAAATCGTAGACAAAGCACTTTAGTGAGACGTGAGAGAAAGAAAAATCACAAGAGAATTACCTGGGATTCAAACACGGACTCCGGTAGGACGAGCAGCCGTCTAGCCACGAGAGAACAGCGTACTATCGACTTAGCCAACTAGCACCCCAAAAAAGGTGTTTTGTTGACATAGTCTTTAGTAACTGCTCAGCAGTACCAAAACCTCGTAGTTTCCTATTTATAAAAAATTGTTCCTTAAAACTATACCTGAAACTAACTTCATGTAATAAGTATTCATTCATTTGTTATTGTTGTTCAAGTTTGCACCAGACATGGCAGGAGACCGTGTGTATGTTTGTCTAGTTAGTACCTGCTAGAGAGAATGAATCTAAGCTACGGAATTTCTGTGTGTCACGACCTCGTTTCTTTCCGGGTGTCACGATCTCTCATGTCTGCTGAGCAGTTACTAAAGACTATGTCAACAAAACACCTTTTTTGGGGTGCTAGTTGGCTAAGCCGATAGTACACAGTTCTCTCGTGGCTAGACGGCTGCTCGTCCTACCGGAGTCCGTGTTCAAATCCCAGGTAATTCTCTTGTGATTTTTCTTTCTCTCACGTCTCACTAAAGTGCTTTGTCTACGATTTTTTCGAGGTTTAATCCTACAATATTTGTTCTCTTACTTTACCGTACCAAAACCTCGTAGTTTCCTATTTATAAAAAATTGTTCCTTAAAACTATACCTGAAACTAACTTCATGTAATAAGTATTCGTTCGTTTGTTATTGTTGTTCAAGTTTGCACCAGACATGGCAGGAGACCATGTGTATGTTTGTCTAGTTGGTACCTGCTAGAGAGAATGAATCTAAGCTACGGAATTTCTGTGTGTCACGACCTTGTTTCTTTCCGGGTGTCACAATCTCTCATGTCTGCTGAGCAGTTACTAAAGACTATGTCAACAAAACACCTTTTTTGGCGTGCTAGTTGGCTAAGTCGATAGTACGCTGTTCTCCTGTGTTCGAATCCCAGGTAATTCTCTTGTGATTTTTCTTTCTCTCACGTCTCACTAAAGTGCTTTGTCTACGATTTTTTCGAAGTTTAATCCTACAATATTTGTTCTCTTACTTTACCGTACCAAAACCTCGTAGTTTCCTATTTATAAAAAATTGTTCCTTAAAACTATACATGTGAATAAAAGGAATTAAACCACAATAATTAACCCCTATGTGCTTATAGTAAATAGCAACAGACACCACATCATGTCCTCCAGAGTTTCCAACTGCGCAACCCACTCATGCAAAGGACATGGCCAAACCAGGTCTCTCGCCACCAGCAGAAGCTCTACAGTGATGCTTAAAACCAGGGGCAAGCTGCCACATTTGTGAAAGGGACTGGTGTCAACGTCTGAGCTAACTAAAAAAAAAAACAAAAAATAACTAAACAAATGTCACACGTGACAGAGATATGGTCAAGACTAAAAAATAAATATAAGCTACAAATTACGAACTTACAAAGAAAGTTACAATTATCAGAAGTTGTCTGCACTGGACTTGGCATATCTTTCACATCAGGTAGTATACAAACTTCCTTTCTCTCATCATCATTTTTCTTCTCTATCTTCAGAGTACGTATCTGAAACAAAAATTATGTACAAAGATTAATGAATCTTTGACCATTTTCAAGCAAATATTACTGTAGACACAAAGCATTTAATGATTTAGAATCATGTAAAAGGAAAATGCATTTCCTAGAAACTATGCTGTTAAACTGAGCTGAAAACTTTACCATAAACCTCTTAACTGCCTTATTTACTTCAGGCAGTTTCAAGGTCAATAAAATGCTGAAATCATTAGGATAATCACATCAAACCATTTGCTAGTTGAAGAAAAGAAGGAATTCACATACCTTGCTAGTATGGTAAAAGCAGACAGAGACGGTATTAAAGAAACTGAAATAAGAATAATAAATGCCCAATGAGCTTGGAACTCAACCACATCTGGGGGTCCTAAAAGATAAGTCAGAAAACCAAATACTGAACATTCAAAAGTAATGTTTTAAGCATCTTACTATATGGAAAGGAATCTGGAAAATGACACAGGCAACTGCATGTGCACTTGGCACCTTCCAGACTGAGTGTCTAAATAAGATCAAAGGGATGGTCTGGCCAAATATCGTAAGTCATAACTTACTGTTATGAGAGACAATCATGACACCACTATCAACTGTGACTGCATGGAGAAGGTGGCAATGGATGTCAATCATTATGAGAATGATAGACAAATCCTTACCACAAACAGCTTTGATGTTGATTCCACAAGGTAAAAGAAGCATGGGACCACTCATAGAGTCACAGTGACATACAGCAGAAAAAAATGCTGGTAGACAAAGGACTGACATGGGAGACAGTCAACAAAACAGTGAAGGGCCCAAAAGGTACCAGCAGCCCCATGTGTCTTGGGCACTGAAAGGACAAGAGAGAGTTTCAAGTTTTGTGTATTTGCTCTTTTCTAAATTTTTATAATTATCAAATGTAAGTTCCATGTATACAGTGAGAATAGTCAGCTACTAGGTAATTGTTTGTAGATACTAAAATTAAAATAAGTTACTAAAAATCTTTAACTTTTCTGATTCCCAGGTTTATGAGTTTTCACTCTTTTTCCATTGTGCCAGAAAATGAAACCTACAGGTCTCTTCAGCTGTTTTACATTTCCATATAGAATGTCGGTGATTGGGGAGTTTAGTCGTATCAGGTTCTTCCAAAGATCCTTCAACGCACTGCAGTCCAGCAGGTAGTGCTTAACAGTTTCTTCTTCTTACCTGTTACAATGCATGCAGTATGGTGTGTGGTCAGTGGCCACTTGTGTAAGTGCTTACTGAGGGAGATGTGTCCTGTTCACAACCTGAATACTGTGCATTGGTCTCTATAACACAAGCTGTTGATGTGGTCTCCGTGGTTAGGCTTTGGCAGGTGTGTATATAGGGATCTAGTTGGATTACTGGCTCAGCTGTCCATCCACTGCCGCTTGCAGCTGTTGTGTATAATGTGTTTAGCTGTTCTCATACTGGTAGGGATGTGAGTAAGGCTGTGACATGGTAGGTCCACTCTTTGCCAGTCTGTCAGCACGTTCATTTCCTCTGATATCTATGTGCCCTGGTATCCACTGTAGGGTTGTCTTGATGTCACAGGAAACAAGTTGGTTTATTGTACTGAGTATGTCAGTTATAATGTGATCAGCTGATGGTATCCAATTTTCAAGGGCCTGTAGAGTAGACTGATGATAGAACTAGAAACCAGATAGATCATTTTTGTATTAGAAAGCAATACAGAACATCTCTCATGGATGTAAGGGCTTATAGGGGTGCAGATGTCAACAGTGTTCACAACCTGTGCATAGGGAAAATAAAACTAAAATTGAAAAGTCAACACAAGAAATCAGTACACAGAAAGATAAACAGCCACAGCCTACAAGAAGAAAATACTAACATTAATTTCAATTAGGAACTTGCCAATCATTCCAAAACACCCAGTGAAGTTGAGGAGATAGGTATAGATGAGTTATGGAATTCTTACAGCACAGCCATAATCACAGCAGCAAAAGTAAGCACTGGACTGGAAAAACCAAACAGAAAAGCATGGATATCAGATAAAACATGGAAGTATATACATGAAAGAAGAGCAGTCAAATTAGTCAAATTAGACATGTTGAATGCAAAAACAGATCATGAAAGAGATTTGGCAAAAGCAAAATACAAAGAAATAGACAAGAAAGTAAAAAGTTCAGCTAGAAGGGATAAAAGAGAATACATAGACAATATGGCGAAAGAGGCAGAAAAAGTAGCAAAAACAGGAGACAGCAAAACTTTATATAACATACAAAAGAGGCTAACAGGTACTATTACATCTAAAGAAAGACCAATCCTTAGCAAAACTGGAACACTATTAACATCAAATAAAGACCAAAAGCAAAGATGGGCTGAACACTTCCAAGAAATACTTAATCGACCACACCCAAAAGAATTGTTAAACCTTGAAACTGACTTACCACCCCCACAACTAAATGTCAACCTAGATGAAATTACATTGCATGAAATTGAAACAGCAGTGAATTTAATGGCTAACAACAAAGCTGCAAGTGAAGATGAAATAACAGCCGAAATGCTAAAAGAAACTCTGAAGAGGACATTATTAAGAGAGGCCAAATTAACAGGCATAAAATCCTTTGATGAGGTTGAAAGACACGCCGAAGACAGGAAAAACTGGCGAATTACTTTGCGAGCCCTATGTGATGTTTAACGGCACGGGAAGGATATAAGATATAAGATAAGTAGAGTAGACTGGAAGTCTGAGAAATAACAAGGTTTTCTGGGTGAGAGGCACTGTTTTTGTATTTGGTGGTGGTGGCTGCCAGGGCTGCTAATATTGCCTGCATCTCAGCATCATAATTGGAGCAGTGAGATCCACAATGAGCAGAAATGTGGCTTGCTGTCTTGTCTGGAAACATTATGCATATCACATTTCCTGTATTGTCTGTTTCCTTGAACTCTGACCCATCAGTGTATGCATGGATCCAGTCCTTGGGGTAGGATTCTATGGTCTCCAGTGCACACAGCTTTAGGTGTTGGGATCTGATCATTTGCTCACTAATTTGTTCTTGAGTCTGGTGTTAGTTTGAGGAAGTGTGTAGTTTGTGTTTGGTGGGATGTCTGGTACTTCTGTAAGCTCTTCTCTGTCTTCAGGGAGTTTGTGTTTTGTGTTTAACTGTTCTGCTATGTGCACTGGAGTTTTCAGTTTCAGTCTATTATTATGCTTCCATTTATCAACCACTGTTCTGTTAGGATGGTCTAGGGGCATGCGTTTATATCTTTCTACTGCCTCAGTGGCTGACTCTACGTCTTATATCTAATGGCTCTATGTTTGCATCAATGTCACATGCAGCTGTGGGTGTTGATCTCACTGCCCCACAAATGAAATGAACGGCTTGGTTCTGTATTCTGTCTACTTGTGTACGAGAGCTCTTTGATGATGTGACCTGTAGGGGGAGGTTGTAATCTATTACAGATCTAAAATATCCTGTGTACAGTTGCCTGAGTGTTGCTTTGTCAGCTCCCCAGGATGTACTTGCAAATTGCTTGAGTAAGTTTAGTCTTTTTGATGCTTTTTTGATAGTCCATCCATGAACTTTTTAAAGTTCAATTTTCTGTCTAGTTTCACACTAAGGTATGTTGGATTTTTTTCATGATTTGAGCACCATCAAGAGTTATTTTCAGTTCAGTCTTTGCTAGTTTGCTGCTAAGAGTGAAGACTGTATATGTAGTTTTACTAACATTGATCTTCAACTTCCAGAAATTGCAATAGGCTGATATGGGGAGGAGGGCTCTATTAAGTCTCTCAGCAGCCAGCTGCAGGTCTGTTCCACTAGTCCATATGACAAAGTCATCGGCAAACATGGCTTTGTGGGTGTTCAACAGGTCGGGGAGGTCATTTATAAAGATTAGGAACAAGGTACAGCTAAGAGCAGAACCTTGTGGCAGACCTTCCTCTAGGGTGCATTTGTTTGACAGCCTGTTATTGACCTGAGTTTGTATGGTCCTGTTACTCAGGTAGTTTTTAACCCATTGATACATTTTTCCATGTATGCCCATGTTTTGCATCTGTAACAGTAGGCCTTTCCACCAGACCCTGTCATATGCCTGCTGGAAGTCTACAAAGACAACTACAGAGTTTTTCTTGTGTAGAAAACTGTCTTTCACAGTGAGGAGAAATAGCTGGTCTTCAGTTCTTGATCCTTTGTGGAAGCTTGCCTGGAAGTTACTGAGGGACCCCAAGGATTCCAGCCACCAGTACAGCCAATTGTTAAGCATTCGTTCTGCTAGCTTTACAATGTTGAAAGTCAATGAGATTGATCTAAAGCTTTTTAGGTCATGTTCTGGCTTTCTTTTTTTCAGGACAGGTCTAGATTTTGGTAGTACTCCACTTTGCCAGGTCTTAATAATGAAGTTGAGCAATGTGGACTTTCCTACAGGGCCCAGATGAAGGATCATTTCATTTGATATTTTGTCTGGTCTTGGTGCTTTTCTTAGCTGTAGCTTACCCATAGCACTCATGGATGGTAAAGTTTTCCTAAAAAAGTTAAATATTTGCCAAGTTAGATTTCTCTTTACTATTCAGAACTTTTCCCAGAGCTTTGTCAAGTACTTTCCTGTTGGAGGATTTGTTGGTGGCAGCGAAGAATTTGTTAAAAGTACTGGCTTTGTCTGAGTCACTTGAGAGGACTCGACCAGAGATAAGTTTGTTTTTTCCTGACATGTTATCTAAGATTTTCCAAGCCTTCTTTCCTTCAGTTCTGAGGCTGAGATTGCTTCATGTGCTTAGCCACTTCTCTTTCTTTGCTTTTTTAGTTTTAAAGTCTTACCTTAGCTGTTTATTCTGTTTTCTAGAGTACAGTTTTTCTCTGCATTCTTCTTGGCTGCCCTTTTTTTTTTGACCAAGTCTTCCAGAGATTTTGTCCAGAAGGGACTATATTTCTTTCTGCATCCTTGGAGGATTGTTTTGTAGGCTACAAGTATGGCTTGGATTATGTTTATGTAGAGTGTGTCAATATTTGTGTTGTCATTTATTTTTTTTTATAGATGTTCTGAATTTTTCTCAATCTGCTTTTCTACAATTTCAATAAGGGGATTTTTGTGGTCCTAGTTTCATGCGTGAGAGATTTGCAGCAGGATGGGGTGATGGCTGCTTTCTATGTCATCAAGCACTCTCAGAGTACAAATGCTGTAGGTGTCTGCTGAGACAATGGCGAGATCAGGTCTGTATGTGCATCCAGTGGCTCTGTGGAAGAGTGCTGGTGGGGAGGAAGAGCCTTGCAATATTATCATGCTGCTGGTGTTGTATAGCTCTTCAATGTTGTTTCCCATAGGGTTTCGGTCTTTGTATCCTAGTGATGGTAGATGTGCATTAAAATCTCCTGCAATGATAGTTTTCTGCATGTCTGTGCTGTGTAATATAAGTTACTCAATATCTCACAACTGGCACTAAAAACTGAAATAAGTTACTAGACATCTTACAGCAGCCACTAAAACTAGATCTCTTCTAATTTGGTTGATCAGTCAGATCTCACAAAATATATCATTTTGATTCACTGCAAGCAATGACCAGTACTGAGTTAAAACTGCATCAAAATGTAATTTACTCGTAACCTTTATTTTTCTTTTTTCAAAAATCTAACTTGACATGCTATTTTCCATGTGATACAGCTTTGTGCAAGCATAATTTTTTTTCAGGTTTTTTTTTTCTTCCTATAATCTACCTGGAACAAATAAATATCACTCTGTGACAAGCACTAATGCTGCAATATTATACCAAATTGTTGATGTGAGTACAAGAATTGCCTGTGAGTCTACAAAAGAGAAAGAGTCTTTTAAGAGAATTCACTCACCTCATAATCCTGATCTTGTTTTACTCTTGTAGTCCCATCTACAATTTTAGTTTCCATATCAGTCTAGCAAAATTAAGAAAAAAAAAAAAAAAAAAAGGTGTAAATAACTATTTTAAACTCTTGCAAAAGCTTGTGAAAATATACTGGTACACACTTTAAGCTTTGTGAAGATATAATGGTACACACTTTAAGCCTTGTGAAGTATGCACTTTAAGCCATATATGAAGATGTACACATTTAAAGCCTTGTGAAGATATATTGCTACACACTTTAAACTTCATGAAGATATACAAGTACACGCTTTAAGCCTTGTGAAGATATACTGGTACACATTTTAAAGCCTTGTGAAGATATACGGGTACACACTTTAAGCATTGTGAAGATAAACCGGTACGCACCTTAAGCCAAATGAAGATATACACAGTTTAAGCCTTGTGAAGATATACACGCTTTAAGCTTTACGAAGATACACTAGTAAGCACTTTAGGCCTTTATATTCTCTAGAGATCTTACTAAGTCAGCTTATACTAATTCACAGTGGCTGATACATCCATACATAATGTGTGTGCATTTTCATTCATCCTTTCCATGCCGCTAAACGTCACATAGCATGGTAGTTCGGCAAGATTTCCTGTCTTCGGTGAGTTTTTCAATCTCATCAGGGATGTTATGCCCACTGAACTGGCCTCTCATAACAATGTCCTCTTTAGAGTTCCAAGTGGTCAATCTCTTTTTCTTCGACCTGTTGTGTTCCACTTGATAGCTTGTTTGGAGATCCTCTGATTGTTTCTTCTCATCATATGACCGGCATATGTCAATCTTCTCTTTCTGATCACCCATGAGACAGGCATAATTTAAAAGGGTTATAAGGGCTATATACAAAGATATGCAAGATAAAATAAACAAGTTAATCCAGAATGCAAACAACATAGGACTAAAGATCAATGTAGGAAAGACAAAGTTAATGAAGCAAAATGTGAACAACAGAAATGTACTCAGAGTAGATAACAAGTTAGTGGAGGAAGTCAACGAATTTGTATACCTTGGCAGCAGAGTAGTAGAAAATGGAGACAGCACAGAGGACATCAACAGCAGACTTACTAGAGCAAACCAGGCTTTTGCAATGCTACAGAATATATGGAAATCAAATAAACTAAGCATAAATATGAAAATCAGGATATTTAAGAGTAATGTTCTAAGTGTACTACTCTATGGAAGTGAATGCTGGAAAATCACCAAAACCATAGAAAACAAGTTGAATTCTTTCCAGACTAAATGTTTACGTAGAATTAAAAAAATATTTTGGCCAAACACCATAAGAAATAACATTTTATTGGCAGAAATGCAGATGAAACCACTGACAACAATTATTGAGGAAAGACGCTGGCGATGGTTGGGACATGTGCTCCGAATGACTGACAACTCACTACCAAAAATAGCACTAAGATGGACACCACAGGGGAGCAGAAGTAAGGGTAGACCAAAAGAGACATGGAGAAGAACAACAGAAAGGATGTTGAGCAATAGAGGGCTCACCTGGGCAAGAGCAGAAAAAAAGGCGAAAGACAGGCATTTGCGGAAAACCCTTGTGGAAGCCCCATGTGCCCTAGGCACTTAAGGTTCAGAGAGAGAGAGAGATAAGGGCTATATATAAGGGTGCATTTTAAACAATGTTATTTCATAAAATTGTTACGATAAATACAATATTCATATTATTTCATTTTTTAAAACTATTTGGTTATTAACTTCTTCTTCTTCGTTCACTTCTACCACCAAGACCGCCCTGAGATCCTACTGAATTTACTCCTGTGGTCCTTGTTAAGTCCCGTGGTCCCCCGTGTGGTCCCCATAAGGACCACACGAGATCCCCGAGAGGACCACAAGAGGTTCAGAGTATCTCAGGGCTTGAGCGTGTATTCTTGGTGCATCTCAGAAGCGGCATTGCGTGACACCGTGGTTTTCGTTGCACCAGTTTAGTCTAGAGTTGGACTTTCTCACCGGAAGACCTCGACGTGTTTTGGATATCAGTATATCCCCGCTGGGTGAGAGGTGGTAGCCCACCCAGGCCATAGTTGGACTTTCTCACTGGAAAACCTCGACGTGTTTTGAGATACCCGTGTATCACCGCCGGGTGAGAGGTGGTTGCCCATCCAGCCCAGTGTTGGACTTTCTCACCGGAAAACCTCAGCATGAATAGGATACGCATACATCCTCACCGGGTGAGAGGTGGTTGCCTATCTAGACTGCCCTGGTCCAGTGTCTCCGACTTCAGCATTTTGTGGTCGTGGCCGCTACCCTTCCTAGTTGTGACCAGGATGGAGCTTTGTCCAGGAGGATGAATCCTCGCCACTAGTGACTTCCACCCCCTCTGGGTTGAGCCGGTTTAGGCATATTATCCCAGTATGGGCGTGTTTGGGACGTGACTGACCTCTAGAGCAGAGGTACCTCGACATGCTTAGCCTTCAAGTTTCACCCCTGGTATGAGCCGGTTTAGGCATATTTCACCAGTATGGGTGTATATTGGGCGTGACCGACCTCTAGAGCGGAGGTGACGTGACATGCCTGGCCATCAAGTTTCACCCCTGGTGTGTGCCGGTTTAGGCATATTTCACCAGTGTAGGTGTATTTTGGACGTGGCTGACCTCTAGAGCAGAGGTGCCGTGGTATGTGTAGCTCTTGTAGCAATACTACTGGACATACCGATTAAATTTCACTTTATCCTTTCCTTCACCTTTTCACATCGGCACCGCACAGCAACCCTTATTTCTTTTCCGCATTTTCTTCCTTGACCGGGAGAAGCTTCACTCCACGCGCTGCATTTGAAGAGTCTCGCCAGCAGTGTCTTAACTTCTTGGTTAAGCCGGTTCATGCATTTCACCCGATATGACTGCATTCAGCACGTGGCCGACCTCCAGACCAGAGGTGCCGTAATTTGACTGTTTGCTTCGCTTTATCCCTTCTACCACCTTTTCCGCAGTGATGCCGCGCGGCAACCCCATTTGCACCTTTCTTCATTGGCCGGGAGGAGCACCGCTCCACGCACGGCAGTTGAAGAATCTCGCCAGCAGCGGTAGATGAGCTACCAAACGTGCCACTCATCTACCCTAAGTGTCTGGTTTTTAGGCGCCAGATATTTGCCTTCGCCCCTTCTCCTGTCAGTTTAAACAGTTCTGCCATGGGAAGGCCAGGAGTTGGACTTGACTGCCAGAGGCTGTTTGAGACGCACGCCGTTGGAGTGGAGATCGAATTCTCCACCCCACCTCCGGCAATAACAGTCCTTAGAACCTGGTTATTAACAAATCTGTATATAACTTTTTATTCTTAGATTTAATTTTTTTTAAAGTTCTCTCACCTCTTGTTCTTGCTCCTGTTTTACTACAACAATCAGATCTGGGGCTTGAGTTTTCATTTCAGCCTGATCAAGTATAAGATATACACAGAAAGACATTTTTGTTGGTATAACTTTATACAAAAAGCAGTGAGATAATGCTATCATCATCATCATCACCCATCACTCCCTTGAGAGTATAGGCCACAAATAAAGTTTCTCCGGTCATCCCTGTTCTTGGATTTGTTCTCTACTTTCCTCTATGTGTATCCCTTATCTCTATGCACTTTCATAATTTCCCCTCTCCATGTAGTTCTGGGCCTTCTCTGATTTCCATTTTCCTGGCGCTTCCATGTCGGTGCCTGCCTTGTTATGCTGGCATATGGTTTCCTTAGTATGTAGCCAATCTACCTCTATTTTCTATACATGATTTGTAGGTTCAAAGGCTCTTGTCCTGATCTTTCTCTTGTTCCTGGTCTTGTCCTGCCATTTGATTCTTATAATTCTTCTCATAATGGGAAAAAGAAAAACAGGAAGACCAAGACAAAGATGGCTGCAAGACATCGTTGACGATCTGGAAATGGATGCAACAGCAGCAGGCCATCTTGCTCACAACCGAGAGGCCTACAGGAGTGCTGTTTGGGAGGCAAAGTTCCGCAAGGGACATGCAAATGAATGAATTCTTCTCAAGTAGTAGTTCATAAATGTTTGTAACCTCTGCTGTATTGTCTTTGTCATCACTCTGATAGATGAGTACTTTGTCCTGCCACTTAACGTCCATTACTCTGACAAGGCAGCTCAGGCAGATGCTGGTAAACCTTTTGCTGTGTTCTAAGTAAATTTTCTATGTGAATATGAACACTTTTGTCTTTTTTGTTTAGTCCTATGATGTTTCATATTCTTTGCTATTCATGTATCAATTTATTTCTTTACAGAAAGGACTGCCAGCTTATATCTGATTTGATAGAATTTTTGTACCAAATCAAGTGAAAGGTTGATTTCAGAAGTTATGGTTGTGGGTTTGATCAGCACTATCAGAAAAATAGGTAAAATCCTCAGAGGAATCTTGGTCAATTTAACTGGAAGAAATAATCATGAAGATTACAACCTCAGAGCACACTGTATCCACATCATTATGAGGAGACAGAGCCAGTGAAAATAAATCTGCTGAGAATGATGACTGATGACATATCTATACAAGATGAAATCTATACCAACTCTGGAGTGCTGCTACCAATACATGTTATAGATTCTTGTTCATGCACTTCAACACTGAAAAAAAAAGTAATCATAAATTGAGACACGGGGCTTGGCAAAAACCTTCCAGACTTGAGATACAAGACCTGACCATGCCCCACCAGGTTACACTGAAAAAATAAGCTATACCAACCTACAGCAGACAATAATTAGAAACACCACATTAGGTTCGTATAGCCCTTGTACAGAAAGGCATGTTTTATCACACTGTCAGTACACAATAAATGGAAAACTGACTATGCTGCCCATATGTGAATGTAAACTGCTCCACAGTTAGGAACGATGACCGACATCCTCAGCAAAGAGTACTTCCTTGACAAGACCTCCCTGTGTACGTCATGTTTGTTTGAGCACTGAACCATCAAATTTTGTGCTAAATGACACAGGTGGTTGTATTGGGTCTCATGGCTTGAGGTGTCGGGGGAAAAACATTCAAAGAAACTTTCGGAATTTCGGCATACACTGCCGTACATTAGTCAGTCTGTTAGTTATCTCCCACGATTAGCGATGTATGAAGAAAGTGATGATAATACCAACATTACCGCAGACACTTGTCTTCTGATTAACCAGTGCTGTGTCTGGATTGTCAGCTTCTATGCCATCAATTTTAAATACAACAGAACATCTCTTACAACGCTTGCCCAGGCTCTGTTTGCACACAATGACTGGTTATATACTTACTCCATTCACACTGTGCAAATGATGGCCGGTAGTCCTTATTGTTGCCAACTCTCCTATGTTAAAACGTTGCTACGTCTGTCCACGGAATAATGAAAATTATTACGATATGTCTTGTCCAGTCCCTACCTTCGCATTTAAATCACATAGCACAACGTTTACTTCCCATGGTTTGCACTGTTTCATTGCCATGTCCAGACTGTTGTAAAATTCTTTTATCTCATCATCAGAGCCTTTTGAAGTTGGTGCGTGTACTTGGATAAGATTTGTCTATTGGACGGCCCTGTAATTTAACCGTTAACACTGTCCGATATGCACCAAAAGCCTTTCACAGTTCTTGCTGTCTTTTTATCCAATATTATGCCAACCCTATGTCTACGGTGGTTTCCCCCATATATATTATTTTGAAGTCTTTATGATATCTGATTCCTGCTCCAGTCCATTTCACATAAACCAAGTATTTTAGTTAATTTCCATTCTTTTCATTTCTTGTTCGATGTTTTCCAGTTTTCCCAAGTTCTGTTAATGTTATAATGTTCCATGTTGCAATTGCTCATGTTTTCTTTGCGTACAGTAGTTGGGTGACGATCTGGTATCACCTGTCGCACGTGATTGTCCCTACCTGGCGAGATAGTTCCACTGGAACCCCCATTAAAATATTGTAACTGTAGCCAATAACAACTTTAATTTCTACCTTAAAAGAAAAAAAAAGAAAGTTACAGTGGGAAAAAGATAAATGCAGCCGTCAATGGTTTTATAATCCCCTGCATTATATATATATATATATATATATATATATATATATATATATATATATATATATATATATGTTGCCATGCACATTTGCGCACACAATATTTTTGTGCACATGAGCTGAGCATTTTGCACACAGACCGCAAACTCTTAGAGGGAACATAGATTTCCACCTATATTCTGGTATTTATATTCTACTTTCTTGTCTTAGCCCCGTGCATTTCGCTGCAGTTTGGTGTTCTTCAGTTTCATGTTATCTCCCAGCTTCGTTTCTCCCTTCCCTTCAACCTTATTCTCTAGTGGCTTAGAGGTATTTATTGCCTCCTGATCTCTCTCCTACGCCCCATATCGTTCTCTCCCTTTCACCCCCGTTACCATCCCATTGGTTCAGTTTGTTTTCCTTTGTGGTCTCACAGCCTTGTCTTTAGGGCGCAATCTGTTGTATTATGTACAAGGAGGGATGTCACAAAGCTAAGTTTGTCATTTTCATTTTTCTTATTTCATTTTATGTTGTGTTTGTTTTTGTATGTAATCCTTGAAAAAGACTCACGCCGAAATATTAGATGTATGTTTTTCTTTATTTGTTTTTTTCCCTCTCACTTTTCTCACTACCTCTATAGCTGTGTAAAACTGTACTATACACCTCTATCTACCTTTTTTTTTATCCTGATCAGCTTAGCTATAAATAGGTACCCAGTTTTCTCGTGCTAGAGTTGCTGGAGCTTCTAAACTCAGGGTACAGTTCCTAATTAAATAGATCAGTGATTCTCAAACCTCTTCCAGCTACTGTCCTTTAGCCTCTCACTCAACATTCTTTGCACCGCAAAACAATGTGTTTGCTGAAGTTGATCTGATGACCCAGTGGCTCTCTTTTTTTTTACTCACCGTCAACTGGACCCTCCCAACGTTAAAAATATTAGTTTGCTATTGTTTATTTTACACTTCTTCATGTTCATCTCAACGCCCATTCAGCCATTTCTTCTTCTTTGTATTATTACTATTATTACCAGAAACCATGATATGCAAGCTCATAGACATCACATGATTTCAATTTGGCAGGAAATTGCTCTACAGACTATCAGTGCGTATTTTTTAAAGGGGGGGGGGGGTAGAGAAAAGGTAAGGGGCGTATGGTGAATGAGGGGGAGGGGGTGCTGTAAATATTTAATTAGGAAAAGTAATTTCTGATCAAATAATGTTAGTATGGGGTAGTATATTACACATCAGTCGTTTTTTATTCCACATCTTCTACTGACTAAAAAAAAAAGTTCCTTTGATCTCCAGCTTGATCTTTTGGAATAGGTAGAAGTCACAGGGACCCAGGTCTGGCGAATACGATGGATGCTCGAGCACAGTGACATAATTTCTTAAAAGCTGCCTCACAGACAAAGCCCTATGGCTGGCGGATTGTATTGATCCAACCGACAGTCATCATCTTTCACACTTTCTCCGGTTTCCGAAAATCGTTTGTGGCATTCAGAAATGCGTGCATGAGGCAAGCACTCATTAATGTATGCCTCTGTCAGTAACGGAAAAGTTATATGCTGTAAATTACATAATTTCTCCAGCTTTGCAAGAAACTCGCTGTTCCGTTTGCACTCATGCCCTGCACTATTTTCCGACCCAGCGTTAGGTACACGTCTCGTATTTGACGGTGAGGAAAGCAATGGACTTGAGCATTGTCTTACAGTGACAGGTTAGAACACGCTACGTAACCACCTCTTTGTCTCTCCCTTTTCATTCTCGATTCCTAAGCTATAGGGTCAGTCTCGTTTTTTTAAAATCGGACCTCGTATACCAGAAGCTGAAAATTAGCACAACGCTCAAAAAAAAAAAAAAAGGCGAGATAACAGATCTAGCTGTTAACTTGACTTTGACCTTTCGCTCTTGTCCCCTTGTCCCAGATAATGAAACGTACAGGACCTCTTCAGCTGCTCTACATCTCCATACAGAATGTTGGTGATTGATGAGTTTGGTGGTATCAGGCTCTTTCGAAGGTCCTTCAAAGAACTGCAGTCCAGCAGATGGTGTTAAACAGTTTCTTCTTCTCGTCTGTTGCAATGCATGCAGTATGGTGTGTGGTCAATGATCAGTCTGTGTAAGCGCTTATTGAGGGTAATGTATCCTGATCTCAATCTAAAAATTGTGCATGGGTCTCTACAATATAAGCTGTTGATGTTGTCTCCGGGGTTAGGCTTTGGCAGGTGTGTATATAGGGATCTTCTAGTTGGATTACTGAGTTGTCCATCCACTGCTGCTTGCAGTTGTTGTGTATAATGTGTTTAGTTGTTCTCATGTTGGTAGGGATGTGAGTGAGGCTGTGACATGGTGGGTCCACTCTTTGGCAGTCTGTCAGCACGTTCATTTCCTCTGATATCTATGTGGCCTGGTATCCACTGTAGGGTGGTCTTGATGTCACAGGAAGCAAGTTGGTTTATTGCATTGAGTATGTCTGAATGTGATCAGCTGATGGTATCCAATTTTCAAGGGCCTGGAGAGCAGACTGGGAGTCTGAGAAAATAACAAGGTTTTTTGGGTGAGAGGCACTGTTTTTGTATTTGGTGGTGGTGGCTGCCAGGGCTGCTAATACTGCCTGGATCTCACAATCATAATTGGAGCAGCGAGATCCACAATGAGCAGAAATGTGGCTTGTTGTCTTGTCTGGAAATATTATGAGTATCCAATTTCCTGCATTGTCTGTTTCCTTGAACTCTGACCCATCAGCGTATGCATGAATCCAGTCCTTGGGGTAGGATTCTATGGTCTCCAGTGCACACAGTTTTATGGTGTTGGGATCTGATGATTTGTTCTTGAGTCTGGTGTTAGTTAGAGGAAGTGTGTAGTTTGTGTTTCTCACTCTCATTGGAAAGGCCTCCTGGGTATGAAAGAAAGACTTAGGATAAAAACTCCCAATATGAAAATGTCCGAAACAAAAAGAAAACCACACGAGCTAGATGGTAACCACCCCCCCCCCTTCAAACCTGCGGAACAGTCATTCTGTTTTTCATACACTAATGGCACCCACGAAAGCCATCTTGGCCGACTCGTGTAAAACAATGAAACCCTGTCAGATCCACAGAAGGTAGAACCCTCCCCCCTTCAATCTCAGTGGGCCTGCTGGTTAACATCGATTAGCCTGTTGTTGCAAGCACTAGACCGCCACTGTTTTAGTTACCACGTCCTAGCGCAAACAGACATGATTATGCTGCCCTAAACAACGAAATAAGCCAAGACCGTAACCTGTAACTGACATGGGCTCGCAACTAATCTGTTGTATGTTTGAAGGTTACTATTGTTGATGCATCCTCGATTAATGCCTCTTTCTGATATAAAGCCCGTTACAAAAACTGTGGGTCTGACCGTCTTTAAGCATTCGCCTAGACGTAAACCTGGACTACGTTGATGATACACCAAGCAGATGAAAAACTTGAGAACCACTGGCTATGTTACAGAAAATTATAATGCCAGCCAAAAGACAATCCAGTACTATACTACGTCCACAGCCATGTTGATCGAATCATCTACGGAAGGGAGGCAAATGCTTTGCTGAAAGACACAACATATGTGAAGTTGCTGTGGACTTGATCCTCACAATTGTTCTAAGCTGACAGACAGTATCACAAGGCCTAACTGTAAGCCTAACATCAACATTATGTAGGCACGTCGAATACAACGGTTCGTGGAGAAGAAAGCTATCTATATTTAGCTAACACGGAGACAGGAAAGCCCTGAAAGAGGCAGAAAAAGAGAGACAAACAATAAAAAAATTCAGTAAGAGACAATCCAAATTCATAGGACACCATAAGAAATAGGATATTGTTGGCAGAAATGCAGATAAAGCCACTGACAGCAATTACTGAGGAAAGACGTTGGCGATGGTTGGGACATGTACTCCCGATGACTCACTACCAAAAAAACAGCACTAAGATGGACACCACAGGGGAACAGAAGTAAGGGTAGACCAAAGGAAATGTGGAGAAGAACAACAGAGAGGATGCTGAGCAATAAAGGGCTCACTTGGCAAGAGCGGGAAAAAAAGGCAAAAGACATACGTTTGTGGAAAACCCTTGCGGAAGCCCCATGTGCTGTGGGCACTTAAGGTTGAGAGAGAGATAGATCTTCCAGAAGATAACAACTAGAAGCTCCTAGCAGCTGATGCTGGTGCAAGCAGTTTGTAGTGATGTCGCTGTACCCAGTACGAAATGTGAGACGGGCCAAAGAAACCTCATCTGCAAATGGCTTGAACAAACAAAAAGTGATGAAAGCAAAATTATTTACGTTTCTCTTATGATTTTATTTCATTAAACATTAACTGCGTAGCATAACATTAACAACTCTCCATGCTCGCACACCCATTTAAAACTGAGTCCAGTGTTATTGCACAAAGAACATGCAAGCAAAAAATTAGTACAGTAAAATGATCTTTCAGTCTCCTCTTTTCTAATGAGCAAATGATTCCTTTCATATGCAGGCATTAACTGTTTGCAGTCCAAGAAAAGTTATGTTGGTTTCACAATAAACAAAGCCCCCTTTTTCTCTTACTGCCTTACCCTCCTCATCCTGCTGTGTGTGGCTGACACAGGGTTTGCCTTTACAATACTCCCCCTATCAGGGCATACATTAACTTCCAAGTAGCTGTTTTATTTGTTACCCTCAAATTGCTTTCTTTAGTCTCTGGCACTTTCAGAGCATCTCAGATCTTTTAAAATATCTTCAATCTATCATTAGTAGACTCTCCATCTTTCTGGTTTTTAGACTGACCGCAGCACAACTTTTATATAAGACATTTCAGACCATTCCCATCTCTTTTTTAGTCACTACATCTAACCATAGTACCTTTATTTCAGAACAATATCATACCTTCTTAATCTTGAATGCCTGCATCATGTAGGTGTTGTATGTGTGGGATAAGAAGAAGGGAAGAGGGTGGTTTGGCAAAAAAGAGAAGATATTACCCCAGTTCCTTTGGTGACAGTAAAAAAATTTGCTAGGAAGGTATCAGACAGTAAGTTAGAGTACAAGTCCTCAAGCAAAAATGAGAACCTTGTGTCTCTTGTACAAATACATGTAAAATTATATATGTTCTTGGCTCTGTTCCAAAGTAAAACACAAAAGAAATTTATATTATAATTTGATGAGACATCCTTGTTTTAATGAACAAATGTTTTCATCTGGAAAATCAGGCATTCCAATACTAAAAATATGTACTGTATATTAATTTAGATCATGAAAGTTTCTGATTCATTCTTAATCTGAAGAGCAAATTTATTCCATATACACAGAGTGTAACTGGTCTCAGGGCTAGCTGTTTGTGATATGATGCATGCTGAAGTCTTTGATGACAGTCTTTGTAGTGATGCAAGCTCCTGAAGTCTTTGATGATAGTCCTAAGGGTGATGCAACCAGATGAAGTCACCAAAACTGACATTAAAACCAGTACAAGGGAAAAGGTTTCTTTACTTACATATTATTTTTCATGTTACTTGTGATAATTATTCACATGTTAAGTTTTGCATGTACAGGAGGGATAAACTCTTTGGTCTTCCACTCTCTGATGATGATGATGATGGTGGTGGTGGTGATGACATATGAAATGAAGATACTCATACTTTTCTTTACTTTCTGAAGCATATACAGATAATGGAGGATACAATGTTGGTGAATACACAGATGTTGGTGGATACACAAGATAATAGAGGGCACAATGTTGGTGAATAATAGGGCAAATAAGGTGACTGAGATGAACATTGCATTCTGGAACAGTCCATAAGTGTTCTGATATCTTTAATATACCTTTCAGTGCACAGCAACTGAACATACCAGTTCTATGTTGATTTACAATTCTTCTTGTACAGTCAACATGGTGTTTGTGCCTAATATTACTAAGCTCTTTCACCCAAAATAGAAAAGTTGTGCCACAGCATGTAACAAAACCTTCTGTCCCACCAGATTCCACTGGACGTTAACACTGTGCCTTATTTATCAAACTACCATAGTTTAGATGTAACCAGCCCTTCCACAAGTCTGCTCTTTCATTTCTAAAACCACCTGCATTTTCTGAGACAAAGAAGAAAGTACTTTTACATATCACTGTACTTCGTGTTATTACAAGCTCCTGTTTTGAGCCTACTGTACATTTCTTTCAATTTTTTTTTTTTCTCTCCAGAATATTCACCCAAGTTGCTCAGAAAGCAGACAAGAGGATATTCTTGTACTGCCAACCAAGTGAGTGTTTTTTTTTGTAGTCATTATTTCAGCAGTAACATCCCTTGTGGTACAAACACTGACTTACACTGACCTTCTTAACAATTCTTCCTTGTGAGTACATATGCATGTAACAAAATACTGACTCATCTAATGAAAACAGCATCCCTGGAGTTTTCACAAATGGCGCCATCTGATGTAACATATAACATATAGCAACAAGTATCTACGTATCAAGTATGATGAAGCACATTTTAAGGCTTGCATGACTAGGTTTGTACTCCTCACGAGGCTCAATGGTATCACGAGCTCATGCCCCACTGTTACATTTTCTTTTATCAAGTTAACTGTGCGGGCAATATGCCACAACATGTAGTCACGTACATGCTATGTACAAACACACATCCTGTTATTCATAATGAGAAATGAAGTGGGCATTCCAAAGTTTTACTTTCCCAATATAATGTTTAGCGCTTCATTTTGTATCTTCCACAATCTTTCGTGTATAGCTGAGTGTCTCATCAATAAGTAGCCTACCACAATATACAGCCAGACTGTGACATAAGAGGACAAGCATCTGTCAGTGCCCATCATGACCTTAATCACAGATTATTCTTCAGGCTCTTGTAACTATACAGCCTACAGGGACAGAGAAAAACTAGATCTCTGTAACATTTTATGTCTGGATATTTCACTCTGTTCTTTTAATGTGATTATCACACAGTCTTAACAACGGGCATGAGCATGTTTATGTACAGTGAAAACAATCTCACAGACACCTTTTGTCTGACTGACACTCAAACATATCTCCAACAAGTTAATGCAGCTCAGTTATTTCTGCAGCCTTTTAGCAGCCCAGATCTTTTTTTTTTTCTGCTGCTGGAAAAAAAAATAATAATGGATATTGACACTTAAATCAGTTGCATGTACACAGTATTATGCACATGTTAAAAGTGGTAAGCGAAAACATCCCCTCATGTGGGCCAGTAATTCATATTTAACCTCAGTGGAGCAAAAAGACTGCACTTACAACATGATTATTATGCTGGTGGTTCAGTTGTTAGCATTCATTTATTAAACAGTCAGTATGAAATACTGGTAATGCACACACAAAAAAATGTTGGGAGTATTTTCACAGTATACCTGATATAGAATGGACTTTTCCTTAATAAAGTATACAACTCACAGAGTATCAGAGAGAACTGACATCAAGAATTTGACAAAGGAAAATTTAACTCAAAGCATCTTTAA
Organism: Achatina immaculata; assembly: GCA_009760885.1. Taxonomy (NCBI): domain Eukaryota; kingdom Metazoa; phylum Mollusca; class Gastropoda; order Stylommatophora; family Achatinidae; genus Lissachatina; species Lissachatina immaculata. The sequence continues at coordinate 53,077,474 of CM019719.1, read as the reverse complement.
AAAAAAAAACAAAACAAAATGTGTTCACTTAGTGGATAAGCTGGATAGCAAAAGGATATTCTGGCAATTATGGGGAGCCATTACTAATGATTACATTAAAAGACTATTTACTACAGCATCAGCATAAAGATTTCCAAGAGCCCTGAAAAAAAAAAGGTAAAGCTCTACCACAGATATGTATGAGAAAGAAAAAGTTACAAGGTAATGAAGCTTACAGTAGCCTTATCATGCCGAAAGACACCTATGGATAAGATACATTGCCCACATTTTTCTTTGCTGGTTGACACAAGAGGGTAACACAGCCAGTATCATGTCTATACATTGCCCACATTTTTCTTCGCTGGTTGACACAAGAGGGTAACACAGCCAGTATCATGTCTGGTAACACAGCCAGTATCATGTCTGGTAACACAGCCAGTATCATGTCTGGCTGCCTCAGAGTCCCCAGCTTCAAGAGATACCAGGTAACTACTTCTACATCCGAGTCGCTGGGGGGAGAGATACCAGGTAACTACTTCTACATCCGAGTCGCTGGGGGGAGAGATACCAGGTAACTACTTCTACATCCGAGTCGCTGGGGGGAGAGATACCAGGTAACTACTTCTACATCCGAGTCACTGGGGGGAGAGATACCAAGTAACTACTTCTACATCCGAGTCACTGGGGGGAGAGATACCAGGTAACTACTTCTACATCCGAGTCGCTTGGGGGAGAGATACCAGGTAACTACTTCTACATCCGAGTCGCTTGGGGGAGAGATACCAGGTAACTACTTCTACATCCGAGTTGCTGGGGGGAGAGATACCAGGTAACTACTTCTACATCCAAGTCGTTGGGGGCAGAGATACCAGGTAACTACTTCTACATCTGAGTCGCTGGGGGGAGGGGTGGGGCCTCCATCTGGGCTTGAACTACCAACCCTGCTATAAGAGACTAGTGCACAGACCACTTCACTACTCTTGCACCTGTAAAGGATGAACTGAGAGTTGAACCCTGTACTCCAGTAGGCATGGCCAATGAATCTAACCAATAAAAATTATTTAAAATATTTCTACTTCACAGACTTATATATAGACTGTTTTGAGATAATAAAACATATTTTTTTTATAAAATGAGCAAGTTTCTTTGTGAAGAAAATCAATAACAACAAATACTGATGTAAGCCTCAAGAAAAAACAAATATATATAAACAAGCATTCCACAATTAAAGTGCATATGAAAAGATTTAAATTTCCTTCTTCCAACCGGCTAGCCTTCATAAATTTTAATAAAATATGCATTTAAAAGCATTCACAATCATCATAATACCATGAAAACAATGGAGTTTAGGTGGGAAATTCCAAACTTGACTTCTGACTGGTTGGTAGAGATAAACCAGTATAATGACATGGTGCATTTTCTTTAGCAACCAGTGAAGTGTTATTTCACTAAATGCCAAATCAGAGTCCATTTTGTTCAGTTGTACACAAGCAATGACAGAGTAAACACGGTCCCTGTTAGGTCCCATCAGCTGTTAGGTTTATGGTGTGATCTATTTTATGCAAACTGAAAGACACAGCACCACCGAGATTCATTGTTGATTGTGTCATGTTTAAGGCGATAACATTGTGAGTGACATTCTGTGAGGGTCTAGTGCAGGAAAATCAGGCACGGTGTGCACAAGTGTGCGGGGGGGAAAGAGAAGAACAATGACAGAACTCAGCTGTGGCTGGTGAACTTATTAGTTGATCAAGTTGAGCATGAAAAATATCACTTCACAATTTCAGATCTTTCTGATGAATTTCCTCAAATTTCAAAGGCTTGTCTGTTTCAAACTGTCACAGAGAGATTGTGCTACCAGCGAGGAGCTCACCGATGGCTGGATACCCTGGCAGAAGTGTGCCTTGATAAGTGATTGCAAAAGCTGGTGTCACTATGTGGTAAGTGCCTGAATCTAGATTGTAACTATGTGGCAAAGTGATGCCCTTAAGTATGTAATAACATTTTTTTTTCTCTATTTTTGACTTTTTGTTAAGCAGCCAAGTAGAGGTTGATTTTGGAACAACCCCTGTATAAATGTGATTTATGGTCACAAAAGTAAACTTATGATTCAATCTTGTAACAACTTTCTTGGTGTCATAATAAATCTTAATAACTGCAATAACTACATCACAAGAAACATTAAAAAACCCCCAGAGCAGCAATATATAGTACATGCTGACAATAAATGTTATTTTTGTGTTTGAAGACAAAATATCCTAAATGTCATGGTAGAAAAATTCACTGAAAAAAATGATTACTAAATTAAAGGGACAACTATACCACAAGAGCCTGGTATACCAAATAATGCACTCCATGTCACATAATGATTATCAGACCAATCAGTTTTCATCTATGAAAAGAATGGATGTTCTGTAAGGTAATTCTTTTAAAAATATGAAAGCTTTACTAAGTGACAGCAAAGAAGAGCATGAGTAGTAAAGTCCTAATGAGATGGCCTCTCAAACGAAGACAGTGGGGTGCTTTGACAGCTGTCGTTCTCCAGTCAAACTCCCACTACAACAGTCATCTAACACACTTGCATCAGGGAAACAATCTCTAAACCGTGAGAACATTTGCTGCACTCTTGAGGCGCACCAATGTACCTTATACTCAGGTCTGTCAGTGTAGAAAGGAATAAATAAATGTTCACATAAAAATCAGCCCCATGAATATGAGAGTACATCAGTATTTACACCAAGTGAATTAAAAAAAAAAAGAAGCAAACATACTCAAAAAAAAAAAAAACAGTCATTGCCTGATATGAGTCACATTTATATGAAAAAACATATTTCATTTTGCAAACATCAACAATAATGCAAGGAAAATTAACGAACAAAAACAAGCCATCTCAAATGTCAAAGCCCTGCTTGTATGAAGAAGGAGCAAGCCAATATAAAAACTATGAGTACAACTATATATTACTAGATAAATGTTGTATGAGAGCAGCTCCAAAGTCACGATTCTGAGCCTCACAACAGACAAGGGCAGCACTTTTTCAACAAAAAGTCAACAAGAATTAGACAAGAGTGTCTGCCACATGAACAACAAAGACCACAGATAACTTGTTAACATAAATTAATGAAACCACACTTTGCTGATGTGGATTAATTTTTCTTTTTTGTTTATAATTGTATACCCTGGCTGATTAATGCTATTTTTCTCAGTCCTTAATCCATTTACTGATGAGTATATACACTGAGTGAATTTATTTCATAAACACATAAAAAACTATATTTTCAGTGATGTCTCCAATTTTTATGTGTTTGGTATCACCCAGAAAAAGGAACGGAAAAACTAATTATGTTAGCCTAAAAGAATAGGGAAGAGCAAAACCTTTACCTTAATGCAAAGAAAACTAAACTGATGACAAATGAAAAACAAATAAGGTAGATGAAATATTTATCAAGAGGAAAAATTGCAAGAGGTGGAAAGTTTTGAATATCTTGGATCTTTACTAATAATGGAGATACAATGAGGACATCTAACGCTCTTCAAAAAGTAAAACATCTAAAGAAGCTGTGGAGAGGAACTGACAGAACTAAAAAAATAAGATTTTTAAGGGCATGCATCTTTCCCATTGCAACATATGCCTGTGAGACCTGGACACGTAACAAAACAGCTGAGAAACACATAAATGTCTTTGAATGTAAATGCTACAGAAGAGTTCTTCAAATATCATGGACACAAAAAAAAGAACAAATATATCCATACTGCAAGAACTTAATTTTGAAGAAGGTTGGCTAGTAAGGAAGATTAAATAGAGAAAACTTAAATAGTTTTTGAACATCACAAGAATTTAGAGAAGATTGTCTTGGAAGGGTACATAATGAGAAAAAGAAAGAGAGGAAGACCAAGGCAAAGATGGTTGCAAGACATTGTTGATAATCTGCAAATGGATGCATCAGCAGCAGGCTATCTTGCTTACAACCAAGAAGCCTACAGGAGAGCTGTTAGGGAGGCAAAAGTTCCGCAAGAGACAAGCAAATGACTTCCTGGTAACATCTAGCACATGAAGTATAATCATACAATTATACTTTGGACAAAATGCATTTTTCAAAGTAATCCAACTTTTTTTTTTTTTTTAAAATTTCAGGTCCTGTGTGACCCAGCTTCAAAGGTGCTTCTGTATACAATCTTTCAGCCAAAAAAAGATGACATTAGCTTGGTCACTAAAATGAGAACTTAATAATAGATTTATTTTAATGAAAGTCAATATATGGGGGTTGCAAATCAAGGAATTTAACCACTGAAAAAAATATATGGAAAAAACTTTTCCCTCTTGTCCCTGAGTCTTCCCACATATTTTCGGTGGTTTCTTGATTTGTGGCTAGTTTCTGAGCTGCCCTCATACACGGCAAAGTTCACTGCACTGTAGGGGGTGAAGACACACTCAAGCCGAATGAGATAGCAGTCAGTGACCCATAACTGACTGGCTGCATCAGGATTGGCGAACTATAGCCAGCCAAGATACTGCTCTATCTCCCAGGTGTCCCTTGGAAACAGCCAGTAGTCTGGCTAATTGAACAGGCACTGCAGTCGAAAACAAACCTGGTCATAAAAATGATCTGGATCGAAGTTAGATGTGTTGGGATGATAGGCACATAACCGCAACACGGCACAGCCACCGCCCTTCTCAGGGCAAAAGAAGAAGAAGACTGAATTGTAGATACACAAATGAAATCATCTGTGAGGGTCAAACCAGCACAACAGTGTTCTGACACTGCATTCATACATTCTCACTTTTGTGTAGTAGGTCTGGCACGGACTTATAATAAGCATTAATCTGCAGCACTGGTTATTTAAACAGAGTTAATACGGAGCCAGCACAACATTAACAAGCTGCTTTCTCAATGGAAAATGAGAAGACTCTAGCCCAGTTGTGGTGCACTCCAATCAATTCAGCAAATAAAAATGAGTACTTTTCTGCTTCTTCAATCATTCTGATGTCAACTTTGATACTTTCTAAAGTAATCAGTGGTTAGCTGCAGTTTATAGCACATCCCCATAAAGCCACATTGGTTTTCTCTGCACCTCATATGCTGGGCACTCCTGCAGAATATTTCTCTCGTCATCTTGCAAATGTTGGTCTGGCCGACCTTGAGCTTGTTGAAAAGGTGGCACCTCTGTCTGTGTGGACAATCACTGATCACTGGCTACTCTCTGCTGTGTTGGTGGTAAACATCATTTTTCTAGTAGCTAGGGTGTTCTTTTACCCAGCTGTTCTTGAATGTTGTTTCTTTCACAGATTTAGCTGCGTTATATGTTATGCTTAATCCTAAGATGGCATGGCCTCCCCCATAAGATAGTGAATGTCACCAAAGCCCTATACGTGGGTTTTCAGTACAGAGTGATCTGTGGAGAACATACCTCCAGCAGCTTTAGGGTACAAACAGGAGTGAAGCAGGGATGTGTACTATCACCAACATTATTTATCTTGACACTAGACTGGTTAATGAAGGAAGCAACATCAGACAAATGCAGAGGATTACAATGGACCCAGTGCTGGAGGACCTTGACTTTGCGAACGACATTTGTCTACTATCAAGCAGCCACAAAGATATGCAAGATAAAATAAACAAGCTAACTCAGAATGCAAACAACATAGGACTAAAGATCAACGTAGGAAAGACAAAGTTAATGAAGCAAAATGTAAACAACAGAAATGTACTCGAAGATAGCAAGTTAGTGGAGGAGGTCAACGAATTTGTATACCTTGGCAGCAGAGTAGTAGAAAATGGAGACAGCACAGAGGACATCAACAATAGACTTACTAGAATAAACCAGGTTTTTGCAATGCTGGAGACTATATGGAAATCTAAAAAACTAAGCATGAATATCTTCTTCTTCTTCGTTCACTTCTACCACCAAAAACCGCACTGTGAACCTACTGAATTCATGCCTGTGGTCCTCGTTAGGTCTCGTGGTCCCCTGTGTGGTCCAAAATAGACCACACGAGATCCACGAAAGGACCACAAGAGATTCAGAGTGTCACAGTGCTTTAGCCTGTATTCTTGGTGGGTCTCGGAAGCGGGATTGTGTGACACCGTGTAAGCATGAATATGAAAATCAGAATATTTAAGAGTAATGTTCTAAGTACTACTCTATGGAAGTTTTTTGCTGGAAAATCACCAAAACCATAGAAAACAAGTTGAATTCTTTCCAGACTAAATGTTTACGAAGAATAAGAAAAATATTTTGGCCAAACACCATAAGAAGTAACATCTTGTTGGCAGAAATGCAGATGAAGCCACTGACAGAAATTACTGAGAAAAGACGCTGGTGATGGTTGGGACATGTGCTCCGAATGACTGACAGCTCACTACCAAAAATAGCACTAAGATGGACACCACAGGGGAACAGAAGTAAGGGTAGACCAAAAGAGACATGGAGAAGAACAACAGAGAGGATGATGAGCAATAGAGGGCTCACCTGGGCAAGAGCAGAAAAAAGGTAAAGGCCAAACAAAATGTGCATACTAGAGTATTCTGCAGATGACTCTAAGCTGACACTGCATTAATAGCTCTAAGCTGAAAACTCATTCAAGTAATCACACTAATCCATCTGAATGCATAGGACCACGACAGGGCTGAAAGAAGAAAACCCCCACTGGGTATCATAACCAATGTATAAACTATAAAGCAGACATGCAGAGCTGCTTAACTTACATTTCCTTTACCTGACTGTTGTTAACAATCAGTACTTTAAGCCTAACCAGTGCTTATCCTGTTGTTTACAACAAATAATCACGCCATGCACCGTGAAACAGTAATTAATGAAACAATGGCTGAAGTACACAAAATTACTTTGCTGTGGGCTCTCTTTGAATTAATATTTATTTATTTATTCTTCAACCAGCAGACGCTGTTTAAGGAAAAAAAAAGAAAGAGATTAACTAGTAAATATTTTGTTTTTAAATTTTACTTTTCTGACTGTTATGTAATATAACTTTCTTAACATTTTTGCTAACACGTTTTTCATTGATCTACTTTCACAGGATGCAACTGAACACTACTTTTCTGATAAAAGTTTCCACGGATAATGCTACTATCAGTTACTGTAAGAATATTTTACTTCACAATTTCCTTCCCAATTTGCTTGGAATAAAATGCTCTGCTTACAAAAAAATGTTACGGTTTAGTGAAGGTTTCACTTAAATTCAATGAGGAGACCTGGAGCTGTATCTCAGACACAATGATACATTAACATAAACAGGTTACAATTATATGACAAAATCTACTACACTGTACATCAATGAAGATCTCCGCTTATGAGAAACCACAGCTTCTTGCATCATCATAATCAAATGAAATTTTAAAAAATGGCTGCTTTGAAAAATTCTTCTTACCTTTAAAACCGCTGTCATTACATGTACTCAAATAGTATAAGCAACTTGAAACTCTGACAAGGAATGCTGGGTAATACGGGTCACAGACCTCACCCTAAATATACTTTATGACCATAGTACATATAGGATATGAAGGTCATCAGATTTCAAGAATATGCCTGCAGAAAATTGTCCTGAAACTTGTCTATACACTACTATAAGAACCTTCATAAGTTTTAAACAAAGAACAACCAGACCAAATCCCAACAGCTGTAAAGATAAACTGAAGGTTCACCAGGATTAAAAGCAATATACAGTGGGATCTCTAGAGTTTCAGTGCAAGCATGTCTTTACTCCATGGGAAGCAATTCAAAGGAATGACATAAGAGTGACAGACTGGAGATGACTTGATGTAGTGACACGAACAATGTCATAACAAAGGAGTGATGTATTTTTTTTGTTATTTACAGATTAGATGATTGTGGGTATAACCTGTTTAACCTGTTTGATTACAGCAAAAATACTAAACATTGTCACTGGATTAAGGTCCTTATAAAATTAGGGTATCAACTATAAAGAAGTTTTAAAAAAAAGACCATTACATAGTTCAAGAAATGCAACAACTTGATTTTTAACTTTCAAATATATTTAAATATACATATCTAACTGTCACTCCTTCTTTATATTACTCCTTCAATACTGTACTTATGTCATGGTTTATCACATCACTCCTTTGACACACATCCATTCTATGTGATGGCAAGGAAAGTACTTTGAAGTCCAAGAGCAAACACCGTTTCAACACTGTACAGCAGTGCATACACAGCAAACACTGACTATCTAAACCAAAAATGTAAGAGAAAAAAAAAGAAGCTTATGGTCTATAACAAAGGAATGAAACAATTCTGCTATTTATCAAAAGAAGCAAGGAATGCTCCAAGTTCCATTTCTTTGTAACAATGAAAAAAACTGATTTTTAGAAATATTAATTAATTATCTAATTTATGCTTAAGGTCCAAGTGAGTATAAAAGCACTCAAGGAAATGCATTTTTTATATTGACAGTATGAAGGAATGATAATACATCAACTAGAAGATGTTGATTGTTTTGATGCTGCATTCAACAACTGGATTCTTTCATTGTCCTCAGCACTAACAAAGTCAGGGTCCCACTCGAGGTCACTGGAATGCATGGGGCTGGCGGTAGATGGCTTGGACCAACTGTCTTCGGAGATCCGGGCATGTACTTTAAACTGTGGTAACACCTCTGTTAAAGAGAGAAATGTAGGAGTGGTTTTTCTTTGCATATTTGGATAATCCATTACAATATCCCAACATTAGTAAAGGGACTAATTTTCTGTTCACAGAACAATTAAAATGAACTGTGGAAGAATAAGAACTTCTAATCTCATCAATGATTACATTGTATATCCACGTTCTTGGTTGGCGATTGGCTAAGCAATCACTGCCCGGAATGCCCTGTGGTGTCTTTGCAGGGCAGCAACAAATTCTCTCCACTTCTCATGGCTGCAGCCAGCTTTTGTAGAGTGCCCCTGCTGTGCTGCATGCTACTCATTTCAGCTTCTACAGTTCTCTGCCAAGCAGTCTTGGGTCGTCCTTTCTTTCTCCCCTCGGCTGTCCACCGCATGGCTGTTTTAGTGATGTTGCTGAGGTCTCTTCAGAGTGCATGGCCAGTCCATTTCCAGCTTTTTTTTACTCTGTATTATGTCAGTAAAAATTTAGTAAACTGGAAACGAGGCTTCCAAAGTGGTGTGTGTAGTTCTTTCAGGTTAACCATACACACCATGTTCTATCATTTCAAGTGAAGAATCAAATAAAATCTATCAGTTGTCAAGAACTTCAACACATTTGCTCCTTTCATGTGTACAGTATAATCCAGTGGTGGAGGAGTGTGTGACGACTCTTACTGTAAGTAAAGACAGTTCAGTTAACATGCAACATCCAAAAAAACACTTCACACTGACTTTGACTGCTACTGATGAATGACTTATACATTGAAGAACAGCTCCAAGCATAAGTCCAGCTCCATAATCTCACATATATACTCCATGTTTAACCACTTTCTCATAACTCATGTAGACAGATGAAATTCTCATATTCCTTCATGTCTATCCTCACTGAACTACACAGCAGTTCCTCTCTATGTCTACCCTCTATCTTCTACACAGCAGTTCTCTCTATGTCTACTCTCTACCCTCTATCCTCTATACAGCAGTTCTCTCTATGTCTACCCTCTATACAGCAGTTCTCTCTATGTCTACCCTCTATCCTCTATACAGCAGTTCTCTCTATGTCCACCCTCTAGCTTTTACACAGCAGTTCTCTCTGTCTACCCTCTATCCTCTAGCTTTTACACAGCAGTTCTCTCTCTGTCTACCCTCTATCCTCTAGCTTCTACACAGCAGTTCTCTCTATGTCTACCCTCTATCCTCTAGCACAGCAGTTCTCTCCCCAAAAGTCCCACCAAAAATCCCTCTCTTGACTCAGTCACATGACCAAATGAGTGACCTTCACAATGTCACTTGCTTAAACATGTGTTGCAGGTAAGGCTCGAACAGCCATGACACGCCTAGCACCTCACATACTGCTATAAACTGAAGCTTGCCGCTACAGGGAGATGCAACATCGTGACCTGCCTGTTTCATGATCCCATGATAAGTCTATAGAACTTGCTTCTGTCAAACTCTTTTCCTTGGTATGTGCATTGCTGCTACTTGAGCTCTGAGCATCTGCCGTTCCTGCATGTTGAAAAATAACAAATTTACAGAACGAGGCAACAGCTGATACACGCACTGACATTTTGTGATAAAGACCCTGCTTACATTTTGACTTGTGAATAGTTTAACATTTTTCTGGTCCTCTCAAAAATTTATTAATAAGAATGTGTGCTACTTTGTAAGGTTATCTGGTCTGAAAAAAAAAGATAACTCAGTTTTCTCTTGAGAAAGTAGTAAAAATAGCTACGTTATATGTTATACATTGCATTAAAGTGAAGGTCTTGACAATCAACATGAGCTTAAAATGTAAATTCTGATGAAAAAATAAACACACACTCTGTATTCAAGTTGAATGTTACAAGGGAATTCTGATTCAAGCATTATCTATTATGACAGTAGAGAGATAAAGACATCATTCAATATATGACATCAAAAAAGACATCATTCAATATATGACATCAAAAACTATCTCAACAAGGACATTATTTACCATGACATTAAACAGATAATGATATTGTTCAATTTGACATAAGATACCACTTCAACAAGGGCATTAATTCTCATGACTGCAGACCTCCTGGAATCTAAACATAAGATACAAATAGGCAGCTGCAATGTAAGAACACTTAATCAGACTGGAAAACTAGCACAAACCATCAAGGAAATGCACAGATACAAACTAGACATACTAGGAATACAAGAAGCAAGATGTACAGGGCAAGGCAGAAGGAAATTAACAACACAGCACACAGAAGATACAATAATATGGTCAGGTAAAGAAGATCATCATGAATGAGGAGTAGCACTGATTATAACAAGGAAGCATCAAGAGCATTGCTGAAATGGACCCCAATAAATGAGAGATTATTATATGCACGCTTCAACTCAAGATTCACGAAGCTGTCTGTTATAGTTTGTTATGCATCAACAGAAGCAGCTGAAAAGGAATTAAAAGATTTTTACAAAACCCTCCAAGCCACAGCAGAAACAATACCCAAGCGTGTTATGCTACTCATCTTGGGCGACTTCAATGCAAAAGTAGGTGAGGGAAATGAAGATAGAAGAAGAATCATGGGGAGAGAAGGAATCGGAGAAATAAATGAAAATGGAGAAAGACTGCAGTTTCTGTGAAGAAAACATGATGACCATCGGAGAGACAATTTTCCAACATAAAAACATCCATAAAGTGACTTGGAGGTCCCCAGATAAAACCACAGAAAACCAAATCGATCACATACTAATAAACAACGAGTGAAAACGGTCACTACAAGATGTGAGAGCAAGGAAAGGAGCAGATGTAGGAAGTGATCACAACCTTCTGGTAGCAAAAATAAATCTAAAATTAAGGAAAGCCAAAATCGGAGAACACAGAAAGACACGTTTTGGTACAACAAAACTGAAAGATCAGCAAACAAGGAATGAATTCTCAATAGTACTTAAGAACCGCTCCAGCGTCCTACAAGACAAAGCAGAAATGTCCATACTAGAGTTCAATAAAACACTACAGGAAACAGCAAAAGAGATGCTGGGATATCAGAAACGGAGAAAAGAGGAATGGATATGCAAGACCACATGGGCAAAGATAGAGCAAAGAAAGGAAATCAAGAAAAAATTCTTATCTTATATCCTTCCTGTGCCATTAAACGTCACATAGGGCTCGCAAAGTAGTTCGTCAATTTTTCCTGTCTTCGGCGAGTCTTTTAACCTCATCAAGGGATTTTATGCCTATTAATTTGGCCTCTCTTAACAATGTTCTCTTCAGAGTTTCATGCGGTCTGCCTCTTTTTCTATGGCCTGTTGTGTTCCACTTGATAGCTTGTTTTGGGATTCTTTGATCATTTCTTCTCATCAAGTGACCAACATATGTCCATCTCCTTTTCTTGATCACCCATAAGATTGGTTGTTGTTCAGTCATATGTCTTATCTCTGCATTGTTCTTGAATTCGTTTCATTTAATGCTGAGTATTTTCCTTAGGCATTTGTTTTCAAAAGAGTCTAACTTCTTGCCTATTTCTTTAGTTGTTTTCCAGCTTTCGCATGCACAAATGAGGGTAGATATTACATTTGAACTGAATAGTCTTAACTTGGTTTTTGTGCTTATAACTTTTATAATTTATAAGAAAAAATTACTGAACACCAAATCACAAAGGTAAGTTTTAAGTAATTATGCACAAAAAGACAAGTGAAGGAATCATGCCATGAAGATAAACATCAATACTATGACAACTTAGCATGTGCAAATGACATGAAAACCATATACAAAATCACAAAGCAGATGACAAGTAACTTCAGCACAAGATGTGAAAGTGCAGTAAGAACACAAAATGGACAACTGGTCAGTGGAGAAAGAGAAAAAATTGAAAGATGGAGGGAACACCTTAACACCCTACTAAACAGAACACAAGCAGCACAAACAATAGACATACCTGAAGCAAAAACGGAACTAAACATCAATACAGGACCAATAACAATAAGTGAAGTAAAGGAGGCAATAAAGAAGCTAAAATTAGACAGGGCACCAGGTGAAGATGAAGTGACTGCTGAGATGTTGAAAGCAGAAGAAACAGAAACACCAAAACAACTCTGCCGGATACTACAACAAATTTGGGATCTAGAAAAAGCTCCAGAGGAGTGGAAAACTGGCCTGTTAGTAAAACTACCAAAGAAGGGTGACCTCAGAGATTGTGGGAACTGGAGAAGCATTATCCTACTGCCACTCACCAGTAAAGTATTTTGCAGAATAATCATCAACAGAATTGTACCAGCACTTGAGGGAAAACTTAGGAAAGAGCAGGCAGGATTTAGGAAAGGAAGATCATGCATAGACCACATATTTGTACTTGGACAAATATTAGAACAGGCAAATGAGTGGCATAGCACAACATATGCATTGTTTATAGATTTTGAGAAACCCTTTGACAGTGTCAACAGAGATGCACTGTGGAAAGTCCTAAGATGGCACGGCCTCCCCCATAAGATAATGAACGTGATCAAAGCCCTATACGAGAGTTGTCAGTGCAAAGTGATCTGTGGAGAACATACCTCCAACAGCTTTAGGGTACAAACAGGAGTGAAGCAGGGATGTGTACTATCACCAACATTATTTATCTTGGCACTAGACTGGTTAATGAAGGAGGCAACATCAGATAAATGCAGAGGATTACAATGGACCCTTGACACAACGTTGGAGGACCTTGACTTTGTGGACAACATTTGTCTACTATCAGGCAGCCACAAAAATATGCAAGATAAAATATACAAGCTAACTCAGGATGCAAACAACATAGAACTAAAGATCAATGTAGGAAACACAAAGTTAATGAAGCAAAATGTGAACAACAGAAATGTACTCAAAGCAGATAGCAAGTTAGTGGAGGAGATCAACGAATTTGTATACCTTGGCAGCAGAGTAGTAGAAAATGGAGACAGCACAGAGGACATCAACAATAGACTTACTAGAATAAACCAGGTTTTTGCAATGCTGGAGACTATATGGAAATCTAAAAAAACTAAGCATGAATATGAAAATCAGAATATTTAAGAGTAATGTTCTAAGTGTACTACTCTATGGAAGTTTTTTGCTGGAAAATCACCAAAACCATAGAAAACAAGTTGAATTCTTTCCAGACTAAATGTTTATGAAGAATTAGAAAAGTATTTTGGCCAAACACCACAAGAAATAACATCTTGTTGGCAGAAATGCAGATAAAGTCACTGACAGAAATTATTGAGGAAAGACTCTGGCGATGGTTGGGACATGTGCTCCGAATGACTGACAACTCACTACCAAAAATAGCACTAAGACTGACACCACAGGGAAACAGAAGTAAGGGTAGACCAAAATAGACATGGAGAAGAACAACAGACAGGATGTTGTGCAATAGAGGGCTCACCTGGGCAAGAGCAGGGAAAAAAGGCAAAGGACAGGCATTTGTGGAAAACCCTTGTGGAAGCCCCATGTGCCCTGGGCACTTAAGGTTGAGAGAGAGAGAGAGAGAGAGAGAGAGAGAGAGGAGAGAGACATCGGAAAGCATTTCAGCAAGAGCACTGTTTAACCTGACATCACAACTCACCGTTTTTCACCGGGGACCTCATGGCCAAGGATCTAGCTTTAACATTGGCCAGGAATATTTCAAAATCATCCTCACCTCCCGCTCTGATTTAAAGAAAAAAAAAAGAAAGATAAATGAAGCAATTAAGTACTCTATGAAGGATGGAAACACTCTCAATCTTATCATTTTATTATATATTAAAGATCTAACCAAAGGTAGCCCAGATATTATACAAAAATTAATCCAGAGATGGGGTATCTTGATATGAAAGGATCATGAGTTTTCACTCACTTTTCCTTGTGGCAGGTAGTTTTGAAAAAGAAACAATGAAAGTTAGCTGCCAACATAAAATGAAAGATGGATTAAAAAAAAAAAAAAGAAAAGGTAATTAACTAACTACACTCACAAGCAGTTCACCCTGGCTGTTAGCTCAAGTCTAGTCCCAGTAAGAAAACTAACTAAACAAAATAAGAAATTATGTTCAGGACATATGTTAATACAAAATGAATCAATGTTAACAGAGATTAAGATGAAGGTAGAGAAGTGCTTCCTGAGGTCACAGTGGTTCCATACCATTTTTGGTACAGTCTTAACAAAACACCGTTGTGTGTTTAGAAAAAAAGGTTTAGAGAGTTTACTGAGAATGGAAATCAATTAGTAAAATTTCAATTTAGCTTTTGTTGTAAATGAATTATTTAATCATTAACAGCAGCAAACACTGAGGAGATAAATACCACTGTCTAAAATGTGCAGAAACATCAAGTTTTCTATATATTTTAATGTTCAACTCCACAAAACCATCTACTGTCTGAAACTTCCCCATAATACCAGTGGTACATGTACCACAAACTACCCCCATAATACTAGTGGTATATGTACCATACTTCGGGAAACTTTATTGAGATAGAGGAAGAATGATTTTAAAAATATGTACGCCTTCTGTGGAAGGAAATAAACCTCAATCTTTGTGGAAGGAAACAATCCTCAAACTTTAACACACCTGAAGTGGCTGGATGACTGGCCTGCTGTACATAGCAATATTTATTTTTCAATGAAAAACTTCAAATTTAGTATGAAAACGTGTCTGATCAAAACATTTTCTCCACAATCAAAAAAAAAAAAAAAGGGAAACAGATCAAAAACGAAAGAACCATATTCTCCTGTGAGTTCTTTAGAAAAAAAAACCCCATAAAACTGGGAGAGTATAATAATGACTTGTAAATTATACCAAAGAAGAAGGTGAAAAAAACTGAACAGCTTTTACTTTCTGCAGACCTAACTGTGAACTGCACAGCTTACAACAGTAAAAAGACTTAGTGATGAAAGCAAAAATACTGCACAGCTTACAACAGTAAAAAGACTTAGTGATGAAAGCAAAAATACTGCACAGCTTACAACAGTAAAAAGACTTAGTGATGAAAGCAAAAATACTGGACAGCTTACACCATTCAAAGATCTAGTCAAGAAAGCAAAAAAATACTGGACAGCTCACACAATTCAAAGATCCAGTGATGAAAACAAAAATACTGGACAGCTTACAACAGTAAAAGACCTAATGATGAAAGCTAAAATACTGGATAGCTTACACAATTCAAAAATCCAGTGATGAAAACAAAAATACTGGACAATTTACAACAGTAAAAGACCTAATGATGAAAGCTAAAATACTGGACAGCTTACACCAGTCAAAGATCCAGTGATAAAAACAAAAATACTGGACAGCTTACAACAGTAAAAGACCTAATGATGAAAGTTAAAATACTGGACAGCTTACACCATTCAAAAATCCAGTGATGAAAACAAAAATGCTGGACAGCTTACACCATTCAAAGATCCAGTGATGAAAACAAAAATACTGGACAGCTTACACCATTCAAAGATCCAGTGATGAAAACAAAAATACTGGACAGCTTACACCATTCAAAGATCTAGTGATGAATGCAAATTATTGGACAGCTTACACCATTCAAAGATCTAGTGATGAATACAAATTACTGGACAGCTTGTGACATTCTACAGACCTAATGATGAAAGAAAAAAAATACTGCACAGCCTACAAAAATCACAGACCTAATAAAAACAAAAATACTGCACAGCTTACAACAATTCACAGACCTAATGGTAAATATCACAGATGGGAGAGGAAAGCAAGTGGATCATATCAGAAGGTTTCCACTATCATGAAGACCAACATGACGGTCAAGACTTTACCCCACTATCATGTGGGGCTTCTCACTAGCAGGCTGATATGAAACCACAGCTTGGACATGGGTGAGAGCTGGCATGTGGCCATGTAACTTCTTAAGTAGCCCAGATATTAGGCCAAGTTCAGGAATTAAAAAAAAAAAAAGCCGCCTCATTCACAAATGAACACCATTTTTGTATTACACAATCCTTACTACAGTATCAGCTGCTTTCACATGACAACAACCACTGACTGGAGTTTCTGCTGATATATTATCATCAAAAGCCACCAAGTACAGCAAAAATGGCAACAAATAACAGGGAGTTGTCACTATTATGTGTCACCCAGCACAGCACTTCTATAACAATAACAACAATGAGTGGAAAGAATGCTGAGATGGCATCACCAAATGCCATCATGCACAGCAAAATGACAATAACAAATGACTGAAGATATCATCATCAAATGTCATGAAGTACATGAAAAAAATAATATTAACCCTGTAACAGAGTACAAGCAAGTCACCAAGACACATCACTTATCACATCCACATCACTTAACTAAGCAAGCCACCAAGACAGCCTCACATCCAAATCACTTAACTAAGCAGGCCACCAAGACAGCCTCACATCCAAATCACTTAACTAAGCAAGCCACCAAGACTAGTCTCACATCCAAATCACTTAACTAAGCAAGCCACCAAGACAGTCCCGCATTCACATCACTTAACTAAATCAACAGAGACAGTCACTATTGAGACTTACATTTCCCACTCTTCGTCATTAACCCAGGCTTTATTGTTAGCTAGATTATTTTTAGCTCTATTCTCCTTGTCTTTGTTGAGCTTGGCAATGCGGGCAGCTTCTCGTTTGGCTTCAAAAAATGCCTCCTCCTCTCTCTCAATCTCTTGTTCATGCTGTGCTAGCTGGATAAAATGATTGTAAGGAAGGATTAAAATATCACACTTTTTACAAAAAAATTCTGTACCATTCCATGGATGTTTAGTAAAGAGAAAAATGCTAACTTTTTATGAATGAATATTAGTTTTAATGCCTACTGTTAATTCAAGAAAAACAGGACAGATTAAGGCTGATTATCACTGAGGTCTGCAGAAGAATCTGATGTGGCATTTGAAACATACAAACTATGAAAGTGACATGTACAATTTATTAATTCAAAGCAATGATCACTGAAACACCAAAGCCAGGATAACACAGGACACATGCATGTTTTATAGCTTGAAAATAATACTAATAAAAAAAAAAAAAGATACAGCAAAAGAAAAATAAGCAGAATCTCCACAACTCTTTTAACTGATTGCAGAGTTCAGCTGCTTATGAAGAAAGGTTTTGGTGGATGCATTTCATAACTGAAAGATCAAGATGAAACTCACAAAAGCAAACATGGTCTGAATAGCCAGTGAAAGAAATGAGAATGTCTTACATCCTTCCCGTGCCATTAAATGTCACACAGGGCTTGCATGGTAATTTGCCAAATTTTCCTGTTTTTGACAAGATTTTCAACCTCATCATGGGATGTTATGCCCACAAAACTGACCTTTCTTAACAATGTCCTCTTAGAGTTTCACGTAGTCGACCTCTTTTTCTTTAGCCTGTTGTGTTCCACTTGATAGCTTGTTTTGGTATTCTCTGATTGTTTCTTTTCATCATGTGACTGACATATGCCCATCTTCTTTTTTCTGATCACTCAGGAGACAGGTTGTAGTCTGCTCATCTGTCTTATCTCCACGTTTCCGCTCTAGAGGTCGGTCACACCCTAAACACGCCCATGCTGGGATAATACGCCTAAACCAGCTTAACCCAGGGGTGAAACTTACTAGTGGCGAGGATTCGTCCTCCTGGACAAAAGCTCCGTCCTGGTCACAACTAGGAAGGGTAGTGGCCACGACCACAAAATGCTGAAGTCGGAGACACTGGACCAGGGCAGTCTAGATAGGCAACCACCTCTCACAGGATGGGGATGTATGTGTATCCTAATCATGCTGAGGTTTTCCGGTGATAAAGTCCAACGCTGGACTGGATGAGCAATAACCTCTCACCCAGCAGGGATACACAAGTATCCCAAAACACGTTGATGTTTTCCGGTGAGAAAGTCCAACTCTAGGCTGGATGGGCAACCACCTCTCACCCAGCGGGGATATACTGATATCCAAAAACACGTCGAGGTTTTCCAGTGAGAAAGTCCAACTCTAGACTAAACTGGTGCAACGAAAACCACAGTGTCATGTGATCCTGCTTCTGAGACCCACCGAGAATACAGGCTCAAGCCCTGCGATACTCTGAACCTATTGTGGTCCTCTTGTGTGGTCATTTTGGGGACCACGGGACCTATCGAGGACCACAGGAGTAAATTCAGTAGGATCATAGGGCAGTCTTGGTGGTAGAAGCAAATGAAGAAGATCTCTGCACTGTTCCTGAATTCGTTTCACTTTATACTGAGTATTTTCCTTAGGCATTTGTTTTCAAGAGTCTAATTTGTTATTTCTTTAGTTGTTTTCCAGCTTTCGCATGCACAAATGAAAGTGGATATTATATTATTATCAAAAATAATGAATTCTCAAACTGATTTCATAAAATCAATGAATGATGCTGAAATACAGATGATAGAAAAATCTGGAAAATATGAACAATTCAAGAGTGACATGATCCACTTTCAGTTTCAGATTAAAGGCTGTGGGACAATCCCCATTTCCACCTGCCTTCCAATCAACTTGCTGTATGTATGGGGTACATGGTACACTTTGTTGAGGACAGACTGCTTCCGAAGATGGAGTATACTGTTTGCATGGTGGGGTACTCTGGCTTACACTAAACATACGGCTTCAGTAGAAGGTCACAACAGGATATCACATACCTCAGTCACAAGATTTTCAAAAAAGACTTCATCAGACAAAATTTTCTGTCTTGCACATATCAGGTACAACATAGGACTGACACAGAAATGTTTAAATATTATTAAAAAAAAAAAACAAAACCAAAAGATTGATGCCAAAGACTGTAACATTTAACACCTCTGAACACACAGTAAATAAATTAATAAACCATATACGAGTATTGTTAATGCTGTTAGCATTGTAGACAAAAGTTAGAGGGGGGGGGGGGGCCAGACAATAACTGGAAAACTTAGCAGTCTAGACAAAAGTATGGGGGGGGGGCCTGACAATAACTGGAAAACTTCAGACAAAACAGGAAGATATGCCAAAAAAGAAAAATATCTAAATGGACTATGAAAAGTCATGTAGAAAAAGGAAGCAGCTCTGTACCGTGCAAGTCTAAAATGGAGCAGGATTACCAAAGCCTATATAAATGACACACAATAAATGAATTGTTAACACAGGATCAGCATGTAAGAAAAACACATGAGGTGAAGAATGAGTGACCTGTGCATTTTTAAGTCAAATTTCTTACTTAAAATGATGCCTTCTTTATGTTCGGCTATCTTTTTACAGTTGGATGTGGACAAGAAAAACATATTCAACCATTTTCTATTCATATTTTAAATAGTTTATGTGTAATTTCAATTTGCTATTCTACTTTGATGTGAATTAGTTCTTTACTTTTCATCACAAGATAATTTAAAACTCTTCAAACTATTATTTCATGCATGTAATTATTCATGGACTTTTTCACTTACATATCAGTTCATGAAAAGAAATTTCTTACATCTTAAAATTTCTACAAGTCATATTTAATTAAAACAGTATAAAACTGAATAACAACAACTGAAACATAAACAGCCATATTTAATTTAAAAAAAAAAAAAACGCATTTCTGAATTTTTAAATTGTAATGATATTTTACTCTGAACATTTCAGAAAATGAAAACATGGAACATTTTATAAATGAAGTGAATCAAGTTTTTGTTTAGAAACAAATGAAACATTACTATCAATACTTTGTACAGCACTTGAAGATATTTTTTTTCAGAAAAAAAAGTATATAAACCTTTTTTTCTATACTTTTAGTCTTTTCACTTTGCAAGATGTCATTAAATTCTTGAAAATTGCTGTTCACTGTTATATGTTAACATGGTTATTATTTATTATTTTATTTTCTGCCAAGATCTATCTGTAGATTTTCCTGTTCCTTCATTGTATTCTCTACACTCCTTTAATCAGTCTTTTTTTCTTCTTGAACATTTTACACACACCAGTCACAATATCTAATCATAATTTTAAGACAGACACAGAAATTTCACATGTTATGAATTTAATATGGTTGAACTAAATTCCATCAACAATACCACATCAGCTCATACAGGACGTCAAAAGCCATCGCAAAATATGCAAAAAACACATAATCAATCAATCAATCATCATCATCATCACCTTTCACTCCCTTGAGAGTATAGGCCATAGATAAAGGCTCTCCAGTCACCCCTGTTCTTGGAATTATTCTCTGCTTCCTTACATGTGTATCCCTTGCCTCCAAGCACTGTCATAACTTCTCTTCTCCAAGTAAGTCTAGGTCTTTCTTGTTTTCTATTTCCTTGAGGATTCCAGGTCAGTGCCTGTCTTGTTATGCTGGTGTTGGGTTTCCTCAGAGTGTGGCCAGTCCACCTCCATTTCCTGGACATGATTTGTAGGTTCATAGGTTCTTGTCTTGCCCTTTCCCAGACCTCCTTGTTCCTGATCTTGTCCTGCCATTTAATGTTTAACATCCTTTTCCGTTCCCCCGTATTTATCCACTATGCTGCCTAAATATGTGAAATACTCTACTTCCTCAGTTGGCACTATTTTTTTTTTTTTACAATAATTGGAAGAATTAATTAATCTATCTATCAAATGTGAATCTTTCAGTAACACCATCCATAAGATAAAAATTGCCATATAACTGTGTAGTGTTTAAAGTTTTGCCAGTGTCCACTTACAAACAGTTGATGATAAATATTCATAAGCACTGAATGCCCACAATGGAGGGAAACAATTTACAAGATCAGGCATTTCAATGATTATCTGCCTAATGTCAAAGGACCTCAGTTTGAATCCTAATAGCTAACAAGACTTTTGTTGCTGTTATGCCATTCCCTTTCTCTGGATGGGGTAAGACTGAATGCTAACCCCTAAAATCTCCCTGTAAGAACAGACACACTCAGTGTATTAAGGCAAAACAAAACATTTAAATAGAACTCTGTGCATGGGTCACTCGTAGTAGGTCAAAGTCAGAGGCAGCTTTGCTGGTTACATATTCCTGTGAAAGAACTTCCATGTCTGCCCCATAGAAAATCTGAATGTTACACCAGATGATCTGTCATATTAATCATTGATAAAGCACTTTGTTTGACCATCAACGACTTCTTAATTGTCCATGTGCAAAATTGTAAACAAGCATATGTCTGCCAGCTTTCTCTGGCAGTTCTCAAATATGTGTTAAGAGTTACCTTAGCATCTATTTCAGCACCACTTCTACCCCCCTCAAGCAATAACACATCAAACTGCTTTGTGCGGAGAAGCTGTCTCTCTCTGTCCGTCAACAATCTAGAAGCCCGCCGAGATAAAACAAATATAAATCAATAACAATGACTCAACAAAAGGCACTCCATGAAAGAAAAACAAAATACAGAGAAAACAACGAGTAGATAACTACTAAATAACACGCAAAAAAGAAATAATGGAGCACAATAAAAAGATTTCTTTTCAGCAATTTCAAATATTCTGCACTTTTACATTATTATTATTGAGCATTCTGATTTTAAACCAATGCAAATAATAAACAATCAACAAATTGAAATGAATCTAATTAATATAACAAAATATTCATGCAAACCAGTCATAATTCTGCAACAAAAGAAACATTAATGCTAAATGTGTTCTACAAGGCTGCAAACTGTAACTAGACAGTGCACAACTACACAGACGCATCTGTGTGGTGTGTGTGTGTGTGTATGTTCAAGCATCACGCTGGAACGCCTGGAGCAATTTCAACCAAACTTGGCACACATATGACTTACAATCTGGACAATGCACTGTAGGGGTTAGATCATCTTGGGGGGGGGGGGGGGGGGGGGGGGTGGGATCAAAACCGACTGATGCAAACAATACCCCACTGAATGACAGGATGTAATTCCTGTGATATTTATGCCTGCTTTGGATTGTGGGCTGTGATGGACAAAAGTCATCCCACACAAATCTGCTAAGGTGCCGAACTTCTGGCATTGATAATGAGAAACATGATACACAGAGCAGATTTCTGATTCTTGCATCACTGCTAACTAATAATGGAGATACAATAAGGGAAATTAAAAGGAGGGCATCTATCGCTCTTCAAAAAATAAAACAACTAAAGAATCTGTGGAGAGGAACAGACAGAACTACAAAAATAAGATTTTTAAGGGCATGCATCTTTCCCATCGCAACGTATGCCTGTGAGACCTGGACACTTAACAAAACAGCTGAGAAACACATAAATGCCTTTGAATTTAAATGCTACAGAAGAGTTCTTCAAATATCATGGACACAAAAAAAGAACAAATATATCCATACTACAAGAACTTAATATTGAATAAGGATTAAAGAGAGAAAACTTAAATATTTATTTTGGACACATTAAACATCATGATAATCTAGAGAAAACCATCTTGGAAGGGCACATAATGGGAAAAAGAAAGAGAGGAAGACCAAGGCAAAGATGGCTGCAAGACATCGTTGATGATCTGCATATGGATGCATCAGCAGCAGGGCATCTTGCTCACAACCGAGAGGCCTACAGGAGTGCTGTTAGGGAGGCAAAGTTCCGCAAATTCATGCAAATGAATGAATAAACGAAAGACACTCTACTGTTGTTCACCTCAGCGTCCATTTAGAAAATGGTCAGAGTGTTTATTTCATAACAGGGAGTGTCCATACAGTGGTTGATCAGCCACCAACCACATGGGGGGGGGGGGGCGTGCCCTAGTGGTTGGGGTGAGAAGGGGGTGGATTGTACCAAGCAAAAAAAAACGACCGATATTAGTGTTGAATCCATAGTTTTCAGGGTCCCTGAAATGAATAGGGACATCCCTGATGCCGTTTAAGTCCAAGGTCAGCCCCCATCAAGACATGGGGGGGGGGTGTTTGCATGTAAAAATAATAAAAAAATGACTGATATTAGTGTTTTCAGGGTTGCAGAGATGAATAGTGACACTCCCAATGCCATTTAGTACAAGTTCTGCTTCCATCTGCATGGGGGGGCCTAGGGGTGGGGGTGACATGTAAAAATAATAGAAAATGACAGACATTAGTGTCGAATCCATAGTTTTCGGGGTTGCTGAGATGAATAGTGGCACTAGCAAGTTCAGCCCCCATAGGGATGGGGGGGGGGGGGGGGGGGGGGGTGGTGGTAAAAAATAAAATGTCCAAATTGACCGTGATTAGTGTTGAACCCAGTGTTTGGGGTCGCTAAGCTGATTGGTGACAGTCCTGATGACAATTAAGCCCACATTTAGTCGAATAGAAGGAACAGAACTCTGTAGAGTCTTCTAGAAGGTTGTGGAAACGAATACAACATTGTAGAACCTTCCAGAAGGTTGTGGAAATGAAAAGAACTTTTTAAATAAATACCCAGGCAATGCCGGGTAATCAGCTAGTTAATGAATAAAGCCTACCCTTCCAAAATGGGTCTAAATTACCAGTTTCTAAGCATTTCTTTAGCAAGTACACTGTGGAACACAGGGGAATTATCAATCCCTAGCCTGGCTGGTCAAACTAAAGACTCATTTACTCTTCCGGCACCAAGATCTTCACTTCCTGTTACCGTCACCGTAACACATTTGGTAGTAATTCCAGCTTTCTCCTTCACCCAGTCTGCACATCCTGGAGTCCATAAGTGGCTTCACGCAAAATCTCCCAACCTTCTGATTTAATTCAATCTCCCTGCAAACATTCCCCCCTCATCAGCCACCATTAAGCAGGGATTTAACAGAAAGGTTTTCGTCTCTGTAGCAACCTTCCCCCTCCCCAAAACAAAAAAACAACAACAAAAAACTGTGTACAGACAGCAAAGAAAATCAGGGTTGTAGAAACATGACCTAGAGTACATCTGTTACTTTAGGGACCCAGTAATTGTATCTGCCAAGCCCTGTTAATACAGAACAAAATCTCTCTTCCTGCCCAACATCTCTCAGATCAATATCTTCTCAGATGTATGGAATGTTGTTATATATCTGCCTGTCTGACAGAAAGCCAGCACTTCCTTTAATCAGTGCCCATCTGTTACATACTCCAAAAAATTCACCATAACAGAATGAGATGAAGAAACAAACTTTGGAATCACAAGAAAACAGGCTGTTATTTTAAGACTAGAAAATTTTGGAAAATTGAGGGTACTTTATTAACAAAAAGGACTTTTTTTGAGAAAAAAATTCAGCTGGTCTATCAAAGAAACCAAGTTCAGCTGGTCTATCACAGAAACAAACTTTAAATATTTCAATATAATCTTTTTTCCACATAAAGTTTTTCATTAATTTCATTTATGCTGTGTGCTGTTAGGGAGGCAAAGTTCCACAAGGGACATGCAAATGAATGAATGTGTGTCACCAAACTCTCTCCCCTCCCCCACAAGCTAAAGGGAGTCTGTTGATAGTCTACTATTTTTAATCACCGTGCCTGAAGCATGTAATATTTTGAGGATTTTTCACTTGCCACTGCTGAACACATCATTATATATAAATCTCCTCTCTCTGCCACTGCTGAACACATCATTATATATAATTCTTCCTCTCTCTGCCACTGCTGAACACATCATTATATATAATTCTCCTCTCTCTGCCACTGCTAAACACATCATTGTATATAATTCTCCTCTCTCTGCCACTGTTAAACACATCATTATATATAATTCGCCTCTCCCTGCCACTGCTGAAAACATCATTATACATAATTCTCCTCTCCCTGCCACTGCTGAACACATCATTATATATAATTCTCCTCTCCCTGCTTGTTTAGGATCAAAATATATATGAAACATACATGAGCAACAACAAAACAATATAAAACCTATATGCAAAGTCTGTAGCAAGCTTCTAGCTCTAGATATTCTCAGAGACTATGCAGCTGTGCTTAGTCTCATTCCACACAATTAAAATGCCCTACAAAGAACACAGTGCATGGGCCAAAAGGCACACAACATTAACAATGAAAATAAAATTCAAAATCAGTGAACAACATCAAACACTGACTCTTATATATAACACTTAGTGAAAGCATCACATTGTTGATTTAACATACCAACCTACCATATGGACACAGGAAGACACTGTAAAAGGGCCACAATCAAGGGCCAGCTGGCCTCTGTAGGTGAGTTTAACACAACATAAAGAGATTTGTTTGTTTCTGAGTCCTTAGGCAAAAATTACAAAAGGATTTGCTATTTTCTTTGAGGAAAATGATTTTATAAACTTGGTACATATTAGTTTACCTCCTGTTACTATGAAATGTCAGAATTTTAATGTTGGTTCATTTTACTTTAACACCTTGCAACAAAATGAAGAAACTATAAGAAAATACTAACCAAGAAGAGGAAGGCATGAATGCAGAAAAAGGTCTGCTATCAAGATCCCCTTTCTTATACCAAAAGATAAATGTTTAACAAATGCCACACAACATTTAGAAATAACAAGAAAAATCTTCCACTGCTGAAAATCTATTGAGTTGACATCAAAAGGGGAAAAAAAAAAATTCCATAGTTTTCTAAGTTTTGAAATAACCAATATCTGCAGGTGTCACTTTTCTCATAAACTGTAAAAACTGTCATAAACTCTCTTAAGGAGTTAAAAGGCAAATTACAGCGAAGATCAGAGACGGACAAGCGAGATTTGTAGGACATTTTCTGAGAAAGAGGAAAATTGGAACACATTGTGGCAACTGAAAAAATTGAGGGAAGAAGAGACAGAGGAAGACAGAGAAAGAGAAGTTACTGGATGGGCTGTCAGTGTGGCTAGGAAGAAAGTCACCAGCGGATCTCATAATCAGGTCCAAAGACAGGGAACTGTGGAGAGAAATGATTGCCTATGCCACACAGCACGGCACTTGATTGATTGTGTTGTTTCACCAGCAGTCACACTGGGCCCACAGCACCTGGGCAAGTCTTCACACAATGAATGCAGAAACTGGAGGCTGAGATTGGGAAAGAGACTCAGCCCAGGAAATCTGATATAAACAAACACACAAGCAACATAAGGGTCAGCCTTGAAGGTTCCACAGTATCAAAAAAATAATAAAAATCATGGCCCTAGCAACTACTAAATAATCAGCATATCAGCTTCAAAAACAGCTGTGATCCAACAGCTTCTGTAGGATCACAGAGGAAAATTCTCTGAATGAGTAAATGGCTGCAGTGCATTACTTTTTCTTTCACATGTGCAGTCACCCTAGAAGACACTGTAAGAAGACACTGTTTTAAGTGCTTTTATTAGTAAAAAATACATTTCTGCCGATTCATCTCTCCAGTAACAAGCATCTTTCTACTACTGTAAATTATGGTACAGAGTTCTTCAACATTCTCATCATTTTCTGACGCAGATGTGCATTTTCCACCCGCACACTTCAGTGATCATTTCTGAAGCAGCTGAATGAACAGCACTAACTTCTCATGACGTCTTCATAGGATGAAACAATACACTGTGACCAGCAGCCCCTATGCAGACAGCTTAGCAAATAAATAATCAGTAGTTCTGAGAACTAAATAAAAATGGACAAAATGTTGGGGACACATTAAAAGCATGCTTTATTCAAAAAATGACTTTACATACTAACCTTGTCATCTCATTGCGTTGAGGTTCCTGCAAGAAACAACACAAAGAATACACATGGTTCACAGGTATAACAACAAACTCTTTGGGCACGTCATAAGAATGCAGAAATTACACCAACTACAGGAAAACTCAAAGGAAAAGAAGAGCGTGAACAATGAGGAAAAAAAAACTAACTGAAGAGCTGACAATAAGGCAGAGAAAAATAAAGACAACTGATCTAATTACAGATACTGAGGACAGCAATGAGGGGGAAAAAACAATCAAAAGCAAAGAGTAGACAAACATGATCAGCAGCAGCTGTCAGTACTGATACTTATAAAGAATGAAAACAATTTCCCAATTCAGTTATCATAATAAGCCCATTAGTGATATATGTATGATGTTTAAGAACAGCCATTAAAAAAACAAAACATTTCTTCAGATGAGATATTAAATGCACCAGTTAAAATGAATTTAACTGTAAGCAGCTGCATAAATGCTAAAGGAAGACAGAACAAAACAAAACAAAAAACAAATGCTGAATATTAAAATGAGAATTTTTTTTTTTTTTATTTAACATACAATGAGTGCTTGTGCATAATTAAGTATACAGGTAGTAACTTCCAGGAAATGAAAGTTCAACTGCGTTGTTTATGGGACACTGAGAGCCAGCACACCTTCTGTCCATTTCACAGATGAAGTATCATTTTAAAAAAAATCCTTTCAGCTAACATTTCACATGCACTGGGGGCAGAGAAAATCACACACAAAAAAAAACAACTTTATAATGGTTTACCCACTGAATTTTTTTCTTCTGCTTTCATGTACTGCTTTTGAAACCAAAGAATGACTTGACAACCCAGCATTCATTTTCAGTAATTTTTTTATTTTTTAACAGAAAGCGTCACACACAGAGTCAAACAAAAGAAAATTAGAAAGATAACAAATGGCAAGTTATGGCGCTACTCCGGCTTTAGAATCCTTGAAGCAAAATGAGGATATCCTATACAATCCTCATGCAGGAAGACAGTTCATTGTCTCCAGTACTTGCATATCTGATCCACACCCTCTGTCTGTTTTGTCCGCACAGAAGGGGGGGGGGCTCAAGACTGAGCTGGATGAGAGTTTTTACACCTCAGCCCTATATGCCTCTGATCATGATTAAGATGACTACCAATATTATACAAATAATGCAACAAATCTGTCGACCTGACAATTATGACTTACCTCATCCATAAGGTTTTCAAACTGTAGAAGAAACGGGAAGAAAATGAATCACACTTTTGATGATGGCTAACATTTTAACAATAACCAGCTACATGATCTGGTTTGTCAACAATTATGATGGAAACATATTAATGTGAATGACATAAGAAGGTAAAAAAAGGTAAAATTCCTGTTTTTCACGGCATTAAGGCATATTGGGGAATACGGTGTTAGGCCCTATTTTTTCATGACCTTTGACACATAAAAGTGTGATGTGGTCAGTATCATGCCTGGCAGCTTTACCTTCCCAGATTTCTCTGGTACCCATTTTTAGAGGCTGGGTGAACCCCTGGGAGCCTTTTTGGTGTGGTGATACCAGGAAGCATGGTACTGCAGCTGGTGGAAAGGATGTCAATCAATTCCATTTATACTCTTGGAAATCAAAACAACCACGAGAGCCTCTTACTACAATTATATGTGACACAGAACACAACCATCATCAGCACAGACTAAAATAAAACATCTGTATAGTTCGTGTATAGTTATATACTTCACAGCTTTACTGCAGTGCCTTCATGCATATTTATTTACTTGGTTTTATTTTATATACTTGTACACAAATTATTCATGTGTTACTAAAATAAGGCATGTACTGAAAAAAAAAGATGTTGAATGCTACACAGCTACAGTATCTACTGGACATGACTATATGCCCCTTTTTTCCTCATAGCTTTACTAAGTAGTAATCAGCATGCCCAGAGTGGCTGCAATAACTCTATTAACACATATTAATGTTTAGCACATGACTAAAGTGAGAATGTAAAAATAACCACATCATATATACAGCTACTTGATACTTTTTAATGCTTTGATTAAACATCAAAGTTCTGTCATTTAAAATTTTATCACATAAAATCCATAGTAAACATGTGCTAAACTGAACATCTGCAAAAGACTTGTTAAAGTCAAGAGATAAGGGCTAGAACAGTGCCTAATTCTCTGTCCATTTAAAAATAAAAGTTCATTCATTCACTTGTTCAGTTAGAAAGTGAAAACCTTCTCGTTCCACAACAAGCAGGATTTAGGCAGTACTACAGTACGGAAGATCAAGTGACCTATCTCTCTCAAGAGATTGAGGATGCATTAAAAGAAAAAAACCTTGTACTAGCAGCGTGGATAGACCTGAAGAAAGCCTTTGATAAAGTATGGAAAAAAGGTCTGCTGTGGAAACTAAGAAACTGCAATGTGAATGGAAGACTGTACAACTGGATAAAGTCCTATCTACACAATAGAAGAGCTAGAGTAGTAATGGATGGACACAACAGCCAGAAAGTACTTCTACGACACGGTGTACCACAAGGAGGAGTCCTTTCGCTACACTATTCCTTGTATTCATTAATGACCTGGTCAAGGAACTTCCCTATGGAATCAAAGCGGCACTGTATGCAGATGATCTGGTCATGTGGTGTACAGATGAATATGCAACAGTTGCTACACAGAGACTCCAAAGAGCAGCAGACATCTTGACATCATGGACAAACAAATGGTGTGTAAGTATCAACACAGAGAAATCAAGTACCACTCTGTTCACCCTCTCATCTAAACAGAAAGCAGGTAAGATCTTTGTAAATGAAATACCATTAAGGATGGACAACCAACCCACTTACTTAGGAGTGACTCTTGACTCAAAACTGACCTGGAAGCAACACATCAACAGTGCAGAAGCAAAAGCCAGAAGAAAACTAGCCATATTAAGAAAATTGAGTGGAACCACATGGGGAGCTAGTGAAAGAATCCTCAAGAATGTATATCAGCAAAGTATTCTACCACATTTAGAATATGGCTCAACATCTTGGTGCACAGCATCAAACACTACGCTGCATAATCTAGACAAGGTTCAAAATCAGTCACTACGGATTATCACAGGTGCCATGAGGTCCACACCAATAGTAGATATGCAGAAAATAGTTGGTGTTCAAGCGCTAAAGGAACGTAGAGACACAAAGGTCATGACCATGGGAGAAAAATTCCTTAGCTCTGTAAGCCATCCCCTGAAGGAGAGATTCAATAACTTGGCATTAGGACGGCTTAAAAGAAGCAGCTTCATTCATCAGGCCAAGCGTGCGTATGCGTAAGCTGATACCTGACCTTCCAACTGTAGTCGCTCCATTATCATCTGTACCAGAGCATACACCATGGAAAGAAGCAGATTATACACAAATATCTATTCAGACTGAAGTGAAAGGTGTGCAGAATGGTGAGATGCAGAGCAGTCTTGTAAGATCAACAGCCACACTTAGTGTTCTAGATGACAAATATCCATGTGACACCTGGATACGTGTGTATACAGATGGATCTGCACATAATGCCATAAAGAATGGAGGGGCAGGAGCATATATTGAATATCCAAACAACACCATTGACAAGATTTCCATACCCACTGGTAAATACTGCAACAACTTTGATGCAGAAGTTAGG
This sequence comes from Achatina immaculata, assembly GCA_009760885.1. Taxonomy (NCBI): domain Eukaryota; kingdom Metazoa; phylum Mollusca; class Gastropoda; order Stylommatophora; family Achatinidae; genus Lissachatina; species Lissachatina immaculata. The sequence continues at coordinate 53,046,743 of CM019719.1, read as the reverse complement.
GCAATTATTGCTGCAGTTGAAAAACTATCAGACTCCAGAATTGATACATGTCCTGTAGTAATTCTCACAGATGCAAGATCAGTACTGGAGGCTCTTCAGTGCAACAAACTACCAGACCTTAAGGATGCCTTGTCAAAAATTGGCTTACAACATGGAGTCACTTTGCAATGGATTCCCTCCCACTGTGGGATACCAGGCAATGAGAAAGCTGACCAACTGGCCAAAGAGGGCACTGAAATGGAGCAACCAGACATACCAATCACTTATAATCAGAAGAAAAGCATGATAAAAACCTACAGGAAGCCACAAACACCACCACATGATGACTATCACATGCTAAACAGAAAGGAACAAGTCACCATCTTCCGTCTCCGAACAGGACACAGCCGACTCCAAAGTCATATGTATACAAAGTTTAAGGTTGGTACTACTAATCTGTGTACATGTGCCCAGGTGCCCCAAACTGTGGAACATATCCTCCAGAACTGCATCAACTACGAGTCACTGAGAAATAATTACTGGCCCAGTGAAACCACTAAAGAAGATAAGCTCTATGGTTCCATACATGAATTACAAAAAACAGTGAAATTTATCCAAGAGACAGGACTGCAGATATAGACAGACAGTGCGAATGAAGAAGAAGAAGAAGAAGAAGAAGACTTGTTCAGTTCCATCTATCTTAATGACTTTAGCATAAGCATACAGAAAGTCTTTCCTTGCTTGATTATGAGGTGGGAACTGAAAGAAAATCTATAAAGTGATAATTCTGGCAAAACAAACCAAACAGCAAAACAATCATGAGCTTCTTCTTAAGAAAAGACAAAAAAAAAAAAAAAACCTGCTCGATAGATATGGCACTCATGCGGGCATGAGAAAATTATCCAATGAGCAATGCCCACATTTTTACTACTGCTAACTTTCCATGTATTTTTTTTTTTCTCTTACATTATAGGGAAGTACTGATTTTATAGTTTGTATACTTTTTGTGTGTAACTGTGCAATGGATTTAATTCAATTCAATTCATATGTAATATCCACCCTCATTTATGCATGAGAAAGCTGGAAAACAACTAAAGAGGTAGACAACAACAAATTAGGCTCTTTTGAAAAGAAATGCCTAAGTAAAATACTCGGTATAAAGTGGAATGAATTCAAGAACAATGCAGAAATAAGACAGATGAGTGAAAATCAACCTGTCTCACTGGTGATCAGAAAAAGGAGATGGATATATGTTGGTCATGTGATGAGAAGAAACAATCAGAGAATCCCAAAACAAGCTATCAAGTGGAACACAACAGGCCAAAGAAAAAGAGATCAATCACATTAAACTCTAAAGAGTACATTTTAAATTACTATGCGAGCCCTAACTGACGTTTGACGGCATGGAAAGGATGTAAGAATGGATTAATGGTGGAAGAAGAGTTTCACCCAATGCCAAGACAGTAATAAAATACACCTGATGTACAAAGAGAGGAAATGAGGAATATTGGATCCTTAGCTTCATCATATTAGCCATTACTATCACTGATTCACTACGAATCTAGCAATTAGTTACTACTTTTCTTTGGTTAGATTCACTGTGAATCTAGTACTTAGTCCTTATGACTTCCCCTACCCCCAAGGATTGATTCAGTGAGAATCTATCCACTTTCAGAGAGAGTTTGTCTCTGACATAAGGGCTGCTACCCATGTGAGTTTAACTGTGCTATAAGGGTAGCGAAGTTCAAATGCCAATAAACCAGAAAATAACCATGACTCCATCTCACCACCCAAAGTAGTACAGACAACAAGTTGCATTACTTCAGCTCAGCCAACATGATTGGCAATGTTCCCTGCCAAAGTGGAGCCTGCTAAAGATCCTGCTTCTTGGGTGCACTCTGGGAATTAATGGAAGCCACAACAGCCAAACCACTTCACCCTGTGTTTAAAAATCTTCAACACAATGTACACCATTCATGTTTATTCAACTTTTCTTATGCTACTGTGGTTTATGGTGACACACAGAACAAACAAGGTCTCTGTGCCCTTGTGCATAATATTTAAAGTACTTTATCTCAAGAATTGATATTCTGATAGACTGAGACACATCACTACTGTCCCAAACAACATGAAGGCAACAGCTTGTTATGAAATAAATCAATAATCACACAGTTCTGAGCACTTGGTCATTTAGCACATATGAAGTATTTGAAAGGTGGCATAGAGAAGAACACAAGGAAAACAATGAAAGTAAGCAACCACTACAGTGATAGGAGTGTCTCACACATTCAACTTGATAATGCACTCGAGTAACAATGAAACAGAGAGTGTTGCTGGGGACAGCAGAAGCCAGGGGTCATGGGGACCACAGACTGCCTGCGCCAGAAAAGCAGAAATGACTGTGATTTTTTTTTTTTTTAATACAAAATATTTTTGCAGAGATCTTTCATTTCCAGAGGCTATACATTTTGAATCTGCTATGCCCATGAACTGCACTAACTGCAGGATGTCCAGTAAAGAGTTTTAACTGCAAAAAACAGGATGTCCAGTAAAGAGTTTTAACTGCAAAAAACAGGATGTCCAATAAAGAGTTTTAACTGTAAAAACAGGATGTCCAATAAAGAGTTTTAATGTAAAAAACAGTATGTCCAATAAAGAGTTTTAACTGTAAAAACAATATGTCCAATAAAGACTTTTAACTGTAAAAAACAGGTTCTTTAAAAACACACTTAGACATTCTTCAGCTAACAAATGGAGCACATGTTGAAGTGCATAAGTTATGAAAAAAAACAAAAAACTTTGAGTTGAGACCAAATTTGCAAAATAAAAAAAAAAAACTTTTTGAGTTGAGATCAAATTTGCAAAATAAAAAAAAAAAAACAAAAAACTTTTTGAGTTGAGATCAAATTTGCAAAATAATTTAAAAAAAACAAAAAACTTTTTGAGTTGAGATCAAATTTGCAAAATAAAAGAAAAAAAAACTTTTTGAGTTGAGATAAAATCTGCAAAATAAAAAAAAAACACCCACAAGACTGTATCTAGCATAGTTTTTGTATAATAAATGTTTGAAATCAAAGGAAACACTTTATGCTCAACCTCTACTTCTCATATATTTTAACACATAAGTTTAGCTTTGAGAAACCAAAGTTGTCAACATTTTCCTAATTTAATTTCTGGCAAGTGGCAGCATCTATTATTAAATGCTTCTTAGAAATGGCTGTATCAGGGACTTGGCATAGTAAAATGCATGTTGTGATTTATGACTACGGGAAGAAACTTTATGAGGGAAAATGATGCTCAAAGTGATAGAATATAAGTGCTACTGTGAAAACATTTTTAAGAAATAGGCAATGTTTTGAAGGGGCATTCTCCTGAGAAACAAAGTTTGAATCAAGGTAATGATGAGAAATCAAATGACAGTTCAGTCTGGTCTGAAACATTCTGTTCAGAGCATTAGCCATAAGTTGCTAAAGTGTGCAGGTTATGATGTGCTACAAAAATCAATGAAACTGGTCACATACAAGCTGCAGATTATTTATCTAATTGCAGCCAGTGATATATGACTGAGAGTCCCAGTTTCTCACAACCATGTTGGATCATGTTGCCATGAGTGAGGTCTACCTCAAGCAATTTCTTTTTTTAATCATGTTATTTCAGTATTATATATATATATATATATATATATATATATATATATATATGGTTTGGTTTATCATAACAGCTGCAGAAAACACACATGCAATCATTAAACGTGTCTGTGCTGTCTAAAGGTCAATATGCAATGAGGGCCTAATGTTCGACTGCATAAAAAAACTATTCTTCTGTCATGAGAACATTAATAATCATACAGTTATGCTGGAAAACTGCTGTATGCAGATGGAGAAGGCATCTTTCCAGCAAATTGGTGCTCCAGCCCATGGCAACATTGTGCGCAATATTTTCAATGACAGATTCCCTCGGTGATCGACTGATATGGGGCTGGCCAATCAAATGGGTCATTCCCCCCTCCCCCCCCCCCCCCCCCCATCTCTGATCTGACACTTGGACTTTTTCTTCTGGAGCTATGAGAAATTTTTGTACACAACAGAAAAGCTTTGTCTAAGAATTGCAGCACCTATCACCATGGAGATCACCAATATGCTTAACTACTGTGTGAGCATTCTGTTTTGTTGCCTGTAGGACAGTGAGTGGTGCTGATTTTGAGCCGAATGAACTAAGCCTAAAACTTGACGCCTGAACTTGTCAATTTTCTAAAAGTTTCTCTGTTAAAATATATTAAAAGTCCTAAGTTGTTTTTGTAAGTTTACTCCAACTTGCAGAAGGATAAATTCTGTTCATAACATTATGCTACAATTGTAAAGTAGTGTTGTAATTACACTGAAAATTACAAACTAGTAACAGATTTCAAAGTTCATCCTTTGCTTTCTTCCCCCCCTTCAGTCCAGATAACCTAACTGATTTGTTTCACTGTAACATTTGCAGTCTGTTCCATATATTCAAAGTTTACAACATCAAACAGTTGTAAAACTAATCCCGTTATCAGAATTTTCATAATCTGTACCAGTACAGACTCTCATTGAGCTTTGCTACCGGCTGGAAGGCAGTAAAATATCAGTGTTTCTTGTCTTTTTAAAGACACGAATATCACAGAATTTCTTTCAACTTTAAAGAAAAAACAATTAGTGAAATCCTAAATTCATTGCACAGCACGGCAGCATAACAATGTCTCTGTAGGCAAATAATCAACTTCACATAAAGTCAAATATCCTCCAGTCTGACTTAAGCATGATTCAGATTTTGAGAACAGCTTATCCTGGAATGTCATGTATAAAACATGTCATGCATATAATCATATTTCTAACAAAATTTAACTCTAAATGAAGTGCTAAGAGTCATAATGACAGATTTAAGTGTTTTTTTCCCCCTCACATGAATTAAGCAATTAGGCCTTGATTAACAGGTTTTGATTGTATCCTGGATCTAAGTCAGTGTTTCCCAACCTTTTCCAGATTGTGCCCCAACTCAAAGATTTTGATGTGCCCCCCTCCCCCCCCCAACAGTAATCAACCAAGTTCACAAAATGATGTGACCTATGTGGCAACCCAAAAATGTTTGGGAACCACTGTTTTAGATGTAAGAGGCAAATGAGTACTTTATAATTTATTTATTTTCATTTTCAAATGGTGTGTTTTGTGTCTCTTATGATAAAATTTTGAGGAAAGTAACTGACATGTTGCATTAGCCTATGTGCTGTTAGTTTATTTTGTCTGACCTGTATACAGTAATACAAGAGTGTTTTCCTGAAACAGCCCCTACTTCTCAAAAAATCATGTGACCACCTACACAACATGCCACTATGATCCAACCCTAGCACTCAAGCTGTACTACATGTTTCTGCCTGATAATGTATGTTATGCAAGTCTCTGGGTTTTACGTGTAACGTTACCAACACACATAAGCACAAAGGGGAACAGAAAACCTTGTGGGGTAAAAAGGAGGGGTAAGTGGAATGAAATTTACATACTCCATCATCCACATAGTAATTCTGTAAATAATGAAAAGTGTCAATATAAACTAAGTAAAGAGGATTAATTTTTAAACCATGGCTTGGTTAGGCACATCCTAGCAACCTACAAATAAGCACCACAATGAAATAATGCTGTCAAAGTTTTTTTTAAAATGTTAACAAGAAAACAGAAGAAGAAGATGAAAGAGGTGAGAGGATCTGAAAAATGAAAAACTACAGCCAGGATGCAAAAATTTTCTTCCAATCTTGAAACCAAAAGGAAAAAAAAAATTATGTCCAATAAATGACAAACGTTTAAACTTTACATTTATAATGTGGCAATAACCAGTTACACAATGCCTGGTACTGATTTGAGTATTTCCACAGAACCACATTTTAGTTCTTTATGAACCACATATTCACAAAGAAGGAATAAACTGCTCTTGTTCAGAACAATAAAACAAGACCAAAAGAAGCAGGACAGAAAAAATCAAAGGAATAATAAATGCGATGGAAAGAAAGCAGCAACAGCTGGATGAAGAGTAATCTAAGTATGCTAGAGAATGATTAATGTGCAGGGGAAAAGAAAGGTCAACTAATTCAGTTCCTATGACACTTTATGATGCCAGCAGTGAGTTTCATTTAAAATTACATGACCAGGACTTGTGAGATGCATAGGAGTCATGGCGTCTAGATCGTGTGATACATAGAAGTAATGCTGTCCATGAATGAGAAGTAAAATGTGAAAGTTCATATATAACTCTAGGTGACCATAGCCATTTTTGTACCTTTGTGTGTGTGTAAATATACATCTGTGTGTGTATACACACAGATATATGTACATGTGTACACACAGAAAAGAAATATGTATATGTGTACAGACAGTATACATGTACATTTTAAAAACATCATCATTAAATATTACCCCTCTTGACCGCATGAAACTCTAAAGAGGACATTGTTAAGAGAGGCCAAATTAGCAGGCATAAAATCCCTTGATGAGGTTGAAAAGCTTGCCGAAAACTGGAATACTTGGCAAACTACCAAGCGAGCCCTATGTGATGTTTAACAGCATGGGAAGGATGTAAGATGACTTTCTTTTTTTTTTTTTACATTTTTTAAAATGTGGCGTATACTAAGGACAAAGTGTTCAGTTCTCCAGTTTTTTATACTGAAACTTTGAAGGCAAGGATAATTCATGCTTTGGTGATGATGATTAAAGAAATCAAGTATCAATTAAATTCTCCTTGCAACAAATGGAGCACACACTGATGTGCAAGAATAGGGTTCAAACAAAAACAAACAAACAAAAAAACCCCAACATTTTTTTAGCTGAGGCACAATTTGCAAAGAAAACCACATATCTGTAGCTAGCACAGTTTTTGTGTAATAAATGTTTGAAATCTGAGAAAGATTTTATGCACACTCTGTATATTTCACACTGTTTTATGTAATAATGTCCGTACTGTGGATTAGTAGGTGTTAAAAAAAAAAAAAACGAACAAAAATAAATGAAATTAATGTAGTATATGTGGTTTTATTTACAACAAATCCTATTACTTCAAAGGCAACCACAGAGCAACAGACTGTAATACTCTACTAAAACAAACCTCAATTGAAAAATCATGTTCTACTGTGTACTTGGACCGAAGATACCTCCTGAAACAAGGAAACCAGAGAAGTATTTTATTAATGCACTTATGGAATGAATGATTTACTACTCAGAATTATCAAATTACCTAAGATAAAACCTAGGAAAATAACAGCAAAAGTAAATCAAGCTCATTTAAAGACTCGTCATCATCATCTTGTGCCTTCTCTCAATGGCAGCAACACACCTCCAACGTCCTCTGCGGTTTGTTTTCATTGTGCACTTGGCCAAGATGAATCAAGCCCACTTTTTCCAATGCTGTCCATCAATCTATATCGCTGTTGACTTCTTGCTCTTTCTCCTTCTATTTTTCTCTCTAGTATGGTTCTCATTACTGTATTATGCCTCTTAACATAACTGAAATATTTTATCTGCATGGGTTCTTATGTTTTTTATTATTTCTCTTTTCAGTTTAAACTGATTTAGTACATCTTTGTTTTCCTCTTTACTCATGGAATTCCACCATATCCATCTATGCATTCATTAATTTGCATGTTCTGTGCGGAACTTTGCCTCCCTAACAGCACTCCTGTAGGCCTCTCAGTTGTGAGCAAGATGGCCTGCTGCTAATGCATCCATCCTTCTATGCATACACAATTCAAATGCTTTGATTTAAAGACTTGCACAAGATAAAAACAGGTAAATAAGAAAGATTGCATATAACTGAAAAAAAAGGAGTGTTATAATATGGTTTATGGACCACTTTAAAAGACAAGAACAATAAGCTTACTAAAGAAATGGTCACTAGAAGAACACCAGAGCACAAGATGGAATATACATCACAGAGGAAAGTGTCACAAATCTTTTAAAAGATTACTTAATATATAGAAATATATAATACATAGAAAGAGGGAGAAATGGTGAGAGACAGTGAGACTGGAGATGATGACAAGAGTGCTAACAGTCATCAGAATCAGCAAACCAAAGTTAGTGAAAATTCTGTCACATGAGAATTAGCAAAGCAAAGTTAGCAAAAGTTCTGTCACATGAGAATCAGCAAAGCAAAGTTAGCAAAAGTTCTGTCACATGAGAATCAGCAAAGCAAAGTTAGCAAAAGTTCTGTCACATCAGAATCAGCAAAGCAAAGTTAGCAAAAATTCTGTCACATGAGAATCAGCAAAGCAAAGTTAGCAAAAGTTCTGTCACATCAGAATCAGCAAAGCAAAGTTAGCAAAAATTCTGTCACATGAGAATTAGCAAAGCAAAAGTTAGCAAAAGTTATATCACATCAGAATCAGCAAAGCAAAGTTAGCAAAAGTTCTGTCACATGAGAATCAGCAAAGCAAAGTTAGCAAAAGTTATATCACATCAGAATCAGCAAAGCAAAGTTAGCAAAAGTTCTGTCACATGAGAATCAGCAAAGCAAAGTTGACAAAAACTCTGTCGCATCTCCAAAGAGTGCTCCTGGTAACAGGCTATTTGTTTAATACAGCTTGTGAAATGATGGACAGGGACTGACATGATCTCAGTCTCCCCCCTCCCCCTTAAGCCCCTACAATGACTTCATCATCTGACTTGCATGCCCGTGTACAAAATCTTTAACTACACCACCAGTTCTCAATATCTGAAGCTCACAGTGACAAGTTGAGGCTTCATTCTCTAGCGACACCATTAGTCTTGGAACTATAGAAACTTGACTGTCTGTGTCTAGTGCCATGGTACTTGATGATGGCCATCATCTTGTAAATAAGATTGTGGTGTTGGAGTTAGGAGGCATATATCATTTTTGAAGGAGTCTGAATCAACAGTAGAAAAAAAGACATGTATCATTTATGATGGAGTCTGAATCAACAGCTGAAAAAAAAGGCCATTATCATTTATGAAGCAGTCTATGCCAACAGTAGAAAAACTAAGTAGAAGGCTCTATGTCAACAGTAGAAAAACTAAGTAGAAGGCTCTATGTCAAAAGTAGAAAAACTAAGTAGAAGGCTCTATGTCAACAGTAGAAAAACTAAGTAGAAGGCTCTATGTCAACAGTAGAAAAACTAAGTAGAAGGCTCTATGTCAACAGTAGAAAAACTAAGTAGAAGGCTCTATGTCAACAGTAGAAAAACTAAGTAGAAGGCTCTATGTCAACAGTAGAAAAACTAAGTAGAAGGCAGTTTTGAATGTAGGGTGAGCTGAAGTCAGGATATATCAAGGCAATATAATGGAAGATAACATCTTGTACAGCCTCAATATGTAGAGAGAGTGGCTTGTGTTTCTGCTCCCCTCAGTGTGTGTCATACAAAATTGGCAAGCGTGATGCGTTGGACAAGCAAGGGAGACAAACACAAAGCGCAGTCAAGAACTTGGTCACAGTAACATAAGAAAATTAATCAAATCCACCAAACAGTTAGGAACGCTGACATGTTACAAACGTGAAAATCCGAGCAGTATCTTCAGACTCGTGAAGCAGTTATACACCAACAACTCACAGACCTCTGGGAGTCATAACCCAGTGTGGAAAGATCCCCACTTAGAGTGTCAGAAGTTTAAAGGGCTGAAATGCTTGCCTGAGGTGGGGGGGGGGGTTACTTCTCTGATGATCTGAGGAGTTGTATTGTTGTTTTTCTCTCTACAACAGAGAGTTTGCTGCCTACAAGGAGTCAGAGTCTGACAGGAGGAAAATACAGCAGCCTGTGACCAAGTTCAAGGTTCGCTGTCTCAATTCTCATCAATAACATCATAATTTCCATGCTTCATGATAAGTTATTTTGAATATTCACTGTAAAAAGGAAAGGTAACCCTGTCATTCCTTAGAGGCATATAGGGATAAGTTGTTAGTGTCCATATTTTCCTTGATCTGTCGGCACACTAGAGGATGATGTTGCCTGGCCGTCTTTCCTTACTCAACTCCAGAAGAAGTCAGGTACCCATTTCTACAGCTAGGTGACTGGGGCACCTCTGACTGGATTTGAACTCCTGACCTATGCCATGAGAGACTAATGCATTAACCACTTTGCCACTCAGATGTCCAACATTCACTGTGACTATTGGTTAACCAGAGGGAGATACGAGGGGTGACTGATAAGTTCTCGACATAAGGTACAAATACTTGAAACACACAGTTGATATTAGGTGCATTTGTAGATCAGGTTAATGTAAGATTAAACATGAAGTTTCAAGAAATTAACTGCAACCAGTTTTTTTTTTTACAGGCTACTGAAGTGGTAAGGTGTGGCAGAAATTGAGAAACTGGATATAATTTCTCATCGAGCAGTCACTCACTACCTCTGCATCAAGGACTTATCATCGAAGGAGATACATGAGGATATGGTAGAGACTCTAGGGAAGAGTGCCCCTTCTTACAGCACAGTGAAGAAATAGGCAGCTCAATTCAAACATGGAAGGGAGAGTCTGGAAGATGATTCTCGTCCAGGAAGACCAAGAACGGTAACAACCAATGAAACCACTGGCAGAATCCATGACATGACAATAGAGGATCGACGACTAACTGAGCGGTACATTACTATTGAGTTAGGCATCTCCCAGGAACATGTTCATGCCATTATTCACAATGACCTTCAAATGACAAAGGTCTCTGCTCAATGAGTCCTGAAACTTCTTTGAGCTGATCACAAATGACAGTGTCTCAATATGTCAAGAGACAATCTTGGCCATTTTTCTGCAGATCCTGAAAAGTTTCTTCAGCAAGTTGTGACTATGGATGAGACTTGGGTTCATCATTTTCAACCAGAAACCAAAGAACAGTCAAAGCAGTGGAAACATCATGGATCCCCACCTCCAAAGAAAGCAAGAGTGCAGGCAAAGTGATGGCTTCCATCTTTTGGGATTCAGAAGATGTGCTATTGGTAGACTAGCTTCAAAACGGCAGAACAGTCACTGGGGCCTATTACGCTATCTTGTGAAGCAACCACGGGTCAGACTGAAGGAAAAGCGTGGTTGGAAATTGACGAGAGGAGTCATCCTTCAGCAAGACAATTCTCCAGTTCACAAGTTGGTGATGGCAATGGCTGCCATTCATGAATGCAGACTCCAGCTTCTTAAACATCCTCCTTATTCCCCAGATTTGGCTCCTTCAGACTATTACCTGTTTACCAAACTCAAAAAGAAGCTCAGTGGTCGCAAATTTGCTTCAGATGATGACATCATTCATGCTGTAGACCACTTTCTACTGGAACAAGATGCTGACTTTTACAAAGGGATCTGTATGCTCCAGGATTGCTGGACTAAGTGCATAAACTTGCAAGGGGACTAATCCATTGTACCTTATGCCGAGAACTTATCAATCACCCCTAGTATCTAATATTACAGTCACTTATAAGTCACACTGGGCTAACTAGCACAACAATGTGATCTTCAGCCATGTGATTTAAACTATAAAACTCAAGTATGTTTCAAAGATTTAACACATAAAAAAGTACAGACTGCTCCCTGGCAAAACATGGGCAGAGGCTATTCACTGGCAGAATATAGGAGGGAACTTCTCACTGGAAGAATGTGATGTATACACAGGATAAAATGAATACTGTAAGACATGTAATGATAATATGAGTTGCTATTTTTTAATTCTCATTGTCCAAAGACTTGTGAAAATTGTGAAAACAGATATTCTGTCCCTTTTCTTTTTTTTTTTTTTACATTCTGTAAAATTGCTTGTGAGTCGATGAAACCATTTTGCAAACTTATGTTGTTGTTTTTTTGTTTTTGTTTTTTTTGTTTTGCAAATAAAAGTTTACTACATGTAATGAAAAAGAAGTAAATATGAACCATATTTAACTTTTAAACTTTTTTAAAAAATTAAGTTACTTTTCACATATAATAATAATAATAATAATATAATAATAATAATAATAAAAGAAACCTTGGTGGCAAAACTGTTTGTATTTAGATTACCAGAGGGCCTGCATGTGTGCGATATTCGTAGCAATTTCAAAACGCGTGTGTAATTTTTAGACAACTTAGCTAATGTTACCGGCACTTTCTGAAAGTGATAAATCGTAGAGATCTGTATTTCACACAGTAAAACACACGCAGCACAGCAACAGCAGACACGTGAGTCACTCAAACAGCACGACAGAGCGACCATTGTTACCGGGACCTCTATCGATTCATACTAAATCAAATAGTCATAAGCTGGATATATTTACCTTCGATCTAAGGCACCAAAACATCTACGAAAGCAATTTCCCATGACTGTACGCCCTTTGTGAGGTAGCTCTGAGAAGATGCATAGTAATTTTACATTCGTAAGTCAAACCGTGAGCAAGATGCTGATGTGTGTTTACATTATGTGGAGTTGACGGAGTCGCCCGTCTCATGATCCGTCTTGATAATTTCCGGAAGTGAAAAGTTTGACACGGGAGTAATTATTGTTAAAATATAAGAGAAACGAGAAGTAACGAGTGCAGTAAAACCGGATCTAGTAATGAAGTAGACTAGTGTACGGTTTAGTTTTACAAAAAGATAGAAAGAATGAGGAAAGTGGCAGAAAGTAAGATGAGCACATATAAATCAAGAACATACAACAATCCAATATTTCGGCAAAAGCATTCCCCCCCCCCCCCCAAAGATCACATACAAAAACACATCATCATGTGCCGTGCCGACTGGCGTTGGCTATTATGCTTCTAAAGAGTACACAATCCTTCATGCAGGCCATCAGCTCAGTTGGTGATCTCCTCTCACACCATCCCGTCAGACTGTCCAGCAAAAACACAACAGATTTAAAAAAAAAGGGGGGGGGAACGACAAATAGATGACAAACACTAAGCTTGTGGGTATCATTATTGTAAGAAAGATGGGCAAAGAATGCACCCAGATAGAAGTAGTTAAGCCAGACCCTGATCTTGAGAGTGAATTCTATGCCATTATGTGCAAGCGATGCGATTTCAGGTATGTAGAGGAGACTGGGTTGGTTTCACCAACATCTGAACAACATATCCAAGTTGACACTTACATCATTCGTTAAGCATTTCTGTCAAAGAGACCACCAAGGAAAATGAGACATTTCTGTCACTGCGATCCGTTCTTGTTCTTCCGATGAACGATCTTGGAAATCTTTGGAATAGCGTCTTACTTTCCAGGCTGAATATATCCAGCCACCTAGAATTAACAATAAAATCAGTTTTCTTTAAACTACTTTACATTTCCACCTAGCTACTATCTCTTTCTATTTCTGCTATTCATATGCAACTTCGACCTACTCACTTTGCTCCATTTCTCATTCTCGCCGCGGGCTTTTTTCCCTAGCCTTTTATATCTTTCTACTTTAGCCATCAGAAGACTTTGACAGCTTCCTTTTTTTAGGTATCTTAAGCGAGCATTCTTGTCAGCTCTCTCTCTCTCTCTCTTTCTCTCTCTGAACCTTAAGTGCCCAGGGCACATGGGGCTTCCGCAAGGGTTTTCCACAAATGCCTGTCCTTCGCCTTTTTTTCTGCTCTTGCCCAGGTGAGCCCTCTATTGCTCAACATCCTTTCTGTTGTTCTTCTCCATGTCTCTTTTGGTCTACCCTTACTTCTGCTCCCCTGTGGTGTCCATCTTAGTGCTATTTTTGGTAGTGAGCTGTCAGTCATTTGGAGCACATGTCCCAACCATCGCCAGCGTCTTTCCTCAATAATTGTTGTCAGTGGTTTCATCTGCATTTCTGCTAATAAGATGTTATTTCTTATGGTGTTTGGCCAAAATATTTGTCTAATTCTTCGTAAACATTTAGTCTGGAAAGAATTTAACTTGTTTTCTATGGTTTTGGTGATTTTCCAGCTCAGTGTTCTCTATTCATTCGGAATCCTCCTTCAGTCATCTCTACATATATTGTTTTCTGCGCTATTAGAATGGCTTTTATTTAGGCCATAGATATCCAGTCGGCGCAGGCTGGAGCATAACGCCATGTTATGTGCCATATGGGATATGTCATCCTCGTTTCCCAGAATATCGCATGCTTCCACTCTGTGCTTACCTACGTATCTTTTTATGCATTTAGTACCCGTCTTTTTTTTCAATTAAGATACCAACAAGCTAAGAATTTAATATTTTCTCTATTTTTTTATGTTTTTACTATTGTGTTGTTTTTGTATGGGGTCATTGAAAAAGACTTTTGCCGAAATATTGGATTGTTACATGTTCTTGATTTATACATGCTCATTTTCCTTTCTGTCAATTTTGTTTCTGCCAACTTTCCTCACTCTTTATTTCTTTTCGTCAAACTGTACCATAAACCTCTCTCTCTACTTCGCTGTTGAGATATGTAGGGTGAAGTGCCATGCACAGTACAATCGCTCTTTTCTTCTTAGTAAATGATTATGTAGCATGCAGGTTTGCGCTGTTTGTGGCAGGTTTGCGCTGTTTGTGGAAGATGAATTATTTTACTGGGCACCTTCACTGGAAGTCATTCTACTGACAAAGCTGGCGTCATTAACAATCTTTTTTTTTTTTTTCGGTATAAGCTCCAGTTGTGTATCTTCAGTTTTTGTTAACCCACGAATAGTTAAGCGGAATCCTGCATGTGTCGGAATTAGAAGATGTAACCGCCATTGCTGTAGTATGGGAAACGAAATCGATTTACTTTTCCCAGAACTATCCTCACACGTCATTAGGGATTCACATATGAGTCACACAACGTAATGCTGTGTGCAGAAAGTGTAGGGTAACTTATACTGGAGAGACTGGTCTAAGATTGGGTGACCGAACGCAGAAAAATCTTTATGACTTCTTCTAGCATGCTTCTAACCCAGTCTCTATAATTTCAGTGGTTCCAACCACAGAGGTAAGTCTGATTTTCTAGTAATAGCTGTCAAACAATGTCAGTCTATTGACGGAAGCAGCATGACGCCCGAGAACCGCTACATACAGGAAAATGAGAAGCTGGTACCACATGGTTTGAACTACACTTAACATTCCCTTTCTCTACAATTATATTTCCTCTCTACTAAGTTCCTCTTCACGTGTAACTGATATTTCAAAACCTTCACCGTATTAGATTACAAACCTGATATTTCAAAACCTTCACCGTATTAGATTACAAACCCTCTACCCCCACCACATTAATCTATTTCACCAACCCACTTCTTGGCATGATTACCTTTGTATTCTTCTCTCTCTTTTCCGATTTCCCCACTCTATCTTTACCACATACCTGTGACAGCTTGCACGTCTTTATTTTAAACATTCACGCCACACTCAGCCTCGGATGCAGCTTCTTGCTAGTCATAGCCAAATGCTCCCCATTTCTCTACTGTTTTTTTCCCCAGTCTTATTTGTTTGTATATCATTCATGTAACTTATATTTTATCTTCCTTCCTGTATATTTTTGTATGGCTGAGGTGTAAAACCGAAACGTTACAACTGTGTGCTCGTAAAAGCTGTTCTTACATTTGTTTCAAACAGTTTTAATACTTCAGTTTCTGTTTACTTTAGTTTCTCTCTAACCCCCCCCCCCCAAAAAAAAAAAAAAAAACTCGACACTCCTACAATCCTCACACGGCATGGTCTTTTGTTAGTTTTCAGTCCTAACGGCCAATACATAAATCTTTCATGATCAGCACGCAAAGATCTCACGTTGTGTTCACAAAATAATGAACATAAAAGTGACATTACAAAAGAAACCAATTCTAGTGTGGTATAATTCTGCTCAACTTTCTTCCACGATGTCAGCCACCCAGGAGCACACATTTGATATATACCAGACCTTAGTTCTGGTGTATCTGGTGCTATCCTTCCATCAAGAAATTCTTTATATAATAGTTGTAGGAGCAGTGGTCCTCAACCTTTTTACACAGAAGGAACACTTTCCCAACTGCTGTATATATAAAGCAGTGGTCCCCAACTTTTTTACACCGAAGAAACACTTTCCCAACTATATATAAAGCAGTGGTCCTCAATCTTTTTACACCGAAGAAACACTTTCCCAACTATATATATAAAGCAGTGGTCCTCAATCTTTTTACACCGAAGGAACACTTTCCCAACTATTGTATATAAAGCAGTGGTCCCCAACCTTTTTACACTGAAGGAACACTTCTCCAAATATATATATATATATATAAAGCAGTGGTCTCCAACCTTTTTACACCGTAAGAACGCTTTCCCAACTATATATAAGTAGCAGATCACCAGTTTATAACCATTATCGTAATGCCACAAACCCTAAATTATTTTTATTCAATGGATGACATTTAAAAGTAAATCGATAATTCATCCGGGACAATCTGATATTGCTATGTGAACCACTAACATAGCTGTAGCTTGCATACCACAAATTGAAAATCACTGTGCTAGAGAAGGCCTTTGTCATTCATTCTTGCAACTTTTAATCAATTATATCAAATGTTTGCTCCTGAGTGGCTGACATCGTGGAAGAAAGTTGAGCAGAATTACACCACACTAGAATTGGTTTCTTTTATCATGTCACTTTTATGTTAATTATTTTGTGAACACAACAGGCACTGTTATTTCCCTCTTATTTTTTGGCGTTCATCCTCGTGCCAGCCCATTTTAGAGTTTTACTCTTTTGACAGCCAGTATGAAAACGTCTCTTTGTCTAGTTATGATGTCTGTTTCAGTGAATGTGGTGTTTAGAGTGACAGTGATATATTTGGTGGCTCCCATTCTTGTCTCACAAGGGTCATATCCTCCATTATTAAACTATTCTAAAAAAATGAATATGGGAAAGGTAGAAACATGTGTGCGCTCGGTTAATGAACAATGTTGTCCAGTTGTCAAGAACTTTTGGACATCTTGTCTACACTACAAGGGCTTAATATTGAAGAAGCTTGGCTAGTAAGGAAGATTAAACAGAGAAAACTTAAATATGTTGGACATATTAAAACGTTATGAGAATTTAGAGAAGAAAGTCGTGGAAGAATACATTATGGGAAAAAGGAAGAGGAGAAGACGAAGGCGAAGATGGCTGCAAGACATCGTTGATAATCTGCAAATTGACGCATCAGCAGCAGGGCATCTTGCTTACAACCGAGCTACAGGAGAGCTGTTAGGGAGGCAAAGTTCCGCAAGGGGTATTAAAATGACTGACTGATTGACTGACTGTCCACTCATCTGAAAAGCAATCTAATTATTTGTTATCACAGTTTTACTGCATAGGCTTTGTGTATATTTATAATATTTAGTTTCAAATTCATAAAAAAGCTATATGTTACTCGTTATTACTGTTCTCCATAGGCTGCCGTTTGTAATGATAAGTTATATTTAAGACTGCACTAGCTGTCATACAATTACTCTGCAAGTTTTAGGATGAGGTTCACAAGGAAATGTGCTAATCATTTTAGCTACAATAGCCGCGGAATCGTCCAAAGTAAGGGATGTTACGTTGTCAGAGTGAAGAACTTTTAGATTATAATCAGTTATTTCCCATCCCCCCCAAAAAAAAAAAAAAAACTCGACACTCCTACAATCCTCACACGGCATGGTCTTTTGTTAGTTTTCAGTCCTAACGGCCAATACATAAATCTTTCATGATCAGCACGCAAAGATCTCACGTTGTGTTCACAAAATAATGAACATAAAAGTGACATTACAAAAGAAACCAATTCTAGTGTGGTATAATTCTGCTCAACTTTCTTCCACGATGTCAGCCACCCAGGAGCACACATTTGATATATACCAGACCTTAGTTCTGGTGTATCTGGTGCTATCCTTCCATCAAGAAATTCTTCATATAATAGTTGTAGGAGCAGTGGTCCTCAACCTTTTTACACAGAAGGAACACTTTCCCAACTGCTGTATATATAAAGCAGTGGTCCCCAACTTTTTTACACCGAAGAAACACTTTCCCAACTATATATATAAAGCAGTGGTCCTCAATCTTTTTACACCGAAGAAACACTTTCCCAACTATATATATAAAGCAGTGGTCCTCAATCTTTTTACACCGAAGGAACACTTTCCCAACTATTGTATATAAAGCAGTGGTCCCCAACCTTTTTACACTGAAGGAACACTTCTCCAAATATATATATATATAAAGCAGTGGTCTCCAACCTTTTTACACCGTAAGAACGCTTTCCCAACTATATATAAGTAGCAGATCACCAGTTTATAACCATTATCGTAATGCCACAAACCCTAAATTATTTTTATTCAATGGATGACATTTAAAAGTAAATCGATAATTCATCCGGGACAATCTGATATTGCTATGTGAACCACTAACATAGCTGTAGCTTGCATACCACAAATTGAAAATCACTGTGCTAGAGAAGGCCTTTGTCATTCATTCTTGCAACTTTTAATCAATTATATCAAATGTTTGCTCCTGAGTGGCTGACATCGTGGAAGAAAGTTGAGCAGAATTACACCACACTAGAATTGGTTTCTTTTATCATGTCACTTTTATGTTAATTATTTTGTGAACACAACAGGCACTGTTATTTCCCTCTTATTTTTTGGCGTTCATCCTCGTGCCAGCCCATTTTAGAGTTTTACTCTTTTGACAGCCAGTATGAAAACGTCTCTTTGTCTAGTTATGATGTCTGTTTCAGTGAATGTGGTGTTTAGAGTGACAGTGATATATTTGGTGGCTCCCATTCTTGTCTCACAAGGGTCATATCCTCCATTATTAAACTATTCTAAAAAAATGAATATGGGAAAGGTAGAAACATGTGTGCGCTCGGTTAATGAACAAAGTTGTCAAGAACTTTTGGACATCTTGTCTACACTACAAGGGCTTAATATTGAAGAAGCTTGGCTAGTAAGGAAGATTAAACAGAGAAAACTTAAATATGTTGGACATATTAAAACGTTATGAGAATTTAGAGAAGAAAGTCGTGGAAGAATACATTATGGGAAAAAGGAAGAGGAGAAGACGAAGGCGAAGATGGCTGCAAGACATCGTTGATAATCTGCAAATTGACGCATCAGCAGCAGGGCATCTTGCTTACAACCGAGCTACAGGAGAGCTGTTAGGGAGGCAAAGTTCCGCAAGGGGCATTAAAATGACTGACTGACTGACTGACTGTCCACTCATCTGAAAAGCAATCTAATTATTTGTTATCACAGTTTTACTGCATAGGCTTTGTGTATATTTATAATATTTAGTTTCAAATTCATAAAAAAGCTATATGTTACTCGTTATTACTGTTCTCCATAGGCTGCCGTTTGTAATGATAAGTTATATTTAAGACTGCACTAGCTGTCATACAATTACTCTGCAAGTTTTAGGATGAGGTTCACAAGGAAATGTGCTAATCATTTTAGCTACAATAGCCGCGGAAATCGTCCAAAGTAAGGGATGTTACGTTGTCAGAGTGAAGAACTTTTAGATTATAATCAGTTATTTCCCATCGCACGCAAAAAAAAAAAACAAAAACATATCGGGTCTTCGCGTGAGTGCTTTTGCAGGAATAGTAGGTACAGAGATTAGTCGGGTTTACGTATACGTATATTATGTTACGTGGGCATGATGCAGGTGGTGGCAGAAGTAGTAATTCTAGAATAGGAGCAGGGACTGTTTCCTGACAAAATATGGACGGGGCCTACTCACAGTCAGAATATGGGAGGGAATTGCTCAATGGCAAAATATGGGCAGGGGTTGTTCGCATGTATAATTTGGGCAGGGGTTGGTCACAGGTGAAATATGGGAAAGTGTTTACTATGAATAGAATATGGGCAGGGGTTGTTCACAGGTATAAAGCAGTGGTCCCCAACCTTTTTACACTGAAGGAACACTTCTCCAAATATATATATATATAAAGCAGTGGTCTCCAACCTTTTTACACCGTAAGAACGCTTTCCCAACTATATATAAGTAGCAGATCACCAGTTTATAACCATTATCGTAATGCCACAAACCCTAAATTATTTTTATTCAATGGATGACATTTAAAAGTAAATCGATAATTCATCCGGGACAATCTGATATTGCTATGTGAACCACTAACATAGCTGTAGCTTGCATACCACAAATTGAAAATCACTGTGCTAGAGAAGGCCTTTGTCATTCATTCTTGCAACTTTTAATCAATTATATCAAATGTTTGCTCCTGAGTGGCTGACATCGTGGAAGAAAGTTGAGCAGAATTACACCACACTAGAATTGGTTTCTTTTATCATGTCACTTTTATGTTAATTATTTTGTGAACACAACAGGCACTGTTATTTCCCTCTTATTTTTTGGCGTTCATCCTCGTGCCAGCCCATTTTAGAGTTTTACTCTTTTGACAGCCAGTATGAAAACGTCTCTTTGTCTAGTTATGATGTCTGTTTCAGTGAATGTGGTGTTTAGAGTGACAGTGATATATTTGGTGGCTCCCATTCTTGTCTCACAAGGGTCATATCCTCCATTATTAAACTATTCTAAAAAAATGAATATGGGAAAGGTAGAAACATGTGTGCGCTCGGTTAATGAACAATGTTGTCCAGTTGTCAAGAACTTTTGGACATCTTGTCTACACTACAAGGGCTTAATATTGAAGAAGCTTGGCTAGTAAGGAAGATTAAACAGAGAAAACTTAAATATGTTGGACATATTAAAACGTTATGAGAATTTAGAGAAGAAAGTCGTGGAAGAATACATTATGGGAAAAAGGAAGAGGAGAAGACGAAGGCGAAGATGGCTGCAAGACATCGTTGATAATCTGCAAATTGACGCATCAGCAGCAGGGCATCTTGCTTACAACCGAGCTACAGGAGAGCTGTTAGGGAGGCAAAGTTCCGCAAGGGGCATTAAAATGACTGACTGACTGACTGACTGTCCACTCATCTGAAAAGCAATCTAATTATTTGTTATCACAGTTTTACTGCATAGGCTTTGTGTATATTTATAATATTTAGTTTCAAATTCATAAAAAAGCTATATGTTACTCGTTATTACTGTTCTCCATAGGCTGCCGTTTGTAATGATAAGTTATATTTAAGACTGCACTAGCTGTCATACAATTACTCTGCAAGTTTTAGGATGAGGTTCAAAAGGAAATGTGCTAATCATTTTAGCTACAATAGCCGCGGAAATCGTCCAAAGTAAGGGATGTTACGTTGTCAGAGTGAAGAACTTTTAGATTATAATCAGTTATTTCCCATCGCACGCAAAAAAAAACAAAACAAAAACATATCGGGTCTTCGCGTGAGTGCTTTTGCAGGAATAGTAGGTACAGAGATTAGTCGGGTTTACGTATACGTATATTATGTTACGTGGGCATGATGCAGGTGGTGGCAGAAGTAGTAATTCTAGAATAGGAGCAGGGACTGTTTCCTGACAAAATATGGACGGGGCCTACTCACAGTCAGAATATGGGAGGGAATTGCTCAATGGCAAAATATGGGCAGGGGTTGTTCGCATGTATAATTTGGGCAGGGGTTGGTCACAGGTGAAATATGGGAAAGTGTTTACTATGAATAGAATATGGGCAGGGGTTGTTCACAGGTATAATATGGACAGGGACTGTTCACAGGTAGAATATGGGGAGGTGTTTATTACGGACAGAATATGGGTAGGAGTTGTTCACAGATATAATATGGGCAGGGTTTGTTCACAGATAATATTATTGGCAGGGACTGTTCACAGGTAGAATATGGGGAGGTGTTTATTACGGACAGAATATGGGTAGGAGTTGTTCACAGGTATAATATGGGCAGGGTTTGTTCACAGGTATAATATTGGCAGGGACTGTTCACAGGTAGAATATGGGGAGGTGTTTATTACGGACAGAATATGGGTAGGAGTTGTTCACAGGTATAATATGGGCAGGGTTTGTTCACAGGTATAATATTGGCAGGGACTGTTCACAGGTAGAATATGGGGAGGTGTTTATTACGGACAGAATATAGACAGCGGTTGTTCACTGGTGGAATATTGGCAGGTGTTTACTACGGACAGAATATGGGTAGGAGTTGTTCACAGATATATTATGGGCAGGGGTTGTTCACAGATATAGTACAGGCAAGGGTTGTTCATAGGTATAATATGAGCAGGGGCTGTTCACAGGTAGAATATGGGCAGGTGTTTATTACGGACAGAATACGGGCAGGGGTTGTTCACAGGTATAATATGGACAGGGGTTGTTCACAGGTAGAATATGGGCAGGGGTTGTTCACAGGTAGAATATGGGCAGGGGTTTATTATGGACAGAATATGGGCAGAGGATGTTCATAGGTAAAAATCTTCTTCTTCTTCTTCTTCTTCTTCCCGAGCCATTAAGGCTCATTGCTGGTGATAAAGTTCGCCTCCATTCCTCTCTATTCCTAATCTTCTCTCTCCAGTTGGTGACACCAGTTTCTTTTATATCTTCTTCTATGTTGTCTTTCCATCTCTGTCTTGGTCTATCCCTTGGTCTTGTTTCCCTCATCTCTTGTGCATACATCATTTTCATTTCTCTGTTTTCTTCCATTCTTTCTACATGCCCCAGCCAGTGTAGTCTATTCAGTTTAAAGACATTTATAATTCGTTGAGATTTAAATAAGCTGTTCAGTTCAGTGTTCTTTCTAGCTCTACATTCTCCACTGTTGGTATCCTTTATCGGCTCCAAGGTCGTAATCCATTTTTATCCGTCCAGTTTCGAGGTTTCTCTGTCTGTTCCATAACATTAATCTTTTTTTTACGGAGATGGGGTGTTTGGCTCCATGCTCCAACCCCCAATAGGTAATATAGACAGGGATTTATTATGAACAGGATATGGGCAGGGGTTGTTCATAGGTAGGTTACAGGCAAAAGTTCCTTATGGATAGAATATGGGTCAAGGGTTGCTCACTGGCTCGAGAAAAGATGTACGGTATAGCGCCCAAAAAATTAATTAATATAGGCAAATATAATAAAATATTAAGTTACGAAAGAGCCTCCTTATTTATATGGATTTTCCAGCAACCTTTGTTCTTTTCGCTGAAGCCATAACAGCATGACACAATAAGCATGTAACAGCGTGTCACAATACACATGTCATGAGCATGTCACAATAAGCAAGTCCTATTACTGGACAAATACATCATTAAGTCAAGACGATATCGTCTAACGTGTCATGTGCTTCTTTGCTGTAAAAATAGGTTAGAATATTTACAAGGCTTATGAACTATTTTTAGGCTGTTTATTTAAATGTCAAGGCCTGTAAAAATAAACTGAGGAGGCAACTGTGTCACGACATTTAGATTTCCTTATCTCGGCACAGTTTTATAAAGAAAGCTGTTGTTACTAAACCAAGAAATCTGGGGTAAAAAAAAACATTTTAAACTGAGGTTCTTTATATAATAACACTGGAATAGACGATCAGTGTGACCTAGCGTTCTCTGTCTGAGTGCTGTATCGTTATTTCTGTGTGAACAGGATCATATAATAGGTCTAACGATTCTATACTTATAGGTTTCTGAATGGTAGTCCGTGATATTCTTACATCCTTCCAGTGCCTTTAAACGTCACATAGGACTTGCATAGTTGTTTGCCAAGTTTTCCTGTTCTCGGCGAGTCCTTCGACTTCATCAAGGGATGTTATGCCCACTAAACTGGCTTCTCTTAAATTCTATGTCCTCTTTAGAGCTTCGCGTGGTTGACCGCTTTTCTTCGGCCTGTTGTGCTCCGCTTGATAGCTTGTTTTGATATTCTCTGATTGTTTTTTCTCATCACATTGTCTACATATGTCCATCTTCTTTTCTGATCAACCATGTCTTGTTTGCTCATCTGTCTAATCTCTGCGTTTTTCTTGAATTCATTCCAATTTATACCAAGTGTTTTCCATAGGCATTTATTTTCAAAAGAGTCTAATTTCTTGTCTGTTTCTTTAGTTGTTTTCCAGCTTTCGCATGCATAAATGAGGGTGGATAGTACATTTGAATTGAATAATCTTAACTTGGTTTTTATGCTTATAACTTTTGAATTCCAAATGTTCTCAAGATTTTTGAAGGTCGATGCTGCTTTTGCAATTGGAATTCTAACTTCCTTCCTGGTGTCACCATCCTGGTCTATGTAGCTGTCAAGGTATGCACATTGGTTTACTTCATCAACAACTGTTCCTTCTACGTATATTTTTCCGTCTTGATTAATGAGAAGTTTCATTATTTCTGTTTTGTCTTTGTTAATTTCAAGACCCATTTTTCTAGCCAAGGAAGGCAGGGAATCTGTTTTTTTCCTGTATCGATTTCACATTGTCACTGATAAGAGTTATGTCATCAGCAAAATCAAGATCTTCTGTTTTGGGTCCCATGTACCCAATCAATGCCGGTTTTACCTGTACAGCATCTTTTCATTATAAAGTCTATGGCAATTCCAAAAAGCAATGAAGATAATATACATCCTTATGGGTAGGAGTTGTTCACAGGTATAATATGGGCAGGGTTTGTTCACAGGTATAATATTGGCAGGGACTGTTCACAGGTAGAATATGGGGAGGTGTTTATTACGGACAGAATATAGACAGCGGTTGTTCACTGGTGGAATATTGGCAGGTGTTTACTACGGACAGAATATGGGTAGGAGTTGTTCACAGATATATTATGGGCAGGGGTTGTTCACAGATATAGTACAGGCAAGGGTTGTTCATAGGTATAATATGAGCAGGGGCTGTTCACAGGTAGAATATGGGCAGGTGTTTATTACGGACAGAATACGGGCAGGGGTTGTTCACAGGTATAATATGGACAGGGGTTGTTCACAGGTAGAATATGGGCAGGGGTTTATTATGGACAGAATATGGGCAGAGGATGTTCACAGGTAAAAATCTTCTTCTTCTTCTTCTCCTTTCCGAGCCATTAAGGCTCATTGCTGGTGATAAAGTTCGCCTCCATTCCTCTCTATTCCTAATCTTGTCTCTCCAGTTGGTGACACCAATTTCTTTTATATCTTCTTCTATGTTGTCTTTCCATCTCTGTCTTGGTCTATCCCTTGGTCTTGTTTCCCTCATCTCTTGTGCATACATCATTTTCATTTCTCTGTTTTCTTCCATTCTTTCTACATGCCCCAGCCAGTGTAGTCTATTCAGTTTAAAGACATTTATAATTCGTTGAGATTTAAATAAGCTGTTTAGTTCAGTGTTCTTTCTAGCTCTACATTCTCCACTGTTGGTATCCTTTATCGGCTCCAAGGTCGTAATCCATTTTTATCCGTCCAGTTTCGAGGTTTCTCTGTCTGTTCCATAACATTAATCTTTTTTTTACGGAGATGGGGTGTTTGGCTCCATGCTCCAACCCCCAATAGGTAATATAGACAGGGATTTATTATGAACAGGATATGGGCAGGGGTTGTTCATAGGTAGGTTACAGGCAAAAGTTCCTTATGGATAGAATATGGGTCAAGGGTTGCTCACTGGCTCGAGAAAAGATGTACGGTATAGCGCCCAAAAAATTAATTAATATAGGCAAATATAATAAAATATTAAGTTACGAAAGAGCCTCCTTATTTATATGGATTTTCCAGCAACCTTTGTTCTTTTCGCTGAAGCCATAACAGCATGACACAATAAGCATGTTAACAGCGTGTCACAATACACATGTCATGAGCATGTCACAATAAGCAAGTCCTATTACTGGACAAATACATCATTAAGTCAAGACGATATCGTCTAACGTGTCATGTGCTTCTTTGCTGTAAAAATAGGTTAGAATATTTACAAGGCTTATGAACTATTTTTAGGCTGTTTATTTAAATGTCAAGGCCTGTAAAAATAAACTGAGGAGGCAACTGTGTCACGACATTTAGATTTCCTTATCTCGGCACAGTTTTATAAAGAAAGCTGTTGTTACTAAACCAAGAAATCTGGGGTAAAAAAAAACATTTTAAACTGAGGTTCTTTATATAATAACACTGGAATAGACGATCAGTGTGACCTAGCGTTCTCTGTCTGAGTGCTGTATCGTTATTTCTGTGTGAACAGGATCATATAATAGGTCTTACGATTCTATACCTATAGGTTTCTGAATGGTAGTCCGTGATATTCTTACATCCTTCCAGTGCCTTTAAACGTCACATAGGACTCGCATAGTTGTTTGCCAAGTTTTCCTGTTCTCGGCGAGTCCTTCGACTTCATCAAGGGATGTTATGCCCACTAAACTGGCTTCTCTTAAATTCTATGTCCTCTTTAGAGCTTCGCGTGGTTGACCGCTTTTTCTTCGGCCTGTTGTGCTCCGCTTGATAGCTTGTTTTGATATTCTCTGATTGTTTTTTCTCATCACATTGTCTACATATGTCCATCTTCTTTTTCTGATCAACCATGTCTTGTTTGCTCATCTGTCTAATCTCTGCGTTTTTCTTGAATTCATTCCAATTTATACCAAGTGTTTTCCATAGGCATTTATTTTCAAAAGAGTCTAATTTCTTGTCTGTTTCTTTAGTTGTTTTCCAGCTTTCGCATGCATAAATGAGGGTGGATAGTACATTTGAATTGAATAATCTTAACTTGGTTTTTATGCTTATAACTTTTGAATTCCAAATGTTCTCAAGATTTTTGAAGGTCGATGCTGCTTTTGCAATTGGAATTCTAACTTCCTTCCTGGTGTCACCATCCTGGTCTATGTAGCTGTCAAGGTATGCACATTGGTTTACTTCATCAACAACTGTTCCTTCTACGTATATTTTTCCGTCTTGATTAATGAGAAGTTTCATTATTTCTGTTTTGTCTTTGTTAATTTCAAGACCCATTTTTCTAGCCAAGGAAGGCAGGGAATCTGTTTTTTTCCTGTATCGATTTCACATTGTCACTGATAAGAGTTATGTCATCAGCAAAATCAAGATCTTCTGTTTTGGGTCCCATGTACCCAATCAATGCCGGTTTTACCTGTACAGCATCTTTTCATTATAAAGTCTATGGCAATTCCAAAAAGCAATGAAGATAATATACATCCTTGTTTCACGCCTGTTTGAATCTGAAACCATTCACTCTTTCCTTCTTCTGTCTTGACTGAACAAACATATACGTTGTAGAGATCTCTAATGATGTTCAGAATTTTAGATGGTATTCCATATAGTCTTAAAATTCTCCATAATGAATCTCTGTATATGCTATCAAATGTTTTTTTAAAGTCTATAAAGTTCAGGATTAATGGTTTCTGCTTTTCAATATGTTCTTCAAGTATTATTCTTAGAGTAAAGATCTGGTCGAGACAGCTTCTCCGTTTTCGAAATCCTGCATGTTCTTCTCTCATTGCAGTATCCACTACACCCTTAAATCTATTCAGAACCAGTTTACAGAACACCGTTGACATAACTGATAGTAAGGTTACATCCCTCCAGTTATTGCAGTCGCTAAGGTTGCCTTTTTTGGGTATTTTAATAATGATTCCCTTTTTCCATTTAGAAGGGACTTTTTCTTCTTTCTAAATTTTATTAAACATTCTTTATAGTTGGCTCATGTTGTCACTGTTAATAGTTTTAAACATCTCGACTGTTATTTCATCTTCACCTGCAGCTTTGTTGTTAACCATTAGATTCACTGCTGTTTCAGTTTCATTAAGTGTAACTTCATCTAAGTTGACATTTAGTTGTTGGACTTGTAAATCGGTTTCAAGATTTATTAATTCATTTGGAAGTGGTCGATTAAGTATTTCTTGGAAGTGTTCGGCCCATCTTCGCTTTTGGTCTTTACTTGATGTTAATAGATTGGCTTTTTTGCTAAGGACTGGTCTGTCTCTGGAGGTAATAATAGCACATGTTAACTTCTTCTGTATGTTATATAGAGTTTTGCTATCTCCTGTTTTGTCCGTGATATTAGCTATAGCTAAAGTAAATTGTACCACAGGGAGGCTGTAGGAAGATACTGGGGGGGGGGGGATGAAGGCCGTATGGTTATACGGGACATCTCAACCAGGTGAGCAAAAAAAAAATGTTTCCAGGTGTGCTAGAGACGTGGACAGGAAACACGTGGTCAGCAGCCAGAAAACAATTTGGGAACATCTGCTTTATACCATAAGATTGTGCAAGATGAGACGCACCTAATTCTACACAAAATATATACACGACCGATAAATTTAGTATTTTTGTTGTTATTATTCTTTACTTTTATTATCTTTAAATTAAGGAAAGTTGCGAAGAAACGAAACGACTAAGAGCGAGTAACAGTCAACCACAGGAGAAGGATACGGAAATCTTTCTCAGCGATAATGAAAACGGCAAACCCCAGGTAGTAGTTCTTTCTTAGGTGGCCAAGGTGTGCCTACTGTCATTAAGTTTGCTAGCTGTAATTAAAGCCTGGTTCTTCAGCTGCAGGTTGAAGAGAGAGAGAGAGAGAGAGAGAGAGAGAGGAGGAGGAGGAGGAACGGAGCTGACGCTAATGAAAGGTATTCTTAAGAAATGGCTGCTTCTAAGGTTCAGACCCAGGGTTTCATACTTAGACTATATCTTAAGTAAGTACTACCCGAATCAACAACAACTACTCCCCTCCCCGCCCTCTATATCAGGGTATTAAATGATATCAACAACTATTACTCCCCCATATCAGGGTATTAAATGATATCAATATCTATTACTCCCCCATATCAGGGTTTTAAATGGTGTCAAAAATTATTACTCCCCCTATATCAGGGTTTTAAATGGTGTCAAAAACTACTACTACTACTCCTATATCAGGGTTTGTCAGCTGGAGCTCTTTCTACTAAAAAAGGAGGACCTTGCGGAATTTCTGGGAAAAGGCATAAATAAAGCTCTTCTTTTTCTAAACTAATTACCTTATAAAGGAAGGGATGCACATGAAAAAAAGGTAGAATAGAAAGAGAGAGTTAACGAAACATAAAAAAAATTAGAGAAACCATATCGTAAAACACAAGCGCTGTATTTTTTACTTTCTCTCTTTCGAGTTAGTTCATATTTCCTCACACAGGATAGCTAACATTTCCTCACACAGGATAGCTAACATTTCCTCACACAAGATAGCTAACATTTCCTCACACAAGATAGCTAACATTTCCTCACACAAGATAGCTAACATTTCCTCACACAGGATAGCTAACATTTCCTCACACAAGATAGCTAACATTTCCTCACACAGGATAGCTAACATTTCCTCACACAAGATAGCTAACATTTCCTCACACAGGATAGCTAACATTTCCTCACACAGGATAGCTAACATTTCCTCACAGAAGATAGCTAACATTTCCTCACACAGGATTGCTCATATTTCCATACAGGTCTCCTCTCGTGCACCTATATTTTGAAGTAGTCCACTTTGGAACAGGGGAGTTGAGGTGTGTGTTAGCAGAGCTGGATCCAAAGCTGTGTAGTGGCTGAACATATTCTCATAAAGTCTATTACCAGTATCACTTTCTAAACTGCATCATTAAAGATGCTTCAGTTTATTCAAATGTTAGATAATTTGAACAAAAGTACGGTAGGAGGGACGACTTTATTAATTAACGAGCACACAGTTGTAAAGTTTCGGTTTACACCTTAGTCACACAAAAAAGCAAAGAAATAGGAAACCAAGAGGAAATATAAAGCAAAGAAATAGGAAACCAAGAGGAAATATAAAGCAAAGAAATAGGAAACCAAGAGGAAATATAAAGCAAAGAAATAGGAAACCAAGAGGAAATATAAAGCAA
The DNA here is from genome assembly GCA_009760885.1 of Achatina immaculata. Classification (NCBI taxonomy): domain Eukaryota; kingdom Metazoa; phylum Mollusca; class Gastropoda; order Stylommatophora; family Achatinidae; genus Lissachatina; species Lissachatina immaculata. Next base: position 53,017,203 of record CM019719.1, on the reverse strand, counting down.
AGAAATAGGAAACCAAGAGGAAATATAAAGCAAAGAAATAGGAAACCAAGAGGAAATATAAAGCAAAGAAATAGGAAACCAAGAGGAAATATAAAGCAAAGAAATAGTAAACCAAGAGGAAATATAAAGCAAAGAAATAGGAAACCAAGAGGAAATATAAAGCAAAGAAATAGGAAACCAAGAAGACAGTTAAGTTCATATTAATGAATATAAAATAAATAGGAATGAAAGAAACAGCCCAACAAAAAAAATTTTTTTTGTCTTCTTGGTGCCTTGTTTTATTTTTTTTAGACTTGTTCCTGGGGTTGTTTGCGGCGCTGATTCAGAAAACTGCTGTGAATAGACCGAATCAGCTCTAGTTTCTTAGATATGGTTGGTGTCAGCTCTAGTTTCTTAGATATGGTTGGTGTCAGCTCTAGTTTCTTAGATATGGTTGGTGTCAGCTCTAGTTTCTTAGATATGGTTGGCGTCAGCTCTAGTTTCTTAGATATGGTTGGTATCAGCTCTAGTTTCTTAGATATGGTTGGTATCAGCTCTAGTTTCTTAGATATGGTTAGTATCAGCTCTAGTTTCTTAGATATGGTTGGTATCAGCTCTAGTTTCTTAGATATGGTTGGTATCAGCTCTAGTTCTTAGATATGGTTGGTATCAGCTCTAGTTCTTAGATATGGTTGGTATCAGCTCTAGTTTCTTAGATATGGTTGGTATCAGCTCTAGTTTCTTAGATATGGTTGGTATCAGCTCTAGTTTCTTAGATATGGTTGGTATCAGCTCTAGTTTCTTAGATATGGTTGGTATCAGCTCTAGTTTCTTAGATATGGTTTGCATCAGCTCTAGTTTCTTAGATATGGTTGGTATCAGCTCTAGTTTCTTAGATATGGTTGGTATCAGCTCTAGTTTCTTAGATATGGTTGGTATCAGCTCTAGTTTCTTAGATATGGTTGGTATCAGCTCTAGTTTCTTAGATATTTTAGTCCGCTCTTTAACAAATCTCTTTTGCAGAATTGGGATGTCATAACAAGCTGTCTTATTTGAATGGAAAATTTATGTATTTACTTTACCCACATTTTTTGTGTGTACAATGATCTTTGTTTCACAACTGTTCGTGTTGTTCCTTTCCTATAATGCACACTGACATAAAAATGTATAGCCCAAGTGATAAAATCGCTTTTGTTCTGTTTTATTACATAATTATGTGCACAAAATTAAGATGGTAGATGATGGTTTTCATAGACTACATAAATGTGTATTTAAAAAGTTTCTCAACCTGATCTGTTTAAAACAGTTGCACTGTATAATAGCTGTGGTCGTATAGGAGTTGTGTGTATATTCCCACTCATACCATTTCATTTTTGCAAATGGAACACCGTAGAGGTTATGGCTTCTTCAAGACGGAGTTGCTGGAGGTTCTAAGGACTGTCATAGCCGGAGGTGGGGTGGAGGATACGCTCTCCACTCCAATTAAATATCTTGAAGGTGTGCGTCTCAAATAGCCTCTGACAGTCAAGTCCAGCTCCTGGCCGTCTTGTGGCGGAACTGTTAAAACTGACCAGAGAAGGGACGAAGGCGAATATCTGGCGCCTGAAACCCAGACGCTTTGGGTAGATGAGAGTCTTGTTTGGTAGCTCATCTGAGAGAAGGAAAACTCTGTTTTAAAACCCGCTGCTGGCGAGATTCTTCAGTTGCCGTACGTGGAGTGGGGCTCCTCCCGGCCAGTGATGAAAGGTGCGAATAGGGTTGTCGCGCGGCGCCACCGTGGAAAAGGTGAAAGAAAGGATTAAGTGAAGTAATCAGTAGTCTCGAGGTCAGGACTGTTCAAATCACGGCACCTCTGCTCTGGAGGTCGGCCACGTCCTATGTGCACCCATACCGGGCGAAATGCCTGAACCAGCTTAACCCAGGGGTTAAACTTTGACACTGCTGGCGAGATTCTTCGTCTGCTGCGCGTGGGGTGAAACTCCTCCCAGCCAATGAAGAAAATGCGAAAAGGGTTGGCGAGCAGCGCAGCTGTGAAAAGGTGATGGAAAGGATAAAGTGAAGATTAATCGGTATGTCCTGTAGTCTTGCCACGAGAGCTACTCATACCACGGCATCTATGCTCCAGAGGCCGGCCACGTCCGATATACACCCCATACTGGTGAAATATGCCTAAACCGGCTTAACCCAGGGGTGAAACTTTATAACTATGCATGTCATGGTACCTCCGCTCTAGAGGTCGAACACGTCCTAAACACGTCCATACTGGGATAATACGCCTAAACTGGCTTAACCCAGGAATGAGACATACTAATGGCGAGGATTCGTCCTCCTGGACAAAAGCTCCGTCCTGGTCGCATCTGGGAAGGGTAGCGGCCACGACCACAAAATGCTGAAGTTGGAGACATTGAACCAGTGCAGTCTAGACAGGCAACCACCTCTCACTCGACAGGGATATATGCATATTCTAATCACGCTGATGTTTTCCGGTGAGAAAGTCCAACGCTGGACTAGATGGGCAACCACCTCTCACCCGGCGGGGATATACAGATATATATTGTCAAATAGTAAGGTATTGTTGGTTGTTCTCCGGTGAGAAAGTTCAACTCTAGGCTGGATGGGCTGCCACCTCTCGCCCGGCGGGGATATACTGATATCCAAAACACGTCGAGGTTTTCCGGTGAGAAAGTCCAACTCTAGATTAAACTGGTGCAACGAAAACCACACTGTCATGCAATCCCCCTTCTGTGATCCACCGAGAATACAGGCCCAAGCCCCGTGATACTCTGAACCTCATGTGGTCCTCTCGAGGATCTCACGGGTCCACAAGGGGACCACAGGACCAATCAAGGACCACAGGAGTAAATTCAGTAGGATCAAGATCGATCTTGGTGGTTGAAACGAACGAAGAAGAAGAGAAGTAACTGCTTGAATCATCCCGACATATTTTGCTTTATTTTTGGGGAGTACACACTGAAAGCAAGTAGGAAATGTATTTCTGAGTTTGTGAAAAGAGCATATGTAGGCTATATTGGTGTAAAGCTTGGAGACAAAGATAAGCCATGGGCTCCTCATATTGTATGCAAAACTTGTACGGAGCATTTGCGCCAGTGGACAAATGGAAAGAGAAGCTGCCTGAAATTTGGATTACCAATGGTGTGGATAGAACCGAAAAATCACTTCGTTGACTGTTATTTTTGTACTGTTAGTATCATAGACATCAATTGAAATAATGGTGGCAAGTGGTCTTACCCTGATCTACCTTCAGCCAGGAGACCTGTTCCGTAACTTGGATCGTGTACCCGTTCCACCTTTCCTTGAACTACCACAGCTCTCAGAGGACGAGTCTTGCATGTCTGACATCGTCCAAAGTAAAGAAAGTGGGGGCAGTGACGGGGACAGTGAATTGCAAATAACTTCACATAGTGATCACTTTGATCAGAATGAACTGAATGATCTGATAAGGGACTTAAATCTTTTCAATGAGTTTTCAGAATTGTTCCCCTCCAGACTAAAGGAAAAGAATGTACTTCAGCCTGGAACGAAAATGATATTTTATCACAGGGGAGAAAAGGATTTGTTGCCATTCTTTACCGAAGACAACAACTTGATATTCTGCAGTGACATCTGAAACCTTGTGAAGAAAACTGGGCTTTCAGAAGTGAGTGGCGCCTTTTCATCGACAGTTCAAAACGTAGTTTGCTCTTTTAAATAATGGCAACAAATATGGTTCTATTCCAATCAGTCATTCCACCAGGATGAAAGAAGAGTACAAGGCCATCTCTTTAGTCTTGGAAAAGATAAATTACCAAGAACATCAATGGGTGATGTGGGTAGACTAGAAGATGGTTAATTTTCTTATTGGTCAACTAAGTCGTTACACAAAGAATCATTGCTTTTTATGCCTTTGGGACAGTAAAGCCAAACAAAAACATTGAGTAAGAAAAGACTGGCCTCTGAGGGAATATATGGTGGTTGGAGGACACAATGTAATCAATGAACCTTTGGTAGCACGAGATAGAATCTTACTGCCATCACCATTACATATAAAGCTAAGTCTGATGAAACAACTTGTAAAGGCTTTGAATAAAGACGGTTTGTACATTGAATACATAGTGCATAAGTTAACTTGACGTACCATGGAAAAACCGAAGGCAGGAATTTTCGATGGTCCACAGATCAGACAACTTATAAATGACCCACATTGAAAAAAACCCCAGAAAACTCCACATCCCATTTTCCCCTTGCCATTTGTCCAAAGGTTGACATGGAACACAAGAATTAACAACTCTGACCTAATGACAAGAACTCAGACAAGAGGAGCATTCAACAGTTCAGCGCTGGGTCGTAAACAAACATTCATAAGAGTTCTGGCAACAAAACAAACAGAAAATAAAAAATGAGAAACAATTTTTTTTTAATATAAAAGAATCTCAACTTTACGTTTTGTTGAAAAGGGAAACAACTGTAAAATAATCGAGACCGTAATAACGGGAGTTGAGAAATCAATACCACTTTACGAACACACCACTTAATAAGACAACATTTAAGACTGCGTGTTAAAAACTGGTTGAGTGTGCCTTTTGTCCAAAGTTGTGATCTTTATGTCTTGAAGCAAATACGTTTCTTCTTCACAATGGATTACTAACATTCTGTCACTGATCATCAAGTCTGAAATGATAGGTAAATGTTTTCCTCTTAATGCATTTCAATAATATAAATGCCCTTTAAAAATGTCCATTGTTTACTCTTATTGTATAAAAACTTCGGATCCTAGTCGATACGTGGAGCTGTTTCTATCCTGGAATCTTGGATTGTCTCTATGCTATTTGTCTGTTTCAAACAACTGCCAGACATAGGCTCCTTAGCATAGAGAATTATCGCCAGCCTTATTTTTTTATTTCTTTGCATGCGTGGAAAAATCCTTTATTTTATGTTTCCTTCCATCCACATATCCGTCCACATGTCCTTCGGGACGTACAAGATTCGCTATGGAGAAAACGATAACAACTGGAAAACAATGGCTTAACCTGATACACACATACACACATACACACATACGCGCACGCGCATAATGAAACATATATTTGCCGGGTTAAAACGAGGCTAAAAAGAAAACTGAAACAGACACGCGTGCAAAGGGCTCCTCTTTCTCATTATTTCGGCATTTTTCATATTTTTGTTTGATTTTCTCAAGGAACAGAAAGAAAAAAAAACGTGTTTCGTTTTATTTTAAAATTTTGTCAGCGCTAAATGAGTCCCCAGCAGAAGCTATCAAGATTACATGCCGTCGTTGAGGCAAACTCTACACTTCAGTAAAATTGATCTTCCCTTATTAATTTTTACTGCACATTTGAAGCATGCTTGCACGTGCCTTGAAGAGATGGTTTACATATGAAAGATATGGGCTTTTTACAAAATTTGCACCCACACATACATACATACACACACACACTATACGAGGTGTGTTAAAAAAGAGCGAACTTTTTAAACAGCGCACTAATCGGCACACTGGGCCCCATTGCGGTTAATGAGGGCACCTTGCGGCAGATCTTGACAACAAACTGGCATTTGCCCCGTTCCGCTATGAGCATAGGTCGTCGAGCTACATCCGCTGATGTGAGCACGTGCACAGGCTGTTCGTCGGATTGGTGACAAAGTGACAATGAGGGAGCTTGAAAAACAGCGTGCGTGCGTGTGTGTGTGTGTGTGTGAAATTTTGCTGCGAAATTGGTACAAATTTGACAGACATTTCAGCTGCTTTAACAAAGCATACTGGGAGGACCGTATGAGCCGAACTACAAGTGATTTAAGCGTTTTAAAGAGGACAGAACGTTGGTAAGCGAAGATAACAGGACTGGACGACTTTCCACATCAACAAACCGCGACCATGTCGAGAGAGTTCATGCTATGGTTCATGGAAATCGTCCTTTAACTGCCCAAGAAGTTTCTGACAAAGTAGACACGAACAATTCGACTTGCAGTCGAATTTTGACTGCAAAACGTCAGATGCGTCGCGTCTGTGGAAAATTCGTTCCGCATTTGCTGACTGACGATCAGAAAGAGAACCAGCGTGAAATCAGTCAGAAACTGCTTGCCAGTGCTGATGGTCCTGGAAGTTTCTTAAGAACATCATAACAGGAGATGAGGTCTGAGCTTATTCTTTGATGTTGAAACCGAGATGCAGCTTTCGGAGTGGATAGGGAAAACTTCTCCTCGAATAGAGGGGAAAAAATAGATGGATGAGTCGGTCAAAGATCAAGGTATTGTTGGGTGTGTTTTTTTTTCATTGGAAAAACATTGGCAACTATGAGTTATTAATACATGGTCAGACTGTAAACTTGTACCAGAAAATTTTAACACTTTTGAGGGATACTGTGGGCAGGAAGAGGTCTGAACTGTGGGAAAACCAGACTTGAATGTTGCACCAAGGCAGTGTTCTGGCTAACGTGTCGCTTCTCATCCGCAGTTATCTGGCACATCATCAGACATCCATTGTGCCCCATCCACCCTATTTTCCGGACTTAGCCTCAGCAGACGTTTTCCTGTTTTCCAGTCTTAAAACCACTTTGAAAGGTCATTGTTTCGCAGACTTAAAACCGCTTTGAAAGGTCTTCGTCTGTAAACCATAGAGGAGATTTAAGAAAATGCAGTAAGAGAACATCACAGAAAGTGCGTTCCAGGAATCACTTTAGCTATAGAAGAAACGTTGGCAACGGTGCATCGTCAGTAGAGGAGATTACTTTGAAGAGGCCAGTGCTTAAAATGTTCTAAAATTAGCACTTATGTCTTTATAGCAAAAGTTCGCTCTTTTTTAAAACACTACTTGTATATTAATATACACTTTACAATAGCATGGGCATTTTTAGACCAATATAGATATTTTTTCTTTTCATCTCTTCGTATGACAACATTTGACTAACTCATTCTTGACATTGCATGGCATTCGCACGTAGTTGTTGGCAACCCTACACCTCTTTCACATTAGTTATGTCTTACCGTCGTACAAGTAAGATGTTCTTCCTGCACATGGTACACGTGGCAAAGGAAAACAGATTTGTCAAGTCCTTTCATTAAAGTTTAGTGCTTGTTAAGGCGGTCTAATATGTTTATGGTCGGGTTTATTGACCGAATTTTGCTGCGGAATGAGCGTGCACATTTTCAGCCAAATTATATTCCTCTCGCACTGGATTGTGCTGTCTGACGTGTGTTCACTGCGAATGTGTTTGTGCGTGTGCCATAGAATGAATATTTGCCTTGTTTATAGCTGTTGCCACTTTGGTCTTTGTATTATCTCCATTGACTTGCAAACTTTAGATGACGATAACTGAAGGTTGATGATAAAGAAGCATTATAATTGGATGAATGTGTGGGGTGGGGTGGGGGAGGTGGTATTTTTCCTTAAAAGTCTTAGAGAAGACCTATGTTGTATTCTCTTCAGCAAGTTCAACTTATTTTCTGGGAACAAATCAACCACTTTTCTGTTGGTCAGGCTGCGATACGGCTGGTTGCCCTAAACGTCTTCTTCTTCTGCTTTCTAGGTTGTTGGTCACGTCAGATCTTGATCTTTGTCGACAGGGCAAAGCCCGCAGTTCCCTCCAGGTCCCGATGGGAGCCCCCGAAGCTTTTGCCCATTGCTCATGTCTTCAGGCCATGTCTCATGCCTCAGATCTGCGCGTGTTAGGGATGTGTTCCGGAGTCTGGACTCTGCGGCCGCGTGGACCCTCGTCTGTGTGAGACATTTTGAGTCGATGTAGGTGGCTCAGTAGCCTGCAGTGGTCTGTCCTTAGGCGGAAGAGGATGGCTTTCCCTGCATGTGATAACAATGCCACTTTTAACAAATATTGTCACTCCAGATTTTTTTCTTTGTATTATGACGGCGGCCTGGGTGGCTGAGTGGTTAGACGCTCGGTCTACTAATCTGGTGGTACCGGGTTCAAGTCCCAGCAGCGGGATTTTTTTCTGGTACACATTAAAAAAAAAGACAACGAGGTCCACCCAGCTTCTAAAAATAGTTACCAGAGAAATATGGGAACGTAAATGTGGCCAGGCGTGATACTGATCACATCAGACTTTCATGTTCATAAAGTCGTAGAAATGCGGGCCCAGTACCGTATAGCCAATATTGCCTTAATAGCATGGAAACATAAATTTTACATTTACCTTTTATCATGGCACGTGACAGATTTAGAGCCTATTTTGTTTAAACTGTGTACACCGGCTTCCATCAAACTACGTACACTGGCTTCCATCAAACTGTGTATACTGGCTTCCATCAAACTGTGTACACCGGCTTCCATCAAACTTTGTACACCGGCTTCCATCAAACTGTGTATACTGGCTTCCATCAAACTGTGTACACCGGCTTCCATCAAACTTTGTACACCGGCTTCCATCAAACTGTGTATACTGGCTTCCATCAAACTGTGTACACCGGCTTCCATCAAACTTTGTACACCGGCTTCCATCAAACTGCATACATCGGCTTCCATCAAACTGCGTACACTGGCTTCCATCAAACTGCGTACACTGGCTTCCATCAAACTGCGTACACCGGCTTCCATCAAACTGTGTACACTGACTTCCATCAAACTGTGTACACTGGCTTCCATCAAACTGTGTACACTGGCTTCCATCAAACTGTGTACACTGGCTTCCATCAAACTGTGTACACTGGCTTCCATCAAACTGTGTACACTGGCTTCCATCAAACTGTGTACACTGGCTTCCATCAAACTGTGTACACTGGCTTCCATCAAACTGTGTACACTGACTTCCATCAAACTGTGTACACTGGCTTCCATCAAACTGTGTACACTGGCTTCCATCAAACTGTGTACACTGGCTTCCATCAAACTGTGTACACTGGCTTCCATCAAACTGTGTACACTGGCTTCCATCAAACTGTGTACACTGACTTCCATCAAACTGTGTACACTGACTTCCATCAAACTGTGTACACTGACTTCCATCAAACTGTGTACACTGACTTCCATCAAACTGTGTACACTGACTTCCATCAAACTGTGTACACTGGCTTCCATCAAACTGTGTACACTGACTTCCATCAAACTGTGTACACTGGCTTCCATCAAACTGTGTACACTGGCTTCCATCAAACTGTGTACACTGACTTCCATCAAACTGCGTACACTGGCTTCCATCAAACTGCGTACACTGGCTTCCATCAAACTGCGTACACCGGCTTCCATCAAACTGTGTACACTGACTTCCATCAAACTGTGTACACTGGCTTCCATCAAACTGTGTACACTGGCTTCCATCAAACTGTGTACACTGGCTTCCATCAAACTGTGTACACTGGCTTCCATCAAACTGTGTACACTGGCTTCCATCAAACTGTGTACACTGGCTTCCATCAAACTGTGTACACTGGCTTCCATCAAACTGTGTACACTGACTTCCATCAAACTGTGTACACTGGCTTCCATCAAACTGTGTACACTGGCTTCCATCAAACTGTGTACACTGGCTTCCATCAAACTGTGTACACTGGCTTCCATCAAACTGTGTACACTGGCTTCCATCAAACTGTGTACACTGACTTCCATCAAACTGTGTACACTGACTTCCATCAAACTGTGTACACTGACTTCCATCAAACTGTGTACACTGACTTCCATCAAACTGTGTACACTGACTTCCATCAAACTGTGTACACTGGCTTCCATCAAACTGTGTACACTGACTTCCATCAAACTGTGTACACTGGCTTCCATCAAACTGTGTACACTGGCTTCCATCAAACTGTGTACACTGACTTCCATCAAACTGTGTACACTGGCTTCCATCAAACTGTGTACACTGGCTTCCATCAAACTGTGTACACTGGCTTCCATCAAACTGTGTACACTGGCTTCCATCAAACTGTGTACACTGGCTTCCATCAAACTGTGTACACTGGCTTCCATCAAACTGTGTACACTGGCTTCCATCAAACTGCGTACACCGGCTTCCATCAAACTGTGTACACTGGCTTCCATCAAACTGTGTACACTGGCTTCCATCAAACTGTGTACACTGGCTTCCATCAAACTGTGTACACTGGCTTCCATCAAACTGTGTACACTGGCTTCCATCAAACTGTGTACACTGGCTTCCATCAAACTGTGTACACTGGCTTCCATCAAACTGTGTACACTGGCTTCCATCAAACTGTGTACACTGGCTTCCATCAAACTGTGTACACTGGCTTCCATCAAACTGTGTACACTGGCTTCCATCAAACTGTGTACACTGGCTTCCATCAAACGCGAAGGCTCGGAAGAAGCAGTGAAAATACTGAACCGCAAAGCTGTAGCGTTATTTGGGTACAAACACGAAGACCAGATCTAAAGACATATTACCTAAACTCGGAGAAGTCAGGTCTGGAGACATAAGACCTAAACTCGGAGAAGTCAGGTCTGGAGACATAAGACCTAAACTGGGAGAAGGCAGATCTGGAGACATAAGACCTAAACTGGGAGAAGGCAGATCTGGAGACATAAGATCTAAACTCGGAGAAGGCAGATCTGGAGACATAAGACCTAAACTCGGAGAAGCCAGATCTGGAGACATAAGACTTAAACTCGGAGAAGCCAGATCTGGAGACATAAGACCTAAACTCGGAGAAGTCAGATCTGGAGACATAAGACCTAAACTCGTAGAAGCCAGATCTGGAGACATAAGACCTAAACTCGGAGAAGCCATATCTGGAGACATAAGACTTAAACTCAGAGAAGCCAGATCTGGAGACATAAGACTTTAGCTCAGAGAAGCCATATCTGGAGACATAAGACTTAAACTCAGAGAAGCCATATCTGGAGACATAAGACTTATACTCGGAGAAGTCAGATCTGGAGACATAAGACCTAAACTCGGAGAAACCAGATCTGGAGACATAAGACCTAAACTCGGAGAAGCCAGATCCGGAGACATAAGACATTAACTAGGAGAAACCAGATCTGGAGACATAAGACCTAAACTCGGAGAAACCAGATCTGGAGACATAAGACCTAAACTCGGAGAAGCCAGATCTGGAGACATAAGAACTAAACTCGGAGAAGTCAGATCTGGAGACATAAAACCTAAACTCGGAGAAGCCAGATCCGGAGACATAAGACGTTAACTAGGAGAAGCCAGATCATGTAACACATTGTTCGTTGTCACTGTGGCCAATTCTGGAAAATACAGTTTTAAAATACGTCACGTGATAAGCTCAGACAAAAAGGTATTTGATAAGTCCACAACAGTTTTTACCTCTTCCGCCTTCAAAACCATCTTTTAAGATGAATGGAACATTTGTTATTATTTATGTGATGACTACATCGATATGTTGTTTATACTAGTAATATATTTTCCCCTAGAATATTTTTTTACAAAATATTACCGGATTAACATCATATCCAAAAAAAAAGAAAGTATAAAGATTAAAAGAACAGATTCATATAAAAATCTAAGAACAATATTCAATAATTCCAACATTAGAAGAGATGAAATAGGGCTAAAACACAAACTGGAAACAAGACACACTGTGCCATTAGGCAATTTTTACGATAACAAATTCTATCTCTCAACACCAAACGAAATATACAAGAATATAAGACAAAGATTAGACCAGCTGTATTATATGGGTCAGAAACATGGAATATATCTAAACAAGATGAAAACCAAATACAAACATTTGAGGACAGAAGCCTAAGAAGAATTTATAGACCGTTACGAGACCCCAAATAACAGAGAAGTAACAAGGAAATTACATATTGTTGAACACTCCGATTATAACAGCCATTAAGAAAAACACCAGACGTCTGAGGTGGCTCGAGCATCGAGGGAGAATGGAGGAGGACAGACAGACAAAGATGGTCTATACAGATGTGATGAAAGGGGACAGACCAAGAGATAAACCCAGACAACGAAGGCGAGACAACGTAGAAGAAGATATACGTGATCTTGGAATCGACAATTGGCAAGTAAAGATCAAGAACAGAGAGGAATGGAGGCTTGTCTTGTCTGCAGCAGTGAGTCTCAGTAATATAGCAGCTGTTCAAAGAAAAAGGAGAAGAATATATACCGTATCCACATGCTGAGCTTGAGACAATTGTTGCTTGTGTTAGAGCTATATTGTTTCTCTCTTCTTTCCTTCTCCACTTTCACATTAGTATTCACAATGAACGCATGATCACTTCAGCATCTAGCCTGATTACCTTCACACACCCTAACAGTTCACCAGAATCGGGTAGTTCTCTGTACATAAAACGTCAATATCTTTAACTTCTGCATTTTTATCTAGATTGCTCCTCTGTGGGAACCATATATCTACCCCCCCCCCCATCCCCGCTACGCCTTATTTTTATGTTTATGAACCGTATGGTGTTTACACTACATAGGAAACTCTGTACTACTCGTATACAGAACTTAATAACTATAATTTCTAAGCTTAACAGAGGAAGTGCTGAAAAGATGGCCGCCGTAAACCCACTCCCAGTCCGACAAGATAATGTGCCTCAGCATCCTAACCGTATAGGCTGCAAAGAACACCAGCTCGCAGTTCCAGGGATATAGAAGAAGAAGAAGAAGAAGAAGAAGAAGAAGAAGAAGAAAAGGAAGAGGAAGAAGAAGGAGCAGAAGAAGAAGGAGGAGAGGGAGAAGAAAAAGAAGAAGAAAAAAAGAAAAGGAAGAAGAAGAAAAAGAAGAAGGAAGAAAGAAAGAAAATGAAGAAGAAGAAGAAAACGAAGAAGAAAGAAAAAGGACAAAGAAGAAAACGAAGAAGAAGAAAGAAAAGAAGAAAAGAAGAAGAAAGAAAATGAAGGAGAAAGAAAAGAAAGAAGAAGAAGAACGCCTTTAAGACGAAGACAGCCATGTTTTTTTTTTCTCTTATGGTTTATGATTTCCAACATGTACCGGTCAGATTCACATGCTTGTTATTTCAGTTACATGTGGGTACTGACATACATTCATACATGTATTAGTATAAGGAAACTTGATTAGACGAGGTTTTGAGTCTAAATGTAAGAGCTTGCCGTCGAGTACACCAAGCAGCTCCGAACGTCGAGAAGCAAGTGTAGTATTTTATTTAATATTATTTGAAAGGGGAGGATTGTTAAATCTTTTGCTCTATTTTGTCGCCGTCGTACTGAGTGGTGGAAGGGTGACTACACCATACGTTCACACCTTACATATAAATAACAGGAACACGAAACAACAATCCTTTTTACAAAATCACGATCCTTGTATTTACAAAATTCTGATCCACAAGGCAACACAAATCAACGAATCCTATGCACATGATGTCCATATAATTCAAACATGCATTATCAAATCATAAAAGAAACATTTCCTTGAATAATATGAGTTCAACCCTGATTACAAATGCACACAACTAAAATACACATGCCAGCCTCCATCTATCACCTTCGTCCACGACTGAACAATGACACGGTCGCTGGACTTCAACGTGCTCAGCTTATCCGAGGCAGCTTGTCTTTGTGTAGCACTGTCGGTGCGTACAGAAGAAGTCGTTGGTTCAGTTGTCGGGCATGGGGTTTCCCCGTTGTCCATGCGGGATGTTAGTCTTTTTTGTGAACAGCTCCATTTCGACAGCTGTGTTGATTGCCGAGTTTAATGTCTGTGGGTCTTTCTTGATTAACTTTGTTTTGATTGCTTTGTCATACACAGCGTCTAAAAAAAAATTTGCCAGCAAATGCTGTGTGGCCGGTTCATGTATCTTGTCGTTGTCGAAGGCTTGCTTTGCCAGTTTAATCATTGTTTCTGCCATGTTTTGGATTGGCTCTTCTTTGTGTTGCTTCAAATGCAAGGGAGAGGAAAAGATATGAGATCTTGTGCTGTGTATTAGTTATAACCAGGAACTTAACAGAAAAGATAAGAGATCTTGTGCTGTGTATTAGTTATAACCAGGAACTTAACAGAAAAGATAAGAGATCTTGTGCTGTGTATTAGTTATAACCAGGAACTTAACAGAAAAGATAAGAGATCTTGTGCTGTGTATTAGTTATAACCAGGAACTTAACAGAAAGGATATGAGATCTTATGCTGTGTATTAGTTATAACCAGGAACTTAACAGATCTCTGGAAATTATGACCCAGAACATTCTATCTCCCCCCCCCCCCCACCTCTTCTCGACCCGTAGATATGTGTCAAAAGTTTAAAGAGCTGAAATTGCAACGGGGACGTAGGGTGTCTTTAAGACATATACATGCAGCCACATATGAGCATTCAAACCAACCATAAATAGCCCCCGTGGATATCTCCTGAGCGTAGTGTGTATTTATCAGACAAACATCCCTTATGTTCTTTTCGCCAGATCTAATGCCGGTTCCAACAGAAGGGCGAGGACTCTTGGAGTGAAAGAAAAAAAAACAGCAGAAACCCTAACTCCCCCTCCAATCCCTTCCAATCCCTTTCAATCGATTGGCAAAAGCGATGGCGCTAAAGGCGCTGTTTGAGGTGGAAGATGTTGAACCGTAATCAAAACATCTCAGAGAATTTGTACACGCGGATCCTTAATTGTGGCTTTCTGTATAATCTGTCTGATAACCTAAGACTGCCTGCAACGTTTTGGCCAAACTTCCTCTGTTTTCTCTGCCTGTTTTCATCAACCACGGTTTTCATTTCTTTTTTTTTTTCCTTTCTTTGTATGAAAGCTCTTTGTATGAAAGCTCTTTGTATGAAAGCTCTTTTGATAAAAACTCTTAAAGTCGGGTGTTACATTTATACGGTGTCTAAGTCGCCGGAACTTTACACGTAACACTCGTATGGCTGACCGAGGTGAACACACGATGACAAGACACTTGTCTGAGTAAAACAGCTTAAAATGTGTCACAAAAACTTCTGAAAAAAAATCGAAACCGGCAAGAACAATTTTTAATTGAAGTTTCCGGATAGTGTCTGGTGATTTGTTTTGTTTTGTTTTTATTACGCTTAAGTGTAGGAATTCATCACATCTCCGTATTCATTATATTGATTTTTGTGCAAATGTCGGTATTCTCTTCATGTACTGACAAGCCTAACGTATTCAGGCGTGAATCACTTGTCAGATTTCAACCACTATTCTTGACAGTGTGAGCCTTACATGATCTGGTGTCCCATTTCTCTAACCCAGTGGTTCTCGGCCTCCCAGTAGTTCTGGTGCCCCCTGAACCCTAGCCAGTATATTAAATCACCATCCAGAAAAGATTTACCCCAGTACACGTTCTTTTTTCTGTGGTAATTGTTACAACTTAACATCTGAAATTCTTCCCCTTCAAGAACCATTGGTCTAAGCGAAGTCTTGCACTAGCACGCCTTCTGCCTGGGTTACCTCTTGGTATTGGTCTCTGCATTGTGTACAAACAAATAGACGTTTCTAAAAAAGGCACAAGCATTTATTAACTAAAGCACACAGCTGCAAAGTTCATCTTATTCATGAAAACAGAGAAGGAAGGGATAGGCTACTTGGCTATATATACTGTGTTTCCGACACAGTAACAGAATAAGTCACAGTGTAAGTAACCTACTGATTCCGACACAGTAACAGAATAAGTCACAGTGTAAGTAACCTACTGATTCCGACACAGTAACAGAATAAGTCACAGTGTAAGTAACCTACTGATTCCTACACAGTAACAGAATAAGTCACAGTATAGGTAAACCCTTTCTATTCATTCCTAAAACCGAATATAGGCAATTGTTACGATAAAAAATTCTATCTCCCAACACCATAAGACAAAGATTAGAGCAGTTGTATTATATGGGTCAGAAACATATCTAAACAAGATGAAAACCAAATACAAACATTTGAGGACAGAAGCCCAAGAAGAATTTACAGACCGTTACAAGACCCCAATAACGTAAGAGTGGAAGATAAGAAGTAACAAGGAAATTACACATTGTTGAACACTCCGATTATTATAACAGCCATTAAGAAAAACACCAGACATCTGAGGTGGCTCGAGCATCGAGGGAGAATGGAGGAGGACAGACAGACAAAGATGGTCTATACAGATGTGATGAAAGGGGACAGACCAAGAGGTATACCCAGACAACGAAGGCGAGACAACGTAGAAGAAGATATACGCGCTCATGAAATCGACAATTGGCAAGAAAAGATCAAGAACAGAGAGGGATGGAGACTTGTTTTGTTTTTATAGACCACACATTTAATCTAGGTTTTCGTATATTATGCTCTCTCTCTCGCTATCTCTCTCTCTCTCCCTCTCTCTCGCTATCTCTCTCTCTCTCCCTCTCTCTCGCTATCTCTCTCTCTCTCGCTCCATTTTTTTTTTTCAAATGAATAAGACGAAGATGGAAACTTTGTAGCTGTATACTTCGTCAAGAAGTTAAGCAGCAGCTCAAACACTTCTGGTGAGAATATCTCAGTTTTACAAGAACATCCACGTATATACTCAGTTAGATACACATATACTTACGTAATATACATATACTTACATAATATACATGTACCTACATAACTGTTTCAACGTACGCGTCTATTTTCCATGTTTACTTCCCTTTGCACCGTGCTCGCTGGTAGTTTTTGGTAATAGCCTCACAATTGAAAGATTCTCATTAAAATTTCTTCTTCAGAAAATCCATCATAATCTGATGCCATACTTTCATAAAAAAAATTTGCAAAGTTTTGTTTTTTAAATTTGGTATTAATGTGCTAAAGAATGTTTGATTACAAGAAAACGATGAGTCTTCAGTTCTTGAAAATGGCAATTGTGGGGAGGGGGGGGGGGGTGGGATGCGGGAGATTTTAAGAATGTCCTTGTGATCAAATTCTGGCCAATAGAAGAACGCATTTGACTTCGAAATTTAGTTTCTCTTTTTATCCGAGTAAGTTGTTTATTTCCTTAAATTTGACCGATGAACTGTTATTGCCAGTCTCTATAATTTATCTCTGCCCATTTTCAAATAATGAACTTTTAGGCTTAGAGTTTTCATTGTTGCTTTTTCCAGGCTGATTCTGACTGTAAATACTTTGTATTGCTGGTTAACCTCATCTAAAACTTCGTACCAGAAGAAAGATACACCCGAAGAGAAAAATCAGAGTTAAAAGAAAACTGATTCTACATTTTCTTTTCGATTTAACAGGACCTGGATGATTAAGATTAATATTTAGAAAATTCTCCTTGTGCGAAGAGCCTCTGAAGGAATACTCAAACTTGCCTATAACAGCCGCTTCATTGTTATACTTTCAGCTTGATTTCCAAGAGGTCAGATGAGACTACAATGAATGAACATTTTGTTGTTGTTGAAAGTTACAGAAAAAGTTCAGACATGAAAAATTGCTTTAAAAAAGGGAAACTTCATGAAGGTTCCGGAGATTATCAGCACCAAGGCATAATATCAAGACTTAATTACTACCTGAACTTCATCATGAATCAGTCAGTCAATCACTAACAGCACTCCTGTAGGCCTCTCGGTTGTAAGCAAGATGCCATGCTGCTGATATGTCCATTCGTAGACCATCATATGTCTTGCAGCCATCTTCGCCTTGGTCTTCCTCTCTTTCTTTTTCCCGTTATGTACTCTTCCAAAACTGTGTTTCTCTAAATTATCATGGCGTTTAATATGTCCAAAATATTACATTTTCCCTGTTTAATCTTCCTTACTAGTCAAATTTCTTCAGCAATAAGTTGTTGTTGTGGTATGGGTGCATTTGTTCTTTTTTGTGTCCATAATATTTGAAGGACTCTTCTGTAGCACTTACATTCAAAGGCATTTATGTTTTTCTAAACTTCATGAATACCTTTTATAATTTCAACGCCATCACATCCTTGTCTTCTACTGCAGTTTATGACCAGTTCATCGCTCTTCAGACACTCACGAGCGATCTCTTCCTTGATTTCAGCAACGTCCTCTCAACTTATGGCTTCTGAACCCGGAAAGGAAAGACGCCTAGGTATGTGCGAACAACTGCTGAAAGAAAATATGGACACTAACAACACATCGTCTAGTGCCTTCATATCATAATATGGCTGCCTTTATGTGACTTTACTTTCCTGACGTGGAAGAGAAGCTCAAAGATGAATATCCTACTTGAACTTTACAAAAATGAAAACTCTAATCTGACAGTATAGATGTGATTCAGGTTGTTTCCTTGTCCTTTCATTACTGTGACATCATCATCATCATCATCATCATCATCATCATCATCATCATCATCATCATCATCATCATCATCATCATCATGTGCCGTGCCGACTAACGTATGCTTCTCCAGAGTACTTCACGGAGGTCACTAGCTCAGTTGTTGATCTCCTCTCACAACATCTCTTTAAACTTTCCATTATCATTTCTCTTGGTCTTCTCTGGCTATTCTTCCCTCTATTTTTCCTTTTGTTACTACATTTCCAATGCCCCCTCTTCTCACTGCATGTCCTATGAAGGTAGTACATTGTCTGTCTCTAATTTTTTTTTTTTTAACAAGATTTTTTTGTCTCTCCAGCTCTTCTAAAAAATTCTCCATTAGTTATTTTTGCTGTCCAGGAGATTCGCAACATTCTTCTAATAAACCACATTTCTGCTGCTTCCAATGATTTTTGTGCAGACCTGCCTATTGTCCATGATTCATTTCCATATAACAAGATAGGTTCAATATAGCATTTTAGGTCTCGTTTTCTAACATTCATTGGTTGAATATAGCATTTTATGTCTTTTTTTCTAACATTCATTGAAAAGGATGTGTTGCATGATATTTCTCATTCTCTGAAATGCAGTCTTTGGTTGGCCTATTCTGTTCTTAATGTTTGTTCTGCATTTCCCATCTGAAGTTATTACTGCTTCAAGCTTTTTGAATTTCTGTACTTGCTTTAGAATAGTTCCATTTAATTTTATATTACAGTTATAGCTACTGTTATTGTTATTTCCCATTTATCAAGTACATGAATATTTAACACCACGTATCTTCGAACTATCACAAAATTATACTTACAACGACCTAATGTATTAACTTCCAGTAGAGTACAGTTCTTATTTTAATAGACTATGTACTTTGTACTTTTTAACATATACTATGTTTAAATAAAATGCTAACTTAAACTTAAATACTGTTTCAAACTTATACCAACAAAAGACTTTTCACGGGACTTGCATAAATAATATTTAGAAATGCTGGCGAATATAATAAATAGAATCTAAAAATTTTAATCGATTTTATTATAGTTTTGAAATTCCGTATCGATAAAGCACTCTTATATTTCTCGTACTCGGAGCTTGTTGTATACATTGACTGGCAAAGCTTGGGTAAGCTGCCATATTTGACGTTAGTGTTGGAAAGTAAATTTCTTTTAACGAAAGGAAATGATCCGATGTCTTAAATGCATGATTTCTGACTTCATCTCTTTAGGAAAACTTTTCATAATCTCTCTCTGAACCTTAAGTGCCCAGGGCACATGGGGCTTCCGCAAGGGTTTTCCACAAATGCCTGTCTTTCGCCTTTTTTTCTGCTCTTGCCCAGGTGAGCCCTCTATTGCTCAACATCCTTTCTGTTGTTCTTCTCCATGTCTCTTTTGGTCTACCCTTACTTCTGTTCCCCTGTGGTGTCCATCTTAGTGCTATTTTTGGTAGTGAGTTGTCAGTCATTCTGAGCACATGTCTGGGCTACTGTAATCATTACAAAATTGTGGTTAGAAAAAAAGGGAAGTTTCATCGAAATTGAAAAAAGAAATGACTGCACTTAGTGAGAATTAATTTTGTAATTGCTAGAAAACAAATAACTTTAAAAACGACGCCCGAAACGCTTTGAGTCCTCCCCCCCCCCCGGTAAATAACAATACAGGATAACAAAGTACATAAATAACACATAATGTTTCTGGTCTGCTCTTTGCAAATGGGTCGTTTACTTTTCAAGAGAGTAATGTTTCAGAATTTTGTTTATTTTTATTTAAAACCGATTGTTTCTTTCTTTCCTAACACTAACGACGATAATATGAACTGCTAATGGAACAGAGAAACAAAGGACGGTTCTAACGAGAAGAATGACGATGTATCTTTAATTTGGCTTCCTGTTTTGAGATCGCATATAATCACAAATATACAAAACATCTAAATCAATCGGCAAACGAAGCTTTATTCTAACAGGAGTTAGCATCTGATATCGATTTGGAAAAATGAGTAGAAAAGACATGTTCTATAAACTGCTTGCACTTGCAAAAAATATAGAACTACTTGTTCGATGCTCATGCGATGCTTTGAAGCTTAGAACATCATAAAGGAATGGTGGGCGTATAGATGTGCATAATAGTTTTTTTTGAGTGAAAATATTCATGCTCTCATAATCATAAATTATTTATGGTACATAAACTACGATTAACTCACCATATCTCATTTTTCCGAGTGGCAAAATACAACTTGTTGGGTCTGTTTTTAAAAAAAAAATCTTTGAATATTCTAATTTTAGCAGAAAGTCTAATGTCTTATAGAAATGTTGTTGTTGTTGTTGTTGTCTTATATGAGTTTTGTTTTGTTTCTGCATACCTGAGGTAAGCAGACATTTCTTTTTCTTCTTAATTTCTTGTAGACAGAAATGTGTGGGAATGGGGTTGGAAAAGGAAGGGATATATATATATATATATATATATATATATATATATATATATATATACATGAAAAAGCAGCGAGGATTTAGGAAAGGAAGATCATGCATAGACCAAATATTTTTACTTAGACAAATATTAGAAAAGGCAAATGAGTGGCATAGCACAACATACGCAATGTTTATAGATTTTGAGAAATCCTTCGACAGTGTCAATAGAGATGCACTCCCGAAAATTCTAAGATTGCATGGCCTCCCTCATAGGATAGTGAATGCCATCAAAGAATATTTTGGCCAAACACCGTAGAAATTACACCTTGTTGACAGAAATGCAGATGAAGACACTGACGGCAATTATTGAGGAAAGACGCTGGCGATGGTTGGGACATGTGCTTCGGATGACTGACAACTCACTACCAAAAATAGCACTAAGATGGACACCACAGGGGAACAGAAGTAAGGGTAGACATGGAGAAGAACAACAGAGAGGATGTTGAGCAATAGAGGGTTCACCTGGGCAAGAGGGGAAAAAGGCAAAGGACAGGCATTTGTGGAAAACTTTGCGGAAGCCCCATGTGCCTTCGGCACTTAAGGTTCATATATACAGGTATATATATATATATATATATATATAAACTGTCAAAGGACAACACAAAACAGTACTGTGAAATGTAAGTTATTTGAGGAGAAGATAAGAAGTGTGTTAATGAAAAGTGTGACAAGTGTTCCAATTTGTTACGTTCAAGGATGGAAATATTCGGCTGTGTTATGCTGTAGGATAAGATTTTCATGTTTGAATTGTTAGCGTGGAAAATGTTCCAGCCTGTTTGTCAGGTGACAAGTTTTCTTGTGTATTACAGGCATAAACATTTCAAATGTAAAACAACACAGCTTTGGCACAGTAAAGTGACTTAGCACAGTGCTGTATGGTTAGCGTTTGAAATGTAGTAGACGAAGTACTTTCGAGGTGAGGGAAAGAAAACAATGATAAGATATATTGAGCTGGAGCTCAAACCACGGACCAGCAGTCGCCTAGCCACGGTAAACAGCGAACCATATAACACCTAACCGTCTTATAGGATAAGATGACAAATGCTCTAGTGTATTATAGCACAGGGTGACAAACGGTTCAGTATATTACTGCACAGGGTGACAAATGGTTCAGTGTATTACTGTGTAGGGTGACAAACGATTCAGTGTATTACTGCATAGGGTGACAAATGATTCAGTGTATTACTGCACAGGGTGACAAATGATCCAGTGTATTACTGCACAGGGTGACAAATGACATAGTGTATTGTTGAATAGAGTGGCAAATGGTTTAGTGTATTGCTACATAGGGTGTCATATGGTTTAGTGTATTGCTGCATAGGGGGACATATGGTTCAGTGTATTGCTCCATAGAGTGACAAATGATTCAGTGTATTGCTGCTTATGGTGAGATATGGTTTAGTGTATTGCTGCATAGGGTAACAATTGGTTGAGTGCATTGCTGAATAGGGTGACAAATGGTTTAGTGTATTGCTGCATAGGTGACAACTGGTTTAATGTATTGCTGCATAGGGTGACACATGGTTTAGTGTATAGTTGCATAAGGTGACAAATGATTCAGTGTATTGCTGCATAGGGTGACAAATGATTCAGTTTATTGCTGCGAGGGGGATGACAAATGATTCAGTGTATTGCTGCATAGGGTGACAAATGATTCAGTGTATTGCTGCGAAGGGGGTGACACATGGTTTAGTGTATTGCTGCATAGGGTGACAAATGATTTAATGTCTTGCTGCATAAGGTGACAAATGCTCTAGAGCAGTGGTTCCCAAATGGTGGTCCACGGACCTCCTAGAGTACTCGAAATCTGCCGTAGGGGTCCCGGCAAAAACTCATGATTGTTTTTGTTTTAAATTTCACTGTGAAACGTGTAACAACCGGTGTCCCGGCGAATCCCGTATGGAGGAGAGAACTTTGTTGTGTTCTTTGTGTTTTTTAATGTAGTGTACCGTTTACTTATATTTTCTGAATTTTGTTTTCATTTTTAGCGCATAGCTACTATACACATACGAAAGTTTCCCAAGTTTGTGTGTCCGTGGCCTGGAGGTGGTCCGCAGACGTTTGTTAAGTGGGAACCACTAATCTAGTGTATTATGGAATAGAGTTACAATGTCTGTATTAGGTTACAATTGTGTCCGTTTGTTATGGCATAGGATGACAAAAACTCCAGTGTATAATGGCATAATGTGACAAATACTTCAGTGTATTATGGCATAATTTGACAAAAGCTGCAGTGTATTATGGCATAAGATGACAAAAGCTCCAGAGTATTATGGCATAAGATGACAAAAGCTCCAGTATATTATGGCATAAGGTGACAAATGCCCCAGTGTAACGTGGGATAGGACGACAAATGCTGTAATACATTGTGGGAGGTAGTTCTGGTTTGATGAGGTTAAACCAATCCTCTATCACATTCACCAGAGTGATGAAAAGCTAGCTGAAAGAATGTAGTAGCAATCAGATATGTATTATTTGCAATAATTATATACACAATACCATTTTATATATAATATGAACAATTTAAGTAGTCAAATATATGTGCAATATGTATGTATAATGCCTTTTGTATACAATATTTTTTAAGCCCCATTGGGATCAAAGTTTTACAACTTCTGTTCAGTCCGGTCCCAGAGAAGAAACAAAAACCTACTAAATCTAGCTGTTCGTCGACATTGTCAGAAACCCTAATGAAATGTAGACATCAAAGACTCTTAATAACAAATCTGACCAAAATCCTCACCTCTTGATCAGATACTGCAATCACTGAAATCTGTATACACTTGGATCTAGAGTAAAGGATTAGATGAAGAAGACTATAAAAGAAACAGACAAGAACGTTAAAAAGTCTGTTACAACCTTTTCTCTGGCTTCATCCTTCAAGCAAAACATTAACCGATCGACTGAGCTACTCTTCTCTTGCTTCCTGTAATCGCCCTCGGCAATATCCTCCTGATTCTTCTGCTCCAATAAATCCCTAATGCACACGCCGTTAACGAGTGTCAGACTTTGTTGCAAGTAATCTCGAATGTTCAAACGTTTGCCCTAGAAATTCATAGAAGACAGATCTTTGGCTTGTATTTGTAACATGCCCATTCTTCAGTTTCTCCGGTGGGGAGGGGGGCAGTCATGACATGTTCAGGTCATATTGTGAGATTCACGAGTTTGTGAGCTAAAGTCAGTGTTTCCCAAACTTTTCTTGGATCATGGCCCCACTGTAACGCCTCAAAGACTTTTATGCTCCCTCCCCCGCATTCTAAAGCAAGTTCTGAAAAATAAAAGTTTAAATATATTTGAGTCCCCTCCCCAGTCTTTAAATTTGCTTCCACCACAACCCCCCCATCCCCTCCACTCCGTGGAGTGTACGCCCCACGCTGGGAAACACTGGCTTATGGGAAATACTGGCTTAAGTGCATGCACAATATATTTGTCACCGACTTTTGTCAGTGTCATTGTCGTATGCCATATTGTTAATATATCAATATATCAGTTTTAAAAAAATGTTGACACTAGCACGTGCATGTTAACATTCATTTTCAGTGGTTAAGCTATTAGTTGTAACCAATGAAAATGAATGTTAACATCCTCGTTCTAGTGTTAATATTAAAAAAAACTGATATGTTGATATATTAACAAGACGGCATACAGCATTTTCAGTGGTTAAGCTATTAGTTGTAACCAGCGGGAGTTTTACTCCTGGCAGGTCTAACCAAGCTGGGTAGGTCTGCGCGGGTAGGGGTCAGACGAAACTTGCACCCTGGTCTTCCAGGGTGGGGGTTGAAGCATGGGGCCAACGACCCTACCTCCATAAAAAAGATTATTGTTACAGAACAGCTAGAGAAGCCTCGAAATTGGACGGATAAAAATGGATTACGACCTTGGAGCTTCAAAAATATAAGATTTGGAACATGGAATACACGAATTTTTTACAGACAAGGGGCAGCCGAAAAATTAGCAGATGAACTAAGTAGGTATGACATGGATGTTACAGCATTACAGGAAATCAGGTGGCTTGGAGAAGATGTCATAGGAGAAATGGTACTGATATATGGAGGTACTACCAATGGAAGACATGAACTTGGGACAGGTTTTGCTGTCATGAGAACAGTATTGGACTTGTAAAGTAAGAGAACAAATTTTGTATGATTAGACCTCGAAAAAATCGAGGTCGAAAAAATCGAGGTCTAATCATACAAAATTTGTTCTCTTACTTTACTGTACCAAAGCCTCGTAGTTTCCTATTTATAAAAAAGTATTGGACTTGGTGATGGACTTCAGTGCTACAAACGAAAGAATCATCTGCCTCCGCATCAAGGGAACAAAGAAAAATATAACAATGATTAATGTGCATGCGTCAACAGAAGATACAGAGGATGAAGTCAAAGACGAACTTTACAACACGTTAGAGAGTAATAAATAAGACCCAGAAACATGATATGCTGATAATACTAGGAGATTTCAATGCAAAAATAGGAAAGGAGGAGTCACACAGACAAATCACAGGAAAAGAAAGTCTGCTTGAAATATCTAGTGATAATGGATGGAGATTAATAAATATGGCAGAAGCTTATGGAATGAGAATAAGCAGCACATGTTTTCAAAATAAGAACATCCATAAACAAACATGGAAATCCCCCGATAAACTAACATGCAACCAGATAGACCATATTTTAGTTGATACCAACCACACAACAAACAGACTTCAGATCAGAAGTTACAGAAGGGCTGAATGTAGTACCGACCTCTTCTCTCCCTCTTCTTGGAGGTAAATTAAAATTCAGACTGAAGAAAAATTTTTATACTAAATTAAGCAAAACCTCAGTAATAAATAGAGATGCTTTGAAAAGAGAAGACACTAAAGAAAAATTCAGAAAAGAGCTAAACCATAAGATAAACACAAGAGGGAAAGAAGAAAATAAAAGCATTGATGACAGATGGGAAGATATAAAAACCATAATAAAAACACAGTGGAAAAATGCCTGGGAATCAAGACCATAACTAAAAAAACTGATTCGATGAAGTGTGCAGAGAAGCAGTCATAAAGAAAAGAACAGCAAGACAAATATGGTTGAATGACATGAACAACAAAACAAACGAGGAGAAGTATCACACATAATGTAAAGAAACTAAAAAAGATATTCACCAACAAAAACGACAATATATGAAAGACATGGTAAGCGAGATGCAGACATGTATCAGAATAAGAAAAGCAGGTTATAAAGAGTTGCGAACAGTAAAGCAACGGTATAAACAACCTCTGCAGAGCTTAAAGGATAGTAATGGAAATATGATAAATAATGAAGAGAAAATCTGTAACAGATGGAAAGAATATTTTGAAAAACTACTAAACTGTGAACAGCCTATAAGCACATTACCACGTGAAGAAATACAGACTTGTGAACCTGAAATAGAGGAACCAGACTTAGAAGAAGTCATCTACAGCATCATGCTTCTACGAAATAACAAAGCAAATGGTTCAGATGGAATTGCTGCAGAAATTATTAAGGAAGGATTTCTAAATCTACATGAACAGATATGTGCACTGATACAACAAATATGGAGAGAAGAAAAACTCCCTAGTGAATGGAGAGAATCATTACTGATCCAAGTATTGTAGTGAAAACTACAGAGGAATATCCTTACTACAAACAAGCTACAAAATACTATCTATTATACCTTTAAATAGATTAAAACCATACAGCGAGAACATACTGGGAGACTATCAAGCAGGTTTTAGGAAGAATAGATCAACTACAGACCAAATATTTTATCTACGTCAAAGAGCGGAAAAGTACTGGGAATATGGAGAAGAAGTACATAGTATCTTCATTAACTTCAAGAAAGCCTATGACAGAGTAGACAGAAGCAGCTTATGGAAAATTATGAAAGAATGTGAGATACCTAATAAATTAATCGATTTGACCAGAATATGTATGAAGGATGCACAAAATATACTAATATATAAAGGAATAAAGTCAGAACCCTTCTCTATAAGAACTGGTTTAAAACAAGGTGATACATTATCTCCATTAATATTCAACCTAGTACTAGAAAAGGTAATCAGAAAAGCGAAAGAAGAAAGCAGTACAGAAGAACAAGCTAAAATACTAGGATACGTTGATGACATCGACTTGATGGAGGAAACTATGCAAGAAATCATCAGTACATGCATACACCTGAGATATGTAGCACCAAAAGTGGGCTTGACCAATAACCAGGATAAGACAGCGTATATGAAGATATCAAGAGGCTAGAGGCACAATGATCCAGATTATATAAATGTTGGAGAGATGATTATTAGGAAAGCAGAAACATACAAATATCTAGGTACAACCTTCAATAGAAACAACACATTAAGCGAGGAAATTAAAAGCAGAGTACAGATAGGGAATAAAATATATTGTGCCTTGCAACACCTCTTAAAATCCAAAATCCTGTCCCAAAACACCAAAATAACCTTCAAAACTATAATAAGACCAGCCGTCATGTATGGATCAGAAGCGTGGACTACAACAAAGAAAAATGAACAACAATTGTCGATCTTTGAGAACAAGATCCGAAAAAGAATCTTTGAGCCAATAAAGGATACCAACAGTGGAGAATAGAGAGCTATAAAGAACACTGAACTGGACAACTTATTTAAATCCCAACGAATTATAAATGTCTTGAAACTGAACGGAATACGCTGGCTGGGGCATGTAGAAAGAATGGAAGAAAACAGACAAACGAAAATGATATATGCACAAGAGATGAGGGAAACAAGACCAATGGGTAGACCAAGACAGAGATTGAAAGACAACATAGAAGAGGATATAAAAGAAATTGGTGTCACCAACTAGAGAGAGAATATTAGAAATAGAGAGGAATGGAAGCGAACTTTATCTGCAGCAACGAGCTTTAAATGATCGGAAAGCCGAAGGAGCAGAAGAAGAAGCTATTAGTTGTAACACGTCAAAATTGAATTTGGACTCGATTGTTTGTTTGACTGTACAATTTTCTGATTGTGTGACTGCATATCTCTCTGTCTGCCTGACCTTTTATCTGTCTGAATGCCTGCATGACTGTATGATTACCTGTCTGTCTGCCTGACTGTTTGATTATCTGACTGTCTGTCTCCCTCAGATGATCCATCTAAAAAGTAGTAATACAGATTTCCACCTCCTTAACTATTACTGTCCTAATGACTGCCCACTTGCTCTAGAAACAGTCCTACATAAAGAGAGACTGATGGTCTGTGGCGATTTTAACAGCCATTCCCAGAGCTAGGGCTATGACCACATAGACAAGAGAGGAGAGGAAGTTGAGAGCTGGCAGGATGATAATGGACTTCTCCTGATCAACCAGCCAATGGATCCCCCAACATTTTACTCAGATCTGAAGTGGAACATTACACGTGAAGTTGGAAAACAACTTGGAGGTAGCGACCATCGACCAGTCTTCCTGACAATAGAAAATGAACTCCTTAACACCAGTAGCCCTCTCCCCAGATGGAACTATAAAAAAGCAAACTGGACAATGTACAGACATCGTACAGGTATCCTGGTGGGACAGCTGTCCATAGAAGGTAAGGATATTAACAGCATAGTGAAGGAATTCAATGCTTGTATCCTTCAGGCCGCTCGTGAAACCATTCCCAGAGGAGCTCGCAGGGACTATAAACCATACTGGCCTAGTGAGCTGGGAAAACTCCATGATGACGTGGAAGCAGCTCGAAAGCAAGCAGAAAATAGACCATGCCAAGAACACCACAATAATTACCAACATTCTAAGGCCAAATTTCAGAGAGCCAAGCTGCAAGCCAGACGGGAAAGTTGGAGAGAGAAAACAGAGTCCTTAAACTTTGAAAAGAATGGAAGGAAACTGTGGAAACTAATCAAACAGTTAAATGATGAGACTACTGGAAGAAGTACAAAGATTACACTAATAGAGGATGAGAAAACTCTTACAGGTAAGCAGGTAGCAGATCACTTTGCTCGCATGTTTGCACAGGACTGCAACATTGATATCCATCCAGAGAAAGAGCGTACAGTGCGCATTGACCCACAGAAAGAAGAGGAACAAGTCAGAAAAGTGGAGGTCATGGATGCACCAATCACACGCAGCGAGTTAGACCTAGCAGGTAGTAAACTGAAACCAAGGAAATCACCAGGACCAGATGGAGTGTCCAATGAAATGACCAAGAACCTGGGAATGGCAGCAATGGGAAAGCTGTTGGATATTTTCAATATGTGCTGGAGCACAGGTAAGTTACCTCAAATCTGGAAGGAAGCAAACATGGTACCACTGCTAAAGCCAGGGAAAAACGGTGATACTGCCTCCAGCTACAGGCCAATCAGTCTCACTAGCTGCCTATGCAAAACGATGGAACGCATCATTGACCTGAGGCTAAAATGGTACCTAGAAAGTGAAAACCTTCTCGTTCCACAACAGGCAGGATTTAGGCAGTACTACAGTACGGAAGATCAAGTGACCTCTCTCTCTCTCAAGAGATTGAGGATGCATTCCAAGAGAAAAACCTTGTACTAGCAGCGTGGATAGACCTGAAGAAAGTTTTTGATAAAGTATGGAAAAAAGGTCTGCTGTGGAAACTAAGACACTGTAATATGAATGGAAGACTGCACAACTGGATAAAGTCCTATTTACACAATAGAAGAGCTAGAGTAGTAATGGATGGACACAAAAGCCAGAAAGTACTTCTGCGACACGGTGTACCACAAGGAGGAGTCCTTTCGCCTACAATATTCCTTGTATTCATTAATGACTTGGTCAAGGAACTTCCCTATGGAATCAAAGCGGCACTGTATGCAGATGATCTGGTCATGTGGTGTACAGATGAATATGCAACAGTTGTTACACAGAGACTCCAAAGAGCAGCAGACATCTTGACATCATGGACAAACAAATGGTGTGTAAGTATAAACACAGAGAAATCAAGTACCACTCTGTTCACTCTCTCATCTAAACCGAAAGCAGGTAAGATCTTTGTAAATGAAATATCCTTAAGGATGGACAACCAACCCACTTACTTAGGACTGAGTCTTGACTCAAAACTGACGTGGAAGCAACACATCAACAGTGCAGAAGCAAAAGCCAGAAGAAAACTAGCCATATTAATAAAATTGAGTGGAACCACATGGGGAGCTAGTGAAAGAATCCTCAAGAATGTATATCAGCAAAGTATTCTATCACATTTAGAATATGGCTCAACATCTTGGTGCACAGCATCAAACACTACGCTGCATAATCTAGACAAGGTTCAAAATCAGTCACTACGGATTATCACAGGTGCCATGAGGTCTACACCAATAGTAGAAATGCAGAAAATAATTGGTGTTCAACCGCTAAAGGAACGTAGAGACACAAAGGTCATGACCATGGGAGAGAAATTCCTTAGCTCTGTAAGCCATCCCCTGAAGGAGAGATTCAATAACTTGACAATGAGACGGCTTAAACGAAGCAGTTTCATTCATCAGGCCAAGCGTATGCGTAAGCTGATACCTGACCTTCCAACTGTAGTCGCTCCATTATCATCTGTACCAGAGCATGCACCATGGAAATAGGCAGATTATACACAAATAACTATTCAGACTGAAGTGAAAGGTGTACAGAATGGTGAGATGCAGAGCAGTCTTGTAAGATCAACGGCCACACTTAGTGTTCTAGATGATAAATATCCATGTGACACCTGGATACGTGTGTATACAGATAGATCTGCACATAATGCCATAAAGAATGGAGGGGCAGGAGCACATATTGAATATCCAAACAACACCACTGACAAGATTTCCATACCCATTGGAAAATACTGCAACAACTATGATGCAGAAGTTAGGGCAATTATTGCTGCAGTTGAAAAACTATCAGACTCCAGAATTGATACATGTCCTGTAGTAATTCTCACAGATGCAAGATCACTACTGGAAGCTATCAGTGCAACAAACTACCAGACCTTAAGGATGCCTTGTCAAAAACTGGCTTACAACATGGAGTCACTTTGCAATGGATTCCCTCCCACTGTGGGATACCAGGCAATGAGAAAGCTGACCATCTGGCCAAAGAGGGCACTGAAATGGAGCAACCAGACATACCAATCACTTATAATCAGAAGAAAAGCATGGTAAAAACCTACAGGAAGCCACAAACACCACCACATGATGACTATCACATGCTAAACAGAAAGGAACAAGTCACCATCTTCCGTCTCCGAACAGGACACAGCCGACTCCGAAGTCATACGTATACAAAGTTTAAAGTTGGTACTACTAATCTATGTACATGTGCCCAGGTGCCCCAAACTGTGGAACATATCCTCCAGAACTGCACCAACTATGAAACACTGAGAAATAATTACTGGCCCAGTGAAAGCACTAAAAATATAAGCTGTACAGTTCCATACATGAATTACAAAAAACAGTGAAATTTATCCAAGAGACAGGACTGCAGATATAGACAGACAATGCGAACGAAGAAGAAGAAGTCTGTCTCCCTGATTGTGTAAATGACTGTTTCATTGCTTGACTGTATGATTGTCTGTTTGTCTGTCTGTCTGCTTGACTGTAAGGTTGCCTGGCCGTCTCTGACTGTATGTCTTCTTGATTGCCCGTCTGCCTGACTGTAAGGTTGCTTGACTGTCTTTCTGCCTGACTGTATTACTGCAGTTAACAACAGTGTTAAAAAGTGTTTAAAGAATACATCTCGAGATGAAGTGGTTGTCTTCAAAACTCGTCAACGCTGTTTTATTCGAAATAAAAGGTTACCCCGCCATCAAAGAGGAACGTATTTTTATTTTCAGTTCCTCTATTTCAGAGGTTTTCAGGTT
Source organism: Achatina immaculata (assembly GCA_009760885.1). Taxonomy (NCBI): domain Eukaryota; kingdom Metazoa; phylum Mollusca; class Gastropoda; order Stylommatophora; family Achatinidae; genus Lissachatina; species Lissachatina immaculata. The sequence goes on along the minus strand of CM019719.1, from coordinate 52,985,817 downwards.
CTAAGGACTGCAAACGAGCCACAAACAGCCTCTGGCAGTCAAGTCCAGCTCCTGGCCTTCCCGTGGCAGAACTGTTTAAACTGACAGGAGAAGGGGCGAGGGCGAATATCTGGCGCCTGAAAACCAGTTACTTAGGGTAGATGAGTGGCACGTTTGGTAGCTCATCTGCCGCTGTTGGCGAGATCTTCAGCTGCCGTGCGTGGAGCGGTGCTCCTCCCGGCCAATGAAGAAATTTGCAAATGAGGTTGCCGCGCAGCATCACTGCGGAAAAGGTGGTAGAAAGGATAAAGCGAAGCAAACAGTCAAATCACGGCACCTCTGGTCTGGAGGTCGGCCACGTCTTGAGTGCAGTCATATCGGGTGAAATACATGAACCGGCTTGTCCCAGAGGTTAAGACACTGCTGGCGAGACTCTTCAAATGCCGCGCGTGGAGTGAAGCTCCTCCCGGTTAAGGAAGTAAATGCGGAAAAGAAATAAAGGTTGCTGTGCGGAGCCGATGGGAAAAGGTGGTGGAAAGTGAAGTTTAACCGGTATGTCCAGTAGTATCGCTACGAGAGCTATACCACGGCACCTCTGCTCTAGAGGCCGCCCACGTCCGAAATACACCTACACTGGTGAAATATGCCTAAACCGGCACACACCAGGGGTGGAACTTGATGGCTAGACATGTCATGCCACCTCCGCTCTAGAGGTCGGTAACGCCTGATAAACACCCATACTGGTGAATTTTGCCTAAACCGGCTCATACCAGGGGTGAATCTTGAAGGCTATGCATGTCACAGTACCTCTGCCCTAGAGGTCGGTCCCGTCCCAAACACGCCCATACTGGGATAATGCCTAAACCGGCTCAACCCAGGGGTAGAAGTCATTAGTGGCGAGGATTCGTCCTCCTGGACAAAAGCTCCATCCTGGTCACAACTAGGAAGGGTAGCGGCCACGACCGCAAAATGCTGAAGTCGGAGACACTGGACCAGGGAAGTCTGGATAGGCAACCACCTCTCACCCGGCGGGGATGTTTGCGTATCCTAATCACGCTGAGGTTTTCCGGTGAGAAAGTCCAACCCTGGACTGGATGGGCAACCACCTCTCACCCGGCGGTGATACACGGGTATCTCAAAACACGTCGAGGTTTTCCGGTGAGAAAGTCCAACTCTGGCCTGGGTGGGCTACCGCCTCTCACCCAGCGGGGATGCACTGATATCCTAAACACGTCGAGGTCTTCCGGTGAGAAAGTCCAACCCTAGACTAAACTGGTGCAGTGAAAACCACGGTGTCACGCAATCCTGCTTCCGAGACCCACCAAGAATACAGGCTAAAGCACTGTGATACTCTGAACCCCTTGTGGTCCTCTCGTGGATCTCGTGTGGTCTATTTTGGACCACACAGGGGACCACGGGACCTAACGAGGACCACAGGCGTGAATTCAGTAGGTTCACAGTGCGGTTTTTGGTGGTAGAAGTGAACGAAGAAGAAGAAGAAGACTATGCTACTTAGAACCCTATGGCTCAGTGGAACAAATTTAAAATACAGAGCGTTCGGAAAATAACTGTACGCTAACCCAGTATCGATTTCGGTGACGTAGTGATATCTTAATGACTGCGGCAGGTAGATATGGCTTGATACCGCAGACATTAAGGTATCACTTCGATACCGGAATCGATACTGGGTTAGTGCACAGTTACTTATGGAACACCCTGTATTCTCCATTTGATTTTCGTACTTTAAAAGAGTATTAATAATTAGAATTGCCAGTTTTTTTTCCGAGTCTGAAGAAAGAGTACTCTATAAAGTCACAACCGGTACATGTAAGGTTTTCTGTTTGTTTTATACTACATAGATGGCAATATTGTACAGAAACAGAAACGCTATGAACGCAAGTATAGTTTTTTTTTATTGAATGTTAGTGTAATATGAGTGTGACAATTAACACGTGGGCTACATCTTGTAATCTTTTTCTGATGCAAGGGGTTATTCGGTGTAAAAAAGTTTGGGAATCTTTGCTCTATTTCATTCCCATTAAAATTTCGAGCTGAGGGGTTAGATGAAATATTTCCATATTTCATCTAACCCTTCAGCTCGAAATTTTAATGGGAATGAAATAGGAAAAAGACGACGATGACGAAAACAATAGAATACAAGTTGTCAGTATGAAGTTTGCCCAAAGAAACAGAGCAGACTAGAAATCCGAACTTAAAAGAGCTTGCTTGCTAGGTCAGGAAGTTAACTGCTGTGGCGAGCATTGCGCAAGGGCGAGCGGAAATTAGGTGTCTTAGCAGACTTTATTAAATCAAACATTCCAGTTCAAGAGGAAGAAAGAGCTAGCACTTTTTTCTATTGAGATAAATGGCATTTTGTTTTTGTTTTTGTTCTTGTGTCCACATCGTCTCGAACTAATAATAA